>NC_069404.1:89871956-90092798 GCF_026875155.1 Cherax quadricarinatus | reverse complement strand
TTACACTACCACACTGGTGCTACCTTACACCTAGCCAGCCTGCGCACCTTACACACCCGCAGGCAAACCTTAACTAGCCCCCACTGGTGCCTTACACTAGCCACCCTGGTCTACCTACACTTCCACACTGGGCTACCTTACACTGCCCACTGGTCTCCCTTTTACCTACCACACGGTGCTCCCTTTACACACCAGCACGGTGCACCTATCAGCCACACTGGGCTATTTTACACACCACACGGGTGCAAACCTTACACAGCCAGCACTGGTGCTACCTTTACACTACCCACTGGGCTACCTTACACTACCACCCCCGGGTCACCTTACACAGCCACCACTGTCTACCTTTACACTAGCCCACCACGGGTTTCTACCTTTTACACAGTCAGCAGGGGTGCTTCCTTTCACAGCCACCAGGGTGCTACCTTACACTAGCCACCCTGTGTTACCTTACCCCTAGCCAGCCTGTGCTACCACACTAGCCACACTGGTCTACCTTACACACCACACGGTGCCCCTTTACAAAACCACACTGTGCAAACCTTACAAACCCAAACCCTTTGGTGCACCTTACAAAGCCCCACTGGGCTCCTTTACACACCACACTGTGCAAACCTTCACAGCCCACTGGGCTGCCTTTAAAAATCCACAAAGGTGCTACCAACACTAGTCACACTGGTGCACCTTACCTTCCCCACTGTGCTACCTTACACTACCACCACTGGTGCCCTTACACTACCACCAGGGGTGCCCCTCCCAAAGCCACACGGGTCTACCTTTTTACACTGCCACACGATGCACTTACACACCACCACTGGGTCCCTTCACTAGCCGCACTTCACCTTTACTTTTCAAAAAGTGCTCCTTTACACTTACCGCACTGTGCTACCTTACACACCACCACGGTGCCCCTTTACACACCACACTGGTCCTACCTTACACTAGCCACACTGGGCACCTTATACACCACCGGGGTGCTATCTTACAATACCACAAAGGGGCACCAACATACCGCACTGGGTACCTTATACACCAACCACGGGCTCCCTTTCATAATAGCCGTAAAGTGCTACCTAACACTAGTCACACTGGGGGGACCCTACACTACCGAAACTGACAAGGTAAGGGGAAGTGACTCTAGGGGGGTCATTGCCAAATGGGGGAAAGGGGGCCCTTTTCCGGGTCTTCTTCACAACCACTCACACCTTCTCATCACCACCTCGCACCTTCAACTTCTCCATATGCACTCACCAGTTAATATCAGTACTCGCGGAAATGCATGACCTCAAACAACTTCCTAAACTGACCCCTCACTCCACTCTGCACACCTGCATCTCAACACTGCACAATAGTGCACAGCACGGCACGCACACAACTACACTCAAACTTGGCTACTAATACAATAGTCTCGTCACACTTTCATCTGCACGCCTACACTCAGCCACACTTGCACTCTATACACACCTCACTCTAGTCACACCTGCACTCTTAGACACACCTGCACTCTGCACACCTGCACTCTGCACACAATTGCTCTCTAGACAACACCTGCACTCTTACACCTCACTCTAACACAACCTCACTCTGCACACTTCATTCTGCACGCCTGCACTCTGAACGCCTGCACTCTAGCAAACACTTTCACATCTATAACAAAACCAGCACTCTATAACAACCTGCAAGCTGCACACCGTGCACACATTCAAACACTTGGCACTCTAGACACACCTCACTCTGCACACCTGCAGCACGCTGCAAACACTTTCACTCGGCACGCCTGCACTCTGCACACTTTCACTCTAAACACACCTGCACATTGCACATACCTGCACTCTGCATCACGCTTTGCACTCTAACACAGCCTCACGCCTATAAACACCTGCACTCTCTATACCTGCTCTGTGCAAACCTGCACGCTACACACTTGCACTCTAACACATCTCACTCTAGACACCCCTGCCCTCTAGCACACCTGTAATCTATTCACACCGCAAATTTTGGACACACCTGCATTCGGCACACCTGCACGCGAGCACACCTTTTTCTATAGACACACTTGACTCTAGACACACCTACACTCTCAACTCACTTGCGCTATAGACACACTGCACGCTCTAAGCTCACCTCTCTCTAAGAGCAAACCTGCACTCTAGGGAGCAAACTGCACTCTAGACAAACCTGTACTCTGCGGCATTACCGTATATCGAATGGTCATAAGGCCTGTTGCGTGTTCTTGTTCCTTTCCTATTTGCTTATGTTCTTAATATCCGTGACTTGCTTTGACAAGATAACGTCGTGTCAAGAACCTTACCCGTTCCCAGGAATTAAGAGTTTTGTCAACCTTAAACGTGCATGAAGGGATTCTCATCTACTATTTCTCTAGATCTGTAATTTCCCCCTAAATAATCAACGTATAAAATTTAAGACCACTTAGAATAGCGGGCCGATTGAGCTGTAAGAAACACTTAGAAAAAACTGTTGAGTAAACTTTACAACTACGTTAGATAGCGCGGAGTAGTTTAAGTAATTGATATTTATTCGTTCAAATACATTACGCATACGGGCGGAGATCCAGCAAACGCTCGGAGAGCTACTGTGAAATAAGTGTCAGTAATACATAATTATTCATGTGAAGCACATTTGATTAACACGACACTGCAACACCAGTATGGACACCGAGGTCCTCCATTACCCTGGGGTCGAGAAGTTGGCATCAGCGCCTCGACCCTCAATGGCTGTTCTGGGCCTCTACACCACATTACCCTCTGCGTCTCCTCGACCCCATTCGCCCTCCCCCACGATCTATAATAGCAAAAGAGCAATTGTGTTTTAGAGAACCGGTGCACCGCCAAACTTCCTCCACCCCGTCTACATCCCCCTCCCTCCCCCCTCCAAGCGCGCCCTCCCTCCTCCTCTCTCCCCCTTCCCGCACTACTTCCGCCCCTCCCTCCCGGGCTACATTCCAAACGGAAATGGACGGGCTCGCGACCCAACATCAACAAGCACTCTTCGTCCTCAGCTATCAAAATTAGAACGAAAGCTTGGGTGCTTGAATCAGTATTCACGAGCGAGCTCGATGGATGTGTTAGTCACTAGTAGACTCGACACGGGAGGTTAGTCTCAGTAACTCGACACGATGTTTTATCCAGTAACTCGAGCACGGAAGGTATATCTCAAAACTCGACACAGGTAGTGTAGTCTGCGTAGCTAACTCGAGCACGGTGCAGATGTATAGTGCGGATCAGTAACTCGAGCAGGCGTGGATGTGTTAGTCTCCCTCAATTAACTCGACACGGATTTGTAGAGTCTCAGAACTCAGACACGGGGAATGTTTAGTCTCAGTAACCGGCGTGCTAGGAAGTGGTAGTCACACTGTGCACAGATCTGTAACGGAGTGTGATTCCATGTAACTCAGCACGGAGTGTTAGTAGTCAGAACTTCGATGCGAGCGGGTTGGGGGGGGGGGTGGGGGGGGTGTGGGGGGGGGGAGGGGGGGTGGTAGTGTGTTGCCTGCAGTATCGCTGCATCGGTGGTGTTAGTCTAATTATCATCAGTTGTGTGTTGTGCAATACTGTATACGATGCACTATCAGTAGAGAGAGTGCATCAGTTGCATCATTAACGCGAGCACGAACTAATGTGTGGTGATTGAGATGTTATCTTAAGAGGGGGGGGGGGTTGGGTAGAGTAGTGACATGCGTAGAAATAACCGAGCACTAGGTATGCTCAGAGGATAGCAGCACGATTGCGTGAAGATGCTCATAACTCGACACGGGAGTTGTTATCTGAGCTCTTAACTCGACACAATTTTGATCTCAGTATCTCAGCACGGATGTGCGTTAGTCCGTCAGTAACTTCTATGCGGCGACGGAATGTTTAGTCTCAGTACTCGAGCACGGAGCGTTTAGACAGTAACTCGAGCACGGATGTTTAGTCTCAAACTCGATCACGGGAATTTAGGCTCAGTAACTCGAACACGATTGTTAGTCTCAGTAACTCGAGCAAGGATGTGTTAGTCCTCAGTAACTCGAGCACGGATGTGTAGTCGCAGTAACTCGACACGGATGTTTAGTCTCAGTAACTCGAAGCACGGATGTGGGTTTATCTTCATAACTCGAGCACGGGATGTGTTACGCATAACTCGAGCACGATTTTAGTCTCATAACTCGACTCGGATGCGTTAGTCGCAGAACACGAGCACGAAGCGTTATGATCTCAGTAACTCGAGCACGTTAAGTGTTAGTCTCTAACCGAGCACGGGATGTTTTAGCTCAGTAACTCGAGCACGGATTGTTTAGTCTCATAACTCGAGCACGAAGTGTTATCTGGCAGTAACTCGAGCACGGATGTTTATGGCGCAGTAACTCGAGCACGGAATGGTTATCTCATAACGCGACACGATGCTTATCATCAGTAACTCGAGCACTGGAAGTGGTAGTCCTCAATACACTCGAGCACGGAATGGTAGTCGCAGTAACTCGAACGGGAAGTTTTCGTCCTCAGTAACCTGAGCACGAAGTGTTATTACCTCAGGTTACGTCGAGCAGCGAAGGTGTTAGTCGCAGTTAAATCATGCACGAATGTTTAGTCCCTCGGAACTCGGCACCGGAAGTGGTTTAGTCTCAGTAACACGATGCGACGGATGTGTTTAGAGTCTCAGTAACTCGAGCAGCGGGAAGTGTTAGTCTCATAACTCGAGCATCGGAAGTTTAGCCAGTCTCATAACTCGACACGGAAGTTCGTCTCATAACGGTGCGAGCACGGGAAGTTAGGTCTCATAACACGAGTCACGGAATGTTAGACCGAGTAACGTCAGGCACGGGATGTGTAAAGTTTCAGTAACGTCGACAACGGGAATTTTTGTCTCATAACTCGAGCAGCGGAGTTTTAGTCTCAGTAACTCGAGACGGGAATTTATCTCTGTAACGTCATCACTATGTGTTAGTCTCAGAACAATACGAGCACGGAATGTTATTTTCCTCATAACTCGAGCACGGGAAGTGTTGATCTCATTACTCGAAGCACGGATGTAGTCCCTCAGTAACTCAGCACGGGATGGTTTAGCTCAGTAACGCGAGCACGGAAGTGTTAGTCTCAGTAACCGAGCACGGAATGTGTTAGCTCATAACTCGAGCACGGAAGTGGTTAGTCTCATAACTCAGCTTCACGGATGTTAGTTCTCAGAGACGCGACAAGGAAGTGTTATCCAGTAACTCGAGCAAGGGAAAGAAATGAGTCCTTCAAGGTAGATTCAGCACGGGAATTGTTAGTCTCCAGAACGCGAGCAACGGGGAAGTGTAATTTCGACAGTAACGTCTAGCACGGGATGTTTTAGGTCCTAACTCACACGGGAATTTAGTCTCATTAACGCGAGCACGGGAATGTTTATTCGTCATGTAACTCCGACACGGGAAGTTTAGTCTCATAACTCCATCACGGATGTGTATAGTCTTCAGTAACACGAGCACGGGAATGTTATCTCCGTAACCGAGCAGCCGGACGTGTTCGTTCTCATAACTGCGAGCACGGATTGTTCGTGCTCATACTCGACCCGGGAATTAGATCTCGTAACTCGTCGAGCGGGAATTTAGTCATCATACCTCGACATCGAAGTGTTAGGACTCAGTAACTCGACACGGATTGTATACTCATAACTCGAGCACGGAGATGTTAGTCTCTAAGCCGAGCACGAATGTTAGTCTCAGTAACTTCGAGCACGGAAGTGTTAGTTCAAACTCGACACGGTATGTGTTTAGTCTCAGTAACTCGAGCACGGCAAGTGTTAGTCCTCATTAATTCACACGGAATGTTAGTCTCATAACCGAGCAGGGATGGTTAGTCCGACAGTAACTCGACACTGGAAGTGTTATCCTCAGTAACTCGACACGGGAATTGTTGCGTCTCAGTAACTCAGCAAACGGATGTGTTTTAGTCTCATAACTGCGAGGCACGGGATGTGTAGTCCTCAGTAACTCAGCATCGGAAGTTGTGTATGTCACAGTTAAACTCCCGACAAAAGCCACGGAAATGTTATCGCATATATTCGATCACGGATGTGTTATACCTCATAACTCAGCACGCGGATATGTTAGTCTAGTAACTCGAGCACGTGAAGGATTATAGTGCTCATCAACTCGAGCACGCGAATGTTTAGTCTCAGTAACCTCCCACGGGAAGTGTTAGTCTCCGTAACTCAGCACTGGATGTGTTAGTCCTCAGGTAAAACCGAGCACGGGAAGGTGTATTCTCAGTAACGCGACACGGAAGTGTTAGTCTCAGTAGCTCGAGCACGGATGATTTATCCTCAGTAACTCGAGCACGGAAAGTGTTAGTCCCTCAAGTAACACGAGCACGGAAGTGTTAGTCTCAGTAACTCAGCACGGGATGTTTTAGACCTCTCAGTAACTTCGAGCACGAAGTGTTAGGTAGCGCTCTAGCATACTCGAGCACGAAGTGTTAGTCTGCAAACTCGAGCACGGAATTTGATGCTCAGAAACTCGAGCACGGGAAGTGTTAGTCTCATAACTCGAGCACGGGATGGAGTCTTCAGTAACTCGAGCACGGAAGTTGTTAGTCCTCAGAACTCAGTGCACGGGATGTGTTAGTCTCAGATAACTCGAAGCCCAAAACGGGAAAGTGTTAGTTCTCAGTAACTCGAGCCCGGATGTGTTAGTCGCAGTAACTCGAGCACGGAAGTGTTAGTCCCAGTAACTCGAGCACGGGATGTTAGTCTCAGTACTCGAGCACGGGTATGTTAGTCGCAGTAACGTCGAGCACGGGATGGATGTTAGTCTCATACCGAGCACGGAAGTTGTTTTTAGTCACAGTAACTCAACAAGGGAAAGTTTAGTTCTCAGTGTTAACCCGAGCACGGGATTGTTAGTCTCAGTAACGCGAAGAACGGGAATGTTAGGTCACAGTAACTCGAGCACGGGATGTTTAGACTCAGTAACTCGAGACACGGGAAGTGTTAGTCTCAGTAACTCGAGCACGGGATGTTGTTAGATCTCAGTAACTCGAGCACGGAAGTGTTTAGTCCTCAGTACCTCGAGCACGGGAAGTTTAGTCTCAAGTAACTCGAGCACTCTGGGGATGTGTTATCTCAGTAAACTCGAGCACCGGGAAGTGTTTAAGCTCAGTCACCTCACATCGGGTGTGGTTAGTCTCAGTAACTCGAGCACGGAATGTTAAGTCCTCAGTAACTCACACGAAGTGTTAGTCTCAGTAACTCGAGCACGGGAAGTGTTATCTCAGTAAACGCGAGCACGGATGTGTAGTCTCAGGAACACGAGCACGGGAAATGTAGTCTCAGTAACTCGAGCACGGAAGTGTTATCTCCTAACTCGAGCCACGGGATTGTGTTTAGTCGCTTAAACCGACACGGGAAGTGTAGTCTCAGTACTCGAGCACGGGAAGATGTTTAGTCTCAGTAACTCGACACGGGAAATGTTAATCCAGTAACTCGAGCACGGGAAGTTAGTCTCGGTACTCGACACGGGATGTGTTATCTCAGTAAAAACTCGAGCACGGGATGTGTTAGTCTCAGTAACTCGAGCACGGGATGTGTTAGACACTCAGTAACTCGAGCACGGGAAGTGTTAGTCTCAGTAACTCGAGCACGGGATGTGTTAGTCTCAGTAACTCGAGCACGGGATGTGTTAGTCTCCGTAACTCGACACGGGATGTGTTAGTCTCATAACGCGAGGCCACGGAAGTGGTTAGAGTCTCAGTAACCTCGAACAGCGGGATGTGTAGTCCCTCATACTCGACACGGGATGATGTTAGTCCTCAGAAAGCGAGCACGGATGTGTTATTCTCAGTAACACCGAGCACGGAAGTGTAATAGCTCGCTGAGAAACCTCGAGCCGGGATGGTTAGTCTCAGTAACTCGAGCTCGGCAGTGTAGTCTCAGTAAACTCGACCCGGGAGTGTTAGTCTCAGTAACTCGAGCACGGAAGTGTAAGTCTCAGTAAACTCGAGCACGGAGATGTTTAGTCTCAGTAACTGCTAGCACGGATGTGGGTTAGTCTCATTACTACGAGCACGGCGGATGTGGGTAGTCCCTCAGTAACTCGAGCCGGGAAGTGATAGTCTCAGTAACTCGAGCACGGGAAGTGTTATCTCAGTAACTCGAGCACAGGATTGTAGAGTCTCAGTACCTCGAGGCCCGCAAACCTCATGGAAGTGTTAGTCCTCTTAACTCGAGCACGGGAATGATAGTCACAGTAACTCGAGAGCACGGATGTTTTTTAGTCCTCATAACTCGAGCACGAGGAAGTGTTAGTCTCAGTAACTCGAGCACGGAAGTGTTAGTCCTCAGTAACTCTAGCACGGATGTGTTAGCCAGTAACTCGAGCACGGATTTTTAGTCTCAATAACTCGAGCACGGGAAGATGTTAGTCCTTAACTCGAGCACGGAATTTTAGTCTGCAGTAACTCGAGCACGGGATGTTGTTATCTCATAACCTCGAGCACGGGAAGTGTTAGTCTCGGTAACTCAGCACTGGGAATGTTATCTCATAAACTCGAAGCACGGATGGGTTAGTCTCGAGTGAACCGTGCACGTGGATTGTTAGTCTCAGTACCTCGAGTCACGGGAAGTGTTAGTCTCAGTAACTCCCGACACGGGAAGTGTTAGTCTCGGTTTAAACCTCAATAAAAATTTCTCAAAGCTTCATTAATTATCTCACCTTAAATTTCTTCTATATAATTACACGAACAATGTCTACTTAAAAATTGTTATTGCAAATTCGGCAGTTTTGACAAACATCACACCACCTCGCACTCCACACACCTCGCACACCATACCACCTCGCACTCTAGTACCACCTCGCACTCCAGTAACCACCCTCGCACATCGCAGCACCACCTTCGCACTCACAGCACCACCTCGCACTGGGCAGTCCCACCCGCACATCCAGCACGCCACCTCGCACGCAGTACCACTCGCTCTCCAGCCACCACCTCGCACTCCAGTACCCCCTTCGCACTCCAGAACCACCTCGCACTCCAGTACCACCCCTCGCACTACCAGCACCACCTCCACTCCACAACCACACTCGCACCATACCACCCTCGCACTCTCAGCAACCACCTCGCACTTCCAGACCACCTCGCACTCCAGCACCACCTCGCACTATCCACCAACCACCTCGCACCTACTCTAGCACCACCTCGCACTCCAGAACCAACTCGCACTTCCAGTACCACCCCCCCCTCGACTCCAGCACCCCTACCACACCTTACCACCTCGCACTCCAGCCCACCTCGCACTCCACACCACGACGCCACCACCACCACGCTTCGCACATCCAGACACACACCTCGCACATCCACACCACCTCGCACCCCGCGCCACCTCGCACATCCAGCACCACCTCAGCACTCCTCAGCACCACCTCGCACTCCAGCACCACTCGCACTCCCAGCACCACGCTCGCACTCTTCAGCACCACCCTCGCACACCACACCACCTCGCACTCCAGCACACCTCGCACTCTTCACACACCACCTCGCACTCCAGCACCACCTCGCACTGCCAGCCCACTTCGCACTCTTCTTCGCACCACCTCGCACTCTTCGTCGCACCACCTCGCACTCTTCTTCACCACCACCGCGCAACGCTTCGTCGCACACGATCGCACTCTTTCCTTCAGCTAACCACTCGCACTCTTCTTCAGGCACCACCTCGCTCTCGCAGACCACCTCAACTCCACACCACCCTCGCACTCTTCCACACCACCTCGCACCCAGCACCACCTCGCACTCTCAGCACCACGTCGCACTCTTCTTCAGCACAACCTCGCACTCTTCTTCGGCACCACCTCCCGCTTTTTCAGCATCACACCTCGCACCTTCTTCAGCACCACCTCGCACTCTTCCTTCAGCACCACTTCGCACTCCACACCACCTCGCACTCCAGCACCACTCTCGCACTCTTCTTCAGCACACCTCGCATCCAGCACCATCTTGCTCTCCAGCACCCCTCGCACTCTTCAGCACCACCAGCGCACTCATTACACATCAACACACCTCGCACTCCCACACCACCTCGCACTCCAGCACCACGTCGCACTTGCTCGCAGACACCACCATCGCACTCTTCGTTGGCACCACACTCGCACCTTCTTCAGCACCACCTCCCACTCTTCATCACACCCCCACCTCGCACTCCCAGCACCACCTACCGCACTCTTCTTCAACACCACCTCGCACCTATCTTCAGCACCTCCACGCTCTCCTCACCACCGTCTACTCTTCTCATCACCAACACGCACTCGCACACAACCTCACGACTCGTTTCACACCACCTCACCTCTTCTCACACCACCTCGCACTCTCTTCAGCACCACCTCACACTCATTCTTCAGCACCAACGTCTCGCACTCTCAGCACCACACTTCCTCCACGCTCTATCAGCACCACCTCGCACTCTTCTTCAGCACCACCTCGCACTCTTCTTCACACCACGCTCGGCAACTGTTTCTATTCTTTAGGTCACACCCCTCGCCACGGTGCTTTAGCACCACCTCGCACTCTGTCTCAGCACCAACCTCGCATCTCTTCTTCAGCACCAACAACTCGCACTCTATTGTTCAGATCACCACCGTCGACACTCTTGTTCCGACACCATCTCCGCACTCCTTTTTCAGCACCACCTCGCACTCGTGTTCACACCACCCGCACCTTCTTCAGCACGCCCTCGCACTCTTCATTTAGTTTATGCAGCCACCCTTGCCACTCTGTCTTTAGCACCAGCCTCCACTCTTCCTCACATCCACCTCGCTCTGTTCTTTCAGCACCACCTTCACGCTCATCTTTCGGCACCACCTCGCACTCTTTCTTCACCCCACCATCGCACTCTTCACACCACCTCGCACTCTTATCACGCCACTTCGCACACTTACTTCAGCCCCACCTCGCACACTTCCTCACCATGCAACCACCCTCGCACGTCCTTCAGAACACCATCACTCTCTTCTTCGCACCACCATCGCACTCTTCTTCACCCCACCTCGCACTCTACACACCACCACGCCTCGCACTCTTCTTCAGCGCCACCTTCGCACACTCGTCACCCCACCCTCGCACTACTTCTTAGCTTCTTCGCACCACCTCGAGCGCTCTTCGTCAGACACCGCTCGCACTCGTTCGTTCACCACCACCTCAGCCTCTTCTTCACACCACCTCCCTCTTTCTTAGCCCAACCTCGCACTCTTCTCACACCACCTCGCACTCGTCTTATAGCCCGACCTCGCACCTTCGTAGGGGGTGGGGGGGGGGGGGGGAGCACGCACCTCTCCGCTCTTCTTGCAGCACCTCCTCGC
Source organism: Cherax quadricarinatus (assembly GCF_026875155.1). NCBI lineage: Eukaryota > Metazoa > Arthropoda > Malacostraca > Decapoda > Parastacidae > Cherax > Cherax quadricarinatus. The sequence goes on along the minus strand of NC_069404.1, from coordinate 90,081,472 downwards.
ACTCTGCTTCAGCCCCACCTCGAACATCTTCTTCAGCACCACCCGCACATCTTCTTCCAGCACCACCTCCACTCTACTATCAGCACCACCTATCGCACTCCAGCGCCACCTCGCAATATATCTCAGCACCACCTCGCACTTCTTCAGCCCCTCCCGCACTCCTAGCAACCACCTCGCACTCACAAGTCCACCTCGCACTCTCAAGAAATCACAGCACGCCACTTTAATCGCAGTCTCATCTACCACCACCTCGCCCACTTCTTCAGCCCACCTACGCACCTTCTTCAGCACCACTCGCACTCTCAGCACCACCTCGCACGCCACACCAACCTCGCACTCCAGCACCACTTCGCAGTCTTCTTCCACACCACATCGCACTCTTCTTTGGCACCACCCTCGCACTCTTCTTCAGCACCACCCACACCTTCTCAGCACCACCTCGCACTCTTCTTTCAGCACCACCTCAGCACTCCAGCTACAACCTCCACTCTTTTCTTCAGCACCACCGCACACTCTTTTTCAGCACCACCTCGGCACTCTTCTTTAGCACCACCTCGCACTCCCCAGCCTCACCATCGCACGTCTTTCTTCAGCACCACCTCACACTCTTCTCCAGCACCACCTCGCACTCTTCTTCAGCACCACCTCGCACTCTTCTTCAGCAACCCACCCCTCGAACACCTTCTCACAGCACCACCTCGCACTCTACTTCAGCACCCACCTCGCACTCTCGTCAGCACCCACCTTCGCACTGTTCTTGTAGCACCACCTCGCAATCTTCGTCAGCACCACCTCGCACTCTTGTTCAGCACCTCACCTCGCACTCTTGTTCCGGCACCACCCTCGCCTCTTCTTCAGCACCGACCTCGCACTCTTCTTCAGCCCCACCTCGCACTCTTCTTACACACCACCCGTCCCACTCTTCTTCAGCACCACCTCGCACGTCCCTTCATCACCACCTCGCCACTCTTCTTCAACACCACTGCAGCCCGCGCACTCTCAGCACCACCCTCCGCACTCAGCCTCCACCGTCTAACTCTTCCTTAGCACCAACACCATCGCCCTCCAGCCCAAGAAACCTCACACTCTTCTTCAGCACCACCCACACTCTTCTTCAGCCACCACCTCGCACTGCTTCTTCACACCACCTCGCACTCCAGCACCACCTGGCACTCTTCTTTCCAGCACCACCTCACACTCTGCTTCACACCACCGTCGCACTCCTCTTCAGCACCAACCTCACACTCTTCTTCAGCACCAAACCTCGCACTCTCTTCAGCACCACCGTCGCAACTCTCCTTCCGCGCCACCTCGTCACTCTTCTTCACACCACCTCGTCGCACTCTTCTTCAGCACCACTCGGCACTGTTTCGTCAGCACCACCTCGCACTCTTCGTCACACCACCTCACACTCTTCTTCAGCACCACTCGCTCTCTTTCTTCAGCACCACCTCACACGCTTCCTTCAACACCACCTCGCACTCTTCTCACTCTACCTCGCCTCTCTTCCAACACCACCTCGCACTCTTCGTTCTGTCCAGCACCGCACATCGCCTCGCACTGTTTCTTTAGGTCACCACCCTCGCACTCTTCTTCAGCACCACCCGTCGCACTCGTGTTTCACACCACCTCGCACACTTGTTCAGCAACCACCTCGCACTTCTTTGTCGAGAACACCAACCTCCGCGCACTCGTTGTTCAGTAACCACCTCGCGCTCGTGTTTCAGCACCACCTCGCACTCTTCTTCAGCGACCACCTCGCACTCTTCGTTCAGCACCAATAAACCTCGCACTCTTCTTAAGCACCACCTCAGCACTCTCTTCATCACCACCCTTGACGCTCGCAGCTGTTCTTTAGCACCACCTTCGCATCTCTCTATCACACCACCTTCGCACTCTTCTTCAGCACCACCTCGCGCTCTTCTACAGCACCACCTCCGCACTGTTCATCACACCACCGCGCACTCTTCTTCAGCACCACCTCACACCTCTTCACACCAGCCTCGCCTCTTCCCACACCTACCTCACTACTCTTCCTCAGCACCACCTCGCACCTTCTTCAGCACCACCTCGCACTCATTCATCAGTCCCGCACCCCTCGCAGGCTTCTTCTCAGCACCACCTCGGCACTGTTCTTTAGGCACCAACCGTCTCGCACTCTTCTTACGCACCACCTCGCACTCTTGTTCAGCACTACCGCGCACTCTTGTTCATCACCACCTACACTCTTGTTCAGCACCACCTCGCACTCTTGTTCAGCACCACCTCGCACTCTTGTTCAGCACCACCTCGCACTCTTCTTCAGCACCACCTCGCACTCTTCTTCAGCACCACCCTACGCACTCTTCTTTTAGCACCACCTCGCACAATGCTTCAGCACCACTCGATACTTCTTTAGAGCACCACCTCGCACTCTTCTTCGAACCAACCTCGCACTGTTCTTTAGCACCCACCTCCCTGTTCTTCAGCACCACCATCACACTCTTCTCGGCAGCCACCTCGCACTCTGCTTCATCCTCCACTCGCACCTCAGCACACACTCCGCACACTTCTTCACGCCACCTCGCACTCTTCTTCACCCCACCTCGCACTCTTCTTCAGCACCACCCTCGCACTCTTTCCTCAGCACCACCTCGCACTGTGTCTTTAAGCCCCACCTCACGCTGTTCTTCAAGCAACACCTCACACTCTTCTTCGGCACCACCTCGCACTCTTCTTTCAGCCCAACCTCGCACTCTCACACCTACCTCGTCACTCTTCTTCAGCCCCCACCTCGCAACTCTTCTTCACATTCACCTCTGCTCTCTTCTTCACCAGCACCACCTCGCAACTCTTTTTCAGCACACCACCTCGCGCTCTTCTTCAGCACCAACCTCGCACGCTTCTTTCGCCCCAAACCACGCACTCTTCTTCAGCACCACCACGACTCTAGTTTTAGCCCGACCCTCGGCACTCTCTTCAGCACCACCGTCTAGCGCGTCTCTTCACCACCTCGCACTCTCTTCACCCACCGTCGAGTCTCGTTTAGCACCCTCGCACTCTTCTTTCAACACCACCTCGCACGCTTCTTCAGCACGCACCTCGCACTCTCTATCAGCACCACCTCGCCTCTTCTTCAGCACCACCCTCGTCCACTCTGTCTTCAGCACCTCCTCGCACGTCTTCTTCAGCACCACCTCGAACTCGTCTCAGCACCACACCTCGCACTCTTTTTCAGCACCCCTCGCGCTCTCTTTCTGCACCACCTCGCACTCTTCTTCCAGCACCCCCTCGCACTCATCTTCCAGCACCACCTCGCACTCTTCATCAGGCACACCACCTCGCATTCTTCTTCAGCACCACCTCTGCACTCATCTATCAAGCACCACCTCGCGCCTTCGTCAACACCGCACCTCTCTCTCTTCTTCAGCACCACCTCCGCACTTTTCTCTTCAACACACTCACCCATCGCACTCTTTTCGTCAGCACAATCCTCGCAACATTCTTCCTTCAGCACCACGTCCACTCTCTTCAGCACCACCTCGGCTCTTTCTTCAACGCACCTCGCACTCTTCTTCAGCCCCACCTCGCACACTTTCTTTAGCACCACCATCCCACTCTTCTTCACAACCACCTTGCAACTCTTTCTTCAGCACCACCTCCACTCTTCTTCAGCACCACACTCGCCTCATTCTTACAGCACCACCTCGCGCTCCCGTCTCAGCACACACCTCGCACTCTTCTGCACACCACCTCGCACCTTCTTTCTTCAGTTCACCACTCGCAACTCATCTTCAGCACCACTCGCACATCTCGTCCGCACCACCTCGCACTCTTCTTCGCACCACCTACCCTCGCGCTCTTCTAGAGCACCCACCTCGCGCTCTTCGTCAGCCACCACGCATCGCACTCTTCTTTGACACCACCTCGCACTCTTCTTCAGCATCACCTCGCACAACTCTTCAAGCACCACCTCGCACGCTTCTTCAGCACCACCGCGCTCTTCTTCAACCCAACTCGCACTCTTCTTCAGCAAGCCACCGCGCACTCTCTTCAGCATCACCTCGCAACTCTTCTTCAGCACCACCTCGCACGCTTTTTCAGCACACACCTCGCACTCTTGGTCCCAGGCCACCACCTCGCACTCTTCTCAGCACCACCTCGCACTCTTCTTCAGCACCACCTCGCGCTCATTCTTCAGCACCACCATCGCACTCTTCTTCACACCACTCGCACTCTTCTTTCAGCACCACCTCACACTCTTATCTCAGCACCACCTCGCACCACGCGTCTTCAGCACCCACCTCGCACGCTTCTTCAGCACCACCCTCGCACTTCTTCAGCACCACCTCCGCTCTTCTTCACACACCGCTCGCACTGTTCTATCACACCCACATGCACTCTTTCTTCAGCACCAACCCGCACACTCTTCTCAGCACCACCTCGCGCTCCATCTTTCTTCACACCCCTCACACTCTTCTTCAGCAACCACCTCGCACTCGTCTTCACACCACCTCGCACTCTTTCTTCAGCAACCCACTCGCACTGCTTCCCTGCAGCACCACCTCGCACTCTTCTCAGCACCACCTCCGCTCATCTTCACACCACCTCGCACTCTCGTTCAGCAACACCTCGCACTCTTCTTCAGCACCACCTCGCACCTTCCTTCAGCACCACCCTGTCCACTTCTTCACACCACCTCGCGCTCTGTCTTCAGCACCACCTTGCACCTCAGCACATGTTCTTCAGCACACCACGCACTCATCTTTCCGCACTCACCTCCACTCTTCTTTCAGCACCACCTCACACTCTTCCCTTCAGCACCACGCACGCACTCTTCTATTCAGCACCACCTCGCACTCTTCTTCTGCACCACCTCGCACTCTTCTCACACCACCTCGCACTCCTTCAGCGACCACCATCGCGCTCTCTCACACCACCCGCACTCTTCTTCACACCACCTCGCACTCTTCTTCAGCACCACCCTCGCGCTCTTCTCACACCACCCGCACTGCTTCCTCAGCACCACCTCGCACTCCTTCTTCACACCACCTCGCGTCGTCTCATGCATCCACCTCGCACTCTTCGTCATCACACACCATGGGCGCTACTCTTGCTTCAGCATCACCTCGCGCCTCTCTTCAGCACCACCTCGCACTCTCTTCAGAACCACCCGCCCTCTATCTTCAGCACCACCACGCACTCTTCCTTCAGACACCCAAGCACCACCTCGCAGTCTTCTTCACATCCACCATCGCACTCTTCCTCACAGCACCACCGCTCTGCACTCCTTCCTGTCCAGCACCACCTCGCACTCTTCTTTCACACCGCCTTCGTACTCCCCTTTTTGTGTTTTTTCTACAGCACCACCCCTCCGCAGTCTTCTTCAGCAACCACCTCGTCACTTTTCTTCAGCACGCACCTCGCACTCTTCTTCAGCACCACCTCGCACTCTGCTCAAGCCCACCTCTCGCACTCTTCTTCAGCACCAACCCTCGCCATCTTTCTTCACACCACCTCGCACTCTTCCTCAGGCACCACCTCGCACTCTTCAGTCACACCACCTGCGCACATCGTCTTCAGCACCAAACATCTACTCTTCTGCAGCACCACCATCGCACACTCCCAGCACCACCTCGCACTCTTCTTTCACACCACCTCGCACTCTTCTTTCAGCACCACCACGCAATCGTCTTCAGCACCACCCTCGCAGTTCTTCTCAGCACCACCTCGCAACTCTTCTTCAGCACCACCTTCGCAACTCTCGTCAGCACCACCTCCAGTCTTCTTCAGCACACCAGCACTCTTCCCAGCACCACCTCACACTCTTCTTCAGCACCTACCCTCGCTCTCACTCATCTTTCAGCACCACCTCGCAGCTCTTCTCAAGCACCGACCTCGCAGTCTTTCTTACAGCACCACCTCGCACTCTTCTTCAGCACCTCCCTGCGCCACATCTTCGTCAGGCACCACCTCGCAGTCTTCTTACTCTCAAGCTCCACTCGCACTCTTCCTCAGCACCACCTCGCACTCTTCTTCAGCAACCCCTCGCACTCTTCTTCAGCACCCCCTCTGTCTTCTTCAGCACCACCTCGCACTCGCTTCGTCGCACCCACCTCGCACTCTTCTCAGTCACACTCCAAACTCTGCTCACACCACACTCGCACTCTTCTTCATCACGCACCACCTCGCACTCTCTTCAGTCACCACCGTCACACTCTTCTTCAGCACCCAACTCGCACTCTCTCAGCAACACCTCGCACTCTTCTTCACAACCACTCACACCTTCTCATCACCACCTCGCACCTTCAACTTCTCCATATGCACTCACCAGTTAATATCAGTACTCGCGGAAATGCATGACCTCAAACAACTTCCTAAACTGACCCCTCACTCCACTCTGCACACCTGCATCTCAACACTGCACAATAGTGCACAGCACGGCACGCACACAACTACACTCAAACTTGGCTACTAATACAATAGTCTCGTCACACTTTCATCTGCACGCCTACACTCAGCCACACTTGCACTCTATACACACCTCACTCTAGTCACACCTGCACTCTTAGACACACCTGCACTCTGCACACCTGCACTCTGCACACAATTGCTCTCTAGACAACACCTGCACTCTTACACCTCACTCTAACACAACCTCACTCTGCACACTTCATTCTGCACGCCTGCACTCTGAACGCCTGCACTCTAGCAAACACTTTCACATCTATAACAAAACCAGCACTCTATAACAACCTGCAAGCTGCACACCGTGCACACATTCAAACACTTGGCACTCTAGACACACCTCACTCTGCACACCTGCAGCACGCTGCAAACACTTTCACTCTGCACGCCTGCACTCTGCACACTTTCACTCTAGACACACCTGCACATTGCACATACCTGCACTCTGCACGCTTGCACTCTAGACACACCTGCACTCTAGACACACCTGCACTCTCTATACCTGCTCTTTGCAAACCTGCACTCTAGACACACTTGCACTCTAGACACATCTGCACTCTAGACACACCTGCACTCTAGGCACACCTGTAATCTATTCACACCTGCAATTTTGACACACCTGCATTCTAGGCACACCTGCACTCTAGGCACACCTTTTCTATAGACACACTTGCACTCTAGACACACCTACACTCCAGACACACTTGCGCTCTAGACACACCTGCACTCTAAGCTCACCTGCTCTCTAGACAAACCTGCACTCTAGACAAACCTGCACTCTAGACAAACCTGTACTCTGCGCATACCTGTATAACGTGGGGCTTCTAGGAGATAACGGTGGTGAGGTATTACACTTGGTTATGTCTGGTAACACTTATATTTGCAGAGTCGTGAGGGTAAGCCCAGCCTAGCCTTCTTCTTGCCTGTAGGTCTATCCGGGAACTGAGAGAGGGGAAGGGCGACTGATGCTCACATGTGGCATCATGTGGAGTCACATGCTAGCCCCTAGGCCTAGCAATGTATCGTCTATATAAAATATATGGCTGGTACTAACTACGATACTCAGATATGCTACACAAACATATTCAATAGCTATGCTGACACCTGCACTCTAAACACACCTGTAATCTAGGCACACCTGCACTCTACACACATCTGCACTCCAGACACACCTGCACTCTAGGCACACCTGCACTCTAGACACACTTACACTCTAGGCACATCTGCACTCTAGACACACCTGCACTCTAGGGACATCTGCTCTCTAGACACATCTGCACTCTAGACACGCCTGCACCCTAGGCACACCTGCACTCTAGACACACCTGCCTCTTTGGTACATCTGCACTCTAGACACATCTGCACTCTAGACACATCTGCACTCTAGACACACCTGCACTCTAGACACACCGAACTATAAGCCCCTGCATTAAGACACACCGCACCTAAAAACACCTGCTTCTAGGCACCCTCACCTAGACCATCTCACTCTGGCACACCTCCCTTAAACACTGACTCAGGCCCCTTGCACTCTGAAACCCCTTTTCTATTGGTGCATCTGCTTCCTAGGCAAAATCTGCACTGTAGGCACACCGCACTCTAACACACCTTTACTCTAATTCATGTGCCGGGGCCTTATGAACGAAAAACCCCCCAGCGCCTACTACCTTTCCTAAACACGCCCCAAGGGTTGGGCTACTACCATTCCTAAACACACAACAGGCGGGGCATTCCTTTCCCAAAACACACACCAGGCTGCCTACAAAACCTTCCCTAAACACACGCAAGGCTTGTTAGTAACCTTTCCAAAAACACAACGGGCTCCCTATACCTTTTCCTAAAACACCCAGGCTGGCTACACCATTCCAAAACCACACCAGGTTGGCTACTACCATTCCTAAATACACCCGGGTGGCCCACCATTCCAAAAAACACCACCAGAAGGTCTAATTCCTAAACACACACCAGAAGGGCTACACCATTCCTAATCACACACCAGGCGGGCTACTACTTCCCTAAACACACACCGGCTGGCACTACATCCTAAACACAACCAGGGGCTATACCTTTCCCTAAAACAACCGGGCTGGCTACTCCCTTTCTTAAAACACACACGGGCGGCTACTATCATTCCTAAAACAAAAACCCTGTGGCACTATCATTCCTAAACACAAAACCAGGCTCTATTCCATTTTTAAACACCCCAGGTGGTACTATCTTCTTAAACACACCAGGGGGGCTCCCATTCTTAAACACACACCAGGCGGCACTACCATTCTTAAACACACACCGGGCTGGCACACCTTTTAAACACACACCGGGCTGCTATATCATTCCTAAACACACACCGGCGGCTATTTCATTCCTAAACGCACCCGGGGCGGGTACTATCATTCCTAAACAAAACCGGGCTGGTACTATCATTCCTAAACACCACCGGGGCTGGTACACATTCCTAAACAAAACCCCGGGTTTGGCTACATCTTCCTAAACACAAAACCGGGGGCGGGCTACTCCCATTTTTAAACACATACCGGGCGGCTACATCATTCCTAAACACACCCCGGCTGGCTACTATCATTCCTAAACACACCCGGGGCGGGCTACTACCTTTTTAAAACAATCCCGGGCTGGCTTTTATCTTTCCCTAAACCACCCCGGGCGGCTATACATTCCTAAACACACCGGGCGGCTACTATTTTCCTAAACACACACCAGGCGGGGTACTACCATTCCTAAACACCACCGGGCGGGCTAACCATCTTAAACACACACGGGGCTGGTACATCTTCCTAAACACACACCTCTGGCTACTATCATTCCCCCCCCCAAAACACAGGCGGCTACACCACTTAAAACACACCCCAGGCGGGCACTATCATTTTTAAAACACACCCAGGGGGCCATCATTCTTAAAACCCCAACCCCAGGCTGCCCCACCATGCTTAAACACACCCGGGCGGGGCTCCACCATTCTTAAACAACACCTGGCTGGCTATTTATCATTCCAAAACCAACCCCGGGCGGGCTATATCTTTCCTAAACGCACCCGGCTGGCTATACTTTTCCTAAACACATCCCGGGGCGGGCTACTATCATCCTAAACACTACCGGGCTGGCTACTATCTTTCCCAAAAAACACACACCCGGGGGGCGGGGCTACTATCATTCCTAAACACACACCGCTGGATACCCCCAATCTTAAACACCCCCCGGGCGGGCTACATCATTCCTAAAACACCCCGGGGCTGGTTTCTATCATTCCTAACACAACCGGGCTGGCTACTACCCATTCCAAACACACACCGGGCTGGCTACATCACCCCTAAACACAAACCCCCGGGGCTGGCTACTACATTCCAAACCCAAAAACCCGGGCGGCTATACCTTCCTAAACACCCCCGGGCGGGCTACTTCATTCCAAACACACACCGGCTGGCTACATCATTCCAAACCACCCGGGGCTGGTACAATCATTCCTAAACAACCCCGGGCTGGCAATATCATTCCTAAACACACACCGGGGCTGGCTACTATCTTTTCCAAAACACAACCGGGCGGGCTACTATCATTCCTAAACAACCCGGGCTGGCTACTACTTTTCCAAAAACCACCCCGGGGCTGGCCGGGGTGGCCACCCAGGAAAAGACCCCCCCCGGGTTTTGCCATGGGTGATGGGGATGACGCTGTAAGAGAATAGGTGAGGGCAGGATTAAAAGTTCATGGCAGGGTTCTTGGGTCGGGTTGGGGTTTAAGGTTTTAAAAAGAAAGAAAAGACGAAGAGGGGGAGAGAAGAGAGAAAAGAGAGGAGAGAGAGAAGGAGAGAAGGGAGAGAGGCTGGCCACAACCTGGTTGGTACACAAGAGGGGAAAGGGAAAAAATACCTTTCCCAGCGCCGCCGTTGGGCCAAGACCACTGCGTTTTCCCCTGCCTGCCTGCCTCCGCCTGCTGCCTGTCGCCTGCCGCCTGCCTGCCTCCCTGTCGCCTGTCTCCCCTTTCTGCCTGCCTGCCTGCCTGCCTGCCTGCCTGTTTTCCTTTCTGCCGCCGCCTGTCCTGCCGTTGCCTTCTGCCGTCTGCCTGCCTGCCTGCCTGCCCCGCCTGCCTGTCTGCCGTCTCCGCCTGCCTGCCTGTCTCCTGTCTGCCCCTCCTGCCCCTGCCCCTGTCCCTTCTGCCTGTCTGCCTGCCTCCTCCTGCCTGCCTTCTGCCCCTCCCTCCTGTCTCCTTTCCTGCCTGCCTGCCTGCCTGTCTGCCGCCTGCCTGCCTGCCTCCTGCCTGCCTGCCTCCTGCTGCCGCCTCCTGTCTGCCTGCCTGCCTGCCTGCCGTCTCCCTTTCTGCCTGCCTGCCTGCCTGTCTGCCTGTCCCCTGTCTCCCTGCCTGCCTTTTGCCTCCCCTGCTGTCTGCCTGCTGCCGCCTGCCTGCCTTCTGTCTGCCTCCTCCTCCCTGCCTGCCTGTCTCCTGTCTGCCTTCTGCCTGCCTCCTGTCGCCTGCCTGCCTTCTGCCTGCCTGCCTGCCTGCCGTTTGCCCCCTCCTGTCTGCCTCCCTGCCTGCCTGTCGCCTTCTCCCGCCTGCCTGCCGCCTGCCTGTCTCCCTTCTGCCTGTCTGCCTGCCCCCTGCCTGCCTGCCGCTGCCTCCCTGCCTGTCTCCCTGCCTGCCTGCCTCCCTCCCTGTCTGCCTCCCCTCCCCCTGCCTGCCTGCCTCCCCTGCCTCCTGCCTGTTGCCTCCCTGCCTGTCTCCTGCCCCCTTTCCGCCTGTTGCCTGTCGCCTGTCTCCCCTGCCTCCTGCCGCCTGTCTGCCTTCGCCTGCCTGCCGCCCCCTGCCGTCTGCCTGTTGCCTGCGCCTGCCTGCCGCCTGCCTGCCTGTCTGCCTGCCTGCCTGCCTGCCTGCCTGTCTCCCTGCCTTTTCGCCTGCCTGCCTGCCTTTGCCTGTCTGCCTCCCCTCCCTGCCTGCCCTCCCCTTCGCCTGCCTGCTGTCTGCCTGCCTGCCCCCTGTCGCCTGTCTGCCTGCCTGCCTGCCTGCCTGCCTGTCTGCCGTCTGCCTTCTCCTGCCTCCCTGCCTGCCTGCCTGTTGCCTGCCTCCTGCCCTGCCTGCCTCCGCCTACCTGTCTGCCTCCCTCCCTCCTTTCCGCCTGTCTGCCTTACTGTCTGCCTGTCTCCTCCTGCCTCCTGCCTGCCTGCCTCCCTGCCTGCCTTACGTCTCCCTGTCTGCCTCCTGCCTGCCTCCCCTGCCTCCCTGCCTTCTGCCCCCTCCCTGTCTGCCTGCCTCCCTCCTGCCTCCCCTGTTGCCTGCCTGCCTGCCTGCCTGCCTTCCCCTGCCTGCCTGTCTGCCCCCTGCCTGCCCCCCTGCCTGTTGCCTGCCTGCCTGCCTGCCTGCCTTCTGCCTGCCGCCTGTCGCCTGCCTGCCTGCCTGCCTCCTGTCTGCCTCCCGCCTGCCTGCCTGTCTGCCTTACGTCGCCTGTCTGCCCCCCTCCCTGCCTCCTGCCGCCTCCCTGCCGCCTTTGTCTGCCTGTCGCCTGCCTGCCTGCCTCCCTCCCTCCTGCCTTACTTCTGCCTTCTGCCTGCCTCCCTGCCCCCCCTGTCGCCTTACGTCGCCGTCGCCTGCCTGCCTGCCTGCCTCCTGCCGCCTGCCGCCTTACGCTGCCTGCTGCCTGCCTGCCTGCCTCCCTCCCCTCCCCTGCCTCCCTACTGTCTGCCTGTCCTCCTGCCCTCCTCCGCCCCTCCTTTACTGCTCCTGTCTGCCGCCTTTCCTGCCGCCTGTCGCCTTACGTCTGCCTGCCGCCTGCCTGTCGCCTTACTGTCTGCCTGCCTGCCTCCCGTCTCCCTTACTGTCTCCTGCCTGCCTGCCTGCCTGCCTGCCGTCTGCCGTCTGCCTTACTTTTCCCCCTCTGCCTGCCTGTCTCCTTACGTCTGCTCCTGCCTGCCGCCTGCCTCCCCTCCCTGCCTGTCTGCCTTACGTCTGCCTGCCGCCTGCCTGTCTGTTTTCTGTCTGCCTCCCCTGCCTGCCTGCCTCCTGCCTGTCTCCCTTTTACTGTCTGCCTGCCTGCCTCCTGCCTGCCTGCCTGCCCCCCCCCTTACTGTCTGCCTGCCGTCGCCTGCCTGCCTGCCTGTCTCCTTCTGCCTGTCTGCCTGCCTCCCTTTGCCTCCCCTGTCTGCCTGCCTGTCTGCCTGCCTGTCTGCCTGCCGCCGCCTGCCTGCCTGCCTGTCTCCCCTTACTTCTGCCTGCCTGCTGCCTGCCGCCTGCCTTCTGCCGCCTCCCTCCCTCCTGCCTGTCTGCCGCCTGCCTGCCTGCCTGCCTGCCTCCCTGTCTGCCTGCCTGTTGCCTCCCTGTCTCCTCCCTGCCTGCCTGCCGCCTGTCGTCCCTCCCTGTCTGCCTGTCTGCCTGTCTGCCTGCCTGCCCCCCTGCCTGCCTGCCTCCCCTGTCTGCCTCCCTGTCTGCCTGCCTGCCTGCCTGTTTGCCTCCCTGCCTGCCTGCCTGCCTGTCTGCCTGCCTGCCTCCCTGTCTGCCTGCCCCTTTCCTGCCTGCCTGCCTGCCTGCCTGCCCCTGTCTGCCTCCTGCCTGCCTGTGCCTGCGTCTGCCTGCCGTCTGCCGCCTGTCTGCTGCCTCCCTGTCTGCCCCCCTGCCTGTCTGCCTGCCTGTCGCCTGCCGCCTCCTGCCGCCTGTCGCCTCCTGCCTGCCTGCCTGCCGTCTGCCTGCCCCCTGCCTCCTGCCTGCCTGTCTGCCTGTCTGCCTGCCTGCCTGCCTGCCTGTCTGCCCTGCCTTCTGCCTGCCTGTCTCCTGCCTGCCTGTCTGCCTCCCCTGCCTGCCTCCTTCTCCCTGTCCTCCTGCCGTCTGCCTGCCCCCTGCCTGGGGGCCTCCCCCTGCCTGCCTGCCTGCCTGCCTGTCTGCCCTGCCTGCCTGCCTGCCTGCATCCTGCCTGCCTCCTTTCTCCTCAGTCTGCCTGCCTGCTCCTGCCTGCCTGCCTCCCTGTCTGCCTGCCTTTGCCTCCCTCCCTGTCTGCCTGCATGTCTCCTCCCCTGTCTCCCTCCTGTCTCCTGCTGCCTCCCTCCCTTTCCTGCCGCCTCCCTGCCTGCCTGTCTGCCTCCCTGTCTGCCTGCCTGTCTGCCTGCCTGTCGCCTGCCTGCCTGCCTGCCGCCTGCGCCCCCTTGCTGCCTCCCGCCTGCCTGTCTGCCTGCCTGCCTGCATGCCTACCTGCCTACCTGCCTGCCTGCATGCTTGTGGCCTGCCTAACTCTTTGCATGCACCTGCTTCTACACCACCTGGCTTGCTTCGTGCACTCTCCGTCTTCACCTGCATATCTGATTGACTTAACTCCAGCATACGGCCCTCATACTACATGTAAACTCTCCTTAGATTATGATTATATATATATATATATATATATAATATATATATATATATATATATTATATATATATATATTATAATATATATATATATATATATATATATATATGTGTGTGTGTGTGTGTGTGTGTGTGTGATTTCGTGTATATATAATATATATTATATATATATATATATATATATATATATATATATTATATATATATATATATATATATATATATTTGTGATTTCGTGTATAGGGCAAGGAGGAATAACATCTTGTAGGAGTGAGGAGAGAGCCAGTTGTGAGTGTGGGGGAAGTTCGTGAGGCAGTAGGTAAAATGAAAGGGGGTTAAGGCAGCCGGGATTAATGGGATAAAGATAGAAATGTTAAAAGCAGGTGGGGATATAGTTTTGGAGTGGTTGGTGCAATTATTTAATAAATGTATAGAAGAGGGTAAGGTACCTAGGGATTGGCAGAGAGCATGCATAGTTCCTTTTGTATAAAGGCAAAGGGGATAAAAGAGAGTGCAAAAATTATAGGGGGATACGTCTGTTGAGTATACCTGGTAAAGTGTATGGTAGAGTTATAATTGAAAGAATTAAGAGTAAGACGGAGAAATAGGATAGCAGATGAACAAGGGGGCTTTAGGAAAGGTAGGGGGTGTGTGGACCAGGTTTTTACAGTGAAACATATAAGTGAACAGTATTTAGATAAGGCTAAAGAAAGTCTTTGTGGCATTTATGGATTTGGAAAAGGCGTATGACAGGGTGGATAGGGGGCAATGGGGCAGATGTTGCAAGTGTATGGTGTAGGAGGTAGGTTACTGAAAGCAGTGAAGAGTTTTTACGAGGATAGTGAGGCTCAAGTTAGAGTATGTAGGAAAGGGGGAAAATTTTTTTCCCATTAAAAGTAGGCCTTAGACAAGGATGTGTGATGTCCCCGTGGTTGTTTAATATATTTATAGATGGGTTGTAAGAGAAGTAAATGCGAGGGTCTTGGCAAGAGGCGTGGAGTTAAAAGATAAAGAATCACACACAAAGTGGGAGTTGTCACAGCTGCTCTTTGCTGATGACACTGTGCTCTTGGGAGATTCTGAAGAGAAGTTGCAGAGATTGGTGGATGAATTTGGTAGGGTGTGCAAAAGAAGAAAATTAAAGGTGAATACAGGAAAGAGTAAGGTTATGAGGATAACAAAAAGATTAGGTGATGAAAGATTGGATATCAGATTGGAGGGAGAGAGTATGGAGGAGGTGAAACGTATTCAGATTTTTGGGGAGTGGACGTGTCAGCGGATGGGTCTATGAAAGATGAGGTGAATCATAGAATTGATGAGGGAAAAAGAGTGAGTGGTGCACTTAGGAGTCTGTGGAGACAAAGAACTTTGTCCTTGGAGGCAAAGAGGGGAATGTATGAGAGTATAGTTTTTACCAACGCTCTTATATGGGTGTGAAGCGTGGGTGATGAATGTTGCAGCGAGGAGAAGGCTGGAGGCAGTGGAGATGTCATGTCTGAGGGCAATGTGTGGTGTGAATATAATGCAGAGAATTCGTTAGTTTGGAAGTTAGGAGGAGGTGCGGGATTACCAAAACTGTTGTCCAGAGGGCTGAGGAAGGGTTGTTGAGGTGGTTCGGACATGTAGAGAGAATGGAGCGAAACAGAATGACTTCAAGAGTGTATCAGTCTGTAGTGGAAGGAAGACGGGTAGGGGTCGGCCTAGGAAAGGTTGGGAGGAGAGGGTTAAAGGAGGTTTTGTGTGCGAGGGGCTTGGACTTCCAGCAGGCATCGCGTGAGCGTGTTTGATATGGGAGTCGAATGGAGAAAATGGTTTTTTAATACTTGGACGTGCTGTTGGAGTTGTGAGCAAAGTAACATTGATGAAGGGATTCAGGGAGAAACCGGCAGGACGGACTGATAGTTGGAGATGGGAAGTACGTGCCTGCACTCTGAAGGAGGGGGTGTTAATGTTGCAGTTTTAAAAACTGTGTGTAAAGCACCACTTCTGGCCCCAAAGACAGTGATTGAAGGGTGAATGATGGTGAAGTTTTCTTTTTCGGGGCCCACCCTGCCTTGGTGGAATCGGCCAGTGTGATAATAAAAATATATATATATATATATTATATTTATATATATTTATATATATATATATATATATATATATATATGTAATTCATATGCAAGACTGATAAGAAGGGTAAAAAATAATTGTATGATGGAACAGATTATCCAACTTACGAGGTGACATAAATAAAGACCTGGAATAACTATCAGAAATACTAGAACAAAAAAAGATAACACTTAAATAGCGAAAATTGAATTACAAAAACCAGATGAACCCCAATTCCCAACCTTATTGAAACAGCAAAACAGACTCAAATGATTTTTCTCCACTATAGGAAAAAACCTTGCCAATAAAAATCAAGCCAGATACCCCACATTGACTAACCTCACCGAAACTACCGAACACACAGTTCTAGCTCGACTCTAACCAACGAAGTCTCCTTATTAATCAACAAACTAAAAAAACAAGACAGGTGATTTAACATACCTTTACCACCATTATATACAAAAAGTATCACAGGTGCTATCACCAATCATTTGCAACTCTTTAATAAATCCATTTGAATCCTCTACCTTTCCTACAGTCTTCTCAAAATAGGAGATGGACCACACAGCTTGAATAACTACAGGCCAATGTCCAACTTACACCCGCTCTCTAAATCTATTGAAAATTAATCATATGCGTTATCTATTCCTACTCATCTCCCACAAAATACTCATCTCCTGTCAATTGGGTTCAGGGGCCTAATAAAAATACTTTTGATGCTTTATCCACATGCTTGAAACTTATTTATTACAGCGTAGAGAGAATAAAAAAAGAAGTCCCATGGGGATTTCATTGACTTACGTAAGCTTTCGATACAATTGACCATGACTTTGCTCCACATAAAATTGTACACTATGGTATAAAGAGGGCACTCCCTCAAACTACCTTACAGGTCTTACCTCGAAGTACAACAGATTGCTCAAAATTGTGATAGACACAATGTGCCAACTCTTCCGCCCACGGGTCAGTACAGTTGTGTCCCCAACAGGGTAAGTAGTCCTTGGCTCCTCATCTTACTTTACTTCATATACTTAAAATGATCTTTACCAAATGCATCGCAAACAATCAAACCCACACTATTTGCAGATGACACTTACATACGCTATCTTTCTCACCCCGGCCCAGTCATGTAGTCAATACCTGTAAATACCGAATTACAAAATTATCAACTTTGGATGAGGTCCAAACAAACTTTACACTATACATTGAAAAACCTATAATTCTGTTTGGTAACAGAGCTGCAGATGTGTCTCTAACATAATGTTAAATGGATCACCTATCACAAAAACTGACAGAGGGAAAATTCCTAGGAACTCCACCTTGCACAATAGACTCAAATTTTCAAACACCGTATCATGTACAACAAATTTCCAAAAAATAAATTCAAAGGACCGTAGGCCCACGGTACTATGTTCACAGTCAGCCTCCTGGCCCTTTATCATCAGTATTTACCCCTATCTCACTATGGAATTTGTGCATGGGGCTCAACATCAAATAAACCATATCAGACCACGACATCACCAACAAAAGGCTGCAGTCAGAATGTACACAATAATTCCCCACTAAGGACAGCAACTCCACCAATATGTACAAATACTCTAAAATCCTATCACATACAAAAACATCCATACTTATTACTGCTCCTACTACATTCATAGAACATTTAACTCTGAATAAACCCTCCCTCAAATTCTCCTTCCAACTAACAGAAACACATCTCACGCTATGCAAAAAATCAATGCACATAAAAGGCCTAAATATCTGGAATTCATTACCTGTGAATATAAAAGAGAAACACTGTTGTTTATAAATTCAAGTCTCTTCTCTAAAATCACTGTACTCACCACAACTAATTAAACACTGAATAATTGTATCTCATAAATTGTATCTATATTTGTATCTCATTATTGTTATTATAAATGTCAACTGTGACCCAGTCAACTTTGTTCTATTTAACTTTCATTACCTAACATAATACTCCCATTCTACTGTTGACACAGAAACAGTATGGTCCATATGACCTGTTCTTTGTAATACTATTTGTACTAAATTGTTATCTGTTTTACAATAATTTTTGTACATTGAATATTCATTGCTTGTTAATATTAAAGTTAATTTTAAGCTGCCCATAATCGTTATGCATACAAGGTGCTTTGGCATGCTGCACTTTAAAATTGTATTCCTTGTAATTCTCTGTCATATGTTCAAATATTAATAAATAAATAAAAAAAATAAGGAACTTTCACACATATCAGTGCATATCAAAGCTGTGCAAAGCTGAGGGACGCATTCTAAAGTCAGTGCCGGATCAGCCGGCTTGTGATTCATGCGTTTGGCTGCGGTGAGGCCAGCAGGTAGGTTGGTAGAATTCAGGTAGGTAGATTTTCAGGTAGGGTAGACTCCAAGGTAGGTAGATTCAGTTAGGTAGACTCAGGTAGGTTAAATCCAGGTTAGGTAGACTTCAGGGTAGGGTTAAAACTTCAGGTAGATAGACTTCAGGTAGGTAGATTCTGGTGGTAGACTAGATATGGTAGATTCAGGTAGGTAGATCCAGGTAGGTAAAAACTCCAGGTAGGTAGACTCCAGGTAGGGTAGATCCAGGTAGGGTAGACTCCAGGTAGGTAAACTCAGGTAGGTTTAGGACTTCAGGTAAAGTCTTCAGGTAGGTAGCTCTAAGTAGGTAGGTAGATTCAGGTAGGTAGGACTGTTAGTTAGGTAGGTAGACTCCAGGTAGGTAGAATTCAGGTAGGTAGACTCCAGGTAGGTAGGACTCCAGGTAGGTCTACTTCAGATAGGTAGACTCCAGGCAGGTAGACTCAGGTAGGTAGTCTTCAGGTAGTAGAATCCAGGTAGGTAGACTCCAGGCAGGTAGACTTCAGGTAGGTAGGTCTCCTGTTAGGTAGACTTCTGTTAGGTTAGATACAGGTAAGTAGACTTCAGGTAGCGTAGCTCCAGGTAGGTAGACTCCAGTTAGGTAGACTTCAGGTAGGTAGACTCCAGGTAGGTAGACTCCCGGTAGGTAGACTTCAGGCAGGTAGGCACTCCAGGTAGTAGACTCCAGGTAAGTAGACTCCAGGCAGTAGACTCCAGGTAGGTAGACTCACAGGTAGGTAGACTTCAGGCAGGTAGACTCCAGGTAGGTAGATCCAGGTAGAGTAGACTTGCGTAGGTAGTCCTTCAGGCAGGTAGACTCAGGTAGGTAGCTCCAGGTCAGTAGGACTCAAGGTAGGTAGACTCCAGGCAGGGTAGACTCCAGGTAGGTAGGACTCCAGGCAGGTAGACTTCCGGTAGGTAGCGACTCCTGGTAAGTAGACTTCAGGTAGGTAGACTCAGGTAGGTAGCTCAGGTAAGTAGACTCCAGGTAGGTAGACTCCCAGGTAAGTAGACTCCTGGTAGGTAGATCCGGCAGGTAGACTACAGGTAGGTAGACTCAGGTAAGTAGACTTCAGGTTGTAGACCAAAACCAAAAACCCCCAATAAAAATATAATCCCCATCCCCCCCCAAAAATTTTCCAAAAACCCCAAAACCAAATTAAACCAAAATTTCTCCCATATGCCCCCGGGAAAAAAACCCTGTGGGTAGATCGGAGGTCTCAGGTGAACCCCGTAATGCCCCGGTTGTAAACCCCGGGGTTTCCCCAAATTAACTCCGGAAAACCCATAGGAACTCCAAAGTTGATTAGGGGGGGAAAGGGCCCCGGTAGAACCCCAGCTGGGAACCCCCGGGGGAGATTCAGCGGGTTGATCCAAGGGGCGGTCCCCTTACAGGTAGATAGGGGGTAACCCCATGGGAAAGCCCAAAATCCACGGGTTCCGGGGAAACCCCGGGTGGGTGACTCTTTGGTAGACCCCAAAGGGGAACCCCTTTAACCCATTTAATAGTATTAACCCATGGTGGCCCCGGGGGAAGAAAAAGGGGGGTTGGTGTCCGTGGAGATAGGGGTCCCTTTCCGGGTTTAAAGGTAACCCAATTTTCCGGGTAGACTCTTTTGGAAACCCAAAATTTCCCCGGGACTCCAGGAAATTTTCCCCTGAGCCCAGGGTAGACTCCGGATAATTCAGGGGGAACCCAAGGGTAGACCAAGGAACCCGGTTAATCCATGGGTCCTTTTTAAAATAAGAGTGATTTTTTCCCCTTTATGCCCATTCCCAAAAAAATTTTAGTCCCTTTGGTACATTAAAGAATCACAGCTAGTAGACTGTACTAAAGATCCTCCACATCTGCACACACTAACTCGCAAGATCCTGTAAGAGAATAAATTGTTAAGTGTTCTTACTACAACATATCAGAATGCGTAATACACTCCCGCATGCAATCAACTGAAGCCGAAGTCTGACCTTCCTACTTGCGCCCTTAACCCCACACTCCACGCTCTTGATCATCTCGTGTATATATGTCAGAGTCCTGATGACCAAAGCCAGATGCCTGATCGAGTTAGACTATAAGTCTCTGACAGATCAAGTCATCGCTTGTTGTGTTCGCTATATATAATGTGAACCATAAATGAAACTATATGTTCTCTCTCACTCATCCCTCCATGACACGTGTCAATGATAAATGAGTAGTTGACCAGACTCATGTATGGCCGTTGCAGCAACTCGCTGCTCACAAGCGCTCCATGTGTCCACGTGACAACTACGACTAATCTGTATGAGCACTAAGTGTCTCCCAGTGACTCCGAGCTCACTCCACGCGTCCTTAGAGATCTTGTATATAAACCTCAATGAGTCACTATCGTTCTAGCCTAGTGTCCCGCAAATATATCAGCAAGACATCCAACACACTCCTATCTACTGCTCACAGTGTATCACCATACTAGACATTGTCTACCAACAACCTACCCTTAGATGAGTACACCAAACATAATATTTCCAACAACATACCCATACTTACCTCAACACTTTCGATACCGCTCACCTAATACATTAGACTCTAGATACCATATCTCATTGACGTACAATTACTATGTCTTCGTGAGATCATAAGCTTGAATCGTGCCCAAATCGAACGTCTAATTGTCCTAGTATGCCCCATCTACATCATGTTGACTATTCGCCTAACTACTTGTTCGTGAACCAGATCTGTTTTTATAATCACATAACAGCTCACACTCATAAAACCATGAAAACCCTATACCCCCTGCCATCAATTGTTTCTACATGGCTAGCCATTCGCTCATGCTGTCTCGGTCACAGGTGACTGTAGAATAGATGCCCATACGTAAGACCACTCATGTCAAGACTATGTGTTCATATAGTCTCATACTCTTGATTACCCTATGACCTCGTGTCTCCTCATCAGTCACAGTAACGCTCATACTCCACGATATGAGCTATACCTAATAAATATCCTATTAGACCCATAATTTAGAGAACATCCCGTGTGTCCCCTCGCTCTCAGTACATACAAACTCGTCACAGGGTACTATACCTGCCCTCTCTGTATCTCAGATACACGATAGAGCCGCGATAGTCTGAGACATTGACATATGTTATCATTCACTGTCCCACTATGATATGTCAGAGACACAGTAGATGCACGTGCCTCCGGCTCAAAATCCTGCACATGTGAGAAAGTCACGCGAGACTCAACCTGTCCCTGTGATTCTAATCTTTTAACCCTCTACACCAACCTGTTGTGTGATAAACTATGTTAGAGAAGAATGTTGTTCGCAACATGTCAGTTACCTGCTAGTTGTGTTGACTCTCAGTGTATTCTAATGTGTCCTGCTTGATCTCCTAAGATATGAGATTTCACACTCTAGTGCTTGAGTTCACCTGTGTTTTTGTGATCCCAGTTAATATAACTACAAAAAGAGTTCTCATGAGTCTGTTCGCTCACCCTTCTCTACACCGCTCCAGTGGCTAGTTGGTGAAACATTGAGTACTCATAAATGTCAACTCTTGACATGTCTACTCTTCACTCAAGTGTGTTGTATTAATATATAGAATTCTTGACAGTGTCTACTGTATCATATCTCGCATCATGTATCCATTCATTAAGTTTATATCTGGACAACCTTGTTCCTACATTATCAGGTTATCGCTCTTCAGCCTCGTTAGTGTCAAAATGTTCGTAACGCGCTCACGTCTGCTTATCCTCATTGAACGCTATCATCCGCACGCTACATCTCCTCCGTATGCTATGATGATTATCTCCTGTTACTCATCAACTCGCTCGACGTTGTAGTAGTGCATTTTTGTTCCCGATTCGCTCGCTATAAGAGATGACTTGGTGTGTGATAGTATTCTGTGACACTCGTAACTACATGAACAGTTGTGTCAACTCAAGTCGCTGGTGTGATAAGTAGTATAGTAAGTGATTGTATCTCACAGATCTCCCAATAGATATCTTGTGTGTGTGTCAGATTGTCTTGCAGTGATTTATATCAGAGTAATATCCTACTGGTAATTTTGATTGTGTAGCAGACAAAAATAATAATTTCATATTATCTGGAATATGGATACGCAGTACGCGACCAGATAATGCCCACTCTTGCAGTTCGTCACTCACCACGGATGTATCATATATAAACACATATGATGGTAGTCCTAGGCCGCTAATGACTACATTATAGTGTCATACGAGAGTCGAAGATCGCGATATTCTGTAGTGTCTAAGTTCGCGCGTATCGAGGTGATCACTCGTTCACCTCATTGGATGTGAGTATAGACCACTCCGTTGTCGCACTGTGATTGTGAGTGATGTTCTCTTGTGCTTCGACTAGATGTGCTCGCTTCTCTCATAATCTAGTGTAGAAACTATACAGTAGATACCTCGTAATTTTTGATTCGCTCACATAGAGACACGCTGTTATGTCTAGTTGAGAGTATGTCACCCCAGCTGTTTGTGGTAGACCTCCGACTTCCCCATAACTGACACAGCTACATCTACAAAGTTATTTACCAGCATTAGGTTCCCCACATCAATAAGTTTGTCTCATCGCTCTTTTGTTCAAAGACAATTTGTCTTGTGTAACTATTCATTGAACGACGCTGTCAATATAATAGTCTCTGCAGACTCTCTCTCTCGTCGTGTCTTTCTCTGCAGTCTTTCCATTTGGCCCTGAGAGAGTAGGTATCTCGAAAAATCAGATCATGTGATATGCGCGCTCTGTGTATCCAGTATGTTGCTACATCCGTCCCTCAGTCTGTCTCTGCTCTACATAAGATCTGAATAAATGTCACTTTAGATCTGAGAATTGAGTCATGATCAGCGCTATCTACCTTTCAATTTTCTCTTGTCAGCTCCTTCAACCTCCATTCTAGTTCGCAGTTTGCATGTCTTCTGTGTTGGAATACTATAATCTGTAAGTGTCTCTATGTTCGACAGACGGCTATTCTCAGTATCTACACAGAGACTCAACGCAAAAGAAGTCATGACCTCCTGAGTAGATATGATTCACTAACACCTACACCCGTGGTATCTACACACATATGACGACCATCACCATCTCCCACCGCCCTCCAGAGAATCGATCCCTTCCCGTGCTTCCCCAACGCTCTCATCGCCTTGTCCCCATGATCACTCCCCCCTTTGCCCAATATAACGCGCATATACCTATGCTACTAACTGAGTTCCTCCTTCCTCTCCCCCCGTTGTTGTTGTGGCCCTTGACTGTCACAGATCTCTTATATGATGTTTTTTGTCGTGGTGATAAATTCGTGTACTGTCTTCGATGATGAACCCTTGTTCCCACGACTCTGTATGTGCATGTGTGTGCCCCCATACCAACCCATCCTACCCACAAAACCACACACCCAACCACCCCCCACCCATCTCGTCCTCCCCCCCCCCACCCCCACCACCCGCAACCCCCCTCTCCTCGCATCTCACTCTCTCCCACACCTTAAGTCTCCTCCTAACTATCCCTCCACCACCCAATCAACAAACACCACATTCAATTAATCTCACCTTTTTTATTTTCTTTGCCACTTTTAGTAAATTAATACAGGAGTAGGGGTTACCAGCCCCTTCCTCCCGGCCTTTTAGCTGCCTTTTACGCCATGCATGGCTTACGGAGGAAGGATTCTCACCCACTTTCTCATGGAGATGAAAGGAAATACTATAAGAGCAATTGTTAAGAGATTTAAAAAAAATAACTCAGGTGTTGTGTATACACATAACATGTACATGTAAATATAATCACAAACAGGAGATCTAAACAATACACACAAAGCCAAGTGGAGATGAAGATCTTTACAGCTAAAAATTTCCATCCAGATGTAGCTTGTTCTGCATACATAATAATAATAATAATAATCATAATAATAATAATAATAATAATAATATTTATTTGTACAAGTACATGTACAAAATATATAGGCCTAGCTGACATCAATGATATATAGAAATCCCATATCGGGCAAATTAGATCAATTTTGTCCTCAAGATGCGAGCGCACCAGTCGACTAACACCCAGGTACCTATTTTACTCCCAGGTGAACATGGACAACATGTCCCTTCAGGAAACACGTCCTAATGTTTCCACCCTTACTGAGGATCGAACCACGGACCACATGTATAGCATGAAGTGTATAGCATGAAGTATAGCATAAAGGTATACCTGGCATCTTACGTGTTTATGAGACAGAAAAAAAAGACACCAGCAATCCTGTCATCGTATAAACTGTGAGAGGTTCTTGAAATGGTTCCTGATGTCTCGTTGGGATGCTCTGACATGTCTGGTCTGCTGCTTACATGTGACACTTAAACTCTACCTACATCGGTGACAGAGTTACTTAAACACTTACTGATGTTGTGCGTAAATGAGCCACTTCAACACCTGTGGAACTGCTTATTACCTAAGCGCATTAAACACTTGTGGCTCTAGTGATAACTTAAGGTATCTCAACAACTGTGACACTGGTGATAACATGAATTACCTCAACACCTGTGACACTGGTGATAACATGAAGTACCTCAACAACTGTGACACTGGTGATAACATGAATTACCTTAACATCTGTGGCACTGGTGATAACATGAAGTACCTTAACACCTGTGGCACTGGTGATAACATGAAGTACCTCAACAACTGTGACACTGGTGATAACATGAAGTACCTTAACATCTGTGGCACTGGTGACAAAATGAGGAATCTCAACATCTGTGGCACTGGTGACAAAATGAGGAATCTCAACACCTGTGGCACTGGTGACAACATGAAGTACCTTAACATGTGTGGCTGTATGTCTACTTGCTGCTGTATGTCTACTTGCTGCTGTATGTCTACTTGCTGCTGTATGTCTACTTGCTGCTGTATGCCTACTTGCTGCTGTATGTCTACTTGCTGCTGTATGTCTACTTGCTGCTGTATGCCTACTTGCTGCTGTATGTCTACTTGCTGCTGCATGTCTACTTGCTGCTGTATGTCTACTTGCTGCTGTATGTCTACTGCTGCTGTATTTCTACTTGCTGCTTATGCCTACTTGCTGCTGTTTTTCTACTTGCTGCTGTATGTCACTTGCTGCTGTATCCCTACTTGCTGCTGTATGTCTACTTGCTGCTGCATGTCTACTTGCTGCTGTATGTCTACTTGCTGCTGTATGCCTACTTGCTGCTGTTGTCTACTTGCTGCTGTATGTCTACTTGCTGCTGTATGTCTACTTGCTGCTGTATGTCTACTTGCTGCTGTATGTCTACTTGCTGCTGTATGTCTACTTGCTGCTGCATGTCTACTTGCTGCTGCATGTCTACTTGCTGCTGTATGTCTACTTGCTGCTGTATGCCTACTTGCTGCTGCATGTCTATTGCTGCTGTATGTCTACTTGCTGCTGTATGTCTACTTGCTGCTGTATGTCTACTTGCTGCTGTATGTCTTCTTGCTGCTGTATGTCTACTTGCTGCTGTATGTCTACTTGCTGCTGCATGTCTACGTGCTGCTGTATGTCTACTTGCTGCTGAAATGTCAAACTTCCCTGCTGTATGTCTACTTGCTGCTGTATGTCTACTTGCTGCTGTATGTCTACTTGCTGCTGTATGCCTACTTGCTGCTGAAATGTTTTCTTGCTGCTGCATGCCCTACTTGCTGCTGTATGTTACTTGCTGCTGTATGCCTACTTGCTGCTGTATGTCTACTTGCTGCTGTATGTCTACTTGCTGCTGTATGTCTACTGCTGCTGTATGTCTACTTGCTGCTGTATGTCTACTTGCTGCTGTATGTCTACTTGCTGCTGCATGTCTACTTGCTGCTGCATGTCTACTTGCTGCTGTATGTCTACTTGCTGCTGTATGCCTACTTGCTGCTGCATGTCTACTTGCTGCTGTATGTCTACTTGCTGCTGATGTCTACTTGCTGCTGTATGTCTATTTGGGCGCTGTATGTTTTCTTGCAGCTGTATGTCTACTTGCTGCTGTATGTCACTTGCTGCTGCAGTCTACGTGCTGCTGTATGTCTACTTGTGCTGTATGTTACTTGCTGCTGTATGTCTACTTGCTGCTGTATGTCTACTTGCTGCTGTATGTCTACTTGCTGCTGTATGCCCTACTTGCTGCTGTATGTCTACTTGCTGCTGCATGTCTACTTGCTGCTGTATGTCTACTTGCTGCTGTATGTCTACTTGCTGCTGTATGTCTACTTGCTGCTGTATGCCTACTTGCTGCTGTATGTCTACTTGCTGCTGCATGTCTACTTGCTGCTGTATGTCTACTTGCTGCTGTATGCCTACTTGCTGCTGTATGTCTACTTGCTGCTGTATGTCTACTTGCTGCTGTATGTCTACTTGCTGCTGTATGTCTACTTGCTGCTGTATGTCTACTTGCTGCTGTATGTCTACTTGCTGCTGCATGTCTACTTGCTGCTCCATGTCTACTTGCTGCTGTATGTCACTTGCTGCTTATGCCTACTTGCTGCTGCATGTCTACTTGCTGCTGTATGTCTACTTGCTGCTGTATGTCTACTTGCTGCTGTATGTCTACTTGCTGCTGTATGTCTTCTTGCTGCTGTATGTCTACTTGCTGCTGTATGTCTACTTGCTGCTGCATGTCTACGTGCTGCTGTATGTCTACTCGCTGCTGTATGTCTACTTGCTGCTGTATGTCTACTTGCTGCTGAAATGTCTACTTGCTGCTGTATGTCTACTTGCTGCTGTATGTCTACTTGCTGCTGTATGCCTACTTGCTGCTGCATGTCTACTTGCTGCTGTATGTCTACTTGCTGCTGTATGTCTACTTGCTGCTGTATGTCTACTTGCTGCTGTATGTCTACTTGCTGCTGTATGTCTACTTGCTGCTGCATGTCTACTTGCTGCTGCATGTCTACTTGCTGCTGTATGTCTACTTGCTGCTGTATGTCTACTTGCTGCTGTATGTCTACTTGCTGCTGTATGTCTACTTGCTGCTGTATGTCAATTTTGCTGCTGCATGTCTACTTGCTGCTGCATGTCTATTGCTGCTGTATGTCTACTTGCTGCTGAAATGTCTACTTGCTGCTGTATGTCTACTTGCTGCTGTATGTCTACTTGCTGCTGTATGTCTACTTGCTGCTGTATGTCAAATTGCTGCTGCATGTCTACTTGCTGCTGTATGTCTACTTTGCTGTATGTCTACTTGCTGCTGTATGCCTACTTGCTGCTGTATGTCTGCTTGCTCTGTATGTCTACTTGCTGCTGTATGTCTACTTGCTGCTGTATGTCTGCTTGCTGCTGTAGTCTACTTGCTGCTGTATGCCTACTTGCTGCTGTATGTCTGCTTGCTGCTGTATGTCTACTTGCTGCTGTATGTCTGCTTGCTGCTGTATGTTCTACTTGCTGCTGTATGCCTACTTGCTGCTGTATGTCTACTTGCTGCTGTATGTCTACTTGCTGCTGTATGTCTACTTGCTGCTGTATGCCTACTTGCTGCTGTATGTCTGCTTGCTGCTGTATGTCTGCTTGCTGCTGTATGTCTGCTTGTGCTGTATGTCTACTTGCTGCTGTATGTCTACTTGCTGCTGTATGTCTACTTGCTGCTGTATGTCTACTTGCTGCTGTATGTCTGCTTGCTGCTGCATGTCTGCTTGCTGCTGTATGTCTACTTGCTGCTGTATGTCTACTTGCTGCTGCATGTCTACTTGCTGCTGTATGTCTACTTGCTGCTGCATGCCCTACTTGCTGCTGTATGTCTACTTGCTGCTGTATGTCTACTTGCTGCTGTATGTCTACTTGCTGCTGTATGTCTATTTGCTGCTGTATGTCTATTTTGCTGCTGTATGTCTACTTGCTGCTGCATGCTACTTGCTGCTGTATGTCTACTTGCTGCTGTATGTCTGCTTGCTGCTGGTATGTCTACTTGCTGCTGCATGTCTACTTGCTGCTGTATGTCTACTTGCTGCTGTATGTCTACTTGCTGCTGTATGTCTACTTGCTGCTGTATGTCTACTTGCTGCTGTATGTCTGCTTGCTGCTGTATGTCTACTTGCTGCTGTATGTCTACTTGCTGCTGCATGTCTACTTGCTGCTGTATGTCTGCTTGCTGCTGTATGTCTGCTTGCTGCTGTATGTCACTTGCTGCTGCGCGTCTACTTGTTCTGTATGTCTACTTGCTGCTACATGTCTGCTTGCTGCTGTATGTCTGCTTGCTGCTGTATGTCTGCTTGCTGCTGTATGTCTACTTGCTGCTGCACGTCTATTTGCTGCTGTATGTCTACTTGCTGCTGATGTCTGCTTGCTGCTGTATGTCTGCTTGCTGCTGTATGTCTGCTTGCTGCTGTATTCTGCTTGCTGTTGTATGTCTACTAGCTGCTGTATGTCTACTTGCTGCTGAAATGTCTACTTGTGCTGTATGTCTCCCTTGCTGCTGTATGTCTACTTGCTGCTGTATGTCTACTTGCTGCTGCACGTCTGCTTGCTGCTGTATGCCCTGCTTGCTGCTGTATGTCTACTTGCTGCTGCACGTCTACTTGCTGCTGTATGTCTACTTGCTGCTGTATGTCTGCTTGCTGCTGTATGTCTGCTTGCTGCTGCATGTCTGCTTGCTGCTGTATGTCTGCTTGCTGCTGTATGTCTGCTTGCTGCTGTATGTCTGCTTGCTGCTGTATGTCTACTTGCTGCTGTATGTCTGCTTGCTGCTGTATGTCTGCTTGCTGCTGTATGTCTGCTTGCTGCTGCATGTCTGCTTGCTGCTGTATGTCTGCTTGCTGCTGTATGTCTGCTTGCTGCTGTATTTTCTGCTTTCTGCTGCATGTCTGTTTGCTGCTGTATGTCTGCTTGCTGTGTATGTCTGCTTGCTGCTGCATGTCTGCTTGCTGCTGTATTCTGCTTGCTGCGGTATGTCTACTTGCTGCTGCTGTCTGCTTGCTGCTGTCTGTCTACTTGCTGCTGCATGTCTGCTTGCTGCTGTATGTCTGCTTGCTGCTGCATATCTGCTTGCTGCTTGCTGTCTGCTTGCTGCTCCATATCTGCTTACTGCTGTATGTCTACTTGCTGCTGTAGGGTCTACTTGCTGGCTGTATGTCTACTTGCTGCTGTATGTCTACTTGCTGCTGCATGTCTGCTTGCTGTTGTATTGTCTACTTGCTGCTGTATGTCCTTACTTGCTGCTGCATGTCTGCTTGTGTTGTATGTCTACTTACTGCTGTATGTCTACTGGCTGCTGCATGTCTGCTTGCTGGTTGTATGTCTACTTGCTGCTGTATGTCACTTGCTGCTTGCATGTCTGCTTGCTGCTGTATGTCTGCTTGCTGCTGTATGTACTACTTGCTGCTGTATGCTACTTGCTGCTGTATGTCTACTTGTGCTGTATGTCTACTTGCTGCTGCATGTCTACTTGCTGCTGTATGTCTACTTGCTGCTGTATGTCTTACTTGCTGCTGTATGTCTACTTGCTGCTGTATGTCTACTTGCTGCTGTATGTCTACTTGCTGCTGCATGTCTACTTGCTGCTGTATGTCTACTTGCTGCTGTATGTCTACTTGCTGCTGTATGTCTACTTGCTGCTGTATGTCTACTTGCTGCTGTATGTCTACTTGCTGCTGTATGTCTACTTGCTGCTGTATGCTACTTGCTGCTGCATGTCTACTTGCTGCTGTATGTCTACTTGCTGCTGTATGTCTACTTGCTGCTGTATGTCTACTTGCTGCTGTATGTCTACTTGCTGCTGTATGTCTACTTGCTGCTGATGTCTACTTGCTGCTGCATGTCTACTTGCTGCTGTATGTCTACTTGCTGCTGTATGTCTACTTGCTGCTGTATGTCTACTTGCTGCTGTATGTCTACTTGCTGCTGTATGTCTACTTGCTGCTGTATGTCTACTTGCTGCTGCATGTCTACTTGCTGCTGTATGTCTACTTGCTGCTGTATGTCTACTTGCTGCTGTATGCCTACTTGCTGCTGTATGTCTGCTTGCTGCTGTATGTCTACTTGCTGCTGTATGTCTACTTGCTGCTGTATGTCTGCTTGCTGCTGTATGTCTACTTGCTGCTGTATGCCTACTTGCTGCTGTATGTCTGCTTGCTGCTGTATGTCTACTTGCTGCTGTATGTCTGCTTGCTGCTGTATGTTTTTACTTGCTGCTGTATGCCTACTTGCTGCTGTATGTCTGCTTGCTGCTGTATGTCTACTTGCTGCTGTATGTCTACTTGCTGCTGTATGCCTACTTGCTGCTGTATGTCTGCTTGCTGCTGTATGTCTGCTTGCTGCTGTATGTCTGCTTGCTGCTGTATGTCTACTTGCTGCTGTATGTCTACTTGCTGCTGTATGTCTACTTGCTGCTGTATGTCTACTTGCTGCTGTATGTCTGCTGCTGCTGATGTCTGCTTGCTGCTGTATGTCTACTTGCTGCTGTATGTCTACTTGCTGCTGCATGTCACTTGCTGCTGTATGTCTACTTGCTGCTGCATGTCTACTTGCTGCTGTATGTCTACTTGCTGCTGTATGTCTACTTGCTGCTGTATGTCTACTTGCTGCTGTATGTCTACTTGCTGCTGTATGTCTACTTGCTGCTGCATGTCTACTTGCTGCTGTATGTCTACTTGCTGCTGTATGTCCTGCTTGCTGCTGCATGTCTACTTGCTGCTGCATGTCTACTTGCTGCTGTATTCTACTTGCTGCTGTATGTCTACTTGCTGCTGTATGTCTACTTGCTGCTGTATGTCTGCTTGCTGCTGTATGTCTACTTGCTGCTGTATGTCTACTTGCTGCTGCATGTCTACTTGCTGCTGTATGTCTGCTTGCTGCTGTATGTCTGCTTGCTGCTGTATGTCTACTTGCTGCTGCGCGTCTACTTGCTGCTGTATGTCTACTTGCTGCTACATGTCTGCTTGCTGCTGTATGTCTGCTTGCTGCTGTATGTCTGCTTGCTGCTGTATGTCTACTTGCTGCTGCACGTCTACTTGCTGCTGTATGTCTACTTGCTGCTGCATGTCTGCTTGCTGCTGTATGTCTGCTTGCTGCTGTATGTCTGCTTGCTGCTGTATGTCTGCTTGCTGTTGTATGTCTACTTGCTGCTGTATGTCTACTTGCTGCTGTATGTCTACTTGCTGCTGTATGTCTACTTGCTGCTGTATGTCTACTTGCTGCTGTATGTCTACTTGCTGCTGCACGTCTGCTTGCTGCTGTATGTCTGCTTGCTGCTGTATGTCTACTTGCTGCTGCACGTCTACTTGCTGCTGTATGTCTACTTGCTGCTGTATGTCTGCTTGCTGCGGTATGTCTGCTTGCTGCTGCATGTCTGCTTGCTGCTGTATGTCTGCTTGCTGCTGTATGTCTGCTTGCTGCTGTATGTCTGCTTGCTGCTGTATGTCTACTTGCTGCTGTATGTCTGCTTTCTGCTGCATGTCTGCTTGCTGCTGTATGTCTGCTTGCTGCTGCATGTCTGCTTGCTGCTGTATGTCTGCTTGCTGCTGTATGTCTGCTTGCTGCTGTATGTCTGCTTTCTGCTGCATGTCTGTTTGCTGCTGTATGTCTGCTTGCTGCTGTATGTCTGCTTGCTGCTGCATGTCTGCTTGCTGCTGTATGTCTGCTTGCTGCGGTATGTCTACTTGCTGCTGCATGTCTGCTTGCTGCTGTCTGTCTACTTGCTGCTGCATGTCTGCTTGCTGCTGTATGTCTGCTTGCTGCTGCATATCTGCTTGCTGCTGCATGTCTGCTTGCTGCTCCATATCTGCTTACTGCTGTATGTCTACTTGCTGCTGTATGTCTACTTGCTGCTGTATGTCTACTTGCTGCTGTATGTCTACTTGCTGCTGCATGTCTGCTTGCTGTTGTATGTCTACTTGCTGCTGTATGTCTACTTGCTGCTGCATGTCTGCTTGCTGTTGTATGTCTACTTACTGCTGTATGTCTACTTGCTGCTGCATGTCTGCTTGCTGTTGTATGTCTACTTGCTGCTGTATGTCTACTTGCTGCTGCATGTCTGCTTGCTGCTGTATGTCTGCTTGCTGCTGTATGTCTACTTGCTGCTGTATGTCTACTTGCTGCTGTATGTCTGCTTGCTGCTGTATGTCTGCTTGCTGCTGTATATCTGCTTGCTGCTGTATGTCTGCTTGCTGCTGTATGTCTGCTTGCTGCTATATGTCTGCTTGCTGCTGTATGTCTACTTGCTGCTGTATGTCTGCTTGCTGCTGTATATCTGCTTGCTGCTGTATGTCTGCTTGCTGCTGTATGTCTGCTTGCTGCTGTATATCTGCTTGCTGCTGTATGTCTGCTTGCTGCTGTATATCTGCTTGCTGCTGTATGTCTGCTTGCTGCTGTATATCTGCTTGCTGCTGTATGTCTGCTTGCTGCTGTATGTCTGCTTGCTGCTATATGTCTGCTTGCTGCTGTATGTCTACTTGCTGCTGTATGTCTGCTTGCTGCTGTATATCTGCTTGCTGCTGTATGTCTGCTTGCTGCTGTATATCTGCTTGCTGCTGTATGTCTGCTTGCTGCTGTATATCTTCTTGCTGCTATATGTCTGCTTGCTGCTGTATGTCTACTTGCTGCTGTATGTCTGCTTGCTGCTGTATATTGCTTGCTGCTGTATGTCGCTTGCTGCTGTATGTCTACTTGCTGCTGTATGTCTGCTTGCTGCTGTATGTCTACTTGCTGCTGTATGTCTGCTTGCTGCTGTATATCTGCTTGCTGCTGTATGTCTGCTTGCTGCTGTATATCTGCTTGCTGCTATATGTCTGCTTGCTGCTGTATGTCTACTTGCTGCTGTATGTCTGCTTGCTGCTGTATATCTGCTTGCTGCTGTATGTCTGCTTGCTGCTGTATGTCTACTTGCTGCTGTATGTCTGCTTATTGCATTTCTGGTTGCTGTTATCTCATTGTTTCTTTAACCTGTTATATTGTTCCTTTATCTGCGTTTGTTTGTGTTTGTTTCTCTGTCTTTCTTTGTTGCCTCTTTCTTTCCCTGACTTTCTAGTTTTGTTTCAATAATTGCCTCGATATTTTTACTTTGATGGGGAGAGTTATTTCCCTTTTATCTCCTAATGTCTTTGTTTGCTATGTCTTTGTTTGCTATGTCTTTGTTTGCTATGTCTTTGTTTGCTATGTTGTTGTTAGCCAGCATGACAGGTAGTTGAAGTTTTCCAGTGGGCAACGGTAAACAATATGATGTTCAATGAGGACAAATTCCAACTACTCCGTTATGGAAAACTGGAGGAGATAATAACTAGAACAGAGTATACTACAGACTCTGACCATATAATAGAGCGGAAAAATAATGTAAGGGACCTGGGAGTAGTAATGTCTGAGGATCTCACTTTCAAGGATCACAACAGTGCCACGATCGCACGTGCAAAGAAAATGATAGGATGGATAATGAGAACTTTCAAAACGAGAGATGCCAAGCCCATGATGATCCTTTTCAAATCACTTGTTCTCTCTAGGCTGGAATACTGCTGTACATTAACATCTCCATACAAAGCAGGTGAAATCGCAGATCTACAGAGTGTACAGAGATCCTTTACTGCATGTATGTTCTGTCAAGCACCTTAACTACTGGGAACGCTTGGAAGCACTTGACTTGTACTCGTTGGAACGCAGGAGAGAGAGATATATCATAATCTACACTTGGAAAATCTTGGAAGGAATGGTCCCAAATCTGCACACAGAAATCACTCCCTACGAAAGTAAAAGACTGGGCAGGCGATGCAAAATGCCCCCAACAAAAAGTAGAGGCGCCATTGGTACACTAAGAGAAAACACCATAAGTGTCCGGGGCCCAAGACTGTTCAACAGCCTCCCATCAAGCATTAGGGGAATTGCCAATAAACCCCTGGCTGCCTTCAAGAGAGAGCTAGACAGATACCTAAAGTCAGTGCCGGATCAGCCGGGCTGTGGCTCGTACGTTGGACTGCGTGCGGCCAGCAGTAACAGCCTAGTTGATCAGGCCCTGATCCATCGGGAGGCCTGGTCATGGACCGGGCCTCGGGGGCGTTGATCCCCGGAATAACCTCCAGGTAACCAGGTAAGGTGCCGCCAGGGTGCGGTCATGGTGTGTTCAAGTGCGGTCAGAGTGCGGTCAGGTTGCGTTCAGGGTGCAGTCAGGGTGTGTCAGCGTTTGTTCAAGTGCGGCCAGGGTGCGGTCAGGGTGCAGTCAGGGTGTGGTCAGGGTGTGTTCAAGTGCGGCCAGGGTGCGGCCAGAGAGCGGCCAGGGTGTGGTCAGGGTGTGTTCAAGTGCGGCCAGGGTGTGGTCAGAGTGCGGTCAGGGTGCAGCCAGGGTGCAGTCAGGGTGTGGTCATATATCAGTCACTATTAAACCATATATCAGTCACTGTACTACACTATATCAGTCACTGTACTACACTATATATCAGTCACTTGTACTACACTAATTATCAGTCACTGTACTACACTATATATCAGTCACTGTACTACACTATATATCAGTCACTGTACTACACTATATATCAGTCACTGTACTACACTATATATCAGTCACTGTACTACACTATATATCAGTCACTGTACTACACTATATATCAGTCACTGTACTACACTATATATCAGTCACTGTACTACACTATATATCAGTCACTGTACTACACTTATATATCAGTCACAGTACTACACTATATATCAGTCACTGTACTACACTATATATCAGTCACTGTACTACACTATATATCAGTCACTGTACTACACTATATATCAGTCACTGTATTACACCATATATCAGTTACTATACTACACTATATATCAGTCACTGTACTACACTATATATCAGTCACTGTACTACACTATATATCAGTCACTGTACTACACTATATATCAGTCACTGTACTACACTATATATCAGTCACTGTACTACACTATATATCAGTCACTGTACTACACTATATATCAGTCACTGTACTACACTATATATCAGTTACTGTACTACACTATATATCAGTCACTGTACTACACTATATATCAGTCACTGTACTACACTATATATCAGTCACTGTACTACACTATATGTCAGTCACTGTACTACACTATATATCAGTCACTGTATTACACCATATATCAGTTACTGTACTACACTATATATCAGTCACTGTACTACACTATATATCAGTCACTGTACTACACTATATGTCAGTCACTGTACTACACTATATATCAGTCACTGTATTACACCATATATCAGTTACTGTACTACACTATATATCAGTCACTGTACTACACTATATATCAGTCACTGTACTACACTATATGTCAGTCACTGTACTACACTATAATATCAGTCACTGTATTACACCATATATCAGTTACTGTACTACACTATATATCAGTCACTGTACTACACTATATATCAGTCACTGTACTACACTATATGTCAGTCACTGTACTACACTATATATCAGTCACTGTATTACACCATATATCAGTTAACTGTACTACACTATATATCAGTCACTGTACTACACTATATATCAGTCACTGTACTACACTATATGTCAGTCACTGTACTACACTATATATCAGTCACTGTACTACACTATATATCAGTCACTGTACTACACTATATGTCAGTCACTGTACTACACTATATATCAGTCACTGTATTACACCATATATCAGTTACTATACTACACTATATGTCAGTCACTGTACTACACTATATATCAGTCACTGTACTACACTATATGTCAGTCACTGTACTACACTATATATCAGTCACTGTACTACACTATATATCAGTCACTGTACTACACTATATGTCAGTCACTGTACTACACTATATATCAGTCACTGTATTACACCATATATCAGTCACTGTACTACACTATATATCAGTCACTGTACTACAACATATATCAGTCACTGTACTACACTATATATCAGTCACTGTACTACACTATATATCAGTCACTGTACTACACTATATATCAGTCACTGTACTACACTATATATCGTCACTGTACTACACTATATATCAGTCACCTGTACTACACTTATATCAGTCACTGACTACACTATATATCAGTCACTGTATTACACCATATATCAGTTACTATACTACACTATATGTCAGTCACTGTACTACACTATATATCAGTCACTGTACTACACTATATATCAGTCACTGTACTACACTATATATCAGTCACTGTACTACACTATATATCAGTCACTGTACTACACTATATATCAGTCACTGTACACTATATATCAGTCACTGTACTTACACTATATATCAGTCACTGTACTACACTATATATCAGTCACTGTACTACACTATATATCAGTCACTGTACTACACTATATATCAGTCACTGTACTACACTATATATCAGTCACTGTACTACACTATATATCAGTCACTGTACTACACTATATATCAGTCACTGTACTACACTATATATCAGTCACTGTACTACACTATATATCAGTCACTGTACTACACTATATATCAGTCACTGTACTACACATTAGTGATTGAGTCAGGTCTATGAAGTAAGTTTAAGACGACCTACTTCCACATTGAACAAATGTGACACCGCCTATGACTGCTGCACCTCTCCTGCCATACGGTTTATAAGCTGCTTCTCCGCTCATCTGCCGTATTCTACTCAAGATTGATGGACTGACCACATCGACTCAAGGTTGAGGGACTGATTACCTCATTCTCCTCCTGTTCTTCAAGTTTCTCTTATGTATGGACTGATGAAGCCACTGTGTGGCGAAACGTTTCCTCAATAAAGATACCCAAGAGTTGCACATGTGTCTAATTTATCATGTAAGTTTAAGCCTGGCCCATGGCCGGGCTCCGTGAGTAGAAAGACTCTCGAAACTCATGCAAGGTATATGAAAGATATATCAACTCCCCTACTCCGACAGGTGTAAAAAGTCATAAATTTCTACATAAACCTGCAGCTGCGTAACCTATATTAGTGTCCGTATTTACAATTACCAACTGAAGGGGAAACTTGAGGCAAGTTCTCCCAACTTGAGAGAAGGTAATTCAACAAGAGGGAACAACTTGAAATTTTACTGAGCAACTTAGACACCTTGTGAGTTCTCTCCTCAACTTTCTTACGAAGGATTCAAATTTTTCATCCAAGGAACAGTAGAATCAAGTTGGCCTTGAAGGTCTATGGTATTCTTTGCAATAATGAGACAGCCGCACAGGCCAATGCAGCAAAGGCCGGGAAAAATGGCAGGGTGGATTATGAGAATGGTGGTAATGTTGGTATTACTACTTAAATTTTAAGTAAATGGACACGGATGCAACTAATGTGGCATTGTTACTGTGGTAACGTTTCGGTCTCCAGGAGCTTCGCAAGTTGTAATGTTGGTAGCGGCTTGACGAGAGTAGCAGTGCCAACGGTGATGCTCTACAATCTGTTAAGTCTTGATAGACTTGAATGTTGTTCTGTACTCACAGCTCCTTGTTAATCAGGAAAGATATCACAGCTGGAAGATATACAGAGGTCCTATACTGCCCGCTTAGATCATTAAAACATAAGAACTACTGGGAACGTCTCCAAGCGCCTTGATTGCTCCCACGAACGAGTGGTATTGATCAATAACAACACTGCACTAGCCAAGAACTGGAACTCATGTTGTACTGATCCACCTCATGGTGAGCTAGAACCACATGACGCCTTAACCCACAGGATCTCCCAATCCTACAACATGGGTTCGAGTCCTTGGCTAGTGCAGTGTTGTTATTGATCAATACCACTCGTTCGTGGTTACAATAATATACATATATGCTGCTTGTGGACTAGTGAAGAGTGCCATATACTGTGAAGAGTGCCATACACTATGAACAGTGCCAAAATGATACACTGAAGAGTGTCATAATGATACACTGAAGAGTGTCATAATGATACACTGAAGAGTGTCATAATGATACAATTAAGAGTGTCATAATGATACAATGAAGAGTGTCATAATGATACAATGAAGAGTGTCATAATGATACAATGAAGAGTGTCATAATGATACACTGAAGAGTGTCATAATGATACAATTAAGAGTGTCATAATGATACAATGAAGAGTGTCATAATGATACAATGAAGAGTGTCATAATGATACAATGAAGAGTGTCATAATGATACAATGAAGAGTGTCATAATGATACAATGAAGAGTGTCATAATGATACACTGAAGAGTGTCATAATGATACAATTAAGAGTGTCATAATGATACAATGAAGAGTGTCATAATGATACACTGAAGAGTGTCATAATGATACAATGAAGAGTGTCATAATGATACAATGAAGAGTGTCATAATGATACACTGAAGAGTGTCATAATGATACAATTAAGAGTGTCATAATGATACAATGAAGAGTGTCATAATGATACAAATGAAGAGTGTCATAATGATACAATGAAGAGTGTCATAATGATACACTGAAGAGTGTCATAATGATACAATTAAGAGTGTCATAATGATACAATGAAGAGTGTCATAATGATACAATGAAGAGTGTCATAATGATACAATGAAGAGTGTCATAATGATACACTGAAGAGTGTCATAATGATACAATTAAGAGTGTCATAATGATACAATGAAGAGTGTCATAATGATACAATGAAGAGTGTCATAATGATACAATGAAGAGTGTCATAATGATACAATGAAGAGTGTCATAATGATACAATGAAGAGTGTCATAATGATACAATGAAGAGTGTCATAATGATACAATGAAGAGTGTCATAATGATACAATTAAGAGTGTCATAATGATACAATTAAGAGTGTCATAATGATACAATGAAGAGTGTCATAATGATACAATGAAGAGTGACATAATGATACAATGAAGAGTGTCATAATGATACACTGAAGAGTGTCATAATGATACACTGAAGTGTCATAATGATACAATGAAGAGTGTCATAATGATACACTGAAGAGTGTCATAATGATACACTGAAGTGTCATAATGATACAATGAAGAGTGTCATAATGATACATGAAGAGTGTCATAATGATACAATGAAGAGTGTCATAATGATACACTGAAGTGTCATAATGATACAATGAAGAGTGTCATGATGATACACTGAAGTGTCATAATGATACACTGAAGTGTCATAATGATACAATGAAGAGTGTCATAATGATACACTGAAGTGTCATAATGATACACTGAAGTGTCATAATGATACAATGAAGAGTGTCATAATGATACACTGAAGAGTGTCATAATGATACAATGAAGAGTGTCATAATGATACACTGAAGTGTCATATGATACAATGAAGAGTGTCATAATGATACACTGAAGTGTCATAATGATACACTGAAGTGTCATAAATGATACAATGAAGAGTGTCATAATGATACACTGAAGTGTCATAATGATACACTGAAGTGTCATAATGATACAATGAAGAGTGTCATAATGATACAATGAAGAGTGTCGTAATGATACAATGAAGAGTGTCATAATGATACACTGAAGAGTGTCATAATGATACAATTAAGAGTGTCATAATGATACAATGAAGAGTGTCATAATGATACACTGAAGAGTGTCATAATGATACAATGAAGAGTGTCATAATGATACAATGAAGAGTGTCATAATGATACACTGAAGAGTGTCATAATGATACAATTAAGAGTGTCATAATGATACAATGAAGAGTGTCATAATGATACAATGAAGAGTGTCATAATGATACAATGAAGAGTGTCATAATGATACACTGAAGAGTGTCATAATGATACAATTAAGAGTGTCATAATGATACAATGAAGAGTGTCATAATGATACAATGAAGAGTGTCATAATGATACAATGAAGAGTGTCATAATGATACACTGAAGAGTGTCATAATGATACAATTAAGAGTGTCATAATGATACAATGAAGAGTGTCATAATGATACAATGAAGAGTGTCATAATGATACAATGAAGAGTGTCATAATGATACAATGAAGAGTGTCATAATGATACAATGAAGAGTGTCATAATGATACAATGAAGAGTGTCATAATGATACAATGAAGAGTGTCATAATGATACAATTAAGAGTGTCATAATGATACAATTAAGAGTGTCATAATGATACAATGAAGAGTGTCATAATGATACAATGAAGAGTGTCATAATGATACAATGAAGAGTGTCATAATGATACACTGAAGAGTGTCATAATGATACACTGAAGTGTCATAATGATACAATGAAGAGTGTCATAATGATACACTGAAGAGTGTCATAATGATACACTGAAGTGTCATAATGATACAATGAAGAGTGTCATAATGATACACTGAAGAGTGTCATAATGATACAATGAAGAGTGTCATAATGATACACTGAAGTGTCATAATGATACAATGAAGAGTGTCATGATGATACACTGAAGTGTCATAATGATACACTGAAGTGTCATAATGATACAATGAAGAGTGTCATAT
The DNA here is from genome assembly GCF_026875155.1 of Cherax quadricarinatus. Taxonomy (NCBI): domain Eukaryota; kingdom Metazoa; phylum Arthropoda; class Malacostraca; order Decapoda; family Parastacidae; genus Cherax; species Cherax quadricarinatus. Next base: position 90,040,803 of record NC_069404.1, on the reverse strand, counting down.
GATACACTGAAGTGTCATAATGATACACTGAAGTGTCATAATGATACAATGAAGAGTGTCATAATGATACACTGAAGAGTGTCATAATGATACAATGAAGAGTGTCATAATGATACACTGAAGTGTCATAATGATACAATGAAGAGTGTCATAATGATACACTGAAGTGTCATAATGATACACTGAAGTGTCATAATGATACAATGAAGAGTGTCATAATGATACACTGAAGTGTCATAATGATACACTGAAGTGTCATAATGATACAATGAAGAGTGTCATAATGATACAATGAAGAGTGTCGTAATGATACACTGAAGTGTCATAATGATACACTGAAGTGTCATAATGATACACTGAAGTGTCATAATGATACACTGAAGTGTCATAATGATACACTGAAGTGTCATAATGATACAATGAAGAGTGTCATAATGATACAATGAAGAGTGTCATAATGATACACTGAAGAGTGTCATAATGATACAATGAAGAGTGTCATAATGATACAATGAAGAGTGTCATAATGATACAATGAAGAGTGTCATAATGATACAATGAAGAGTGTCATAATGATACAATGAAGAGTGTCATAATGATACACTGAAGAGTGTCATAATGATACAATTAAGAGTGTCATAATGATACACTGAAGAGTGTCATAATGATACAATGAAGAGTGTCATAATGATACAATGAAGAGTATCATAATGATACAATGAAGAGTATCATAATGATACAATGAAGAGTATCATAATGATACAATGAAGAGTATCATAATGATACACTGAAGTGTCATAATGATACACTGAAGTGTCATAATGATACACTGAAGTGTCATAATGATACACTGAAGTGTCATAATGATACACTGAAGTGTCATAATGATACACTGAAGTGTCATCATGATACACTGAAGTGTCATAATGATACACTGAAGTGTCATAATGATACACTGAAGTGTCATAATGATACACTGAAGTGTCATCATGATACACTGAAGTGTCATAATGATACACTGAAGTGTCATAATGATACACTGAAGTGTCATAATGATACACTGAAGTGTCATAATGATACACTGAAGTGTCATAATGATACACTGAAGTGTCATCATGATACACTGAAGTGTCATAATGATACACTGAAGTGTCATAATGATACACTGAAGTGTCATAATGATACACTGAAGTGTCATCATGATACACTGAAGTGTCATAATGATACACTGAAGTGTCATAATGATACACTGAAGTGTCATAATGATACACTGAAGTGTCATCATGATACAGTAAATATTAGAGAATTCAGCAGTCGTCATACAGAACTGTACAGAGATATTTATATACATCATTGTGCACATAACAACATTACCCTAAAACACATTTTATGGATTACAGCTTTCTTGACTAGTGGTGTACAGACTACACGTGACCTTAACGACCATCCTGAAGTCGACTGGCTTCAAACCTAACATACCAGCCATTGATTTGAGCGATGAAATTGAAATCAATTTTCTTATATTTTTTTAATGCAATGCGCTTGACTCAGCCTTAAAACTTCGTGTTGGTTAATTTTGGATACATCTTTTAAATAATATTTACCAAAAAATGCACTCTGTAGAATAGATTTATAAGAAAAGTGATTGAGAAAAATTCTCTCTGCATTCCCCAAGTTTAAAATTTACTTAGGCTTATGGTTGTTCTTAGTTATCTGACGCACTAGGTGTAACCTCGCCGTAAAGTCCTCATTATTTCTGATGTCACCTCCAAGTCAGTACTCTGCGAGTACAAGTCAGTACTCTGTGAGTACCTGTAAAGATCGTCTTGGATTGTGTCTGAACCATAAGCTGCAAGGGACTGCATCTGGTGGATTCTGGAGCAGTTTGTCTCATAGTAAAGAGAAGCAAAAATTCGTCCCAAGTCTGTAGGAAAACGCAAGCACCAATTTTGCATCATTGTCTTCAGTGTTTGATGGAAGGTTCCAGGCGTCCCTTGTGGCCCAGTGTGATAAGCTACACACCTTGATGGAAGGTTCCAGGCGTCCCTTGTGGCCCAGTGTGATAAGCTACACACCTTGATGGAAGGTTCCAGGCGTCCCTTGTGACCCAGTGTGATAAGCTACACACCTTGATGGAAGGTTCCAGGCGTCCCTTGTGGCCCAGTGTGATAAGCTAACACAACTTGATGGAAGGTTCCAGGCGTCCCTTGTGACCCAGTGTGATAAGCTACACACCTTGATGGAAGGTTCCAGGCGTCCCTTGTGACCCAGTGTGATAAGCTACACACCTTGATGGAAGGTTCCAGGCGTCCCTTGTGACCCAGTGTGATAAGCTACACACCCTGGTGGAAGGTTCCAGGCGTCCCTTGTGACCCAATGTGATAAGCTATACACCCTGGTGGAAGGTTCCAGGCGTCCCTTGTGACCCAGTGTGATAAGCTACACACCTTGATGGAAGGTTCCAGGCGTCCCTTGTGACCCAGTGTGATAAGCTACACACCCTGGTTGAAGGTTCCAGGCGTCCCTTGTGACCCAGTGTGATAAGCTACACACCTTAATGGAAGGTTCCAGGCGTCCCTTGTGACCAAGTGTGATAAGCTATACACCCTGGTGGAAGGTTCTAGGCGTCTCTTGTGACCCAGTGTGATAAGCTACACACCCTGGTGGAAGGTTCCAGGCGTCCCTTGTGACCCAGTGTGATAAGCTACACACCCTGGTGGAAGGTTCCAGGCGTCCCTTGTGACCCAGTGTGATAAGCTACACACCCTGGTGGAAGGTTCCAGGCGTCCCTTGTGACCCAGTGTGACAAGCTACACACCCTGGTGGAAGGTTCCAGGCGTCCCTTGTGACCCAGTGTGATAAGCTACACACCTTGATGGAAGGTTTCAGGCGTCCCTTGTGACCCAGTGTGATAAGCTACACACCTTGATGGAAGGTTCCAGGCGTCCCTTGTGACCCAGTGTGATAAGCTACACACCTTGATGGAAGGTTCCAGGCGTCCCTTGTGACCCAGTGTGATAAGCTACACACCTTGATGGAAGGTTTCAGGCGTCCCTTGTGACCCAGTGTGATAAGCTACACACCCTGATGGAAGGTTCTAGGCGTCTCTTGTGACCCAGAGTGATAAGCTACACACCTTGATGGAAGGTTCTAGGCGTCTCTTGTGACCAAGTGTGATAAGCTATACACCCTGGTGGAAGGTTCCAGGCGTCTCTTGTGACCCAGTGTGATAAGCTACACACCTTGATGGAAGGTTCTAGGCGTCTCTTGTGACCCAGTGTGATAAGCTACACACCTTGATGGAAGGTTCCAGGCGTCCCTTGTGACCCAGTGTGATAAGCTACACACCCTGGTGGAAGGTTCCAGGCGTCCCTTGTGACCCAGTGTGATAAGCTACACACCCTGGTGGAAGGTTCCAGGCGTCCCTTGTGGCCCAGTGTGATAAGCTACACACCCTGGTGGAAGGTTCCAGGCGTCCCTTGTGACCCAGTGTGATAAGCTACACACCCTGGTGGAAGGTTCCAGGCGTCCCTTGTGACCCAGTGTGATAAGGTACACACCTTGATGGAAGGTTCCAGGCGTCCCTTGTGACCCAGTGTGATAAGCTACACACCTTGATGGAAGGTTCCAGGCGTCCCTTGTGACCCAGTGTGATAAGCTACACACCTTGATGGAAGGTTCCAGGCGTCCTTGTGACCCAGTGTGATAAGCTACACACCTTGATGGAAGGTTCCAGGCGTCCCTTGTGACCCAGTGTGATAAGCTACACACCTTGATGGAAGGTTCCAGGCGTCCCTTGTGACCCAGTGTGATAAGCTACACACCTTGATGGAAGGTTCCAGGCGTCCCTTGTGACCCAGTGTGATAAGCTACACACCTTGATGGAAGGTTCCAGGCGTCCCTTGTGACCCAGTTGTGATAAGGTACACACCTTGATGGAAGGTTCCAGGCGTCCCTTGTGACCCAGTGTGATAAGCTACACACCTTGATGGAAGGTTCCAGGCGTCCCTTGTGACCCAGTGTGATAAGCTACACACCTTGATGGAAGGTTCCAGGCGTCCCTTGTGACCCAGTGTGATAAGCTACACACCTTGATGGAAGGTTCCAGGCGTCCCTTGTGACCCAGTGTGATAAGCTACACACCTTGATGGAAGGTTCCAGGCGTCCCTTGTGACCCAGTGTGATAAGCTACACACCCTGGTGGAAGGTTCCAGGCGTCCCTTGTGACCCAGACTGGTGTTTATATCATAAAGAGTTGCTTCCTTAATTGAAAAAAAAAGATAGAAAAATCTATACATTAAGTTAATAATAATAAAAGGATGTAAAATTTGAGGAAAGGTAAGTTTATTATATTAATAGGAAAATATGAAGTTTAGTTAACCTAACTGAAAAAAAAATGTAAAAGGATAAATTGTAGTTAGCAAAGGTAAGAAGGGACGACCTGGTGGCGTCTTGATAACTCAGTCGTTGATTTGTAGAAAACAGACGAAGTCTTAGTCGTTCCGGACAGTTTTCCTCTCACTCGTAGGTGATGAGGAGAGTCGACCAGGATCACCGTGTCGTAGATATCTTACATGGAGCCCTGACCAAGACAGATGTTCGTACTATTTCCTAGTACATCAACTAGGCGAGATGGAGGCTAGTGGAGTTGGCTAGGTTATCCGTATCGTAGCTTCAGCCTGCGATCGAATTGGAACTCTAGTAAAGAAACACACACACAGCCTTAGTACGAAGACAGCTCCTCGTTGTCCGTAAACTGGAGCGACCCGACACCCATGCTGCTGGCTGAGAAAATAAAGGTTACCAGAGGACACATAGGTTATGGCATAGAGACACATGAGTAGCCTAATTAAACCTAAGCCAATGCAGGTAACTTAACACAATGATCAGTCCCGAAGACTACTAAACATGAGGAGAGTCAGGAGTAGTGACACTACTGTCTTACCCTGACTAGTAGGCAAACACCAGTAGTGTCTCTCCCGGGATGGTAGGAGGTGCTGACGGTCCAGAATAAGATAACCCGAATAGTCTGACAAGGAGATAACTACTCGTTTACCAATAAAATTAATGTACAAAATATTTATTCTTCACAGACTGCTCGCAAGTGAAATTCACACAAGACTGTCCTGGCTTGACGCCTATTCAACTTAAAACTTAGGCCTATATTTAGCGGGTATGCACCGATAAGCACTGAGGATCATAGCCTTCGCAGTGCCATAATTAGTAAAGTCATCATCACACAAACTAGAAATAAATTCCTGCACATTCCACAGACTTGCTCAGGATCTGAGTCAGGAAAACCAGACGGTAATGTTAGTCACAAGTACGACTGTACTGTCTCTCTCCTCCCTATCACAGGTACGACTGTACTGTCTCTCTCCTCCCTATCACAGGTACGACTGTACTGTCTCTCACCTCCTATCACAGGTACGACTGTACGCTGCTCCTCCCTATCAAGTACATGTATGTCTCTCCCTCCCATCACAGTACGACTGTACTGTCCTCACCTCCCTATCACAGGTACGACTGTACTGTCTCTCTCCTCCCTATCACAGGTACGACTGTACTGTCTCTCTCCTCCCTATCACAGGTACGACTGTACTGTCTCTCTCCTCCCTATCACAGGTACGACTGTACTGTCTCTCTCCTCCCTATCACAGGTACGACTGTACTGTCTCTCTCCTCCCTATCACAGGTACGACTGTACTGTCTCTCTCCTCCCTATCACAGGTACGACTGTACTGTCTCTCTCCTCCCTATCACAGGTACGACTGTACTGTCTCTCCCTCCCTATCACAGGTACGACTGTACTGTCTCTCCCTCCCTATCACAGGTACGACTGTACTGTCTCTCTCCTCCCTATCACAGGTACGACTGTACTGTCTCTCTCCTCCCTATCACAGGTACGACTGTACTGTCTCTCTCCTCCCTATCACAGGTACGACTGTACTGTCTCTCTCCTCCCTATCACAGGTACGACTGTACTGTCTCTCTCCTCCCTATCACAGGTACGACTGTACTGTCTCTCTCCTCCCTATCACAGGTACGACTGTACTGTCTCTCTCCTCCCTATCACAGGTACGACTGTACTGTCTCTCTCCTCCCTATCACAGGTACGACTGTACTGTCTCTCTCCTCCCTATCACAGGTACGACTGTACTGTCTCTCCCTCCCTATCACAGGTACGACTGTACTGTCTCTCTCCTCCCTATCACAGGTACGACTGTACTGTCTCTCTCCTCCCTATCACAGGTACGACTGTACTGTCTCTCTCCTCCCTATCACAGGTACGACTGTACTGTCTCTCTCCTCCCTATCACAGGTACGACTGTACTGTCTCTCTCCTCCCTATCACAGGTACGACTGTACTGTCTCTCACCTCCCTATCACAGGTACGACTGTACTGTTCTCTCCTCCCTATCACAGGTACGACTGTACTGTCTCTCTCCTCCCCTATCACAGGTACGACTGTACTGTCTCTCTCCTCCCTATCACAGGTACGACTGTACTGTCTCTCCCTCCTCCCTATCACAGGTACGACTGTACTGTCTCTCACCTCCCTATCACAGGTACGACTGTACTGTCTCTCTCCTCCCTATCACAGGTACGACTGTACTGTCTCTCACCTCCCTATCACAGGTACGACTGTACTGTCTCTCCCTCCCTATCACAGGTACGACTGTACTGTCTCTCTCCTCCCTATCACAGGTACGACTGTACTGTCTCTCTCCTCCCTATCACAGGTACGACTGTACTGTCTCACCTCCCTATCACAGGTACGACTGTACTGTCTCTCACCTCCCTATCACAGGTACGACTGTACTGTCTCTCACCTCCCTATCACAGGTACGACTGTACTGTCTCTCTCCTCCCTATCACAGGTACGACTGTACTGTCTCTCTCCTCCCTATCACAGGTACGACTGTACTGTCTCTCCCTCCCTATCACAGGTACGACTGTACTGTCTCTCACCTCCCTATCACAGGTACGACTGTACTGTCTCTCACTCCCTATCACAGTACGACTGTACTGTCTCTCACCTCCCTACACAGGTACGACTGTACTGTCTCTCCCTCCCTATCACAGGTACGACTGTACTGTCTCTCTCCTCCCTATCACAGGTACGACTGTACTGTCTCTCTCCTCCCTATCACAGGTACGACTGTACTGTCTCTCTCCTCCCTATCACAGGTACGACTGTACTGTCTCTCACCTCCCTATCACAGGTACGACTGTACTGTCTCTCTCCTCCCTATCACAGGTACGACTGTACTGTCTCTCTCCTCCCTATCACAGGTACGACTGTACTGTCTCTCACCTCCCTATCACAGGTACGACTGTACTGTCTCTCACCTCCCTATCACAGGTACGACTGTACTGTCTCTCTCCTCCCTATCACAGGTACGACTGTACTGTCTCTCCCTCCCTATCACAGGTACGACTGTACTGTCTCTCACCTCCCTATCACAGGTACGACTGTACTGTCTCTCTCCTCCTTATCACAGGTACGACTGTACTGTCTCTCTCCTCCTTATCACAGGTACGACTGTACTGTCTCTCTCCTCCTTCCACAGGTACGACTGTACTGTCTCTCTCCTCCCTATCACAGGTACGACTGTACTGTCTCTCTCCTCCCTATCACAGGTACGACTGTACTGTCTCTCTCCTCCCTATCACAGGTACGACTGTACTGTCTCTCTCCTCCTTCCACAGGTACGACTGTACTGTCTCTCTCCTCCCTATCACAGGTACGACTGTACTGTCTCTCTCCTCCCTATCACAGGTACGACTGTACTGTCTCTCCTCCCTATCACAGGTACGACTGTACTGTCTCTCCCTCCCTATCACAGGTACGACTGTACTGTCTCTCCCTCCCTATCACAGGTACGACTGTACTGTCTCTCTCTCTCCCTCTCCTATCACAGGTACGACTGTACTGTCTCTCTCCTCCTCCTATCACAGGTACGACTGTACTGTCTCTCTCCTCCTTCCACAGGTACGACTGTACTGTCTCTCTCCTCCCTATCACAGGTACGACTGTACTGTCTCTCTCCTCCCTATCACAGGTACGACTGTACTGTCTCTCTCCTCCCTATCACAGGTACGACTGTACTGTCTCTCTCCTCCCTATCACAGGTACGACTGTACTGTCTCTCTCCTCCCTATCACAGGTACGACTGTACTGTCTCTCTCCTCCTTATCACAGGTACGACTGTACTGTGTCTCTCCTCCCTATCACAGGTACGACTGTACTGTCTCTCACCTCCCTATCACAGGTACGACTGTACTGTCTCTCTCCTCCCTATCACAGGTACGACTGTACTGTCTCTCTCCTCCCTATCACAGGTACGACTGTACTGTCTCTCCCTCCCTATCACAGGTACGACTGTACTGTCTCTCTCCTCCCTATCACAGGTACGACTGTACTGTCTCTCTCCTCCCTATCACAGGTACGACTGTACTGTCTCTCTCCTCCCTATCACAGGTACGACTGTACTGTCTCTCCTCCTCCCTATCATCACGGTACGACTGTACTGTCTCTCCCTCCCTATCACAGGTACGACTGTACTGTCTCTCTCCTCCCTATCACAGGTACGACTGTACTGTCTCTCTCCTCCCTATCACAGGTACGACTGTACTGTCTCTCTCCTCCTCAGTCACTTACTGTCCTCCCTATCACAGGTACGACTGTACTGTCTCTCACCTCCCTATCACAGGTACGACTGTACTGTCTCTCTCCTCCCTATCACAGGTACGACTGTACTGTCTCTCTCCTCCCTATCACAGGTACGACTGTACTGTCTCTCCCTCCCTATCACAGGTACGACTGTACTGTCTCTCCCTCCCTATCACAGGTACGACTGTACTGTCTCTCTCCTCCCTATCACAGGTACGACTGTACTGTCTCTCACCTCCCTATCACAGGTACGACTGTACTGTCTCTCACTCCTCCTATCACAGGTACGACTGTACTGTCTCTCTCCTCCCTATCACAGTACGACTGTACTGTCTCTCTCCTCCCTATCACAGGTACGACTGTACTGTCTCTCTCCTCCTTATCACAGGTACGACTGTACTGTCTCTCTCCTCCCTATCACAGGTACGACTGTACTGTCTCTCTCCTCCCTATCACAGGTACGACTGTACTGTCTCTCTCCTCCCTATCACAGGTACGACTGTACTGTCTCTCTCCTCCTTCCACAGGTACGACTGTACTGTCTCTCTCCTCCCTATCACAGGTACGACTGTACTGTCTCTCACCTCCCTATCACAGGTACGACTGTACTGTCTCCTCCCTATCACAGGTACGACTGTACTGTCTCTCACCTCCCTATCACAGGTACGACTGTACTGTCTCTCTCCTCCCTATCACAGGTACGACTGTACTGTCTCTCTCCTCCCTATCACAGGTACGACTGTACTGTCTCTCTCCTCCCTATCACAGGTACGACTGTACTGTCTCTCTCCTCCCTATCACAGGTACGACTGTACTGTCTCTCTCCTCCCTATCACAGGTACGACTGTACTGTCTCTCTCCTCCCTATCACAGGTACGACTGTACTGTCTCTCTCCTCCCTATCACAGGTACGACTGTACTGTCTCTCTCCTCCCTATCACAGGTACGACTGTACTGTCTCTCTCCTCCCTATCACAGGTACGACTGTACTGTCTCTCTCCTCCTTCCACAGGTACGACTGTACTGTCTCTCTCCTCCCTATCACAGGTACGACTGTACTGTCTCTCTCCTCCCTATCACAGGTACGACTGTACTGTCTCTCTCCTCCCTATCACAGGTACGACTGTACTGTCTCTCTCCTCCCTATCACAGGTACGACTGTACTGTCTCTCTCCTCCCTATCACAGTACACTTGTACTGTCTCTCTCTCCTCCTATCACAGGTACGACTGTACTGTCTCTCTCCTCCTTATCACAGGTACGACTGTACTGTCTCTCTCCTCCCTATCACAGGTACGACTGTACTGTCTCTCACCTCCCTATCACAGGTACGACTGTACTGTCTCTCACCTCCCTATCACAGGTACGACTGTACTGTCTCTCACCTCCCTATCACAGGTACGACTGTACTGTCTCTCTCCTCCCTATCACAGGTACGACTGTAACTGTCTCTCTCCTCCCTATCACAGGTACGACTGTACTGTCTCTCCCTCCCTATCACAGGTACGACTGTACTGTCCTCTCCTCCTTATCACAGGTACGACTGTACTGTCTCTCTCCTCCTTATCACAGGTACGACTGTACTGTCTCTCTCCTCCCTATCACAGGTACGACTGTACTGTCTCTCTCCTCCTTATCACAGGTACGACTGTACTGTCTCTCTCCTCCTTATCACAGGTACGACTGTACTGTCTCTCTCCTCCTATCACAGGTACGACTGTACTGTCTCTCTCCTCCCTTATCACAGGTACGACTGTACTGTTCTCACCTCCTATCACAGGTACGACTGTACTGTCTCTCACCTCCCTATCACAGGTACGACTGTACTGTCTCTCTCCTCCCTATCACAGGTACGACTGTACGTCTCTCTCCTCCCTATCACAGGTACGACTGTACTGTCTCTCTCCTCCCTATCACAGGTACGACTGTACTGTCTCTCTCCTCCCTATCACAGGTACGACTGTACTGTCTCTCTCCTCCCTATCACAGGTACGACTGTACTGTCTCTCACCTCCCTATCACAGGTACGACTGTACTGTCTCTCTCCTCCCTATCACAGGTACGACTGTACTGTCTCTCTCCTCCCTATCACAGGTACGACTGTACTGTCTCCTCCCTATCACAGGTACGACTGTACTGTCTCTCTCCTCCCTATCACAGGTACGACTGTACTGTCTCTCCTCCCTATCACAGGTATTACTGTACTGTCTCTCTCCTCCTTATCACAGGTACGACTGTAGTCTCTCACCTCCCTATCACAGGTACGACTGTACTGTCTCTCACCTCCCTATCACAGGTACGACTGTACTGTCTCTCACCTTCCTATCACAGGTACGACTGTACTGTCTCTCACCTTCCTATCACAGGTACGACTGTACTGTCTCTCACCTCCCTATCACAGGTACGACTGTACTGTCTCTCACCTTCCTATCACAGGTACGACTGTACTGTCTCTCACCTTCCTATCACAGGTACGACTGTACTGTCTCTCACCTTCCTATCACAGGTACGACTGTACTGTCTCTCTCCTCCTATCACAGGTACGACTGTACTGTCTCTCTCCTCCCTATCACAGGTACGACTGTACTGTCTCTCTCTTCCTATCACAGGTACGACTGTACTGTCTCTCCCTCCCTATCACAGGTACGACTGTACTGTCTCTCCCTCCCTATCACAGGTACGACTGTACTGTCTCTCTCCTCCCTATCACAGGTACGACTGTACTGTCTCTCACCTTCCTATCACAGGTACGACTGTACTGTCTCTCTCCTCCCTATCACAGTACTGAGATACTGTCTTTCTTTCTCTTCCCTACCTTCCATCACAGGTACGACTGTACTGTCCTCAGCTTCAGTGCAACAAGGTACGACTGGTACGTGTGTCTCCTACCTATCACTGGTACACTGTCACTGTCCTCACTCACTTCAGAGGTACACGTATGTACTCTCCCTATCACAGAGTACTGACTGCATCATCACTTACTATCACGTTCATCCTTAGCGAAAATATATTCTTCTCATTATCAAGGGGAATGGTCAGCTAGACGTAGGATAACAGCAGAGGATGTGAGGATTCACTTAGGTTCCGGAACTTGACCACTACGATGAGTACAAGGTACTCGTTCAAGAGTACCATCATCAATATTACGAGAGAGGAACCGGAGTCGGAAGCAGAGACTAGCACAGGCTTCCTCTGCAGCAGAGACACCAGATGGAGAAGCCAAACTGGTGGATCAGATCTTAACTTGTTGCGTATTAATGGACGCAGATGTGCATCAGTTGAAGTGCGACAATATTCACTGCTGACAGAACGAGCAATATATCACTAACACTGTATACACAGTCTGGGGTAAGTCTGCAAAATGTATGCAGTCATCAAATGCCTGACGCCATCTGGCAGCAATACCATACCAGTAATAAAGCAACGTAGTCAGCGACACATATTAAAGCAAGGCAACAGCCATATAACACACTAGCACTGTAAGAAAGGCAAGCAGAATACAAAAACAGCTTAGAAAAATAACAAAAAATGGTCTGGGAGAGGAATCCTATATTAGGAAGACAGATGCGACTAGAAGGTTGTAGTAACTGCTCCTAAGATACATCAACAATAAAGGAATAATCAGGGAAATATTAAAGACAAAGGCAAACACTAAAGGCAGTTTTTTTAATACCGATATATTCCCACCACCGACATTTTTAAAATATGCAGAAAGTGCAGCAGAGCGGTAATGTGGATAGACACCATACTCGTAACATAATAAGAGAGAGAGAGAGAAAGAGAGAGGGAGAGAGAGAGAGAGAGGGAGAGAGAGAGAGAGAGAGAGAAATTCGGTATGCTCACTTCCATTGGCTCATAACTCATATAAGAGAGATCAGAATGTGTAATCAGCCAAAGATGGTGAGTGACTGACCTCCAAACCTGGGTATAGGTGTGAAGTCTGAAGGTCATCTCTCACTCTCTTTGGATAACATTAATAACTGAGAGTCATTCACAGTAGAGTCATAAAGCGCCAATGAATATACGTCTATAAACTACCAAAGCTGAATAGTGGTTAAGGGAATGCAAGATGTGGTTGTGCGATGAACCCCAAGTAATGGCTAAAAGATGCAAACCTCGGTGTGTATGTGTGTGTGTGTATGTGTGTGTGTGTGTGTGTATGTGTGTGTAGTGTATGTGTATTGTGTGGGGTGTGTGTTGTGTGTGTGTGTGTGTGTGGTGTGTGTATGTGTGTGTGTGTGTGTGGTGATGTGTGTATTGTGTGTGTGTGTGTGGTGTGTGTGTATTGTGTGTGTGTGTTGTATGTGTGTGTGTGTGTTATGTGTGTGTGTGTGTGTGTGTGTGTGTGTGTGTGTGTGTGTGTGTGTGCGTGCGTGCGTGTATGTGTGTGTGTGTGTGTGTGTGTACTCACCTAATTGTAGTTACAGGGGTCGAGACTCAGCTCTTGGCCCCGCCTCTTTACTGAACCCTACTAGGTCCCCTCTCTCCCTGCTCCATGAGCTTTATCAAACCTCGTCTTAAAGCTATGTATGGTTCCTGCCTCCACTACATCGCTCGCCAGACTGTTCCACTTCCTGACCACTCTATGACTGAAGAAATGTTTCTTAACATCCCTGTGGCTCATCTGAGTTTCCAACTTCCTTGTTTCTGTGTCCCCTCTCTGGAACATCTTGTCACTGTCCACCTTGTCTATTCCACGCAGTATTTTGTATGTCGTTATCATGTCTCCCCTATCCCTCCTGTCCTCCATTGTCATCAGACCGATTTCCCTCAACCTTTCTTCATAGGACATTACCCTTACCTCTGGAACTAACCTTGTCGCAAACCTTTGCGCTTTCTCTAATTTCTTAACGTTCTTGACCCGGTGCGGGTTCCAAACTGGTTCTGCATACTCCAGTATGGGCCTGACGTACACGGTGTACAGTGTCTTGAAAGATTCCTTACTTAGGTATCGGAATGCTAATCTCAGGTTTGCCCGGCGCCTAAATGCTGCAGTAGTTATCTGTTTGATGTGTGCTTCCGGAGAAGTGTTCGGTGTTATACTCACACCAAAATCTTTCTCCTTGAGCGAGGTTTGCAGTCTTTGGCCACCTAGCCTATACTCTTCCTTCGGTCTTCTTTGCCCTTCTCCGATCTTCATGACTGTGCGTTTGGCGGGGTTGAATTCGAAGAGCCAGTTGCTGGACCACGTGTAAAGCCTGTCCAGGTCTCTTTGAACTCCTGCCTGATCCTCATCTGATTTAATTCTCCTCATTAACTTCACATCATCTGCCAACAGGGACACTTCTGAGTCTATTCTTTCCATCATGTCATTCACATATACCAAAAATAGCACTGGTGCAAGGACCGACCCCTGTGGGACCCCGCTCGTCACAGGTGCCCACTGTGATACCTCATCACGTACTATGACTCTTTGTTGCCTCCCTGTCAGGTGTGTGTGTGTGTGTGTGTGTGTGTGTGTGTGTGTGTGTGTGTGTGTGAGTGTGTGTTGGTGTGTGTCTACTCACCTATTTGAGGTTGCTGGGGTCGATTTATAGCTCCTGGCCCCGCCTCTTCACTGATCACTAATAAGTCCTCTCTCTCCCTGCTCCATTAACTTTATCAAATCTCTTCTTACAACTATGTATGGATTTAGCCTCCACTACGTCACTTACGGACTATTCCACTTCCTGACAACTCTGCGACTGAAGAAATACTTCCTAACATCCCTTTGACTCATCTGAGTCTTCAGTTTCCAATTCTGACCCCTTGTCTCTTTGTCCCATCTCTGGAACATCCTGTTTCCGTCCATCTTGTCAATTTATCACAGTATTTTAAATGTCGTTATCATGTCTCCCCTAACCCTCCTGTCCTCCAGTGTCGTCAGGCAGATTTCCCTTAACCTTTCTTCATACGATATTTCCATTAGCTCTGGAACTAGTCTTGTTGCAAACCTTTGCACTTTCTCTAATTTCATGACGTGCTTGACCAGGTGTGGGTTCCAAACTGGTGCTGCATACTCCAGTATGGGCCTGACGTACATGGTGTACAGAATCTTGAATGATTCCTTACCTCATCACATACCATGACTCGTTGTTACCTCCCTGTCAGATATTCTCTGATCCATTGCAGTGCCTTTCCTGTTATGCATGCCTGATCCTTTAGCTTTTTGTTGCAACCCCTGAATGGGTTACAATGTATATGATGTATATTATTATGTATATAATGTATATTACCTTTTCATATAATTTTATATTGCTTATATTTGCGATAATAGCTAAATCGTAAATATATTGCTTTATATTATTATTTGACTTAGTTACTTTTGTTAGGTAGGATGTGACATATTATTATGTGCTCATAGTTCAAGTCTTGATTGTCTAACTACTGTAATTATCGCTTGTGGCTCGTTACTCTGCCGGCTTCTCGTTGTTGCTGGGCAGTAACTGTCCACGGAGCTATCACGTGATAGAGGGGGGGTTCACACCTCGCCTGAAGTATTCAGTCTGGTCTAGACTCGCTTGGTGGTTGGACGTATTCTTGACAAGACGAGCCTAAATCTCCCTTATTGGCCCTTGTTGGAAGATCGTCTCTTGTCTCATTATTGTTGTAGGTTCTGTGGGACTCTGTTCACCGAACATAGTATAGACTAAGTGATTTTCGGCGTTGTATTGAGGTTGTGTGTCGCAAAGACACTCTGAGCAACTCAGGTCCTGAGCTGTAGCTTCTGACCTAACTTGTACTGGTATCTGTGTATTGTCACAGTTGGGTGATTTTCTTATGCTGAACTTAGATTCAGTAGTATGGGAGTTTTGTGACTTTTGTGGAGGATCTGCTGATGGTCCCTACTTAGTGTCGTTATATTATCTCCTTGATCCTGATTATGTCGCAGTTGCTTGTTATATTGCTATTGGGCTTAGCATTCTTTTTATTGTTCAAGCAGACTGTTCTGATTGCCAGTCGGTCAAGAACTTAGTTTATGAGAGGCCTTTGTCAGTCACTTAAGTCTAGTCGAGTCGTGAGACATAGCGAACTACTTAGAGCACTTACACATACACACAAACTTATTTGTATATTGCATTATTAAATGTTAATGTACCAGACGGTACTTAAGACAAAGATGTGATATGTGCTATCAGCACAATACTGTACACGAGAGAAGTGATTATTCTTATTTCGTTGATATTGATTTAATTTAATTTGATATACGCCTAGACAACTTAATGATTAATAAATTTATTAAATTTTAATTTCTCTAGTTAGTAGCCTACCAGTTGTAATCCTGAAGCACTAATAATTCTTATTGAATTCTAATGGATAATTGGACCAGAATACTGACTAATTGTTACGAAAACCCAGTAACAGGCTGGATGCTAGAAGGGCAGTCCTTTCTAGTATTCACTGGAGATCTCTAAGCTTTTAGAATCGCGTTTTTTGTAACACTTTTGCATTAACCTCTTGTGAAGAACTGTGTCGAAGGCCTTCTTGCAGTCCAAGAAAATGCAGTCTATCCACACCTCTCTCTCGTGTCTTACTAATGTTACCTTGTCATAACACTCCAGTACGTTTGTGACACATGATTTTCATTCCCTAAAACCATGCTCGTTGTCATTTATAAGCTTGTGTGTTTCTAGATGCTTTACCACTCTCCTCCTGATGATCTTCTCCATGATTTTGCATACTATACATGTCAGTGACACTGGTCTGTAGTTTAATGCCTCGTTTCTGTCTCTTTTCTTAAAAATTGGGACTACATTTGCCATCTTTCATACCTCATGTAGTTGCCCAGTTTCAATGGAGATTTTTGTTAGTGGCACACACAGCATTTCTGCTCCCTCTCTAAGGACCCACGAAGAGATGTTGTCTGCTCCCACTGCCCTTGAAGTATCAAGTTCACATAGCAGCTCCTTCACCTCCTCCTCGGTTGTGTGTATTTCATCTAGCACTTGTTGGTGTACCTCCCTATTCTGAATTCCTGGAGTCCTTCCTGTCTCCACTGTAAATACTTCTTTAAATTTCATGTTGAGCTCCTCATATACCTCTTGGTCGTTTCTTGTTAACTCCCCACCTTCCTTCCTCAGTCTGATTACCGAGTCCTTGAATGTTGTTTTCCTCCTGATGTGGCTATACAACAGCTTCGGGTCTGACTTCACTTTCGATGCTATGTCATTTTAGTATTGTCCCTGAGCCTCCCTTCTTATCTATGCATATTCCTTTCTGGCCCGCCAGATAATCTCTTTATTTTGCTGGGTCTTTTGTCTTCTGTATTTTTTCCATTCTCTAGCACACTTAGTTTTTGCCTCCCTACACCTATGGGTGAACCAAGGACTCGTTCTGGTTTTTTCATTATTTTTGTTTCCTTTGGGAACAAACCTCTCCTCTGCCTCCTTGCATTTTGTTGTCACATAGTCTATCATTTTTGTTTCTGGATTTCCTACCAATTCTCTCTCTCACTGAACGTCTTGCAGGAAGTTCCTCATGCCTGTGTAGTCCCCCCTTTTGTAGGTTGGTTTTCCCGACCTATTCCTGCTACCCTCTCTATTTGTAGCTCAGCTATGTAATCAAAGCACAGAACCACATGATCACTTGCTCCAAGGGGCTTTCGTACGTGATATCCTCGATGTCCGAGCTACTCAAGGTGAATACTAGGATCAGTCTTGCTGGATCGTCATCACATCTCTCTTTCTGGTAGTGCCTCTAACATGTTAATGCATGAGGTTTCCCAGTACCACATCCATCATATACAACTTTAGTCGCTCCACATTTCTAGCTAAAAGAAAGAAATCGCGTTCTGCTGGTTATCTGGCGTGTTGATGTTCAGGACAATGAGTAGGCATACATGGAGAGCAGGCATACTCTGCTGTGCAGAGTATGCCTGCTCTCCATGTTTCGGGACCCCCATGGGGCTCCAGGCATTCCCAGTCAATCTCCTTGTAATTGAAGTCACCCATAACAAGTAACTTTTCTCTTCCCATATGAGCTCTTCTGTCCACCTTGGCTAGTGTGTCAACCATTGTTCTGTTGCTCTCGTCATATTCTTCTCTTGGCCTCCTACAGTTCTGTGGCTGGTTGTGTGTGTGTGTGGTGTGTGTGTGTGTGTGGTGTGTGTGTGTGTGTGTGTGTGTGTGTGTGTGTGTGTGACTGCTTCTGAGAGACAGGTTATAATACTGGCAACACTGCGTATCTAACTTAAAGCATTTTTCACTGCATCTACCTATTGCAACATTGCATAGATACTGAGGGAGTGTTGTGCATGTTGTTGCAAGCATCTAGTACTCTCTCTCTCTCTCTCTCTCTCACTCTCTCCTCTCTCTCTCTCCTCTCACTCTCTCTCTCTCTCTCCCTCCTCCCCTCTCTCTCTCTCTCTCTCCCCCTCTCTCTCTCTCTCTCAAGGATTAAATTAGCTATTTCTTCTCTCTGTCTCTTGGCTCCACCGTTTATTATTGCTTATGTCTCATTCGTATTTTTGATGATGCGGAAAACTTTTTGTTGTTGTTGTTTTGTTTTGTTTGTTGTTGTTGTTTTTTGTGTGGGGGGGTTTGGTGGTGGGGGGTGGTGGTGTGTGGTGGTGGTGTGTTGGGGGTTTTGTGGTGGTGGTGGTTGGGGGTGGATGGTGGTGGTGGTGGTGTGGTGGGTGTGTTGGTGGTGGTGGGGTGGTGTGGTGGTGGTGGTCATCTTGTGGTGGTGGTGGTCATGCTGGTGGTGGTGGGGGTGGTATGGGTGGGGGTGGTGATGGTGGTGGTGGTGGCGTGTGTGGTGGTGTCGTGGTGGTGGTATGGTGGGGGTGGTGGGGTGGGTAGTGGTGGGGTTTTGGTGGTGGTGGTGGTGGTGGTGGGGTATGGTGTGGTGTGGGGTCGTGGGTTTGTGGTGGGGTGGGGGTGGGGTTGGTGGGGGGTGGCGTGGGGGTGGGGGTGGTGGTTGGTGGTGGGGGGTAGGGTGGTGGGGGTGTTTGGTGGGGGGTGGGGGTGGTGTGGTGAGGCGGTGGTGGGGGTGGGGGTTTTTGTGGGGGTTGTGGGGGTGGGGGTGGTGGGGGTTGGGCGGTGGTGTGGGGTTGGTGGTGTTGGGGTGGGGGGGTGGTGGGGGGTGGGGGGGGGTTTTGGGGGGTGGGGGTGGTGGTGGTGGGTGGGGTGGCTTTTGGCGGTGGGGGTGGTGGTGGTGGTGTTTGGCGGTGGTGGTGGTGGTGGGTGTGGGTGGGGTGGTGGGTTGGCGGGTGGTGGAGGGTGGTGGGGTGTGGGGTGGGGTGGGGTGGGGGTTTTGGTGGGGGGGTGGGGGGTGGTGTGTGGGGGGTGTGGGGGGTGGTGGGGTGGTGTGGTGGTGGGGGGGGGTGGGGGGGTTTGGTGGGGGGGGGTGTGGTGGTGGGGTGGGGGGTGGTGGGGGTGGTGGGGTGTTGGTAGGGGGGGGTGGGTGGTGTGGTGGCGTGGTGGGGGTGGGGGTGTGGTGTGGTGGTGGTGTGGTGGTTGGCGGGGGGGTGGTGGTGGTGGGGGTGGTGGGTGGTGGTGTGGTGGTGGGGGTGGTGGTTGGGGGGTGGTGGGGGGGTGGTGGGGGTGGCGGGTGTGGTGTGGGGGTGTGGGTGGGGGTGGTGGTGGTGTGGTGGTTGGGGGGGCGTGGGGGGGGTGGTGGTGGTGGTGGTGGGGCGGTGGGGGGTCATCTGGGGCGGGGGTGGTGGTGGTGGTGGGGGGTGTGGTGGTGGCGGTGGTGGGGGTTTGGTGGTGGTGGCGGGGGTTTGGGGGGGTGGGGGTGGTGTGGTGGGGTGGCGGGGGTGGTGGTGGGGTGGGGCGGTGGTGGTGGTGGGGGTGGCGGTGGGGTACAGTAAAAAAGGAGTGACAGGATAGGGGAGGGGTAAAGGGTGGGGGGGGTCGGGGGGTTTTTTGGGGTGATGGAGGAGGTGCAGGGTGGTGGACTGGGGTTTGCTTTGGGTTGAAAGGTAAAAGCCAGCCAAGATGTGTGGTGTTGTGTGGGGGGTTGTGTGGGTGGGGGTGGGTGTTTGTGGGGGGGGTTTGGGTGGTGGGTGTGTGTGTGGGTGGTGTGTGAGTGGTTTTGGGTGTGTGGGGGTGTGGTGAGAGTGTGTGTGTAGGTGGTGGGGTTTTTGTGGGGTTGAAGATTGTGCCGTGGGTGGTGGGTGGGTGGTGTGTGTTGTGTGGGGGTTTTGGGGTTTTGGGTGGTGCTTTGGGTGGTGTGTGGGGGGTGGGGGGGTGTGTGGGTGGTGTGGGGTGGCGGGGGGTGGTGCGTGGGGGTGTGGGTGGTGTGAGAGAGAGAGTGTGTTGTGGGTGGTGTGTGAGTGGTGTGTGGGGTGGGGGGTTTTGTGAAAAGTGTGTGTGTAGGTAGTGTGTGTGTGGTGTGTGAGAGGGGGTCGTGGGTGTGTGGGGGGGTTGTGGTGTGAGTGTGGGGGTGGGGGTGGGGGGTTTTTGGTGTGTGTGTTTTGTTTTGGTGTGTGGGGGGTGTTGAGAGTGGTGTGTGGGGGTGGGGTGTGTGTGTGTGAGTTTTGGCGTGGGGGTGGGGGGGGGGGGTTGGTGTGTGATTTGTGGGTGGTTTTGGGGGTTTTGTGTGGGGGCGTATGATTTGTGTGGGTGGGGGTGTGTGTGGGGTGTGTTGGTAAATTTTTGGGGTGGGGTTGCGTGGTAAGTGGGTGTGGTGGGTGTGTAGGATTGTGTGTGTACTAAACCTATTTGGGTTGCGGGGGTCGAGTCTTAGCCCCCTGGCCCCCCCCTCTTCACTTTTTTTTGCTACAGGACCCCTCTCCCCTTTTGCTCCATGGGTTTTAAATAAAACCCTCGTCTTAAAACTTGTAGGGTTTCCCTTTCCTCCCACTACGTCACTTTCTGGCTTTTCCATTTCCCTGAAAAAACTCTGTGCTGAAGAAATATTTCCCTAACACCCCCTTTAAACTCATCGCCCTCGTCAATGTGACCCCCTTTTTTCGTGTCCCCCCCTTGTAAAACCCGCTTTGTCCCCCTTTATCTATTCCGCGCATTTTTTAATATGCCTTTTATAAAGTCCCCCCTGCCCTTTCCTGTCCCCCCAGGTCGCCCGGGCCCTTTTTTCCCCCTTAAACCCCTTTCTTCGAAAGGAAAATTTCCCCCTTAAAGCTCTGGAACCCAACCCCTTGCCCGAAAAACCCTTTTGCACTTTCTCAAATTTTCTTTACGTGTTTAAATCAAGTGGGGGGGCCCCAAACGGGTACTACAAAACCCCAGTAGGGGCCCTGCCCTACACGGGGGTACGTGTCTTAAAACGATTCCTTACTAAGGTATCGGAATGCTAATTTTCCGGGTTTGCCAGGCGCCCAATGTTTGCATCATTATGGTTTAGTGTGTTTCCGGGGACATGCTCAGTGTTATACTCACCCCCCAAAACTTTTCCCCCTTGGGGGCGAGGGGTTTTTTAGTCCCTTTGGGCCCCCTACCCTATACCTGTCTGTGGTCATCTGTGCCCCCCCCCGATCTTTATGACCTTTTCATTTGGGAAGGGGTTTAATTTGAGAACCAGTTGCTAGACCAGGTGTCCAGCCTGTCCAGGTCCCCTTTTGGGGGTCCGCCTCTTCCCCCATCTGATTTAATTTTCCTTCCAAAAATTAAAAAATTTCCAAAATCATCTGCGAAAGGGGCACTTTCCGAGTCTAACCATTTCCCCATGTTCCCTTTTTACAAAACCCCAAAAAAAGCACTGGTCCCCAGGCCCCCTCGCACAGGGTTTCCCCCTGGGTGTGTGTGGGTGTGTGGTTTGTGTAGTTGTGTGTGTGTGTGTGTGTGTGGGGCGTGGGGGTAGTGGGGTGGTGTGTTGCGTGTGTGTGTGTGGTGGGTTTTTTTGAGTGTGGGGTATGTGGTGTGTGGTGTTTAGTGTGGGGTGTGTAAGTGTGTGTGTGTGTGTTGTGGTTTTGTGTGTGTGTGTTGGGGTTTGTGTTTTGGGGTGTGTGTGTGGTGGGATGAAATGTACTGACCTATTTTTTTACTCACCTATTTGTGGTTTTTCAGGGGGCGATTCATAGCTCCTGGCCCCCCCTCTTCACTGATTCTACTAGGGGCCTCTCTCCCCCGCCCATGAAACTTTACAAACCCGCCTTAAAACTATGAAAGGGTTCCCCCCTCCATACTTCACTTTCTAGGCATTTCCCCCGGCTTGGGCACTCTATGACTGAAAAATACTTTTTCCCAACATCCCTTTGATTCATCTGAGTCTTCAACTTCCAATTGTGACCCTTTTGTTCTGGACCCCTCCCGGGAAAACCCGTCTTTGTCCACCCCTTTTTTTTTCCCCCGAAATATTTTATAAAGTCGTTTTTCATGTCTCCCCTGACCCCCTGTCCTCCAGTTCGGGCAGGCCCATTTCCCTCAACCTTTCTTCGTAGGGCAATCCCCGTACTCTGGGGCTAGTCTTTTTGCAAAACCTTTTCACTTTCTCCCAATTTTTTTGACGTGCTTGATAGGTGTGGATTCCAAACTGGTGCTGGGATACTCCAGTAAAGGGGCCCGACTAAATGGTATACCCGAGCTTAAACCGGGAAACCTTACTGAAAGGGATCCCGGGAAAGGGTATCCTAGTTTTCAGGGCCCGTATGCTGCAGCAGTTTTCTGATGATGTTTCGCCTCAGGAGATATGCCGGTGTTATACTCACCCCCAGATCTTTTTTTTTTTAGTGAGGGTTTGGGAGTCTTTTTTGGGCCCTCTAAACTATATTGGTCCCGCGGGCTTTTTTCCCTTCCCCCAAACTTCAGGGCTTTGCATTTGGCAGGTTAAATTCAAGGAGCCAGTTGCTGGACCAGGCTTTTAGCCTGTCCGGTCTCTTTGTAGTCCTGCCGATCCTCATCCGATTTGATTCTTCTCCCTTAACTTCCCCTCATTTTGCAAAAAGGACACTTTTGAGTCATCCCTTCCCTTTTTCGTTCCCCATTACCAAGAACAGCACAGGGCCTAGGAATGACCCTGTGGAACCCCCGCCCTTTCAAGGGGCCCCCCTGACACGTCCCCGCGTAAACCCTTTCCGTTTTGCCTCCCTGTCAGATAAATTTTCCCGATCCATTGCAAATGCCTTTCCTGTTTTTTGCCGATCCTCAACTTTTGCAGAAACCTCTTTTAGGGCTGTGTCGAAGGGGCCCTTTTTGCAGTCCAAAAATATGCAGTCGATTCACCCCCCCTCCTCTTTCTTAAATTCTGTTACCTTGTCATAAAACTCTAGTAGGTTGGGGACACAAGGGGTTTTTTTCCTCCCTGAAAAACCCGGGTGGGGTTTTCATTATACACTTGTTTTTTTTCCATGCCCCACCACTCTCCTCCGAGATCTTCTCCATGACCTTTCATAATAACACTTTTGGATACAGGTCTGTATTTAGTGCCTCATGTCTTTCTCCCTTTTTAAAAATTGGAAAACATTTTCCATTTTTCCAAAACCCCAAAGGGGGTTGCCCATTTCAAATGATTGTTGAAGAACTTTGTTAAAGGCTCCCCAAAAATATCTCCCGGGTTTCCCCTTTAAGGACCCATGGAGAGATGTTGTCGGTTTCCCCCCGCCCCTTTTAAAGGGGTCCAAATTTTGCATAGCAGCTTCTTCCCCCTCCTCCTTGGGTTTTAGGGACCTCAAACCAGCACTTTCTGGGTGGCCCCCCCCCTTTTTTGATTTCCTGGAGTCCTTTCTGGTACCACCTAGTTGAGGTTTTCGGGGGGCGAGTCCCCAGCCCTGGCCCCCCCTCTTTACTGAAAGGGTACAAAGGGCACTTTCCCTGAGCCGTGAGCTTTTAAACATACCCCTGCTTAAAGCTAAAGTATGGGTCCTGCCTCCACTACAAACGATTTTCCCAAAATGTGATTCACCCGGTCTTCAACTTCCAACTGTGTCCCCTTGTTACTGTGTGGAATCTCTGGAACATCCTGTCTTTGTCCACCTTGTCAATTCCTCTCAGTATTTTGTATGTCGTTATCATGTCCCCCCTATCTCTCCTCTCCTCCAGTGTCGTCAGGTTGATTTCCCTTAACCTCTCCTCGTAGGACATACCTCTTAGCTCTGGGACTAGTCTTGTTGCAAACCTTTGCACTTTCTCTAGTTTTCTTTACGTGCTTGGCTAGGTGTGGGTTCCAAACTGGTGCCGCATACTCCAATATGGGTCTAACGTACACGGTGAACAGGTCCCTGAATGATTCCTTATTAAGATGTCGGAATGCTGTTCTGAGGTTTGCTAGGCGCCCATATGCTGCAGCAGTTAATTTGGTTGATGTGCGCTTCAGGAGATGTGCCTGGTGTTATACTCACCCCAAGATCTTTTTCCTTGAGTGAGGTTTGTAGTCCTCTGGCCCCCTAGACTGTACTCCGTCTGCGGTCTTCTTTGCCCTTTCCCCAATCTTCATGACTTTGCACTTGTGGGATTGAACTCCAGGAGCCAATTGCTGGACCAGGTCTGCAGCCTGTCCAGACCCCTTTGTAGTTCTGCCGGGTCTTCGATCGAGTAAATTTCCCTTCTCGTCAACCCCCACGTCATTTTTGAAAAACAGGGACACCTCAGAGCCCTATTCTTCCACATGTCGTTCACAAATACCAGAAACAGCACTGGCCTGGGACGGGCCCCCTGTTGGGCCCCCCGCGGGGCACAGTGCCCACTCTGACCCCCTCGCCACGTATCATGACCGCTGCTGTTTTCCTGACAAGTATTCCCTGACCCCATTGGGGGGCCTTTTTCCCTTTTAAACCCTGCTTGGTCCTCCATTTTTTTTGCCCCAAAATCACTGTGGGAACTGGTCAAAGGGCCCTTCTTGCATTTCCAAAAAAGGGCAATCCACCCACCCCTCTCTCCCCTTGTCTTACTGCTGTCACCATGTCATAGAACTCCATTGGGTTTTGGACACAGGTTTTTCCCGCCCGGGAAAACCCATTTGGCTGCTGTTGTTTGGGGATCTTTTTCCTTTCTAGGGTTCCCACTTTTCTCCTGAAAAATCTTCTCCATGTTTTTTGGCTTTATTTAAAACATGTCATTAAACACTGGTCTGTATTTTAAATGCTTCAGTCTGTCCCCTTTTTTTTTAAAGGGATTGGGACTATATTTGCTGTCTTTCCATGCCTCAGGCAATCCCCTTTTTCCGATAGAAAAAATTGAATATTGTTGTTGGGGTACCCCATAGTGCCTCTGCCCCCCCCTCTCTAAAATACCCATGGGAAGTTTTTTTTGGCCCCATTCCCTTTTTGGGGTATCTACCCTTACTCAAAAACCCCTTCACTTTTCCTGGGGGTTGTGTGCACTGGGGTCCAGCACATGGTGGTGTCCCCCACCTCCCCCGTCTTTCGGGAGCCCCTTTGTCTCCTCTGTGAACACTTCTTTAAAAATCTCTTGTTGATTTTCCCCTCACATACTTCATGGTCATTTCTTGTTGCCCTCTCCTCCTTCCTTCCTTAGCCTAAATTACCGGTCCTTGCCTGTTTTTTTCCCCCTAAATGGTGGCTGTAAAAACAGTTTCGGGTCAATTTGGTTTTTTGCTGCAAAGGGCTTTTTCATATTGTTTTTGGGGCCTCCCTTCTTACTGGGGCAAATTTTGTTTTTCGGGCTCAAACACTGCTCTCCAAAATTCCCGGGGCCCTTTTTGCCTTCTATTTTTCTTCCTTTCCCCTAGCACCCCTTGGGTTTTTTCCCTTTCCCTGAAACCTTTTTGGGTAAACCATGGGCTCACCCGGGTTTTTTTCCTTTTTCCCTGTTACCCGGGGGTACAAACCCCCCTCCTCACCCCCCTTGCTTTTTTTTGCTACATATTCCATCATCTCATTAACGGGTTCCCGCCAGTTCTCTGTCCCACTGAACCCCGTTCGGGAAAATTTCCTCATTCCGTGAAATTTCCCCCTTTCTTGTAGTTTGGCTTCATTCGCCCGGGCCTTCCTGCTGCTACCCCCCATTTGAGCTCAAACTGTGTATTCAAAATTTTTAAAACCACATGGTAAACGGGCCCCAAGGGGTCTTTCTTTAGTGATGCCCCTAAATATCTGCCAAACC
This sequence comes from Cherax quadricarinatus, assembly GCF_026875155.1. Lineage (NCBI taxonomy): Eukaryota > Metazoa > Arthropoda > Malacostraca > Decapoda > Parastacidae > Cherax > Cherax quadricarinatus. The sequence continues at coordinate 90,015,184 of NC_069404.1, read as the reverse complement.
TCAAGGGGGAATACTAAGCCAAACCCCTTGCTGGTTCATCCTCCCTCTCTCTTTTTGTGGGGCCCTTACGTGTTGGCCTTTAAAGTTTTCCCATCCCAACCTCCATCATCTTAGCCCTCCATTATTTTGGGCCCCCATGGGGCCAAAGTTTTTTCCCAAATCGATTCCCTTGGGGTTAAAAGCCCACCCATGTTTCAGGAGTTTTTGCCCTCATGCATGAGCTCTTCGGGCCACTCTACCATGTGTCAACCATCGTTTTTCCCATTTCTCTCGTCTTACTCTTCCCTTTGGGCCCCCCTTGCTTTTCTTTTTGGGGGTTATACATCACTGCTATTACCACCTTGGGCCCCTCCAGAGTGAAGTGCCCCCCGCTATGAACCCTTTTCTTTTTCCCTGTCTCCTCTCCCACCCCCATCAAAATTCCAGCGTTTTTTTAAACAGCAATCCACTCCCCCCAAACCCCCCCTTTTTCCCTCAGGATTTGGTATCCCGTTGGAAAAAAGGCATCTGTTATCATACCTGTAAGTTTTTTTTCTGTGAGAGTTTAAAAAGTCCATTTGATGCTTCCCTTTGACTCTTTAAAGCCCCCCTTCCTCCCATTTTATTTTTTTTTTCCCCATCACGTTTGTGTACCATCCCCTTCATTTCCTTTCCAACACTGGGTTTTGGGGGGCCCCTTTGAGGGGGGGAAAACCTGGGGCATACTGTGGGTTTCTATAGCCGGGGTTGGGTGGGGGGGCTGGGGGTATGGTTGTAGTGTGTGTTGGGAGGGTGGGATGGGTTTAGGGTTTCTGAGAAAGTTGTGTGGGGCTTGCCCTTGCTGTTCTGTTTTTGTTTCTGACGACCCCCCTGCGGGTTTTCCATCCTTGCCCTTTTTTTCCTACCCCTTTCGTTTTTTTGTCCCCCCTTTCCCTCACCTGCTGTCGTTCTAAATTTTTTTCCCTTTTTCTCTGTCTAGGAACACCCTCTTGTACTCTTCCGAGTTTTTTTCAATCGTGTTTCTCTTGGAGGACCCTGTTCCAAAACCTGTTTCGGGCCCCTGAAATCCCCTTGTTTGGTGGGTTTTTCTCCCCTTCGAGTCCCCCCCTATTCTTTTGAAAATTTACAATCTCGTCCACTCTTCACCTTTTTCGTATAAAATTTTCTCAACCCTTTTTCCTTTTTTTCTTTCCCTGTTTCCCTTTCCCAGGGGTTTTTCCTTTTCCTTTTCCTCCCCCTGAACCCAGGGAAAAACACTGTTTTTGGCCCTTTCCCCTCCCCATTGCCTCACCCCCCTGTACTCGGGTAACCTGTTTGTGGTCATTTTCTCCCTTTGTTTTTTTCCAGGGGCTTTTTGATACCCTGGTTTTGTCCCTCAAAATTCGACCTATCGCCCTCCCACTGCAACCAGCTTTTCTTTTTTCACTCCTTGGTCCTCCTTGGCAGGCTGATAGCCCTTTTGGGCAAAATTCAAAATTTCCTTTCCCCTTCCTGTTTGGGGGCCTCGCAGCTTCATATCGTGCCCTTCTCGGGTTCCACTAGCCCCCGTAACTCGCTTCAGCCTATTAATCTCATCTTCTAGACCCTTATCTTGGCTACCCGCATTTTCGACTTTTTGCCTCCCAATTTCCCTTTTCTCCCTCCAAAACCCCTTTTTTCCCAAATTTTACAGAGAGCCCTTTTCCCATTTTTTCAAAAGCCCTCCAAAATTTTTTTTTTCCCACTCTTGGGTTTCCAAACCTTTTTCCCCTGCTCCCCCATCCCACTTCCCCCCCTACCGAACCATTCTCATCTGATTTCCCTTTTTCCTCGAGTCCCCACCCCTTTTTTTTTTTTTTTTTTTTTTTTTTTTTTTTTTTTTTTTGTGTGTGGTGGTGTGTGTGTGTTGTGTTTTGTGGTGTGTGTGGTGTGTGTGTGGGGTTTTTGTGTGTGGGGGTGTGTGTGTGTGTGTGGTGTGTTGGTGTGTTGAGTGTGTGTTTCGTGCGTGTGTGTTTTCCTTTACCTTTTTTGTACCACCTATTTTTTGGTTTTCAGGGGTCGAGTCCCAGTCCTGGCCCCGCCCCTTTTCCACCGTTTTCAAATAGGCCCCCCTCCCCCCCCCCTTTCCCTGAGCCCTTTTTCAAACCTCGTCTTAAAACTGTGTATGGTTTCCTGCCTCCACTACGTCCCTTTTTTTAGGGTATTCCACTGCTTACAACCTAAAAAAAAGAAGAAAATTTTCCCACATCTCCCTGACCATTTGTTCTTCAACCTTCCCCAAATTTTGGCCTTTTGGGTTTTTCTGTGGGCCCCCCCGGAACATCCCTTTTTCTTTTTTCCACCTTGTCTATTCCCCGCAGAAAATTTTTTTTATTCGTTATCATGTCCCCCCTGACCCTCCGTCCCTCCAGTTCGTCAGGCCGGGTTTCCCTTAAATCCTTTTTTCAAAAGGACTTCCCCCCCAAAACTTGGGAAATAACCTTGTCGCAAAAACCTTTTTTACTTTTTTCAGTTTCTTGACCCTGCTTTAAACAAGTGCGGGTTCCAAACAGGGGCTGCATACTCCAGTATGGGCCCCCATACACGGGTAAAAAGTGTCTTGAATGTTTCCCCTTTCTAAGGAAACGGGAATTTCTGTTTTCAGGTTTTTCCAGGGGCCCCCCTAAACCCGCAAAAAGTTTTCTGATTGATGTGTGCTTCCGGGAAAATCCGGTTTTTTATAAATCAAAACCCCAAGATCTTTCTTCCCCCTTTAGTGAGGTTTTTCAGTCTTTTGGGCCCCCTACCTAACCCGTCTGTGGTCTTCTGTGCCCTTCCCCTTTTCTTCCCTGACTTTGCATTTTGGGGGATTAAATTCGAGAAGCCCTTTTCTGGAAACCCGGTGTCCAAATCTGTCCCAGGTCTCTTTGAAGTCCTGCCTGGTCCTCATCAAAATTTAATTTTCCCCAATTTAAATTCACATCATCTGCAAACAGGGGCACTTCTGAGTCAAACCCCCTTCCCGCCCTGTCGTTTTACATTTTACCCAAAAAAAGCACTGGGCCTAGGAAACCCACCCCTGTGGGACCCCCGCTCGTCACAGGTGCCCACTGTGAAACATCATTAAATACCACACATGTGTTTTGTGTGGGGTTTTTACGTGTGTGATTGTGTGTTGTTTTTTTTGGGGATTTTGGGGTGTGTTTTGGTGTTTTGTGTGTTTTTTGTGTGTGGGGTGAAAGTTGTGCGTGAGTGGGGTTTTTTATTTTTTTTGGGGGTGTGTGTGGTGTGTGTGTGTGTGTTGTGGGGGTGTGTGTGTGTGTTAGTGTGTGTGTTGTTTTGTGTGTGTGTGTGTATTTTTGTGTGGTTTTGTGTGTGTGTGTGTGTGTACGTGTGTGTCCCCGTGTGTCCCGGTATATATATAGTGTGTGTGTGTGTGTCTATTTGTGGTGTGTGTATGTGTGTGTGTGGTGCGTGTGTGTGTGTACTGGGGTGTTGGGGTGTGGGTGTGTGTGGGGTTTGTGTGTGTGTTGGGGTGGGGTGTGTGTGTGTGTTTTGTGGGGTTTGTATTTTGTGTACGTGTGTGGTGTTGTGTGTGTGTGTGTGTGGTTGGGGGTTTGTGTGTGTGTGTACCAGCAAATCAAAATTGCCCCGAGTCAACACAACACTCACCACCCACCCCCCACCACTTTACCACCCACCCCCCCCACCCCCTCACCAACCCCCCTGCACCATTCACCACCCACAACATCCCACAACCCCCCTCACCCACATCACCCACATCACCCACATCAAACCCCCGTCCCCCCACATCATCCACTTCAAGCCCCAATTTACCCACATCAAACCCCCATCGTCCACATCGTCCACCCCACCCACATCAAACCCCCTCATCCCATCACCCACAATTTTTCCACATCACCTACAACACCCACATCACCCACCCTCACCCCATCACCCACATCACCCACATCACCACAACATCCGCTCATCCCCTTCCCCCCACCCTCTCCACATCTTCCACATCACCCACATCATCCACATCACCTACATCATCCACAAACAACCCCCATCACCCACCCTTACCCACTTCACCCAAAATCTTTCCCCTTCACCCACTTATCCACTCACGCAAAAACACCCACATCATTCAAAAATCACTCACTTCACCCACATCATCCCCATCAAACCCCCACACCCCACCAAATCCACATTTCCCCCCTCACCTAAAATCACCCACATCACCCACTTCACCCACATCACCCCATCAAACCCCCATCGTCCACTTTGTCCCCCTCACCCACATCACCCACATCACCCACATCACTCACATCATCCACATCACTCCCCCATTATCCACATCCCCAAAATCACCCCCATCCCCCCACTTCACCCACATCACCCACATCCCCCCACATCATCCACAACACCCTACTTTATCCCATCACCTACATCACCCACATCACCCACTCACCCCCTTTATCCACTTCACCCCCCATCATCCCAACACGCACATCACCCCATCATTCACAAAACCCCTTTACTTCCCCCACATCATCCACATCACCCACATCACCACAATCACCACATTTCCCCCCAACACCCCACATCACCCACCATCACCCCCCACCCCCACATCCCCCTACATCACCCCCCCTCACCCACTTCACCCCCCAAACACCCACTTCACCCACATTAAACCACATTTACCCCCATCACCCCCCATTAAACCACATCAAACCCCCATCATCCATATCCCCACATCACCAAAATATCCCCCATCCAAACCCCCCTCATCCCATCACCAACATCACCCACATCACCCAACAAACCCCCATCACCCACATCATCCCATCACCCACATCAGCCAATCATCCACATTACCCACATCACCCCCCACATCACACACATCACCCACTTCACCCACATCACCCACATCTTCCACATCAAACCCCCAAACAAACCCCCTTCCCCCACTTCACCCACATCAAACCAAAATCACCCACATCAACCCTTTACCCCCCATCATCCACAAAACCCCTACAACACCCAAAATCATCCCCATCACCCACATCATCCACACACCCACATCATCCACCTCACCCACGTCACCCCCGCACCACACCCCCCACATCATCCCCCATCAAACCCCCACAAACATTCACATTTACCTACATCACACACACACCCACTTCACAAAACCCCAACACCCACATCATCCACAACACCCCCATCACCCACATCATCCACTTCACAAACATCCCCACATCACCCACATCAACCCCAACATCATTTCCCCCACACCACATCACCCCATCAACCCCCATCATCCACATCACCTACCCCACCCACACATCCCCCCTCATCCCCCCCACCCACATCATCCACATCACCCCATTACCTACATCATCCACTTCACCCACATCATCCACCTCACCCAAAATCAACCACATCACCTAAAATCAAACCCCATCATCCACATCCTTTCCATACCCAAGCACATCATCCCCCATAAAACCACATCACCCACATCACCCATTCATCCCCCATCACCCCCCATCATCCCATCCCCTACATCACCCACATCATCCCCCATCAACCACCCTCACCCACCCTCATCCACATTTACCCACATTACCTACAACATCCACTTCACCCACATCATCCACATCACCCACATCATCCACTTTACCTACATCACCCCCTTCAAACCCCCATCAACCACATCACCCCACAACAACCACATCACCCACAACATCCACATCAAACCCACCTCCCCCCACAAACAACCCCCAACAACCCCCCCATCAAACCCCCATCATCCCCATCACCCACAAAACCTACCTCATCCACTTCACCCCCCATCATCCACATCACCCCCATCAAACCACATCCCCCACATCATCCACATCAAACCCCCATCATCCACATCACCCACATCACCCACATTTATCCCAAATCATCCAAAATCAAACCCCCATCAATCCACATCACCCACATTACCCCACATCTTTCCCCTACACCTACAAACATCCCCAACACCCCCCCTCATCCACACCCCCACATTACCTACCCTCATCCACTTCACCCCACAAACCCCACATCACCCAAATCATCCCCCATCACCTACATCCCCCACATCATCCACATCATCCGATACAAACATCCCCATTCACCCACATCATCCACTTCACCCACTTTATCCACTTTACAGTTTTAAAAATATAATAAATAATTCCTTGGGAGATAAATTTAAAAAGGTGTTACTACCAACTAAAAATTTGTAGATTATTAAGGGGAAATTTAAAGTGTTAATAGAAAATGTCAAAATTTCTTCCGGCCCCACTGAATTTCCCCCCTCCCTTTTGTGATCCCCCCTCCCCAGTGATCCCCCCTCCCTCAGTGGGTCCACCACCCCCCTAAATATTCCCCCCCCCTCATGATCCAACCCCCCCTCAGTGATAACCCCCTTCCCCCCCAGTGATCCACCCCCCTCAATTTATCCTTTCCCCCCTCCAATTTATCCCACCCCTTTTCCCCCAAAAATGGGTCCACCTCCCTCCCTTGATCCCTCCCCCTCAATGATCCACCCCCCTCAGGAACCCCCCTCCCTCAGTGATCCACCCTCCCTCATGAACCACCCTCCCTTATTTATCCCATCCCCCTCAGTGACCACCCTCCCCCCTCAGTGATCCATCCTCCCTCGTGATTCCCCCCCTCCCCCCAAATGACCAACCCCCCCCTCAGTGACCACCCCCCTCAGTGATCCACCCCCCTCAGTGAAACCACCCTCCCCAGTGATCCACCCCCCCCCTCAGTGATCCACCCTACCCCTCAGTGATCCACCCTCCCTCAGGGATCAAACCCCCCCTCAAATGTCCACTCTCCCTCAATGATCCCCCCCCTCCCTCAGTGATTCCCCCCTCCCTCAGTTTATCAAAACCCCCCCCCATTTAAACCACCCTCCCCTGATCAACCCCCCTCAGTGATCCAACCCCCCCAAAAATGATCAACCCTCCCCAATATCCACCCTCCCAGGTGATCCACCTCCCCTCAATGAAACCACCCTTTCCCCATTTTAAAACCCCCAACCCCCGTGCAACCCCCCCCCTTTCCCCCAATGATCAACTCACCCTCAGTGATCCAACCCCCCCCCCTCAGGGTCCACCCTCCCCCCGTGAACCCCCTCCCTTCCCCCCCAATGATCAACCCTCCCTCAAAAATTTAACCACCCTCCCTCAATGATCAAAACCCCCCCCCAGGGATCCCACCCTCCCCCAGGGGATCAACCCCCTCCTCAATGATAAAAAACCCCCCTCAGTGATCCACCCCCCCCATGGGGATCCACCCTCCCCTCATGGGTCCCCCCTCCCTCAATGATCAAACCCCTTTCCCCCCAGTGAACCACCCTCCCTTTAGTGATTCCCCCATCCCTCAGTGATCCACTTTTCCCCTCAAAGATCAACCCTCCCTCAATGATCCACCCTCCCTCAGTGAACCCCCCTCCCTCCAATATCAACCCTCCCTTTGTGATCAAAACCCCCCTAAATGATCCACCCTTTCCCCCATTGGGTCCAAACCCCCTTCATTATCCGGCCCCCTTCAATGTCAAAAAAACCCCCCTCAATGATCCTTCTTCAATATCCCCCTCCTTCAATGATCCACTCAAACCTTTACTGATCCAAACCCCCCTTTTTAATAAAACCACATTCCGTCAATGATCCACCCCAACCCAATATCCCCCACGCCCCAATGAACCACCCACCCTCAAAGACCACCCCCTCCTTCAGGGTCCACCCTCCTTCAATGAACCCCCCCTCCCCTTTAATGATCCCCCTACTTTTAATGAACTATCCTTCTTCAATGATCCATCCACTCTCAATGTTCCCCCCCCACCCTCATTATCCACGCCAACCCCCAATGACCACCCCCCCAAAGATCCACCCCCTCCAAAAACCCACCCACCCCCCATTTCCCCCCCTATTCCTTACCCCCCACACGATTCTTTTCCCCAACCCTCCTTCATCCCCCCACTCCCCCTTGTGTGGGACTTGGGAAAGGGTGATAATTAATAGGTACCCGGGGCTGGGACCCTGGACCCCCTTTTTCCCCCGACAGCTGTAGGTTTTTGGGAAAAATAAAAGTTGGGTTTAAATACGTTTGGGATTGTGAAAGTAATCCCTAATGTTTACACCGGAAAAGTAGGTCACTTTAAGAATATGACCTGACCTTCATGTGGAAACCGGGATAAGAGGTTTACAAGAAATCGACCCCGGGTTTTTGGGAAAGGGTTTGGGCCCGTTATCACAGCTTCGAAAACCCCCTCTTTTTTGCTGTAACCATCTTGACACACTATTGTATCTTGCCTGGAAACTCTTTGGAACTTTTATATGTGGCACTACTTGTCTCGGAAAAGCCGGGGTTTTTAAGGTTTAGCACTTATGCAACATATTTTGGGAAACTTTTCTGAAGAAAAAATTTCGCCACACAGTTGCTTTATCATCCATTTCAAACAAAAGGGGGGTTTTAAGGGGGGAGGAGGAGTTTTTAGGTAATCCCGTCCCCCCAAACCTTTGGGGTCGATGTGTTCACCATCAATCCCTTTTAGAATGTACAGCTAGGGCCTAGACGGGCTTATAAACTGTATTTAGGGGAGACGAAGAAAGGGGGAGGGGGGTCAAAGTGGTTAAAATCCACTATTTGAAGTAGGTCTTCTTTCCCAAAATTTGGGCAAATGTTGAAGAATTCCCTTTTTATCAAGGAACCCCCGCGTTACAATGTGTCTACAATGTGATAAATGCAAAAGCATGGGATCTTTATACAAAGAATTCTTCAAAATTTTTACCAACCTTTGGGCAAAAAACCACTTCGACTATGGTGGGGACCCAAAATACCCCCGCCCTTTCCCCCCGGGTTCGTCTCACCCACTACAGAAAAATAAAACCCCGTCCCACGGGGCCCAAAGCTGTTTCATTTTACAAGATTGATTGGGCTGAACACATCGACTCCAGGCGTGGACTGAATACCCCCAAACTCCCCTCCTTCCTTTCACCCTTTTGATCTTATTTGGGCTGATGAACCCCTGTGTGGCGAAACGTTTCTTCAATAAAGAATTCCCAAAAGTTGGGATAAATTCCCCAGTCTTCAACTTTTTCGGTTTTTAAAAAAACCCTTTATCACGAACGGCCGGGGGTGTTGGGTGTGACTGAAGAAAACGGCCTGTGTTCTAACGATGACTCAGGAAAGATGACTTTGTGTCCGGGCGTTTTGTGTCCCTCAAGCACCGTCCCTTGGAAAATGCGTTTAAAAAGTTTGTTCGTGTTTCAAATATTTTAACGTCTCTTGATCATGCTACACCCTGTTCAGAAAACGTCCCTCGCAGACTCGTTTTATAAAAAACTCGAGTTCCCCCATCACCCGTTTAGGAAAAATTCACTTTGTAAACATTTAATTTTTAAAGGGCCCGTGGTTAATTTAAAGCCCAATGGGAGAGGGGAAATTTTCGAGGTTTCCGGCTCCCAGATCACGGGAAATTAGCGCTGGGAAAGGGGGGTGGGAGAAAGGGATCATTCTCTTCTTGACTCTCATGTTAAAGCACTTGACTTTAAACCATTGGTTTTTATCTGTAATTTAAAAAAGACCCCAAACCCAAAGGATACTTTCCCTTAAAGTTGTCTCTCTCTCTCTCTCTCTCTCTCTCTCTCTCTCTCTCTCTCTCTCTCTCTCCCCTCCTCTAAACACACCCTCACCACCAACCCCCCACACACACCCAAACACACATACACACACACACACACACACACACACACACACACACACACACACACACACACACACACACACACACACACACACACACACACACACACACACACACCCGCACAATAGAGACCAGCGAAGACGCGGGACCAGGAACTGCGAATCAAACCCAGTCAACCACAGCTAGGTGAGTACACATGCACACACACCCACACCCACACCCATCCACCCACACCCACATCCACACCAATGCACCCATCCACACACACCCACATCCACACCAATGCACCCACCCACCCACGGGGCCAGGAGCTGAGTCTCGACCCCTGAAACCACAATTAGGTGAGTACACACATACACACACACACAAACACACACACACACACACACACACACACACACACACACACACACACACACACACACACACACACACACACACACACACATCTTCTTGGACTGCAAGAAGGCCTTTGACACAGTTCCTCACAAGAGATTAGTGCAGAAGCTGGAGCATCAGGCGCATATAACAGTAATGGCACTGCAATGGATCAGAGAATACCTGACAGGGAGGCAACAACGAGTCATGGTACGTGATGAGGTATCACAGTGGGCACCTGTGACGAGTGGGGTCCCACAAGGATCGGTCCTAGGACCAGTGCTATTTTTGGTATATGTGAATGACATGATGGAAGGGATAGACTCAGAAGTGTCCCTGTTCGCAGATGACGTGAAGTTAATGAGGAGAATTAAATCAGATGAGGATGAGGCAGGACTTCAAAGAGACCTGGACAGACTGGACACCTGGTCCAGCAACTGGCTTCTCGAATTTAACCCTGCCAAATGCAAAGTCATAAAGATCGGGGAAGGGCACAGAAGACCGCAGACTGAGTATAGGCTAGGTGGCCAAAGACTGCAAACCTCGCTCAAGGAGAAAGATCTTGGGGTGAGTATAACACCGAGCATGTCTCTGGAGGAACATATCAACCAGATAACTGCTGCAGCATATGGGCGCCTGGCAAACCTGAGAACAGCGTTCCGATACCTTAGTAAGGAATCGTTCAAGACACTGTACACCATGTACGTCAGGCCCATACTGGAGTATGCAGCACCTGTTTGGAACCCGCACTTGATCAAGTACGTCAAGAAATTACAGAAAGTGCAAAGGTTTGCGACAAGGTTACTTCCAGAGCTAAGGGATATGTCCTGTGAAGAAAGGTTACGGGAAATCGGCCTGACGACAGTGGAGGACAGGAGGGTCAGGGGAGACATGATAACGACATATAAAATACTGCGCGAAAGACAAGGTGACAAAGACAAGGATTTCAGAGAGGACACAAGAACAAGGAGTTCACAATGAGAGAGTCAAGAGTCAAAGGATGTAGGAAGTATTTCTCATCACAAGTTGTACAGTGAAGTCTAGAAGTGACGTACTAGGCAGGAACCTAGAAGTTTTAATCGAGTTTGAATATAGCCCATGGGCAAGGAGAGAGGATCTGTAGCAACAGTGAAGAGCGGGCCAGGAGCTAAGACTCGACCCTGCAACCACAAATAGGTTGATACCAAGTCCATACTGTGATGGAGAGTCAAGACATTAACTATGGAAGCAAGACATTACATGGAAGGTCAAGACATTAACTATGGAAGCTGCAACACATAATATGGAAGTAAGACATTAACTATGGAAGGTCAAGACATTAACTATGGAAGGTCAAGACATTAACTATGGAAGGTCAAGACATTAACTATGGAAGGTCAAGACATTAACTGGGAATAAAGTAGACAAAATAAAGTGGGAATTAATTTTTATGTACAATTTCATCTCAGGAAAAACTATCAATACATTAATGTAGGTTTTGGTGTCCGTCCCAGGAACGGCGGGGATTCTAACCCGAGTGTTGGAGTCCAGGTTACTGCAGGCTGCACCACCACCTCAACTGATCCTCATCACTGCATTTTATATCTAAATTTGTTATAAACTACATCTTACAGACAAACTGACAGAGAAACAGACAGATAGATTCTGCCTTCACATCGGCCCCATGCATACTTCCTCCCTCTCCTTCCTCCCTCCTCCTTCCTCCTTTCTCCCTCCTACTCCCTCTCTCCTTCCTCCTTCCCCTCCTCCATCCTCCCTTCCTCCCTTCTTCCCCTCCTCTTTCCTCCATCCTCTTTCCTCCCTCCTCCTTCCTCCCTCCTCCTTCCCTCCTCCCTATATCTTCCTACCTGGAGTCTACCTGGAGGGTATTCCGGGGATCAACGTCCCCGCGACCCAGTCCATGACCAGGTCTCCTGACGGATCAGGGCATGATCAACCATACTGTTAATGCTGGCCTCACGTAATCCAAAGTACGAACCACAGGCCGACTGATCCAGTACTGACTTTAGGTATCTGTCCAGCTCCCTCTTGGAGGCAGCCAGGGATCTATTGGCCATTCCCCTTATGGCTGGTGGGAGGCTGTTGAACAGTCTTGGGCCCCGGACACTTATTGTGTTACTTAGTGTACTAATGACGCCCCTCCCTCCTCCTTCTTCCTCCTTCCTTCCTTCCTTCCTGCTTTCTCCTTCCTCCCTCCTCCTCCTCCTCCCTCCACTTCTCCCTCTCTCCTCCCTCTCTCCTCCCTCTCTCCTCCTCCTCCTCCTCCTCCTCCTCCTCCTCCTCCTCCTCCTCCTCCTCCTCCTCCTCCTCCTCCTCCTCCTCCTCCTCCTCCTCCTCCCTCCTCCCCCCTAGCGGCAAATTGGGGAAAATTGGCAAATTGTTGGTAATGATGTTTTGGTAGAAGGAGCAACCAGCTGGTTACTTGGCACCTCTCACTAGTGCCTGCTGGGAGGCACTGACTTTGTGCCTCTCACTAGTGCCTGCTGGGAGGCACTGACTTGGTGCCTCTCACTAGTGCCTGCTGGGAGGCACTGACTTGGTGCCTCTCACTAGTGCCTGCTGGGAGGCACTGACTTTGTGCCTCTCACTAGTGCCTGCTGGGAGGCACTGACTTGGTGCCTCTCACTAGTGCCTGCTGGGAGGCACTGACTTGGTGCCTCTCACTAGTGCCTGCTGGAAGGCACTGACTTTGTGCCTCTCACTAGTGCCTGCTGGGAGACACTGACTTGGTGCCTCTCACTAGTGCCTGCTGGGAGACACTGACTTGGTGCCTCTCACTAGTGCCTGCTGGGAGACACTGACTTGGTGCCTCTCACTAGTGCCTGCTGGGAGGCACTGACTTAGTGCCTCTCACTAGTGCCTGCTGGGAGACACTGACTTGGTGCCTCTCACTAGTGCCTGCTGGAAGGCACTGACTTGGTGCCTCTCACTAGTGCCTGTTGGGAGGCACTGACTTGACACTTCTCACTAGTGCCTGCTGGGAGGCACTGACTTTGTGCCTCTCACTAGTGCCTGCTGGGAGGCACTGACTTTGTGCCTCTCACTAGTGCCTGCTGGGAGGCACTGACTTTGTGCCTCTCACTAGTGCCTGCTGGGAGGCACTGACTTTATGCCTCTCACTAGTGCCTGCTGGGAGGCACTGACTTTGTGCCTCTCACTAGTGCCTGCTGGGAGGCACTGACTTTGTGCGTCTCACTAGTGCCTGCTGGGAGGCACTGACTTTGTGCCTCTCACTAGTGCCTGCTGGGAGGCACTTACTTTGTGCCTCTCGCTAGTGCCTGCTGGGAGGCACTGACTTTGTGCCTCTCACTAGTGCCTGCTAGGAGGCACTTACTTTGTGCGTCTCACTAGTGCCTGCTTGGAGACACTGACTTCGTGTCTCTCACTAGTGCCTGCTGGGAGGCACTGATTTCGTGTCTCTCACTAGTGCCTACTGAGAGGGACTGACTTGGTGCCTTTCGCTAGTGCCTGCTGGAAGGCACTGACTTCGTGTCTCTCACTAGTGCCTGCTGGAAGGCACTGATTTCGTGCCTTTCGCTAGTGCCTGCTGGAAGGCACTGACTTGGTAACACTGTACTAGTCAGCCTGGTGGCAGGCTTGGCAACACTGTACTAGTCAGCATGGTGGCAGGCTTGGTAACATGCACTAGTCAACCTGGTGGAAATCATGGCAACACTGTACTAGTCAGCATGGTGGAAGACGTGGCAGCACTGTAATAGTCAGCATGTTGACAGGCTTGGCAACACTGTACTAGTCAGCATGGTGGCAGTCTTGGCAACACTGTACTAGTCAGCCTGGTGGCAGGCTTGGCAACACTGTACTAGTCAGATTGGTGACAGGCTTGGCAACGCTGTACTAGTCAGCCTGGTGGCAGGCTTGGCAACGCTGTACTAGTCATCCTGGTGGCAAACTTGGCAACACTGTACTAGTCAACATGGTGGCAGTCTTGGCAACGCTGTACTAGTCAGCCTGGCGGCAAACTTGGCAACACTGTACTAGTGAGCCTGGTGGCAAACTTGGCAACACTGTACTAGTCAACATGGTGGCAGGCTTGGCAACGCTGTACTAGTCAGCCTGGTGGCAAACTTGGCAACACTGTACTAGTCAGCCTGGTGGCAGGCTTGGCAACACTGTACTAGTCAGCCTGGTGGCAGGCTTGGCAACACTGTACTAGTCAGCATGGTGGCAGTCTTGGCAACACTGTACTAGTCAGCCTGGTGGCAGGCTTGGCAACACTGTACTAGTCAGCCTGGTGGCAGGCTTGGCAACACTGTACTAGTCAGCCTGATGGCAGGCTTGGCAACACTGTACTAGTCAGCCTGGTGGCAGGCTTGGCAACACTGTACTAGTCAGCCTGGTGGCAGGCTTGGCAACACTGTACTAGTCAGCCTGGTGGCAGTCTTGGTAACACTGTACTAGTCAGCATGGTGGCAGGCTTGGCAACACTGTACTAGTCAGCCTGGTGGCAGGCTTGGCAACACTGTACTAGTCAGCCTGGTGGCAGACTTGGCAACACTATACTAGTCAGCCTGGTGGCAGGCTTGGCAACACTGTACTACTCAGCCTGGTGGCAGGCTTGGCAACACTGTACTAGTAAGTCTGGTGGCAGACTTGGCAACACTGTACTAGTCACCCTGGTGGCAGACTTGGCAACACTATACTAGTCAGCCTGGTGGCAGGCTTGGCAACACTGTACTAGTCAGCCAGGTGGCAGTCTTGGCAACACTATACTAGTCAGCCTGGTGGCAGGCTTGGCAACACTGTACTAGTCAGCCTGGTGGCAGGCTTGGCAACACTGTACTAGTCAGCCTGTTGGCAGGCTTGGCAACACTGTACTAGTCAGCCTGGTGGCAGGCTTGGCAACACTGTACTAGTCAGCCTGGTGGCAGGCTTGGCAACACTGTACTAGTCAGCCTGGTGGCAGTCTTTGCAAGACTGTATTAGTCAGCCTGGTGGCAGGCTTGGCAACACTGTACTAGTCAGCCTGGTGGCAGGCTTGGCAACACTGTATTAGTCAGCCTGGTGGCAGACTTGGCAACACTGTACTAGTCAGCCTGGTGGCAGACTTGGCAACACTGTACTAAATTAAACACATGTGCAACTCTTGGGTATCTATATTGAGGAAACGTTTCGCCACACAGTGGCTTCATCAGTCCATACATAGGAGAAACTTGAAGAACAGGAGGAGAATGAGGTAATCAGTCCCTCAACCTTGAGTCGATGTGTTCAGTCCATCAATCTTGAGTAGAATACGGCAGATGAGCGGAGAAGCAGCTTATAAACCGTATGGCAGGAGAGGTGCAGCAGTCATAGGCGGTGTCACATTTGTTCAATGTGGAAGTAGGTCGTGCCCAAGAATTAGGCAAGCGAAGAATTCCTAATTTATCAACATGTCGGTTCTCTGAACCATTCATCTACAAACACTGTACTAGTCAGCCTGGTGGCAGGCTTGGCAACACTGTACTAGTCAGCCTGGTGGCAGGCTTGGCAACACTGTACTAGTCAGCCTGGTGGCAGGCTTGGCAACACTGTACTAGTCAGCCTGGTGGCAGGCTTGGCAACACTGTACTAGTCAGCCTGGTGGCAGACTTGGCAACACTGTACTAGTCAGCCTGGTGGCAGGCTTGGCAACACTGTACTAGTCAGCCTGGTGGCAGGCTTGGCAACACTGTACTAGTCAGCCTGGTGGCAGGCTTGGCAGCACTGTACTAGTCAGCCTGGTGGCAGACTTGGCAACACTGTACTAGTCAGCCTGGTGGCAGACTTGGCAACACTGTACTAGTCAGCCTGGTGGCAGGCTTGGCAACACTGTACTAGTCAGCATGGTGGCAGGCTTGGCAACACTGTACTAGTCAGCATGGTGGCAGACTTGGCAACACTGTACTAGTCAGCCTGGTGGCAGGCTTGGCAACACTGTACTAGTCAGTCTGGTGGCAGGCTTGGCAACACTGTACTAGTCAACCTGGTGGCAGACTTGGCAACACTGTACTAGTCAGCCTGGTGGCAGGCTTGGCAACACTGTACTAGTCAGCATGGTGGCAGACTTGGCAACACTGTACTAGTCAGCCTGGTGGCAGACTTGGCAACACTGTACTAGTCAGCATGGTGGCAGGCTTGGCAACACTGTACTAGTCAGCATGGTGGCAGACTTGGCAACACTGTACTAGTCAGCCTGGTGGCAGGCTTGGCAACACTGTACTAGTCAGTCTGGTGGCAGGCTTGGCAACACTGTACTAGTCAACCTGGTGGCAGGCTTGGCAACACTGTACTAGTCAGCATGGTGGCAGACTTGGCAACACTGTACTAGTCAGCCTGGTGGCAGGCTTGGCAACACTGTACTAGTCAGTCTGGTGGCAGACTTGGCAACACTGTACTAGTCAACCTGGTGGCAGACTTGGCAACACTGTACTAGTCAGCCTGGTGGCAGGCTTGGCAACACTGTACTAGTCAGCCTGGTGGCAGGCTTGGCAACACTGTACTAGTCAACCTGGTGGCAGACTTGGCAACACTGTACTAGTCAGCCTGGTGGCAGACTTGGCAACACTGTACTAGTCAGCCTGGTGGCAGACTTGGCAACACTGTACTAGTCAGCCTGGTGGCAGACTTGGCAACACTGTACTAGTCAGCCTGGTGGCAGGCTTGGCAACACTGTACTAGTCAGCCTGGTGGCAGGCTTGGCAACACTGTACTAGTCAACCTGGTGGCAGACTTGGCAACACTGTACTAGTCAGCCTGGTGGCAGGCTTGGCAACACTGTACTAGTCAGCCTGGTGGCAGGCTTGGCAACACTGTACTAGTCAGCCTGGTGGCAGACTTGGCAACACTGTACTAGTCAGCATGGTGGCAGACTTGGCAACACTGTACTAGTCAGCCTGGTGGCAGACTTGGCAACACTGTACTAGTCACATGGTGGCAGCTTGGCAACACTGTACTAGTCAGCATGGTGGCAGACTTGGCAACACTGTACTAGTCAGCCTGGTGGCAGGCTTGGCAACACTGTACTAGTCAGCTGGTGGCAGGCTTGGCAACACTGTACTAGTCAACCTGGTGGCAGCTTGGCAACACTGTACTAGTCAGCATGGTGGCAGACTTGGCAACACTGTACTAGTCAGCCTGGTGGCAGGCTTGGCAACACTGTACTAGTCAGTCTGGTGGCAGACTTGGCAACACTGTACTAGTCAACCTGGTGGCAGACTTGGCAACACTGTACTAGTCAGCCTGGTGGCAGGCTTGGCAACACTGTACTAGTCAGCCTGGTGGCAGGCTTGGCAACACTGTACTAGTCAACCTGGTGGCAGACTTGGCAACACTGTACTAGTCAGCCTGGTGGCAGACTTGGCAACACTGTACTAGTCAGCCTGGTGGCAGACTTGGCAACACTGTACTAGTCACCTGGTGGCAGACTTGGCAACACTGTACTAGTCAGCCTGGTGGCAGCTTGGCAACACTGTACTAGTCAGCCTGGTGGCAGGCTTGGCAACACTGTACTAGTCAACTGGTGGCAGACTTGGCAACACTGTACTAGTCAGCCTGGTGGCAGCTTGGCAACACTGTACTAGTCAGCCTGGTGGCAGGCTTGGCAACACTGTACTAGTCAGCCTGAGGTGGCCAGACTTGCAACCACTGTACTAGTCAGCCTGGTGGCAGCTTGGCAACACTGTACTAGTCAGCCTGGTGGCAGACTTGGCAACACTGTACTAGTCAGCCTGGTGGCAGGCTTGGCAACACTGTACTAGTCAACCTGGTGGCAGACTTGGCAACACTGTACTAGTCAGCCTGGTGGCAGGCTTGGCAACACTGTACTAGTCAAGCCTGGTGGCAGGCTTGGCAACACTGTACTAGTCAGCCTGGTGGCAGGCTTGGCAACACTGTACTAGTCAGCCTGGTGGCAGGCTTGGCAACACTGTACTAGTCAGCCTGGTGGCAGCTTGGCAACACTGTACTAGTCAACCTGGTGGCAGACTTGGCAACACTGTACTAGTCAGCCTGGTGGCAGGCTTGGCAACACTGTACTAGTCAGCCTGGTGGCAGGCTTGGCAACACTGTACTAGTCAGCCTGGTGGCAGACTTGGCAACACTGTACTAGTCAGCCTGGTGGCAGGCTTGGCAACACTGTACTAGTCAGCCTGGTGGCAGACTTGGCAACACTGTACTAGTCAGCCTGGTGGCAGCTTGGCAACACTGTACTAGTCAACCTGGTGGCAGACTTGGCAACACTGTACTAGTCAGCCTGGTGGCAGGCTTGGCAACACTGTACTAGTCAACCTGGTGGCAGACTTGGCAACACTGTACTAGTCAGCATGGTGGCAGACTTGGCAACACTGTACTAGTCAGCCTGGTGGCAGACTTGGCAACACTGTACTAGTCAGCATGGTGGCAGGCTTGGCAACACTGTACTAGTCAACCTGGTGGCAGACTTGGCAACACTGTACTAGTCAGCCTGGTGGCAGACTTGGCAACACTGTACTAGTCAACCTGGTGGCAGACTTGGCAACACTGTACTAGTCAACCTGGTGGCAGACTTGGCAACACTGTACTAGTCAACCTGGTGGCAGACTTGGCAACACTGTACTAGTCAGCCTGGTGGCAGGCTTGGCAACACTGTACTAGTCAGCCTGGTGGCAGGCTTGGCAACACTGTACTAGTCAGCCTGGTGGCAGGCTTGGCAACACTGTACTAGTCAGCCTGGTGGCAGACATAGTCCTGACATCTTCACTGTTTCTCATCCTCATGACAGATGTAGACAAAAATAGCAACCACAACCTCGCATCATCGTCTGAAGAGGACACCACAATAATGATGAAGGTCGCCTGACAGCTATCAGCGAAGTTTTCCAGTAGACAGCTGACAACAAGTTGTTTACCAGAGTAGAATAAACTCAGTAAACAGCAGGGGCACCGTAGGCACAGTAAGAGAACACTGTGTCAACATACGAGGACCAAGACTCTTAACCTGCTAAAAGTAGATGCCAACTACTTTGTTAAGTAAGTTAGTAAGTACATAGGTAAGTAAATAAGTAAATGCCATATGGAGGAACAATAAAGTGGCTCTTCTTACCCTCTACATGGAGCACTTTTCTCCATTCAACTCAAAGTTTACCTTACCACTTAACATTTACCTTACCACTTAACATTTACCTTACCACTTAACATTTACCTTACCACTTAACATTTACCTTACCACTTAACATTTACCTTACCACTTAACGTTTACTTTACCACTTGACATTTACCTTGCCACTTAACATTTGCCTTACCACTTAACATTTAGCCCTACCACTTCATAATGTTAGCCTTACCACTTAACATTTGCGTACCACTTACGTTTTGCCTATAACACTTAACATTTACCTTACCACTTAACATTAACTTACACTCTTAACATTTACCTTAACACACTTACATTTACCTTACCACTTAACGTTTACCTTACCAACTTAAACATTTACCTTACCACATAACGTTTTACCTTACACCCTTAACATTTACCTTACCACTTAACATTTGCCTTACCACTTAACATTTACCTTACCACTTAACGTTTACCTTACCACTTAACATTTACCTTACCACTTAACATTTGCCTTACCACTTAACATTTGCCTTACCACTTAACATTTACCTTACCACTTAACATTTACCTTACCACTTAACAAAGTTCTCACTAATTAAGTAATAATCTGTTTTATTAAGTATAACAGTTCAAATTAAAGAGAGGAAAATAAATTCTATCTATCACAATACTGCAGTGTAATCTTTCTTAATTACCAGTCACAGTGTTATACTGATACAGGATCTAACAGTGTAAGATACCTGCAGGATAGACTATCTTCCAGGCTCAGCATGTCAGCAGTAACTAACAACAACACCAGGTTAATAAAAAATGCAACTCAATCCTCACACCAAAGTCCCTGAACTAATAACCCTGATTTTTAAAGGGGTGAGCCAGCGGAAGGCCTCGATCAGATGATCAAAGCTTCAGTGGCGGGTCATCATATGACTAAGACCCGCATCAAGAAACACTTGTCCTGTTTCCTAACAAACCTTACCTAATTACCTAACTTAACAGGTACATAATGGAACCTAGTCTCTGGACCCATTATGTGCCTCAGTAATATTCTAACTACCCCCCCCCACAGGATGGATATGGGATGCATAATAAAACTATTACAGTAACTGAACTTTCTATCACAGATAACAGAGGTCGTACCCCAGCCGGAGCGACTACCCACATCCCTACACAAGATCTCTCCAGCTGTCTCCAGCAAAGAGTCTTTCTTCCTTTACTTTACTTTCTTTGTCTTACAAACTCCGGAACTTGACGTTCCCGGTGTCGCATCACTTCGTGGACAAGACCTGGACCGGGACGATACCGGCCAACCACTTCCAACTGTAACTTCACATTGTGTGATGACAGCCCCACCATGGGCTCACTCATAACGCAGAGAATGCCATGTCAAGGCTGTCGGGAATTAGCATTCTCTCGCCCGTTTCTCACAAACGCGATTTGAGAGAACATTCTCGAGTCCTTACTTTCCCCTTTCTTCACTTATAAAATATCTGATTACTAAAGCAATCTAAGATTCTCCCAAGTTCACATCGGCACTCATGTATGTGATACATGATGGTGCAAGGGAGACCTGACACCACTGTATGTGATACATGATGGTGTAAGGGAGACTTGGCAACATTGTATGTGATACATGATGGTGCAAGGGAGACTTGGCAACACCTGTATGTGATATATGATGGTACAAGGGAGACCTGACACACTGTATGTGATATATGGTGGTGCAAGGGAGACCTGACAACACTGTATGTGATATATGATGGTGCAAGGGAGACCTGACACCACTGTATGTGATATATGATGGCGCAAGGGAGACCTGACAACACCTGTATATGATATATGATGGTGGAAGGGAGACCTGACAACACTGTATGTGATATATGATGGTGCAAGGGAGACCTGACAACACTGTATGTGATATATGGTGGTGCAAGGGAGACCTGACAACACCTGTATATGATATATGATGGTGGAAGGGAGACCTGACAACACCTGTATGTGATATATGATGGTGCAAGGGAGACCTGACAACACTGTATGTGATATATGGTGGTGCAAGGGAGACCTGACAACACTGTATGTGATATATGATGGTGCAAGGGAGACCTGACACCACTGTATGTGATATATGATGGCGCAAGGGAGACCTGACAACACCTGTATATGATATATGATGGTGGAAGGGAGACCTGACAACACTGTATGTGATATATGATGGTGCAAGGGAGACCTGACAACACTATGTGATATATGATGGTGCAAGGGAGATCGGACAACACCTGTATGTGATATATGATAGTGCAAGGGAGATCTGACAACACTGTATGTGATATATGATGGTGAAAGGGAGACCTGACAACACTGTATGTGATATATGATGGTGCAAGGGAGACCTGACAACACTGTATGTGATATATGATGGTGAAAGGGAGACCTGACAACACTGTATGTGATATATAATGGTGCAAGGGAGACCTGACAACACTGTATGTGATATATGATGGTGAAAGGGAGACCTGACAACACTGTATGTGATATATGATGGTGCAAGGGAGACCTGACAACACCTGTATGTGATATATGATGGTGCAAGGGAGACCTGACAACACTGTATGTGATATATGATGGTGAAAGGGAGACCTGACAACACTGTATGTGATATATAATGGTGCAAGGGAGACCTGACAACACCTGTATGTGATATATGATGGTGCAAGGGAGACCTGACAACACTGTATGTGATATATGATGGTGCAAGGGAGACCTGACAACACCTGTATGTGATATATGATGGTGCAAGGGAGACCTGACAACACTGTATGTGATATATGATGGCAAGGGAGACCTGACAACACTGTATGTGATATATGATGGTGCAAGGGAGACCTGACAACACCTGTATGTGATATATGATGGTGCAAGAGAGACCTGACAACACCTGTATGTGATGTATGATGGTGCAAGGGAGACCTGACAACACCTGTATGTGATATATGATGGTGCAAGAGAGACCTGACAACACTGTATGTGATGTATGATGGTGCAAGGGAGACCTGACAACACTGTATGTGATATAATGATGGTGCAAGGAGACCTGACAACACTTATGTGATATATGATGGTGAAAGGGAGACCTGACAACACTGTATGTGATATATAATGGTGCAAGGGAGACCTGACAACACCTGTATGTGATATATGATGGTGCAAGGGAGACCTGACAACACTGTATGTGATATATGATGGTGCAAGGGAGACCTGACAACACCTGTATGTGATATATGATGGTGCAAGGGAGACCTGACAACACTGTATGTGATATATGATGGTGCAAGGGAGACCTGACAACACTGTATGTGATATATGATGGTGCAAGGGAGACCTGACAACACCTGTATGTGATATATGATGGTGCAAGAGAGACCTGACAACACCTGTATGTGATGTATGATGGTGCAAGGGAGACCTGACAACACCTGTATGTGATATATGATGGTGCAAGAGAGACCTGACAACACCTGTATGTGATGTATGATGGTGCAAGGGAGACCTGACAACACTGTATGTGATATATGATGGTGCAAGGGAGACCTGACAACACCTGTATGTGATGTATGATGGTGCAAGGGAGACCTGACAACACCTGTATGTGATATATGATGGTGCAAGAGAGACCTGACAACACTGTATGTGATAGATGATGGTGCAAGGGAGACCTGACAACACTGTATGTGATATATGATGGTTCAAGGGAGACCTGACAACACTGTATGTGATATATGATGGTGCAAGGGAGACCTGACAACACCTATATGTGATATATGATGGTGCAAGGAAAGAGGAGACTGTACGTGATGGTTGAGAGGGTAGGGGAGAGACTTGGCAACATTGTTGCTGGTGCCACTGTGCTTGGCACCACTGAAAGACCACTGAATGAGGGGAGACTTGGCAGTTGTGCCTCGTGGGTCCTGGCTGTGGTTTTTGTTGACGGAAGATGAATATGGCAGTTGTTGCCTGCCAGGGAGAGAGAGAGAGTAAGGGAGAGAGGGAAGAAGGGAGAGAGGGAAGAAGGGAGAGAGGAAAGAAGGGAGAGAGGGAAGAAGGGAGAGAGGGAAGAAGGGAGAGAGGGAAGAAGGGAGAGAGGGAAGAAGCGAGAGAGGGAAGAAGGGAGAGAGGGAAGAAGGGAGAGAGGGAAGAAGGGAGAGAGGGAAGAAGGGAGAGAGGGAAGAAGGGAGAGAGGGAGGGTTGCTGGTTAGAGTGATGCTTCTGAAGATGGTATTGGTAAGGTTCTACAAACAGCTGGTGCTGGCTCTCGTACACTCCCTGAAGATGGTGTTGTGCAGATCTTGAAACTGCAACAGTAGGGAACCCAGCCCACACATATCCAACAAATCCCACAAATCCCAGCCGAGAGAAAGCAGAATTGTGCAGAATCTGTTTGGGTATGTATAGACGTGGAATGTCTAGAAAAACGCTAAATAGGCCATGATGTCCTGACCAGTGGAACGCGTCCTTCTACCTACTGTAAACTTTTCCGCCCTGAAATATGTTACATGCCAGTGCACGAAAAACAGTGTTACAACACAAACTGTCGTATATAGCATTTGAAAGGAACTAGAAGGTTCAAACTTCACAAACCTTAGAAAACTAACGATGGTAGATATAGCCATCCAATAGCAAGAATTTTTTTTTGTGTCAGGAACCAGAAAAAAAATAGCAATAAATAACAAAAATATTGCACCACCCCGAAGTCTTGTTGGACTGGAGGTACAGTCAGTGTCCTCCACTTCATACCCACGGAGACTAATGCCAATAGAAAAACAAACAAGAAATACGACGTCATTTGTTTTTAGAGATATAGATAACCTTAAAACATCCAACAACAGCAAAATGCATTTTATCTGGCAGAGTTTAATGCAGTGTTTGTAGCTTTCACAGAGACCCACACAAAAGACCACTTTGACAACGAATTATGGATATCAGGGTGAAAGTTATTGAGATGGGACAGAAAGAACAGGCAACAAGGTGTGTTTGGTCTGTATGCCAAAGTCTCTTATTTGTACAAAGTTACTGAACACCGCAACTTATGTTGTTGAAGTTTTGGCAATAATGATTGTGGTTGTAAGCCACCAGATGCAACTTCCCAGCGCTTAAGGAACGGCTATTGAAAATTCACTACTGTCGGGAACATTTTTCAAACTTAGCCCCAAATATCTTCTTGCTTGTTGATTTCGACATAAGACATTTAAAACAGAAGAACATAGCATATAGTGTAGTAGCACGGATCATTCCAGGAGTCCGTTCAGACGAACATTCTTCACACAAATGAGCTGTTGAAACTCTGTAATAAATTCGTCTTAAACCAGCAAATAGTAGATACAATAAGACTAGGAAATATACTTGACCTTATTTCCACAAATACTGATAAACTGATATAACAGTATCAAAACCAGTTAATTTAGAACATAACCTTAGATTAAAGTTCAGACCTGCATGCACAGAGGTCCTGACCAACACAGTGTAAACTTCTATGAGGGTGCTTTTACTAAATTCAACTTTAACAGGAAGAACATCAACAGGGATCAAACAAACCATGTTCTTAATGAAACATGCTAGGAATCTTCAGTATTATGGATCCGAATCAGTGTCTAGCAAGGATCAACTCTGCAGCACCAGCAGTGTCCTCAAGGTACATCGCACTAAAGAAAAAGATGTAAACTAGGACACGAGGACATAAAAACGAAGGAAAACTGCAGCAGGCCCAGTGGCCCAAGATAGACAGGTCCAACTTACACCCACCTACACCCACTCATGTGCCCGTCCAGCCTATATTTAAAACTATCCAAAATTCTTGCCTCAATGATGGTTAGAGTTTGTTCCACTTATCTACAACTCTATTGCCAAACCAGTATACTTCCCAATACCCTTTCTAAATCTAAATTTCTCCAACTTGAATTGGCCCTAGTAGGTTTAGCGCTTTGTTTTAATAATAATAATAATAATAATAATAATAATAATAATAATAATAATAATAATAATAATAATAATAATAATAATAATCCAACTTGAATTCACTACTGCGGGTCCTGTCTTGGTTAGATATTTTCACCTCGCTATGTATATCTCCTTTGTTTATTCCTGTTATGCATTTGTACATTTCAATCATAAGTCTCCATTTCTACGCCTTTCCAAAGAGCACAGTGTCAGTGCCTTCAGTTTATTATCGTATGGAAGGTTTATAATATATGGGATCAACTTCGTCATTCTTCACTGTATATTTTCGAAGGCATTTATGTCCATCCTGTAATATGAAGACTAGAACTGAGCAATATAATCTAAATGAGGTCTTACCAAAGACATCTGAAGCCGAAGTATAACCCTGGGACGGTTACTGATGTTTATTAATATATAGCCAAGAATTCTATTAGTTTTATTGTGAATACTTACGTAGTGTTCTCGTGGCTTTAAATTTCTGCTAACCAGAACTCCTAGAGATTTTCACATTCACTGTAAGATTTTATTTTTCCTTCCCAAGATCAGAACCCCACACTTCACTGATCGAAGGTGACTTCGACATGCATTAGCAATTGTTGATTCCATCAACTTTCCCACAGTTGAGATGTTGCTGATTGGTCTAAAAATTGAAGGTAAAGACCTATTTCCCGCTTTGTAAACGAGTATCACATTCTCAATTGATCCCTTGTATTATAATATAACCTTTATCCATTTATCCAGTGATGTGTTGAAGAGACAAACTAATGTTTGCTAAGTTCTTCCTTACATTCCTTCAGAGCCTTGACAACAGCTCAAAAGGGCAGAGGCGACTTGGCCGGCTTCAGTTCATCCTGTTGTCTGAGGACCGTGTCACTAGTGACTTTGATCTTGTATAATGTATTTTCGTTCTGACCTGTATAATTATTGATTTATGGGATTGCGTTTGTATCATCTTGTGTAAAAACAGGAAATAGATGTTGAAAATGGTGCACATTTTTTTGTCACTAACAGTAGGTTCACTTGAGTTACAAAAAAAATGGTTATAACTGACTATAATTTTTAAAGGGGTGGACCGGTAAGCCAGGGTAAGGCCTCGATCAGATGACCAAAAGCTCCAATGGCGGGTCATCATCTAAGACCTACATCAGGAGACACTTGTCCTGTTTCCTGACTAACCTTAGCTGAGTTACATTTAAAT
Organism: Cherax quadricarinatus; assembly: GCF_026875155.1. Lineage (NCBI taxonomy): Eukaryota > Metazoa > Arthropoda > Malacostraca > Decapoda > Parastacidae > Cherax > Cherax quadricarinatus. Next base: position 89,988,848 of record NC_069404.1, on the reverse strand, counting down.
GGGCCTCTTTTTTCCGCTGATCTTATTCCAACATACCTGAAAGAAACTCTTAAGACTGGTCTTTGATTCCATCGGAACTTAATTTCATATTCTCTAATGGCTTTTCTACTTCTTTTGTTTTATTTCTCTCTTAAATTGAATATAAATTGTTCGATAAGGTGGCCATCACCTCTTAATTCACTTGTCACTTCCTTCCTTTTCACCCAAGAGATGCTGAGTCTAGTAGTTATTCATTTAGGGTCATTCATGTTTGATCTAAATTCTCTATTAGGAATATATGCAGCTTGGCCAGTTGTACAATGTTTTGGGAAACGTTATATTGTCAACCATCACCACCTTCTACCCTGAGTCCCTCGCCATAGTCCCTGGCCAGGTTGCCCCAGTCTTCACTTCTCCGGTAATCTCTTTACGCATATAATCTGCATCACGAAAATTGGGGACCTAAACTTTGTTATCTATCAATGATATATCAAGGCTAAGTGATTTTTGTTATTGCCTTCTGCAAGCTCTTTATTAATCTTAATATTATCTAAGAATCCACTTTTGCCAGAACTAAATCCAGTATATTATTTCCTCTAGTTTGTTCTGACACAAACTCTTTTGAAAAGCAGTCCGGGATCATTTCTAGAAAGTTGCTGTTAAATTGTTCCAAATTATTTGGCTAAAGTTAAAATCGCATTAAAATTACATTTCTGTTTATAGATGCTTGAACAATTTCATCCCACTGTCTGGGTTTGAGAATCTGCAGCTCACACCAAAGATTAACTTTTCATGTCTTTCGTGAAGCTGCAACCAAACAGATTCCTTGTCTGTCCCTTCCATCTTTATATCGTTTATGATGTGACAGATTAATTTTTTCCTAATATACATAGCAACTCCGCCTATTTTCCTATCGACTCTGTCAGTGTGGAATAATTTATACTCCTCTATGTGAAATTCAGCAGACAGAGACGCTCCCTCTACAGACGAAGATCAAGAATCACCGAGCTCTTCAAGGGTGCCAGACTATCTGGAATGCTAAAGGAAACATTGGCTGGGAAACAGAAAATACTGAACTCAAATTGAATGAATCATAGAGTTCAGGAGAGACCGAGGAAGCTGAATGCAATTAATGAAAGAGAAAGAAATCTAAACTATTTCTTCTCGTATGTCAAATCCAGGGAAAACCCACATACAGTATCGGGCTGTTGTTCAAACAAGATGGATCTTACACTGATGACACCAATGTAATGAGTGAAATACTGTGTGTTAAATAAGCCATTAATCAGACTCACAATCTTGTCAATATCAACAAAATTTCTGACCTAACCCTAGCTACACTGATCATGTGAAAAGCCACTGACATCATGTGCATGCACTCTGCCCCGGCCAAGACTTGTTGAACTCCATGTTCATATTGAACTACAGGAAACTCCTATCACGTGCCTTAAAGTATTTAAGGCACGTGATAGGAACCTAGACCCTGGAGTCACCACACTGTGACAGTAGATACAGCTTCACTCCATAAAGGTGGTAGCACATTATAAAAATCTTTGAAAGGGTTCTATGAAGCAAGATCGCTAACCACCTTGGCAACCAACAGTTGCACAACCCAGGGCAGCACTGGTTTAGAAAAGGTCGCTCCTGCCTCTCACAGCTGGTGGACTTCTATGACATTGTCTTGGATGCACTGGAGGACAAACAGAATGCAGACGTAGTATACAAAGAATTTTATAAAACCTTCGACAAGTGCGATCATGGTGTAACAGCACACAAAATGAGTGCAAAGAAAATAACTGGAAAAGTGAACAGATGGCTCTTTCTGGCCAACAGAACACAAAGAGTAGTAGCAAACAGAGTTAAGTCAGGGGCTGACACAGTAAAAAGCTCTGTTACACAAGGTACAGTACTTGCTTCCTCGTATCAGACATTGTCAGAAAAGTTCACCATACCACCGTGTCTTCCTTTGCTGACGATACTAGGACGTGCATGAGAGTGTCATACTCTGACAACACTCCATATATCCAACCGGATATAAATAAAGTTTTCCACAGAAAATAATAAGATGCTCAATGAGGACAAATTTCAACTTATAGAAAGCTTAAGCAAATAAAAGCAAGAACGGAGATATAAAACAATAGAGCGGCAAACTAATGTGAAGGACCTGGGAGTGGTAATGCCAAAGGATCTAATTTTCAAAGATCACAACAGTATTTTTCAAGGCAGGCGAAATTGCAGATCAAAAGAATATATAGAGACCTTCACTGAAAACAGAAGTACAGTCAATCACTTTAATTATTATAACGGATGAAATCCTTTGACCTGTAATCTCTGGCATGCAGGCAAGAAAGATACATACCTGGAAAAACCTAGACGGACTAGTCCCAAATCTGCACGCTGAAATAACTTCCTACGAAAACAAAAAGCTTGCCAGACGGTGCAACATCCTCCAAAGGAACTGCAGGGATGCAGTGAATGCGCTCACACACACCACAATAAATGTCAGGGGCCCAAGATTATTCAGCAGCCTCCCATCATACAAAAAAGGGTTTACCAATAGACACCTGGCTGTCTTTAACAGGAAGCTGGATAGGTTATTAAAGTGAGTACCTGACCAGCCGGGTTGTGGCTAGTACGTCGGTTTGCATGTGGCTAGCAATAACAGCCTGATTGATAAGGCCCTGATCCACCGTGCTTCCTGGTCATATACCAGGCCACGGGGGCACTGATCCCTGGAACACCCTCCAGGTAGACTCCAGGGAGGAAGGGAGAGAAAGAGGGAAGGAGAGAGGGTGGGAGTGGAGACGGAGGGGAGGAAGGTGTAAGGGATGGAGGAAGGGAGGGAAGGAGAGGAAGGAAGAGAGGGAGAAAGAGAGAGAAGTGAGTTAAGAAATAAAAAGCAGAAAGAAGTAGAACGGAGGAGGAAGGGCTTAGTAGACAGTGATGTAGGAAGGAGGGAGTAGCGAGACAGGGAAGGAGGGAGGAGGGAATAGAAAGGAGGGGGTGAGGAGGGAGGGAGCTATGCTTGAGGTGTTCCAGGTGTGCCAATGTTAGCGTGAAGGGCGGTGCTCCAACAGCTGATGAACCAAAACAATGGACCAGCTGATCGTCCCAGAGCTGAGAACAGCTGATCGGCGCAACTGACCAAGCTAACTCGAGCGTCAGTCAGCTGTTCAGGACGCATCAGCTGATCGGACAAAAACGAACGAATGCCCGAACAACGCAGCCGAAGGTCTCGTCGGAACACCGTTGATCGCGATGTGTTAGATAGAGCTTTATCTAGTCCTGATAAAACTTTACGCAGAGATAAGTGTGACTTTATTAACCACTACACGCAGAGATAATTCACATTATAAAGCTCTACGCAGAACGAAACAGAATAAAGCTCTATACAGAAAGAAACATAACTTGATAAAGCTCTACAAAGGCGAAAAACCTTGATAAAGCTCTATTCAGAGTGTAAAGTTAATGAAGCTTTACACGGTGAAGGCTGTAAGGAGAACGTTGCCAAGAAACCACGGAAGTGTGACCCCCATGAGTGTGACCCCACGAGCGTGACCCCATTAATGTAACCCCCACGAGTGTGACCCCTATGAATGTAACCCCCATGAGCGTGACCCTCAAGAGTGTAACCTCATGTGTGACCACCCCATGAGAGTGACCCCATGAGTGTGATCCCATGATTGTGACCCCATGAGTGTTACACCATGAGTGTCACCCCAGGAGTGTGACCCCATGATTGTGACCCCATGAGAGTGACCCCCATGAGTGTGACCCCATACGAATGACCCGATGAGTGTGAACCCCATAAGTGTGACCAAATGAGTGTGACTCCATGAGTGACTCAATGAGTATTACCTCCATGAGTGTGACCCCAATGAGTGTGACCCAATGAATGTGACCCCATGATTGTGACTCAGTGAGTGTGACCCCATGAGTGTGACCCCATGAGTGAGACCCCATGAGTGACACCCAATGAGTGTGACCCACATGAGTGTGGCCCCCATGAGTGTGACCCAATGAGTGTGACCCAATGAGTGTGACCCAATGGGTGTGACCCCCATGAGTGAGACCCAGTGAGTGTGACCCCATGAGTGAAACCTAATGAGTGTGACCCTATGAGTGTGACCCAATGAGAGTGACCCCATGAGTGAGACCCAATGAGTGTGACCCCATGAGTGAGACCCAATGACTGTGACCCCATGAGTGTAACCCAATGAGCGTGACCCAATGAATGTGACCCAATGAATGTGACCTTGCATGACCTATGAATCACCTCAGACGCTTGAAGGGGAGAGATGGAAGAGGAAAATGGAATAAAGCAGAGACGCAACAAAATGAAGGTAGGAAGTAGGAACATAAGAACATAAGAAAGAAGGAACACTACAACAGGCCTACTGACCCATGCTGAGCAGGTCCATGTCCCCCCCCCCCGGATTAGACCAATGACCCCCCCGGATTAGCCCAATGAACCACCCAGTCTGGTCATCTCCACTCAAGGATGGAGCACTGTACCAGACCCAGCAGCACAAGCTAGTCAGGTCCAACTCACACCCACCCACACCCACTCATGTATTTATCTAACCTATTTTTAAAACTACACAACGTTTTAGCCTCAATAACTGTACTCGGGAGTTTGTTCCACTCATCCACAGCTCTATTACCAAACCAGTGCTTTCCTATATCCTTCCTGAATCTGAATTTTTCCAACTTGAAACCATTGCTGCGAGTCCTGTCTTGGCTGGAAATTTTCAGCACGCTATTTACATCCCCTTTATTTATTCCTGTTTTCCATTTATACACCTCGATCATATCCTCCCTAATTCTACGCCTTTCGAGAGAGTGCAGATTCAGGGCCCTCAGTCTATCCTCATAGGGAAGATTTCTGATACATGGGATCATCTTTGTCATCATCCTCTGTACGTTTTCCAGAGCATTTATATCCATTCTGTAATACGGTGACCAGAACTGAACAGCATAGTCTAAATGAGGCCTAACCAAGGATATATAGAGTTGAAGAACAACCTGAGGACTTCTATTATTTATACTTCTAGATATGAAGCCAAGAATTCTGTTATGCACTGTTGTCTTGGTTTTAGATTACTGCTAACCAGAACTCCTAAATCCTTTTCGCAATCAGTAGTATTAAGATCTACATTATTTAGTTTATATGTGGCATGGTTATTTAACTGTCCAACGTTTAGAACTTTGTATTTGTCAATATTAAACTGCATCTGCCACTTCTCCGACCATTGCATCAGTCTACTCAAATCATCCTGGAGTGCTCTAGTGTCCTCATTAGAATGAATTGGACGGCCTATTTTGGTATCATCAGCAAATTTGCTTATGTCGCTATTTATTCCCTCATCTATGTCGTTTATGTAAACTGTGAACAACAACGGGTCCAACACTGACCCCTGAGGAACACCGCTTGTGACGTACCCCCATTCTGATTTCTCTCCATTTATGCAAACTCTCTGCTGTCTATTTGTTAACCATGCCTCTACACAGGAAAAAAATTCTCCTATTCCGTGTGCCATAAGTTTCCTCAATAACCTCTGGTGTGGAACTCTCTCGAAAGCCTTACTGAAGTCCATATACACAATATCATATTCATTACCATGATCTACCTCCTCAAACACATTAGTGAAAAAAGTTAGTAAATTCGTAAGACAGGAACGCCCCTTTGTAAAACCGTGTTGAGATTCATTAATCAACTTATGCCTATCAAGATGGCTACGAATTGCTTCGGCAATTATTGATTCCATAAATTTTTCCCACTATGGAGGTAAGGCTTATTGGTCTATAGTTTGAAGCCAAGAACCTGTCACCTGCCTTGTAAATAGGTATTACATTTGCCATTTTCTACTTATCAGGCACTATGCCAGTTTGTAGTGATATGTTAAAAAGATTAGCCAAAGGTATGCTAAGTTCCTCTTTACATTCCTTTAACACCCTTGCAAACAGTTCAACAGGGCCTGGGGATTTGTTAGGTTTTAGTTTCTGTATTTGTCTGAGGACCATGTCACTAGTTACCGCAATCTTACATAGTTTATTATCATCCTGTTCTACATAATCTATTATTTCAGGAATATCGCTAGTATTTTCCTGGGTGAAAACTGAGAGGAAGTAGGTATTTAGAATTTCGCACATATCCTTATCACTGTCAATGATCTGACCAGAGTTACTCTTAAGTGGGCCAATCTTGTCCCTAATCTTACTTCTGTATACCTGAAAGAACCCTTTTGGTAGGAAGAAGGAAGCAGGAAGGTAGAAAGAAGGAAGCAGGAAGGTAGGATGCAGTAAGGTAGGAAGCAGTATGGTAGGAAGTAGGAAGGTAAAAAGTAGGAAGTAGGAAGTACGAAGCAGAAAGGTAGGACGATAAGCATGAAGTTAGGAAGTAGGAAGATAAGCAGGAAGGTAGGAAGCAGGAAGGTAAGAAGCAGGAAGGTAGGAAGCAGTAAGGTAGGAGGTAGGAAGGTAAAAAGAAGGAAGGTAGGAAGTACGAAGCAGGAAGGTAGGAAGAAGGAAGCAAGAAGGTAGGAAGCAAGAAAGTAGAAGCAGGAAGGTAGCAAGAATGAAGCAGGAAGGTAGGAAGTAGGAAGCAGGAATGGTAGGAAGTAGGATGGTAGAAGTAGGAAGTCAGGAAGGTAGGAAGTAGGAAAAGTAGGGAGATAGGAAGTCAGAAGGTAGGAAGTAGGAAGGTAGGAAGTAGGAAGATAGGAAGTAGGAAGGCAGGAAGTGGGAAAGTCAGGAAGGTTAGGAAGTAGGAAGGAAAGAAGTAGGAAGGTAGGATCAAGGGAAGGTATGAAGCAGAAGGAAGTAAAGGTAGGAAGTAGGAAAAGTAGGAAAGTGGAAGGTATGAAAAGAAGGAAGGTAGGAAGTAGGAAAGGTAGGAAGTAGGAAGATGGGAATCAGGAAGGCAGGAAGTAGGAAGATAGGAATCAGGAAGGTGGGAAATTCAGGAAGGAGAAGTGGGAAAGGTGGGAATCAATGGTGGAAGCGGAAGGAGGAATTGGGAAAGGTGGAATTGGGAAAAGGTAGGAATGAGGAAGGTAGGAATTGGGAAAGGGTGGAAATTAGAAAGGTAGGAATCAGGAAGGTAGGAATTTGGAAGGAAAGGAATCGGAAGGTGGAAAGTAGGAGGTGGGAATGGAAGTTAAAGGTAGGAATAGGAAGGTAGGAAGTGGAAGGTAGGAAGTAAAAGGTGGAAGTGGAAGGGTTTTATAAAGTAGAAAGGTGGGGGTGGGAAAGGTGGGGAAGTAGGAAGGTAGGAATAGGAAGGTGGGAATCTGAAAGGTGGGAAGTAGGAAAGGTAAGAATCGGGAAAGGTGGGAAGTGGGAAAGGTAAGAATCAGGAGGTAGGAAGTAGGAAGGTAAGAATCAGGAAGGTAGGAAGTAGGAGGGTGGGAAATCAGGAAGGCAGGAAGTAAAAAGGTAGGAATCAGGAAGGAGGAGGTAGGATGGCAGGAAGTAGGAAGGTAGGAAGAAAAAAGGGTTGGGAAGTAGGAAGGAAAGAATCGGGAAAGGTGGGAAAGTGGGAAAGGTAAAATCAGGGGGTAGGAAGTAGGAAGGTAAGAATCAGGAAGGTGGGAAAATTTAAAAAGGTAAAAATGGGAAAGGGTTGGAAAGAAGGTGGTGGGTTTTTGGAAAGGGTAAAAAAGTAGAAAGGTGGGAAGTAGGAAGTGGAAAGGTAGAAAGTAGAAGGCAGGAAGTAGAAAAGTAGGAAAAAGGGAAAGTTGGAGGTAGGAATCGGAAAGGTAGGAATCAGGAAGGTAGGAAGTAAGGAAGGTGGGAAATAAGGAAGGTAGGAAGTAAAAAGGTAGGAAGTGGGAAAGGTGGAATAAAGGGGAGGGGGGGGGGGGTGATTGAACAAGCCGTTGTAGGTTTACGTCGCTTATGAAAACCCATCACTCTGAATAGGGGGTGCCAGGGTGGGGTTTTTGGAGGAGAGAGGGGGGATGAGGGGAGAGGTGGGGGGGGGGGGAGAGGGGAGGGAGAGGAGTGAGAGTGAGAGGGGGGAGGGGGGAAAAGGGGAGGGGGGGGGGGAGGGAGAGAGAGGGGGAGGGGAGGGGGGGAGGTGAGCATATTTGTTGCTTTTAAAGCGTTTTTGGTTTTTTTTTTAAAATTTGTGAAAAAGAAACCCCAGCCCCCCCCCCCACCCCCCCCCCCCCCCAAAAACCCCACCCCCCCCCCCTTGCCCCCCCTCCCCTCTCTCTCTTCTTCTTCTTCCTCTCTCTCTCTCCCTTCTTTTCCCCTCTCCCCCCTCTCTCTCTCTCTCTGCCCTCTCCTCTCTCTCTCCTCTCTCTCTTCTCTCTCTCTCCTCTTCTCCTTCTCTCTCTCTCTTTTCCTCTTCTCTCTCTCTCTCTCCTCTCTCTTCTTCTCTCCTTCTCTCCCTCCTCTTCTCTTTTCCTTCTCTTTCTCTCTCTCTCTCTTACTCTCTCTTCTCTCTCGGTTTCTTTGGGGTCTGTTGAAAAAAAAAAAAGTTATTTGCATTTTGTTTCCATGCGCTCACCTGTTTGTGATGGTCTCTCCTGGCCCGTTCTTAAATGACAGTTACTTAAATTTATTCTGCTATTTGCTTCCTCTTGAGTGTGAAAATAATTTTGTTCTTGTCGTCAAAGGTCACTTTGTGCTGACAGTTGTAGGCTGTAAAAATACTTCCTGACATCCCTCTGAAAACCCAGACAAACTCTCAAAACTTTTCAAGGTTACATTACAAAACCATCGAGGTACGTTTCCCTGTATTTAAAAGCAGGGGTCCCGCGGCACCGGAGTGCCCGACAGGCGGGGGGTTGCCGCGGCTACTGGGGTGCCACAAGGTTGTCAGTATTTTTCCCCCCGCTTCATCGTTTTAAATTAAAACCCCCCAAGTTTTTTCTAGTTTTTGTTGTATAATTAACTACTACAGAAGAGTTGTTACATTTTTTTGAACTTTTATTAAATAATAAATATTTAGTTAATAAAATTTTAAAATTTTTAATTTTAAAGTGAAGTTATTCCTTGGAAAATGAAAATAAACCTCGAAGCTGAAAAAACTGGGTGAATGGGAGTTTGTCATCAGATTTGGACAAGCAGAAAATTAAAAGCCAAGACGCAGTGCCTTAGTGTGCGCAAAAAAAGGCCCAACGATTCTTGGATTTTTCAAAAAGTATAAGTAAAGAAGTCCAAAAGTTATTTTCAGCTTATACATCACTGTGAGGCCTCATTTAGATTATGCTGCTAGTTTTGGTCCCCTTTTACAGGATGGACATAGACTATTAGAGACATACAGAGAAAATGACTAAAATGATTTACTGTGTAAGGAACCTCCCGTTGAAGTTTGACTTAAAACCTTAAATCTCCCTCTTGGAGGGGCGTAGAATGAGGGGAGTTATTTTTAGTTTAAGTGGTGCGGGCATAACAAAGGGGTTTTTATAAAGTTCTGAGGGTGTGAACGGGGTAATGGTTGTTGGTTTTTGTTTGGGGGGTTTTTGGGGTTTTTTTTCATTTTGTTGTGGCCTTAGGGGGGGGGGGTTAGGGGTTGGGTAGTTTAAAATTGGGGAAAATTGGTGGGGGGGGGTTTTTTGGGGGTCATTGGGGACATTTTTTGGGGGTAGCTTGGGGGGTTTTTGGCCTTTCCCCGTATGGGAAAGGGCGGGGTTTTTTTGAAAGGGGGAAGGAAAAATTTTTAAATTTTTTTTTTTTCGGTTGACAAAATTTTTTTGGTCAACTTTGGGGCAGTTTGGGGACTTCTGCTGGTTCTTCTTTGTTTTTTTCCCCAGAGGAGAAAACCATTTTTTTCTTTTGTTTTTTTTTTTCCCCGAACATGTTTTTTTAAAATTGGGACAAAGTATGCAATCAAGGAGGAAATACTAAGAGATTGGGTAGGGCAATAAGCAAAGATGGAATAAATAAAAAGGAAAGAACAGTTCCCCTTCCCCCTAAAAGAGTGTTTAGAAAGAAAAGTTGTTTTGTTGTTAGCTTTAGTCGGGGTTTTTCGGGGGGTTTTATGATGGGAAAGTTAAGACACTTGGCAAACTGGTTATCTTTATTGTAAACGTTTCGCACCCGGGCTTTATCAATCAAATTCTTTGGAAAAAAATGGAAAACAGAAGAACTCTATACAAAAAATGGGGGAATCAGTCCCCCCGCCTTGGAGGTGGTGTTACAACACCGTGGGTTTTAGAGTTTGAACCACAGGTAGGGACTGGCGCTTAATAGGGTCAGTGAAGAGAGACGTGTAGCGACAGGGCCCTGTCACTGGTAGGCGGGGTTCCCCAGTGGAAGTAGGTCCTTACCAAATTGATGGGTTAGTTGTAGAAGTCGTGAAGGTCTTGTAGATGTCCTCTGAATCAAGATACCATGATGTTGCAGTGCTTCATAATCTCTACAACCACGGTGTTGTAAACACCACCTCCAAGGCTGAGGGACTGATTACCTCATCTTTTGTATATAGTTCTTCTGTTTTCCAATTATGCCCAAGAATTTGTATTGATAAAGCCACTGGATGGCGAAACGTTTACAATAAAGATAACCAGATGTTGCACAAGTGTCTTAACTTTCATCTTGTCGGTATTGTATACCTGTCTTGCACAATGATGAAGTTAATCCTGCGACAGAATATCTGTGGTGATAAACTTGTTAATGAAGCCAACAGTAGTCAGTAAATTAAAGAAATTGTGAAAGATGATCTTACTAACAAGACTCCATCATACTGTGTCAGACTTTTAAACGAGTGAAGACAGTACAGCTGATATTTTTAAAAATAAACTTTTTAATAAAGTTGAAGACAGTTACTTAGTAGCAGAATTACTGGCTAAAAATATGAAGCCTCTTACAGGAGCAGAGAAAAATAATTTTTTATTTCTACTAGTACATGTACAAGGTACACAGTCCTAACTAACATCAGTGACATACTACTGTATAGAAAGTCGCTTGTTATGCCGAGCATTTCTGGCAAATTAGGTCAATTTTGTCCCAGGATGCGACCCACACCAGTCGACTAACACCCAGGTACCCATTTTACTGATGGGTGAACATAGACCATCGGTGTGAAGAAACACGCCCAATGTTTCTACCCGGCCGGGAATCAAACCCTACCCTCGCCGTGTGAATGCTTGCAGTGCCATAGTAAAAGCTATGTTTAGTGAAGCGGAAATAAACAAAGATTCCACTCAAATAATATCAATAACAGAGGGACACGTGATATGTCAGCAGACAGAAGAAACTGTGCGAGCCTCTATAGCAGAGAAATTTTTGCACTCCTACTAGGTGCATCTTCAGATATTGAAGGGAAGGCTCATCTATTAGCATTCATTCACTACATTCATTAGTAAACTAGTTTTTTATTGTAAAGAGCTTGAAGAAACAGCAAGAGGCCAAGATATCTTGTGTAGGAATTTGTATAGACGAAGCTCCATCAGTGGTTGGTTCCCCGAGAGCATTTGTATCATTACTGAAGAATAATAACAGTATCATAACATTGTTGTCCCCATCGTGAGGTGCTGCTGCCAACAACAACTGTTAAGTTGAAAGCTGTACTAGACAAAGTTGTAAAGACGGTTAACTATATAAATACATAAGCCACTTAAATCACGAATGTTTGGCAAACTATGCGAGGAAGTTGGAACAAAGCTTGTGAATCATCTGCACTCGGAGGCAAGATGGCTGTCCACAGACAAATTGGTGTGACCAATGTATAACAAAGACTTATTTTTTTTTTACCCTTGAGCAACAAGAAGAATTTTGTGCTTTACTTGCAGATGACACTGTCTACAAAATTATCCTACTTAGTGGACATCTGAACATCTAAACAAGGTAAATTCCAACATGCAAGACAACACAGAGATAAATTATGAATTATGGCTGTCAGACTGAAGGAAGGCGACATGGACATGTTCCCACATGTTGGCTGCCTCAGAGCTAATTTCATTCTACTCCGTGTTTTTACTGATTAAATACCAGTCGTTCGTGGTTAAGGGCTGGGCATGGGAACGTAGGATCGAGTCCTGGCCAAGCCGCAGTTCAGGTAATAATTCAAAATCACTTCATGATTTCATTGATATAAAAATTATATAATATATATATATGTCGTGCCGAATATGTAAAACTGGTCAATTAGCAAGAACTCATTTAAAATTAAGTCCTTTCTGAAATTTTCTCTTATACGTTTAAAGATATATTTTTTTCGTTAGGTTCAGAATAATTTTGGCGAAATTATTGCATACACAAATTTTCACTTGTCCTATATGGCAACATGAACGTTGCTATTTAAGCCAAGATCGCAAGTTCTGCCTATTCGGCACTACATATATATATATCCCTCTTAGCCTTCTTTGCACTTCACAGGATGTGGAGGTACAAAAAGTTGATTAAGTTCTAACTACTTTCATAGGGAGTCAAAAATCACAGGTAAAAATTTATGGCCTTTATATTTACAAATACATTTATATTTACAAATAACTATATACAGGACCTTAAGGTTTCATTACCAGTCACACGGATAAAGTTACTAGTTATTACCCGGAGGTTTTCAGATCACCGGTGAATATATCAGACAGTTGATATTCGACGTAATACACAGATAAGTCCCTCACGACCACCTTAAGTATAATGTAAGGGAATATGACTCTGTTACAACAGAGGACTTCCAAGCAATGCACCTTGAGCTGTAGATCGGCTGTTACTGACTGTAATGGGGGAGGAGTGACCTGACATAAGGTAGGTCACGTGATATACTATAGACCAATAAGCCTAACCTCCATAGTGGGAAAATTTATGGAATCAATAATTGCCGAGGCAGTTCGTAGCCACCTTGAAAAGCATAAATTAATCAACGAATCTCAGCATGGTTTTACAAAGGGGCGTTCATGCCTTACGAATTTATTAATTTTTTTCACTAAGGTATTTGAGGAGGTAGATCATGGTAATGAATATGATATTGTGTATATGGACTTCAGTAAGGCTTTTGACAGGGTCCCACATCAGAGACTATTGAGGAAAATTAAAGCACATGGAATAGGAGGAGAAATTTTTTCCTGGATAGAGGCATGGTTGACAAATAGGCAGCAGAGAGTTTGCATAAATGGGGAGAAATCAGAGTGGGGGAAGCGTCACGAGCGGTGTTCCACAGGGGTCAGTGTTGGGCCCCCTGCTGTTCACAATCTACATAAACGACATAGATGAGGGCATAAAGAGCGACATCGGCAAGTTTGCCGATGACACCAAAATAGGCCGTCGAATTCATTCTGACGAGGACATTCGAGCACTCCAGGAATATTTGAATAGACTGATTTCAGTGGTCGGAGAGAAGTGGCAGATGCAGTTTAATATAGACAAATGCAAAGTTCTAAATGTTGGACAGGAATAACCATGCCAAATATAAACTAAATAATGTAGATCTTAATATTACGGATTGCGAAAAAGATTTAGGAGTTCTGGTTAGCAGTAATCTGAAACCAAGACAACAGTGCATAAGTGTTCGCAATTTAAAACTAATAGAATCCTTGGCTTCATATCAAGAAGCATAAATAATAGGAGTCCTCAGGTTGTTCTTCAACTCTATACATCCTTGGTTAGGCCTCATTTAGATTATGCTGCACAGTTTTGGTCACCGTATTACAGAATGGATATAAATTCTCTGGAAAATGTACAAAGGAGGATGACAAAGTTGATCCCATGTATCAGAAACTTCCCTATGAGGATAGACTAAGGGCCCTGAATCTGCATCTCTAGAAAGACGTAGAATTAGGGGGGATATGATTGAGGTGTATAAATGGAAGACAGGAATAAATAAAGGGGATGTAAATAGTGTGCTGAAAATATCTAGCCTAGACAGGACTCGCAGCAATGGGTTTTAAGTTGGAAAATTCAGATTCAGGAAGGATATAGGAAAGTACTGGTTTGGTAATAGAGTTGTGGATGAGTGGAACAAACTCCCGAGTACAGTTATAGAGGCCAGAACGTTGTGTAGCTTTAAAAATAGGTTGGATAAATACATGAGTGGATGTGGGTGGGTGTGAGCTGGACCTGATAGCTTGTGCTACCAGGTCGGTTGCTGTGTTCCTCCCTTAAGTCAATGTGACCTGACCTGACTAGGTTGGGTGCATTGGCTTAAGCCGGTAGGAGACTTGGACCTGCCTCGCATGGGCCAGTAGGCCTTCTGCAGTGTTCCTTCGTTCTTATGTTCTTATATACACTTAGAGTGTAACTGTGTTAACCAGAAGCTGGCTGCTACCAAGTGCTTCATATATCGCACTGTTACACCTAACCTAAATAATTCTACTTAAACGTCTATTTCTCCGACCATCGTGGAGTTCTTGTGGAGCTTGACTGGGGGGGGGGGGGGTTCTCCCGAACCGTTTTAAGGGATATTGGAAGTTAAATACGCGACTGCTACAAAGTGCGGATGATAGGACACTATTCACGGACTTATGGGCGTCTATGGAATTAGACTCCTGGGAAGGATGGGATTTAGTGCGACAAAGGGATGAGGTTGTGAAGCCTATATCCTATGTGCATCGGTGTAAGAAGGCCTCTCGCTTGCGGTATGGTTTTCTGAGGTACCTGGAGGGTTCTTTACGGCATCGTTATGCGCAGGGAGAGGCGTCTGGAATTTACCCAGTGGACGAGATTGATGATCTTAAGGAACAAATCCAGGCACTGAAAAATAAGGTTTTTGATGGGGTGATAAGCTGTCTACTTGTATCTTACGTAGTCAGGCACAAAGGCGAAAGGAGACTGAAATTGTGAGTTTAGTGGTGCAGGATGAAGTTGACGGGTATAGTGAGGGACAGGTCTTAACAACAACGGAAGGAATAAGTTTTTATGTCGATACATGGTGTAAGCTCCAAATGCAAAGTAAAGAAGTGAGTGAGCATGCGATACAGGAATTGGGGCGGGGTGTACGATGGGAGTTGAATGATCGCTTTCTCAAGGGCGGGCCTATAACTGAGGCGGAGGTGTGGGAGGCATTGCAGGGAATGAGCAAGGGTAAGGCGCCAGGCATTGACGGCATCCCGTGTGAATTTTATATCCAACACTGGGAGGTAATACGACTTTTATGGTTCGTTTACTCATTGCGATGAAGGAGGGGGGTGTTAGGTTTGTCTCAGCGTACAGCAGTTTTGGTGTTAGTTAGAAAATGTGACGTTAATGAGTAGTGACTATAAATTATATGCAAAAATTTTAATGAATAGGATTAAGAAAGTGTTTGATAAGGTAATCCATAAGGGTCAGTTTGGCATGCCAGGTAGGTCGATGTATGATGGTCATGGGAATATCAGGGAGTTTGTCGAGGAATGCAGAACGAGGGGTGGGGGTGGGTGTTTGGCTTTAGACTGGCAGGCTGCTTTTGATAGTGTGGAAAGGGAGGTGATGCGGAAGTTCATGAGATTGCAGGGTTTTGGAAATGAGGTCGTCGTGTGGGCCGTTCTTTGTACAATGGTGCTGGTTTTTTAAAATACAAATTAATGGGAAGTTAGGTGTCTTTGTCCACTTGAACAGGGGCATTCGACAGGGATGCCCCATGTCTCAAATGCTTTTTTGCTTATATGCAGGACCCTTTTTACTGGGCTGTTTGTGGACCGGGAGTAGATTCGTCGTGGGGTTCGAGTAGTGGTTCGACCGGCCTTGTAGGTTATGTAGATGATAATACTCTGCTATTACGTACGAGGGAGCAATTGGGTTTTGTTGGGAGACTTGTTGATGTATTTGGTAAGGCTATGGGGATGTGTGTTAATAGAGAAAAATCGAAGATTATGGAGTTGGGAGAGTGGGTGGGAGAAGGGGTGGGTACAGAGACATGGACGGTGGTTGATCGTATCACTATATGGGGTATTCAGTATATGTGAGAGGTTGATCAGACGAGGGCAGGGCATGTAATTCGGGGAGGGTGGTACATAGTGTTTTGCGGCATTTAAATAGTCTACGGCCACGACATTTAACCCTGCACCAGAGGGCGGTGGTCATTAATGTTCTGCTTTATAGTAAAGTATGGCATGTTGCTGCACTGTATCCTCTGTTGCAGGGGGACGTCAAACGTCTTTTGCATAGAGTTTATAGATTTTTGTGGGGCTCGGGGTGTGATTGGCTCACAAGAGCAGTGGTAGAGACACCAATGCATCAGGGAGGGTTAGGTCTCATTCCTCTAGGGGCTCGTGTCATAGAATGTTACGTGAAGCGTCGTTTTCTCCGACTGGGTGGGATGCATGGTGGGTTAACTGAAATGTATCGCAACCTGCGCAGGTGGTGGGGAGGGAGGGATTTAATTAGGTGTGAGACGATGTTCCGCGTGTTATTGCGCATGCGGGACATGCGGAGTGTTAAATTATGTACTTTGGAAAGGGCGGGTATGGAGAGAGTCGTGGTGCGAGTTGAAGGAATGTACCCCATGTACGCGTGGAGTGATATATGGAGGCGGGTCCAACAGTTGCATCTCCTTCCTCAAGTACGGGAAGTGGTTTTTGAATTTTTGCATGGAATCCTGCCATCCGGGGTGGTGTTGTATAATCGGCATTTGGAGGAGGACCGGGGTTGTTCGGCGTGCGGGGCGGAGGAATCCGCTTTTCACGTTGTGTATTTCTGTGAAGCTTTAGGTATGGTACGTGAGTGGTTCAGTAGGGTTTTGCGATTGGTGGGGGGTGATGTTTGTCGGCGCTCCGAGCGCTGAGTTTTGATGTAGGTGGGGCTGACATGTGTGTACAATGTGCGGTGTCGTACGTCATGGCCGATTATATTTATGTGTCATGGGCTATGAGGCACGTTGAAGGTAATAGTAGAATTCGTGTTTTAGTGGGAACGATTCATAGGACAATGTGTCGAAATAGGTTGGTATATGAGGGGAGATGGGAGAAAGACTTCCCGTCTGAATATAAAGCTTTGGAGTTAAGAGATTTGAGATAATTTGTGTGCGTTCAGTGGGGTAATTAACAGGCTGGTCAGCTGTGACTAATTGTGTATAATAGTTATGTCATTCGTCTCTCGACCTCCGGGGAGAGAGGACGCATGCCTAGTAGCTACACCTGCTCTCTGGTGGTGACCTTTAGCAACTGGAAGACAAGATGGCAGTTCGAGTGGGTCAGAGGATCAACACTGTATTCAGCTGGTACGTGGCACGCTCAGTGGCAAAACAATGAATACCTTGCTACCTGCCATCATTAGAGTGTCTATGGTGTCCCCAACAAAGAAGTATATGGTGTAGCTTTAACGGGAAAGTCCGGGTATTCGTTGAAATGAAATCGGCCCCCTTCTACGGAAGAATTGTTTTACGATGCATCTGTCTTGTTGCCACCTCAGCAGCGAGTTCTACTGGCAGGGCTGCATCTGTTCTTGTTCTACCACCTCCAGCAGGAGTCTACTGGCAGGGCTGCACTGTTCTTGTTACCACCTCCAGCGGAGTTACTGGCAGGGATGCATCTGCTCCGTGTTGCCACCTTCCAGCAGGGGACTCTACTGGCAGGGCTGCACGCTGTTTTTGTTGACCACCTCCAGCAGAGTCTACTGGCAGGCTGCATCTGTTCTTGTTACCCACCTTCCAGGGGGGGGGGGGGGGGGCAGGAGGTCTATCTACTGGGCCGGGCTGCACCTATTTCTTGTTAACCACCTCCAGAAGGAGGTCTACGGCAGGGATGCATATGCTACTTCGTTGCCACCTCCAAGCAAGGAGTCTACTGGCAGGGCTGCTCTTGTTCTTGTTACCACCTCCTCGCAGGAGTCTAGTCGGCAGGGCTGCACTGTTTGTTGCCACCTCCAGCAGGAGTTACTGGCAGGGCTCTGCATCTGTATCTTGTTACCAACTCCCTCGCAGGAGGTCTATGCAGGGCCTGCACCTGTTCTTGTTACCACCTCCCTGCAGGAGTCTACTGGACAGGGTCCGGCTGAATCTGTTCTTGTTACACTCCAGCAGGAGTCTACTGGCAGGGCTGCATCTGTTCTTGCTTGCCACCTCCAGCAGGAAGTCTACTGGCAGGCGCCTGCATCTGTTCTTGTTACCACCCTCCAGCAGGAGTCTACTGGGCAGAGCTGCATTGTTCTTGTTGCCCCCTCCAGCAGGAGTCTACTGGCAGGCTGCATCTGTTCTTGTTACCACCTCCAGCAGCGAGTCTACTGGCAGGGCTTCATCTGTTCTTGTTACCACTCCAGCAGGAACGTCTCCACATGGAAGTGCTGCATCTGTTCATGTTGCTCTCCAGCAGGAGTTACTGGCAGGGGGCATCTGTTCTTGTTACCTCCTCCAGAGGAGTATACTGGCAGGGCCTGCATCCTGTTCTTGCCTTGCCACCTCCAGCGGATTCTACTCGCAGGGCTGATCTGTTCTTGTTACTCCTCCCGCAGGGTCTACTGGCAGGGCTGCATCTGTTCTTGTTGCACCTCCAGCAGGAGTTACTGCTCACCCGGGCTGCATCTGTTATTGATACCACCTACGCAGGATCTACTGGCAGGGCCTGCATCTGTTCTTGTTTCTCGCCACCTCCAGCAGGAGTATACTGGCAGGGTGAATCTGTTCTTGTTACCACCTCCAGCAGGAGTTACTGGCACGGTGGCTGCCACCTGTTCGTGTTGCCACCTCAGCAGGAGTAATGCAGGGCTGCAATCTGGTTCTTGTTTCCACCTCCAGCAGGGAGTCTACTGGACAGGGCTGCTCGTTCTTGTTACCACTTCCAGCAGGAGGTCTATGGCAGGGCCCTGCATCTGTTCTTGTTGCCACCTCCCCAAGCAGGAGTTACTGGCAGCCGCTGCATTGCTCTTGTTGGCCACCGACAGCCGGAGTATACTGCGCAGAGCTGCTTCTGCTCTTGTTGCCACCTCCAGCAGGAGTCTACTGGCCACAGCGGCGACATTCCCTGCTCTTGTTGCCACCTCAGCGGAGTTCTACTGGCAGGGCTGCATTGGTCTTGTACACCTCCAGCAGGAGTCTACTGGACAGGGCGCATCTGTTCTTGTTACCCACCTCCAGCAGCAGTCTACTGGGCCAGGGCTGCATCTTTCTGCCTTGTTACCACCTCCAGCAGGGTTATGCAGGGCTGGATCTGTTCTTGTTGCCACTCCAGCAGGAGTCTACTGCTGGGGCTGGCATCCGGTCTTGCGCGACCCTCCAGCAGGAGTTACTGGCAGGGATGCACCTGTTGCTTGTTACCTCATCCCAGCAGGGAGTATACTGGAAGAGCCTGATCTGTTTTGTTCCTACACACCTCCAGAGGTGTTTACGGGCAGGGCTGCTTCTGTTTGGTTCGACCACCGCACTGCAGGAGGGCGACTGGCAGAGCTGCCTCTCTTCTTGTCTACCACCTCCAGCAGGAGTCTACTGGCAGGGCTGCATGTTCTTTTTACCACCTCAGAGGAGTCTACTGGAGGGGCTGCATCTGTTTTGTTACACCTCCAGCAGGAGTCTACTGGCAGGGCTACCTGCATCTGTTCTCCTGTTACCACCTCCAGCAGGAGTCTACTGGCAGGGCTGCATCTGTTCTTGTTGCCACCTCCAGCAGCGAGTTCTACTCGCAGGGCTGAAATTGTTCTTGTTACCACCTCAAGCAGCGAGTCTGCTGGCAGGGCTGCATCTGTTCTAGTTGCACCTCCGCAGGAGTATAAGGCAGGGCTGCATCTGTTCTTGTTACCACCTCCAGCGGAGTCTCGGCAGGGCTGCTGATTGTTCTTGTTGACCACCTCCAGCAGGAGTCTACTGGCAGGGCTGCATCTGATTCTTGTTAACCCACCCTCAGCAGGAGGTCTACTGGCAGGGCTGCACATGTTCTTGTTGCACCTCCAGAGGAGTATACGGCCAGGGCTGCATCTGTTCTATGTTACACCTCCAGCAGGAGTCTACTGGCCAGGGCTGACACCCTGTTCTTGTTACACTCCAGCAGGAGCTCTACAGGCGGGTGCATCTGTTCTTGTTCGCCTCTCCAGCAAGGGGTCTATGGCAGCGCTTGCATCTGACTCTTGTTGCCACCTCCAGCAGGAGTCTATGGCGAGCTGCATCTGCTCTTGTTGCCAACCTCAGACAGGAGTCTACTGGCAGGGCTACATCTGTCTTGCTTGCCACCTCCAGCAGGAAGTCGGGATGGCAGGGGCTGTATCTGTTTTGTTCACACCTCGAGGCGTTAATGGCAGGGCTGCATCTGTCTTGTTACCACTCAGCAGCAGTCTATGGCAGGGCTTGCATTGCTCTTGTTTACCACCTCCCGGCAGGAGTTACTGGCAGGGCTTGCCTGCATCTGTTCTTGTTTGCACCTCCAGCAGGAGTCTTCTGGCAGGCTGCATCCGTTTGTTAACCTCTTCAGCAGGAGTCTCGGGCAGGCTGCACCTGTTCTTGTTACCACCTCCAGCAGGAGGTCTACTGGCAGAGCTGCATCTGTTTTGTACCAACCTCAGCAGGAGTTCTATGGCAGGGCTGCATTGTTCTTGTTACCACCTCCAGCACCCTGGATGTCTACTGGCAGAGCTGCATTGTTTTGTTACCACCTCAGCAGGAGTCTTACTGGCCAGGGCTGCATCTGTTCTTTTTACCACCTCCAGAGGAGTCTATGGCAGGGCTGCATCTGTTCTTGTTACCACCTCCAGCAGGAAGGAGTCTATGGCAGGGCTGCATCTGTTCTTGTTACCACTCCAGGCTGGAGTCTACTGGCAGGGCTGCATTGTTTTTGTTACCACCTCCAGCAGGAGTCTACTGGCAGCGGCTGCACCTGTGCTTGTTGACACTCCAGCAGGAGTCTTACTAGGCACACCCAGTGAATGATCTGTTCTATGTTACCACCTCCAGCAGGAGTCTACTGGCAGGCTGCATCTGTTCGTGTTAACCACCTCCAGCAGGAGGTCTACTGGCAGGCAGCATCCTTTCTTGTTACCACCCTCCAGCTGGAGTCTAACGGCAGGGCTGCCTCTGTTCTTGTTACCACTCCAGGCAGGGACGTCATACTGGCAGGGCGCATCTGGTATTGATACAACCTCCAGCAGGAGTCTTACTGGCAGGGATGCCACCTGTTCTTGTTGCCACCCTCCAGAAGGAGTCTACTGGCAGGGCACGCATCTGTTCTTGTTACCACTTCCCGCGGAGTCTACTGCAGGGCTGCATCTGATCTTAGTTACCACATCAGCAGGAGTCTGCTGGAAGGGCTACATCTGCTCTTGTTTGCCCACTCCAGCGGAGTCTAATGGCGGGCTTGCATCTGTTCTTGTGCTCCCACCTCCAGGCAGGAGTCTACTGGCAGGGCTACTCTGCTCTTGTTGCCACCTCCAGAAGGAGTCTACTGGCAGGGCTGCAATCTGCTCTTGTGCACCCTCCCGCAGGAGTCTACTGGCAGGACTAAATCTGTTCTTGTTGCCACCTCAAGCAGGAGTCTATTGGCAGGGCCCGCATCTGCTCTTGTTGCCACCTCAGCAGGAGTCACTGGCAGGGCTACGTCTGCTTTTGTTGCACCTCACAGCAGGAGTCTACTGGCAGGGCCTGCATTGATTATTGTTGCCACCTCCAGCAGGAGCTTACTGGCAGGGCTACATATGTTCTTGGTTGTCACCTCCAACAGGAGTATACTGGCAGGGCTGCATTCTGCTCTTTTTGCCACTCCAGCAGGAGTTACTGGCCGGGCTCTGCATATGCTCTTGTTGCCACTCCAGAGGAGTCTACTGGGCAGGGCTAGGCTGCATCTGCTCTTGTTGCGTGCCACCTCGCAGGAGTCTACTGGCAGGGGCAGGCGTTCTGTTTCATGTTGCCACCTCAGCAGGAGTCTACTGTCAGGGCTACATCTGTTTTGTTGCCACCTCCAGCAGGAGTCTACTGGCAGGGATGCATCTGCTCTTGTTGCCCCTCCAGCAGGAGTCTACTGGCCAGGGTGCATCAGCTCTTGTTTGCCGCTCCAGCAGGAGTCTACTGGCAGGGGGCTGCATCTGCTCTTCCTGTTGACAGCCTCCTCAGGAGTCTACTGGCAGGGCTGCATTGCTCTTGTTGCACCTCCAGCAGGAGTCTAATGGCAGGTTGCATCTACTCTTGTTGCCACCTCCAGCAGGAGTCTACTGGCAGGGCTCTGAATCTGCTCTTGTTGCCACTCAGCAGGAGTCTCTGGCAGGGCTACATTGCTCTTGTTGCCACTCCAGCAGGAGTCTACTGGCAGGGCTGATTCTGCTCTTGTTGCCAACCTCCAGCAGGAGTCTACTGGAGGGCTGCATCTGTCTTGTTGCCACTCAGAGGAGTCTATGGCAGGGCTACATCTGCTCTTGTTGCACCTCCTGCAGGAGGTCTTCTGGCAGGGACCTGCATCTGCTCTTGTTGCCACCTCAAGCAGGAGTCATGGCAGGCTGCTCTGTCGTTGCCAACCTCCAGCAGAGTTACTGGCAGGGCTACAATCTGCTCTTGTTGCCACCTCCAGCAGGAGTCTACTGGCAGGGATGATCTGCTTTGTTGCCACCTCCAGAGGAGTCTACTGGCAGGGCTGCATCTGCTCTTTGTTACCCCCTCCAGCAGGGTCTACTGGAGGGATGCATCTGTCCTTGTTGCACCTCCAGCAGGAGTTCTGGCAGGGCATGCATCTGCTCTTGTTGCCACCACCCAGCAGGAGTTCATACTGGCAGGGGCTGCAAACTGCTCATTGTTGCACCTCCAAGCTGAGACTACTGGCAGGGATGCATTGTTCTTGTTACCACCTCCAGCAGGGAGTCTACTGGCAGGGTGGCATTCTGCTCTTGTTGCCACCTCCAGGCAGGAGTTCTACTGGCAGGGCTGCATCTGCTCTTGATGCACCACCAACAGGAGTCTACTGGCTGGGCTGCAATCTGCTTTGTTGCACCTCCAGCAGGAGTTACTGGCAGGGCTACATCCTGCTCTTGTTGCCACACAGCAGGAGTCTATTGGCAGGGACTGCGTCTGCTCTTGTTGCCACTTCCAGCAGGAGTCTACTGGCAGGGGGGAGGGCTGCATCTGCTCTTTTTCCACCTCCAGGCAGGAGTTCTATGGCAGGGCTTGATATGCTCTTGTTGCCACCTCAGCAGGAGTCTATGGCAGGTCTGCATATGCTCTTGTTGCCACCTCCAGCAGGAGTCTACTGGCGGGCTGCATCTGTCTTGTTATGCCACCTCCAGGCAGGAGGTCTACTGGCAGGGCTGCATTGCTCTTGTTGCCACCACAGCAGGAGTCTATGGCAGAGGCATCTTAGCTCTTGTGCCACCTCCGCACGGGTCTACTGGCAGGGCTGCATCTGCCTCTTGGTTGCCACCTCCAGCAGGAGTCTATTGGCAGGGCTGCATCTGCTTCTTGTTTGCCACTTCTAGCAGGATTTACTGGGCAGGGCTCTCTGCTCTTGTTGACACCTCCAGCAGGAGTTACTGGCATGGGCCTGCATCTGCTCTTGTTCTGTTCACCTCAGCAGGAGGCTACTGCAGGTTTGCATCTGCTCTTGTTGCCATTTTCGCAGGAGTTTCTACTGGCAGGGCTACATCTGCTCTTTTTGCCACCTCCAGCAGGAGTATACTGGCAGGGCTGCATCTGCGCTTGTTGCCACCTCCAGCAGGAGTCTACTGGCAGGGCGCATCTGCTCTTGTTGCCCCTCCAGCAGGGAGGTCTACTGGCAGGGCTACATCTGCTCTTGTTGCCCTCCAGCAGGAGTCTACTGGCAGGGCTGCCATCTGATCTTGTTGCCACCTCCAGCAGGAGTCTACTGGCTGGGCTGCACACTGCTCTTGTCTGCCACCTCCAGCAGGAGTCTTAATGGCAGGGGCTACATCTGCTTTGTTGCGACCTCCAGCAGGAGTCTACTGGCAGGGGCATCTGCTCTTGTTGCCACCTCCAGCAGGGTCTACTGGCAGGATGCATCTGCTCTTGTTCCACCTCCAGCAGGAGTCTACTGGCAGGGGTAAATCTGCTCTTGTTGCCACCTCCAGCAGGAGTCTACTGGCAGGGCTGATTCTGCTCCTTTGTTGCCACTCCAGCAGGAGGTCTACTGGCACGGGCTACATATGCTTTGTTGCACCTCCCAGCAGGAGTATACTGGCACGGGCTGCATCTGCTCTTGTGCCTCTCCAGACAGGAGTTCTGGGCAGGGCTGCATCTGCTCTGTTGCCACCTCAAGAAGGTGTCTACTGGCAGGGCTGCACTCTGCTCTTGTTGCCACTCCAGAGGCAGTCTAATGGCAGGGCTGCATCCTGCTCTTGGTTGGCCACTCCAGCAGGAAGTCTTACTGGCAGGGCTGCATCTGCTATTGTTGCACTCCAGCAGGGAGTCTACTGGCAGGGTTACATCTGCTCTTGTTGCTACCTCCAGCAGGGTCTACTGGCAGGGCTTTACATCTGCTCTTGTTGCCACCTCCAGCAGGAGTCTACCTGGCATGGGGCCTGCATCTTCTTTTGTTGCCCTCCAAGAGGAGGGAGTCTACTGCCAGGGGCTAAATGTGCCTCTTGTTGCCACCTCCAGCTGGAGTCTACTGGCCGGCAGGGCTGCATCTGTTTTGTTTGCCCTCTTTCCAGCGGAGTCTACTGCAGGGCTACAATCTGTTCTTGTTACCATCTCTCTAGATAAGAATGATAGGAACTATGTTGAGTTAAGCATAGAATTAACAACTGGGCGGTCTACATGCAAAATGAATTGTTTACTATCCTAATGGCGCTAAAGCTAACTTATAACACTGAGCTTGACTCTCTCAGCGTTATTGATTTATTTATCACTGATAGCTTTGACGCGAGTAATGATCCAACTACATGCTCATTGGAGAAACCAGATATAGTACTCAAATATCATGAATAAAAAAAGAAAAATTAATGTACATTGTTATTGTATTCCATCACACCTGGATTAATCCTTCATTGATAAAGTTGATATATTAGCCAAGAAAAGAACCCTGAAGGAAAGTAGAGAATATAAACTTTGGTTATTTCTGATGTTTAGCATTAGGAATTATATTAGGAAGAGAAGAAAAATAATGAACGAATGTTATAGGATGAAGTTAGAAGTTGAGTAGATCTAGTAATTAGCCACTATGATATGAACCTAGATCTAAATACGTTATGGAGCAAACTTGCAATGTGAACAGACTGATGAATATTGAGTGGCCAGGCATTAGGCTTGTTTACAAGTACTCGCAGTTGGGAGACCACAAGATGATGATCAAACTAATTATAATGTATGTGGCTAGCACTATAGTCACTATCTTGAACACTATTTGCTTTATTGTCTACTTTTTGAGGAATTTAGAGACAGACAGTATAATAACGTATGTGATATGTCAAGATATCTTTATTAATGAAATATGATACCAGACTATGAAGCAAATTTTCTAAATCTGTTGCAACACAAAAGACAAACCTGTAAATATAAATCTAGATGACTTCTGTTAACACTTTGGGGGCCTCGTACATAGGTTTTTGTATATCCATATGCTCTTGTGCTACCATCCACAGGATGGATTGATGTACACAATAACCTAGCCACTTAGAACGGCAAAATCTAAAATCTTGTGCTACAATTATTAGTAGTTGTTGTTGTTTTTATTGTTGAGTAGCAAGTAGTAGTTGTTGTAGGAAGTAAGCAGTAGTTGCTTGAGTATTGAAATAATTGTGGTGATGGTAGTAGGTGGTGGTGGTGGTGGTCCCAGTGGTGATTAGTGGTGGATGATGAATGATTTGGTGGCAGTGGCTGGTGGCGGGTGCGGTGGGGCGGTGGGTGGCAGTGGTGCCGGTGGTGGTGGTGGGCGTTGGTGGTAGTGGTCGCCTGTGGTCCCGGTGGTGGTGGTTGGTGGTGGTGTAGATCATGTTAGGATGGGCAGGGCTTAGTTAGTAAATAAATAACTTCTCTCCTTATGCACCACTTACTGGACACTTTAGACTCCCCTGAGCCAGGCAGTTTTCAAAGATGCTGAGACAAACAGCGTCTTGTGTTTTGTGCTGATGGAACGACAACACAGGAAACCTGTACCTCTGCAGTTCGCGGGTTCTTCATTTATGGATAGTCAGAGCGCCGTCCAGCCCGCCCGACCTCTGTATATAATTCATGCGATGGTGGGGGGTGCTGTTTGTCGGCGTACCCGAAGGCTGGGTTTTGATGTAGGTGCGGGCTGACAGGACATGTGGTACAATGTGCGGTGTCGTACGTCTGGCCGATTATATTATGTTTCATGGGCTATGAGGCACATTGAAGGTGTTAGTAGATGCGTGTTTAGTGGACAAAACGATTCTAGGACAATGTGTCGAAATAGGTTGGTATATGAGGGGAGTTGGGTGAGAAAGACTTCCGTCTGAATATAAAGCTTTGGGAGTTAAGAGATTTGAGATAATTTGTGTGCGTTCAGTGGGTAATCTAAAGGTGGTCTGCTGTGGCTCCTAAAATGTTGGTTATAATAGTCTATGTCATTCGTCTCTCGACCTCTGGGGAGAGAGGACGCAGCCTAGTAGCTACACTGCCCTCTGGTGGTGACCTTTAGACTCTGCCCGCCCATGACAGATGGCAGTTCGAGTGTGTCAGAGGACTCAACACTGTTTGTATTGTCACAGCTGGTACGTGGCATGCTCGTGGTTTAAAACAATGAATACCTTGCTATCCTTGCCATCATAGAGACGTATATGGTGTCCCCAAAATGAAGATATGGTAGTAGCTTTAAACGGGATGTCCAGGGTATTCCGTGAATAATGAATCGTGCCGACCTTCTATGACATGAATTGTGACGAGTACCCAGGAGAGGAAGATGACTGTGAAACTCGACTAAAAGTACCTATTACGTGGCCGTGCGAAGGTGAGGAAATGTCCTTTCGAAGGTGATGCATATGGCAACAATAGAGCACTTTCAACAGTTATGGTAAAGCCATTCAGCTCCTACATGGGAGTTATGGGAAGGAGGGCCATACGAGGGACTTCGGAGGGTTCTTATACCCTCAATAAGACTTTGGCTGGCCTATAACCAAGAGCTGTTAACTCTTAATTAGTTTTCCCAAAGAGGAGTATTGATACTCAATGACTATTTCCTGTTGTGGGCCTGCTGCAGTATTTACACAACTTATTTGGGCTGTGTTCAAGCCAGGACAGTTTCTTCTGCCCGCATAATGTGAGCTCCTTTTTGCTTGAGGCAGTTATTTTCATTTAGAGAGCCAGTTCGGTTCGTGGAGCATATTTAATTATCCCACAAATTTTTCTGAGTGGGACACCACGTGACAAACATGTCAGCTGGATTACGTCTTGGGTAGTAGTGAACGTGAAGAAAGAGATATCTCTCTGCATCTCTTTTATTTCTGCTACTCTGTTCTGTACATAGACCAACTTACTCGTATTATTTCTTAACCACTGGGAGAACTGCCTCATTATCAACTCCAGATCACGGTCTTTCTCATAGTTGAGATGATCAAGTACCTTTGTTGAGATTGACAGCTAATTTTGCTCCCTACATAGAGTGCTGTCAGTTCAATTGTGGTAATGTTCTTGACACCTTCAAGGGTGCTACCCTGGCCTTTTGGAAGTAATTAGTTGTACTTCCTTCAGCATTACTCATGTAGTTACAGCGCATACTCTGTTTGACGCATCACAGAACGCATGTAAATGTGTAATTGTATTCCTACTTGACCTATTTGGTCTGGGGATATTTAATTTGATGAAGTTGCCTTAAACTCCTTGGAAAGGTATTCCCATGCTTGACTCATTTCTAGAGGCACGTTCTCAATCCCTTCCAATTTTGAGCTTCATTGCACTCTTGCATAAGCCCCATTTTACCTTTATGGTTAAATGGTGGGAGAAAAGTCCTTGAGGATCCTCAAACACTATTGTGATACCCTTCTGACAGATAAACTACGTTTACGTGAGTGTACTGCATGATTATTGTTTATCTTTTGAGGCCTCAAAGTATTTCCTGTGTGTTCCAATTAAGTCCAGCAGATTGTTGCAATCAGAATTTCAGTTTCAGGGAGCGAAATCTTCTTTGATAGGTTCCCTTAATTGCTTTGAATTAGTATTCCACATCCTTAGAGGCCATATTAGCTTCTTCCATTCCTTGTTAGCTTCTCTGTTATATACGGATTTCAAAATCTCCTCTTTATCACAGTACCTTGATAGATTGTCCACATAGAAATTTTCTTTAAGATTTCTTTGAAGGACTTTCAGATTTCTTCAAAGTTGTATTTAGAGTTCGCTTCTAGTAGAATGGAGAGGATGTTGCACCAAATAATACCTGATTCTGAAACGAATAAGTTTTCACAGGACTTTGAGGGATCATGTGGATTTTCAGGCACAAGAATCGAGTTTAATCTCTATCTATTTTTGTAGTCCTACTTTAAGAAGCTTTGGAAATACACGCCGTGTTGTAGGCATAGGGGTTTGTGCGAAATTTTATAAAGCACGTCTCCACGCTTTCAGTTGTGAGGGGGTCCGGTCATCAGACAGTCATTAAGACTTGATGCTACATCTTTATTTGCACGTGCGCTGCAATTATAAACACGTAGTGGGAGTGGTTTCAGAATCTTTTCTGACTCCATGGTTTTGCGGGAGATACTTGAGCGTTTGTCTTCAAACTTATCTTGACTATTTCTCAAAGAATTTATTGTCCAACTGTTCTTGTACCCTGATATTATTATAGACAGTCAGTAGCTTCTGGATTCTTCCTGAGCTCATGTTTGTGCCTTTCACTGTCCGAGCCAGCCTTGCGAATAATTGCTAGGCTGATGTGGTTGGATTTAATTTCCATGGTAACCTAACCCAATTCTGTTCCATCTTTATTATTTGACAGTGTCCCCAAATCTACTGGATTATAAGTCCGAGACTCTTGTGGGCTTGGTTTATTTACATCAATAACTATCGCATCTAAATCCCACAAGTATCAAACTGTTCATTCAGTTCTTCCAGTAATGATAATTTTTTGCTGTGGTACATGATAGCGGTTATTCTGTCACTACGTACCATTGCCACTAAATCAATATCAACTTCTTTCCATTGCAAGATGGAATGGGACACAGAAACATGTGGCCTCCTGCTGTTTTCAGCAAGTGAACATCATGTTTACTTATATATTTTGCACAAAACAGTGATAATATCACTTCAATGATTAAATCAATTGGACTAATTGTGTCCGTCTGTTGTCTGGACAGGCTAACTTGACCTTTGCTGCTTTCTGTGCTGCCAAACTGTTTCTTTTTATCCCTGGATCTGCAAGGACTTAGGCAAATCCATCTACTACCACAGCTTCTACTGTCTTTTTTCTCTGTTTCCTAGACCAACAGTGATTTCTGGCTAGGTTCATAATGTCTGTTTACCAAGAATTGTGATAAACCCAGCTATATTAACTGCGTATTTTTGCCATGGTTGTTTAATTCAGGTTTCTGCGCACAGTTTCTTCTTATGAAGAGACTTTGTGAGGCCTTGAATTCATAATAGTGTTAGTACATTGGTTTTGTGTGATTGTATTAGATAACTCAACCTCGAGCTATCGGGTGAGCAGTTGCTTTAAACTTATCTCTCACATGTAATGCTGTTGCTTGTTGACTTCCTGATTCTGTGGAAGTCTTCTGCTGTTCAGCAAATGTACTTTGTGCATATTGCGTATGATCCCTTGCATTTAAAACATTCTTCAGTGCCAGCATTCCTCCCTTGTGTTCACCTAAACACTTGGGCACCTTTTCAGCTCGATGAAACACGTTGTTTACGTGCCTCCATTGATGTGTATTAAATACAATACGTGCCCAATGTGTTCCATCTCAAAGTACACATTTTGGAGTACGTTTATGTATGACGAGTGTGTTTACTGTCTGTTGTATTCACTGCTTGATAAATGCTATATGGGATTTCCCATTATGTGGTTTAATGGGAGTAGGTTATACTCGTTTGTTTTCCACTGGATTTGTGGATTTTTCATCTTGTCTCGTTGCTTGCTGCATGATGAAACTATTGCTGTTGTTAAACCATTGCAAATTCCTCACAAGTGAAATAGCGTTTATTGAACATAATATTTAATCGTTCCTATAGTTTGTGGTGAACAACCTTATCTTGTACAATACCACTGATAATCCAATACAATTGTCTTTAGGTCATTTTAGCATCTAGAGATCTGGACTATTGTCTAATGTGATTCTAACTGCCCTGTAAGTCTGAAAAAACAAAGTTTGGGTGGCTTTCAAGCTTGATATTAAGTACCTGCATGTCTAACTCTAGCCTTGTCCAGCATCGAAGTAATTGGTCTGCTAAGACACGTAAGGCTATTTGATAAATTACTTTAACCCACCGGAAATGACTTAATTAGTTCATAGGGTTCTCCCCTTCACAAGACATTTAAAGGTAATTGAACATTGGCAATCTCATCTATGTCAGTTCGTGCAATTTTACTATGGATTGAAAACCACTACTGAATTCTTCATAATTTGCTCCCTTGAAATAGGTTAAGACAATGTAGGTAAGCTTGGTAATGGGGACACTTGTTGTTAAGGTGTAAAGAGTTTGTCCATATTGTAGTAGGTCTCTGTGACAGAGTATACGGCAGATAGCCTGTACTCCCGTCCACCTTAATTGTTGATCACTAAAGTATCCAAAAACATTTTTAATTTCTATCCTCAGATGGACTGATTCAAGAAATTTTATTTTCAAATGTGTATAGTCTGAATTAATTACCTTTTCCATACGTTGTGTAATAATCCAAACTTCACCTCAAGATCAATCAAAAGCTATGTTTGTATCCTGAGTTTAATCCTTACAGACTGAAATTGATTTTCTATATGTGTAATCTTTGTCTGGAAAGACTGAAACTCGAGTTTTACAACATAGCCATTTTAATGGTATACTGAAATTCTAGCACCACACTTAGAGTGTTTAAATTTCACTGTACTGGTATAAACAAGATGAGTTTTGGTATGCTTAGTCAGCATAATCGAGTCAGACACTACTGACCACTAAGCTTAACCTCAGGGTCAATGACCATGAAGGGTACTGTACAGTGGCTGGTGTTTATTGGCTTGAGTTTTGCTGTGTCAGTCTGACCACGATGATTACATCTAAAGAACGTTATACACTTCATCACTATAACTCTAAATGTCACTGTATAACATGTATATCACACGTGAATATTACTTACACATATATAACCTGTCCACTGTTAATATGTATTTGAAAGCGTTCACTTTATATATAAGTTCCTTTAATATTTATACAGGCCTAGTAGATCTATAAGGAAACAAACTTTAACACACTCTTGTCTCTTCCCATTTTCGGTCTATAAACATTATTAATCACGATGTGTATTATATACACTCAGACAAAACAACACACTTGGGTTGTTGTCTTATTCAGAAATTTCTCGAGATTGGGAGCAGTGGGTGAGGATTGTGGGTGAGGTCCACAACTGCTCCCGCTTTTCTGTGGGTTGTCCGCTGGGTGAGCGGCCCGTTTTCTTTTTGGATCGTGTGAACGCTGGGTGAGCGCCAGTTTTTCTTTTAGTTCCCCATACTCTGTGATTGAGTCAGGAGGGAACTCATTTATATGATTTTATTGTAAAACACGACTTTTACAGCTTTTTTTCGAAAGGACCTTGGCTCATATACAACATATTTGGAACCCAGGTCGTGGTCTTTACGGTTCGAGCACGGAACAAATTCTGTTGAGCATATTGGCCTTTACAGCGAAGATATAATTTTATATATATAAATATAGAAAACTCTAGCTGATAAATGACAACCAAAATCGTCTAACTGCGCCCCTTGCAGACGAGGTCTAGAAGCTGTCGAAACCATCTCAACAGGGGCTGGCAAACCAAAATTAATTTGTAACACCGCTGAAGGAGCAGAGGTCAACTTGACTACGTGCATAGCATCTGATGATCATTACTCACTCTAGCAGTAAACAAGACGCTCGCCCCTTCTGAAAGGGCTTGGCCCCTCAGGGCGGAAAGGGGCTGAAGGGGGCTGAAGGGATGCAAGGGGGGCTGATACCCCCCTCCTGGAGAACAATTTCTTCCACCACGGTGTGTTGTGTGGGAGATTGTATTACACTGTAATATACGGTGTGTTGTGTGTGTGGAGATTGTATACCACTGTAATATACGGTGTGTTGGTTGTGAGGTGTAATACCTCTGGAATATACGGTGTGTTGTGTATTAAGAGTGTTAATCACTGTAATATACGGTGTGTTGTGTGTGAGAGTGTAATCTCCCTTGTACCAGTGGTGTCGTTGGATGGTGTTTCGGGTTCAGTGAGATTCTTGTGCACATTAACCTTTCCTTTTGTGTACCCTTTTTTTTTAATATATTTCTGTCCATTTTGTATCGCATGTTTTTAAATAAATAAAAAAAAAATACTTCTACTGTATACATAATATTTACATGATCCCATTTGGTAACTCATATGAGGTCACAGATAATAATTATACAGTCAGACAAGCTTATTTTACTAATTAACAGTGTAAGTTTGCAATATGTTATTAATTGATATCGGCTCTAAGTAATGCTATAATTTTGTCCCGGCCGTAACACCTACGCCCTTCCTCCACCCCCTATTATATATATATATAAATATAATATATATATATATATATATATACCCCTATACTATATATTTTATATATTAATATATATATATATGTGTGTGGTGTGTGTGTACGCGCCTGCAGCAGTAAAACATCATCTACCGTTAAGCTTAAGTATAAAGCTACATGAAAGTGAAAGCTAAACTGATGTTCCGTTACCTCATCTTTTCTCACCGGCAGGAGCAACAAGAGAGTGGGAGTGGAGCACGGTAGAGGACGCCCACAGGGCGACTCATCAGCAGCTGTGAGTTTAATGTGTTCCGCACTGAGTACTTTATTTGTCTAGAGTAAGAAATGTGCAACACTTGCTGTCTTTACTTAAGAAGAGATTTTTATCGGGTCTATTGTACAGAGACCCGAGAACTGTGATTTGTACAGGAATCACAGAAATATGGGCTCTGGTGCCTGGTGGCTAAAGCTCCAGGATTCACACTGCGAGGGGTGCCCTGTGTTCGACTCCCAGCCTGGGTATAAACATTGGGCGTTTCTTTACACATGTTGTCTATGTTCACCCATCAGTAAATGGGTACCTGGGTGTTAGTCGACTGGTGTGGGTCCGCATTCTGGCCCGGAAACTGACCTAATTTGCCCGAAAATGCTCAGCATAACAAGAGTCTTTCTACATAGTAGTATGTCATTGATGTCAGCTAAGACTGTATACCTTGTACATGTACTTGTAGTAAATAAAGATATTATTATAATTATAATTATTTATGGTTAATGTAATGTAGTAGTAGTAATACCACATACCTGCAAGTCCCTCCATGAAGCTCCCATTGATAGTAATCCCTTCCTTAAATCACTTGGTAAGGCAACTACTCAAGAAGAAATTTCTCCCCACTTACTGTTAAATAATAATTTATCCCAAGTTACCTATACACTGATGGATTAAGCAGAGTCTAACTGGAGAGGGGCTGCATCGTTCTTGTTACCACCTCCAGCAGGAGGTTACTGGCAGGGCTGATTGTTCTTGTTGCCACCTCAGCAGGAGTCTACTGGCCAGGGCTGCATTGTTCTTGTTACCCCTCCAGCAGGAGATACTGCAGGGCATGCCACCTGTTTTTGTTGCCACCTCCAAAACAGGAGTCTACTGGCAGGGCTGCCATCTCGTTCTTGTTACCATCCAGCGCAGTCTACTGGCAGGGCTTGCCACCTGTTCTTGTTACCCACCTCCAGCAGGACGTCTACTGGCAGGGATGCATCTGTCTTGTTGCCACCTCAGCAGCGAGTTCTACTGGCAGGGCTGCATCTGTTCTTGTTCTACCACCTCCAGCAGGAGTCTACTGGCAGGGCTGCACTGTTCTTGTTACCACCTCCAGCGGAGTTACTGGCAGGGATGCATCTGCTCCGTGTTGCCACCTTCCAGCAGGGGACTCTACTGGCAGGGCTGCACGCTGTTTTTGTTGACCACCTCCAGCAGAGTCTACTGGCAGGCTGCATCTGTTCTTGTTACCCACCTTCCAGGGGGGGGGGGGGGGGGCAGGAGGTCTATCTACTGGGCCGGGCTGCACCTATTTCTTGTTAACCACCTCCAGAAGGAGGTCTACGGCAGGGATGCATATGCTACTTCGTTGCCACCTCCAAGCAAGGAGTCTACTGGCAGGGCTGCTCTTGTTCTTGTTACCACCTCCTCGCAGGAGTCTAGTCGGCAGGGCTGCACTGTTTGTTGCCACCTCCAGCAGGAGTTACTGGCAGGGCTCTGCATCTGTATCTTGTTACCAACTCCCTCGCAGGAGGTCTATGCAGGGCCTGCACCTGTTCTTGTTACCACCTCCCTGCAGGAGTCTACTGGACAGGGTCCGGCTGAATCTGTTCTTGTTACACTCCAGCAGGAGTCTACTGGCAGGGCTGCATCTGTTCTTGCTTGCCACCTCCAGCAGGAAGTCTACTGGCAGGCGCCTGCATCTGTTCTTGTTACCACCCTCCAGCAGGAGTCTACTGGGCAGAGCTGCATTGTTCTTGTTGCCCCCTCCAGCAGGAGTCTACTGGCAGGCTGCATCTGTTCTTGTTACCACCTCCAGCAGCGAGTCTACTGGCAGGGCTTCATCTGTTCTTGTTACCACTCCAGCAGGAACGTCTCCACATGGAAGTGCTGCATCTGTTCATGTTGCTCTCCAGCAGGAGTTACTGGCAGGGGGCATCTGTTCTTGTTACCTCCTCCAGAGGAGTATACTGGCAGGGCCTGCATCCTGTTCTTGCCTTGCCACCTCCAGCGGATTCTACTCGCAGGGCTGATCTGTTCTTGTTACTCCTCCCGCAGGGTCTACTGGCAGGGCTGCATCTGTTCTTGTTGCACCTCCAGCAGGAGTTACTGCTCACCCGGGCTGCATCTGTTATTGATACCACCTACGCAGGATCTACTGGCAGGGCCTGCATCTGTTCTTGTTTCTCGCCACCTCCAGCAGGAGTATACTGGCAGGGTGAATCTGTTCTTGTTACCACCTCCAGCAGGAGTTACTGGCACGGTGGCTGCCACCTGTTCGTGTTGCCACCTCAGCAGGAGTAATGCAGGGCTGCAATCTGGTTCTTGTTTCCACCTCCAGCAGGGAGTCTACTGGACAGGGCTGCTCGTTCTTGTTACCACTTCCAGCAGGAGGTCTATGGCAGGGCCCTGCATCTGTTCTTGTTGCCACCTCCCCAAGCAGGAGTTACTGGCAGCCGCTGCATTGCTCTTGTTGGCCACCGACAGCCGGAGTATACTGCGCAGAGCTGCTTCTGCTCTTGTTGCCACCTCCAGCAGGAGTCTACTGGCCACAGCGGCGACATTCCCTGCTCTTGTTGCCACCTCAGCGGAGTTCTACTGGCAGGGCTGCATTGGTCTTGTACACCTCCAGCAGGAGTCTACTGGACAGGGCGCATCTGTTCTTGTTACCCACCTCCAGCAGCAGTCTACTGGGCCAGGGCTGCATCTTTCTGCCTTGTTACCACCTCCAGCAGGGTTATGCAGGGCTGGATCTGTTCTTGTTGCCACTCCAGCAGGAGTCTACTGCTGGGGCTGGCATCCGGTCTTGCGCGACCCTCCAGCAGGAGTTACTGGCAGGGATGCACCTGTTGCTTGTTACCTCATCCCAGCAGGGAGTATACTGGAAGAGCCTGATCTGTTTTGTTCCTACACACCTCCAGAGGTGTTTACGGGCAGGGCTGCTTCTGTTTGGTTCGACCACCGCACTGCAGGAGGGCGACTGGCAGAGCTGCCTCTCTTCTTGTCTACCACCTCCAGCAGGAGTCTACTGGCAGGGCTGCATGTTCTTTTTACCACCTCAGAGGAGTCTACTGGAGGGGCTGCATCTGTTTTGTTACACCTCCAGCAGGAGTCTACTGGCAGGGCTACCTGCATCTGTTCTCCTGTTACCACCTCCAGCAGGAGTCTACTGGCAGGGCTGCATCTGTTCTTGTTGCCACCTCCAGCAGCGAGTTCTACTCGCAGGGCTGAAATTGTTCTTGTTACCACCTCAAGCAGCGAGTCTGCTGGCAGGGCTGCATCTGTTCTAGTTGCACCTCCGCAGGAGTATAAGGCAGGGCTGCATCTGTTCTTGTTACCACCTCCAGCGGAGTCTCGGCAGGGCTGCTGATTGTTCTTGTTGACCACCTCCAGCAGGAGTCTACTGGCAGGGCTGCATCTGATTCTTGTTAACCCACCCTCAGCAGGAGGTCTACTGGCAGGGCTGCACATGTTCTTGTTGCACCTCCAGAGGAGTATACGGCCAGGGCTGCATCTGTTCTATGTTACACCTCCAGCAGGAGTCTACTGGCCAGGGCTGACACCCTGTTCTTGTTACACTCCAGCAGGAGCTCTACAGGCGGGTGCATCTGTTCTTGTTCGCCTCTCCAGCAAGGGGTCTATGGCAGCGCTTGCATCTGACTCTTGTTGCCACCTCCAGCAGGAGTCTATGGCGAGCTGCATCTGCTCTTGTTGCCAACCTCAGACAGGAGTCTACTGGCAGGGCTACATCTGTCTTGCTTGCCACCTCCAGCAGGAAGTCGGGATGGCAGGGGCTGTATCTGTTTTGTTCACACCTCGAGGCGTTAATGGCAGGGCTGCATCTGTCTTGTTACCACTCAGCAGCAGTCTATGGCAGGGCTTGCATTGCTCTTGTTTACCACCTCCCGGCAGGAGTTACTGGCAGGGCTTGCCTGCATCTGTTCTTGTTTGCACCTCCAGCAGGAGTCTTCTGGCAGGCTGCATCCGTTTGTTAACCTCTTCAGCAGGAGTCTCGGGCAGGCTGCACCTGTTCTTGTTACCACCTCCAGCAGGAGGTCTACTGGCAGAGCTGCATCTGTTTTGTACCAACCTCAGCAGGAGTTCTATGGCAGGGCTGCATTGTTCTTGTTACCACCTCCAGCACCCTGGATGTCTACTGGCAGAGCTGCATTGTTTTGTTACCACCTCAGCAGGAGTCTTACTGGCCAGGGCTGCATCTGTTCTTTTTACCACCTCCAGAGGAGTCTATGGCAGGGCTGCATCTGTTCTTGTTACCACCTCCAGCAGGAAGGAGTCTATGGCAGGGCTGCATCTGTTCTTGTTACCACTCCAGGCTGGAGTCTACTGGCAGGGCTGCATTGTTTTTGTTACCACCTCCAGCAGGAGTCTACTGGCAGCGGCTGCACCTGTGCTTGTTGACACTCCAGCAGGAGTCTTACTAGGCACACCCAGTGAATGATCTGTTCTATGTTACCACCTCCAGCAGGAGTCTACTGGCAGGCTGCATCTGTTCGTGTTAACCACCTCCAGCAGGAGGTCTACTGGCAGGCAGCATCCTTTCTTGTTACCACCCTCCAGCTGGAGTCTAACGGCAGGGCTGCCTCTGTTCTTGTTACCACTCCAGGCAGGGACGTCATACTGGCAGGGCGCATCTGGTATTGATACAACCTCCAGCAGGAGTCTTACTGGCAGGGATGCCACCTGTTCTTGTTGCCACCCTCCAGAAGGAGTCTACTGGCAGGGCACGCATCTGTTCTTGTTACCACTTCCCGCGGAGTCTACTGCAGGGCTGCATCTGATCTTAGTTACCACATCAGCAGGAGTCTGCTGGAAGGGCTACATCTGCTCTTGTTTGCCCACTCCAGCGGAGTCTAATGGCGGGCTTGCATCTGTTCTTGTGCTCCCACCTCCAGGCAGGAGTCTACTGGCAGGGCTACTCTGCTCTTGTTGCCACCTCCAGAAGGAGTCTACTGGCAGGGCTGCAATCTGCTCTTGTGCACCCTCCCGCAGGAGTCTACTGGCAGGACTAAATCTGTTCTTGTTGCCACCTCAAGCAGGAGTCTATTGGCAGGGCCCGCATCTGCTCTTGTTGCCACCTCAGCAGGAGTCACTGGCAGGGCTACGTCTGCTTTTGTTGCACCTCACAGCAGGAGTCTACTGGCAGGGCCTGCATTGATTATTGTTGCCACCTCCAGCAGGAGCTTACTGGCAGGGCTACATATGTTCTTGGTTGTCACCTCCAACAGGAGTATACTGGCAGGGCTGCATTCTGCTCTTTTTGCCACTCCAGCAGGAGTTACTGGCCGGGCTCTGCATATGCTCTTGTTGCCACTCCAGAGGAGTCTACTGGGCAGGGCTAGGCTGCATCTGCTCTTGTTGCGTGCCACCTCGCAGGAGTCTACTGGCAGGGGCAGGCGTTCTGTTTCATGTTGCCACCTCAGCAGGAGTCTACTGTCAGGGCTACATCTGTTTTGTTGCCACCTCCAGCAGGAGTCTACTGGCAGGGATGCATCTGCTCTTGTTGCCCCTCCAGCAGGAGTCTACTGGCCAGGGTGCATCAGCTCTTGTTTGCCGCTCCAGCAGGAGTCTACTGGCAGGGGGCTGCATCTGCTCTTCCTGTTGACAGCCTCCTCAGGAGTCTACTGGCAGGGCTGCATTGCTCTTGTTGCACCTCCAGCAGGAGTCTAATGGCAGGTTGCATCTACTCTTGTTGCCACCTCCAGCAGGAGTCTACTGGCAGGGCTCTGAATCTGCTCTTGTTGCCACTCAGCAGGAGTCTCTGGCAGGGCTACATTGCTCTTGTTGCCACTCCAGCAGGAGTCTACTGGCAGGGCTGATTCTGCTCTTGTTGCCAACCTCCAGCAGGAGTCTACTGGAGGGCTGCATCTGTCTTGTTGCCACTCAGAGGAGTCTATGGCAGGGCTACATCTGCTCTTGTTGCACCTCCTGCAGGAGGTCTTCTGGCAGGGACCTGCATCTGCTCTTGTTGCCACCTCAAGCAGGAGTCATGGCAGGCTGCTCTGTCGTTGCCAACCTCCAGCAGAGTTACTGGCAGGGCTACAATCTGCTCTTGTTGCCACCTCCAGCAGGAGTCTACTGGCAGGGATGATCTGCTTTGTTGCCACCTCCAGAGGAGTCTACTGGCAGGGCTGCATCTGCTCTTTGTTACCCCCTCCAGCAGGGTCTACTGGAGGGATGCATCTGTCCTTGTTGCACCTCCAGCAGGAGTTCTGGCAGGGCATGCATCTGCTCTTGTTGCCACCACCCAGCAGGAGTTCATACTGGCAGGGGCTGCAAACTGCTCATTGTTGCACCTCCAAGCTGAGACTACTGGCAGGGATGCATTGTTCTTGTTACCACCTCCAGCAGGGAGTCTACTGGCAGGGTGGCATTCTGCTCTTGTTGCCACCTCCAGGCAGGAGTTCTACTGGCAGGGCTGCATCTGCTCTTGATGCACCACCAACAGGAGTCTACTGGCTGGGCTGCAATCTGCTTTGTTGCACCTCCAGCAGGAGTTACTGGCAGGGCTACATCCTGCTCTTGTTGCCACACAGCAGGAGTCTATTGGCAGGGACTGCGTCTGCTCTTGTTGCCACTTCCAGCAGGAGTCTACTGGCAGGGGGGAGGGCTGCATCTGCTCTTTTTCCACCTCCAGGCAGGAGTTCTATGGCAGGGCTTGATATGCTCTTGTTGCCACCTCAGCAGGAGTCTATGGCAGGTCTGCATATGCTCTTGTTGCCACCTCCAGCAGGAGTCTACTGGCGGGCTGCATCTGTCTTGTTATGCCACCTCCAGGCAGGAGGTCTACTGGCAGGGCTGCATTGCTCTTGTTGCCACCACAGCAGGAGTCTATGGCAGAGGCATCTTAGCTCTTGTGCCACCTCCGCACGGGTCTACTGGCAGGGCTGCATCTGCCTCTTGGTTGCCACCTCCAGCAGGAGTCTATTGGCAGGGCTGCATCTGCTTCTTGTTTGCCACTTCTAGCAGGATTTACTGGGCAGGGCTCTCTGCTCTTGTTGACACCTCCAGCAGGAGTTACTGGCATGGGCCTGCATCTGCTCTTGTTCTGTTCACCTCAGCAGGAGGCTACTGCAGGTTTGCATCTGCTCTTGTTGCCATTTTCGCAGGAGTTTCTACTGGCAGGGCTACATCTGCTCTTTTTGCCACCTCCAGCAGGAGTATACTGGCAGGGCTGCATCTGCGCTTGTTGCCACCTCCAGCAGGAGTCTACTGGCAGGGCGCATCTGCTCTTGTTGCCCCTCCAGCAGGGAGGTCTACTGGCAGGGCTACATCTGCTCTTGTTGCCCTCCAGCAGGAGTCTACTGGCAGGGCTGCCATCTGATCTTGTTGCCACCTCCAGCAGGAGTCTACTGGCTGGGCTGCACACTGCTCTTGTCTGCCACCTCCAGCAGGAGTCTTAATGGCAGGGGCTACATCTGCTTTGTTGCGACCTCCAGCAGGAGTCTACTGGCAGGGGCATCTGCTCTTGTTGCCACCTCCAGCAGGGTCTACTGGCAGGATGCATCTGCTCTTGTTCCACCTCCAGCAGGAGTCTACTGGCAGGGGTAAATCTGCTCTTGTTGCCACCTCCAGCAGGAGTCTACTGGCAGGGCTGATTCTGCTCCTTTGTTGCCACTCCAGCAGGAGGTCTACTGGCACGGGCTACATATGCTTTGTTGCACCTCCCAGCAGGAGTATACTGGCACGGGCTGCATCTGCTCTTGTGCCTCTCCAGACAGGAGTTCTGGGCAGGGCTGCATCTGCTCTGTTGCCACCTCAAGAAGGTGTCTACTGGCAGGGCTGCACTCTGCTCTTGTTGCCACTCCAGAGGCAGTCTAATGGCAGGGCTGCATCCTGCTCTTGGTTGGCCACTCCAGCAGGAAGTCTTACTGGCAGGGCTGCATCTGCTATTGTTGCACTCCAGCAGGGAGTCTACTGGCAGGGTTGCATCTGCTCTTGTTGCCACCTCCAGCAGGAGTCTACTGGCAGGGCTGCATCTGCTCTTGTTGCCACCTCCAGCAGGAGTCTACCTGGCATGGGGCCTGCATCTTCTTTTGTTGCCCTCCAAGAGGAGGGAGTCTACTGCCAGGGGCTAAATGTGCCTCTTGTTGCCACCTCCAGCTGGAGTCTACTGGCCGGCAGGGCTGCATCTGTTTTGTTTGCCCTCTTTCCAGCGGAGTCTACTGCAGGGCTACAATCTGTTCTTGTTACCATCTCTCTAGATAAGAATGATAGGAACTATGTTGAGTTAAGCATAAGAATTAACAACTGGGCGTCTACACTGCAAAATGAATTGTTTACTATCCTAATGGCGCTAAAGCTAACTTATAACACTGAGCTTGACTCTCTCATCGTTATTGATTCTATTTAATCACTGATAGCTTTGACGCGCGTAATGATTCCAACAACATGCTCATTGGAGAAACCAGATATAGTACTCAAATATCATGAATAAAAAAAGAAAAATTAATGTACATTGTTATTGAATTCCATCACACACTGGATTACTCCTTCATGATAAAGTTGATATATTAGCCAAGAAAAGAACCCTGAAGGAAAGTAGAGAATATAACTTTGGTATATCTGTGTTTAGCATTAGGAATTATATTAGGAAGAGAAGAAAAATAATGAACGAATGTTATAGGATGAAGTTAGAAGTTGAGTAGATCTAGTAATTAGCCACTATGATATGAACCTAGATCTAAATACGTTATGGAGCAAACTTGCAATGTGAACAGACTGATGAATATTGAGTGGCCAGGCATTAGGCTTGTTTACAAGTACTCGCAGTTGGGAGACCACAAGATGATGATCAAACTAATTATAATGTATGAGGCTAGCACTATTAGTCACTATCTTGAACACTATTTGCTTTATTGTCTATTTTTTGAGGAATTTAGAGACAGACAGTATAATAACGTATGTGATATGTCAAGATATCTTTATTAATGAAATATGATACCAGACTATGAAGCAAATTTTCTAAATCTGTTGCAACACAAAAGACAAACCTGTAAATATAAATCTAGATGACTTCTGTTAACACTTTGGGGGCCTCGTACATAGGTTTTTGTATATCCATATGCTCTTTTGCCCCATCCACGGGATGGATTGATGACACAAAAAACCAGCCACTTAGACGGCAAAATCTAAAATCTTGTGCACAATTATTATATTTTTTTGTTGTTTTTATTTTTTTAATAGCAGTAGTATTGTTGTGGGAGAGCAGATTTGTTGATTTTTAAA
The DNA here is from genome assembly GCF_026875155.1 of Cherax quadricarinatus. NCBI lineage: Eukaryota > Metazoa > Arthropoda > Malacostraca > Decapoda > Parastacidae > Cherax > Cherax quadricarinatus. The sequence goes on along the minus strand of NC_069404.1, from coordinate 89,946,978 downwards.
TAATTGTGGTAGGTAGTGGTGGTGGGGTGGTGGTGTGGGTTTGTGGTGGTAGAATGATTTGGTGGCAGTGGGGGGTGGCGGGCCCCGGGGGGGGGTGGGGGCAGTGGTGCCGGTGTGGGGGTGGCGGGGGTGGTAGGGTGCCTGTGTGGTGGTGGGGGTTGGGGGTGGTTAAAATCATTTTAGGATGGCGGGGCTAGTTAGTAAATAAATAACTTTTTTTAACCATTTACGGGAACTTTAGACTCTAAGCCAGATTTTTCAAAATGCTGAGAAAAAACACTTTTGTGTTTGTGCGATGGAACGACAACCGGGGCCTGTACCTCTGCAGTTCGGGTTTTTTTCATTTATGATATTTTCAGAGCGCGCCCCCGGCGACCTCTGTATAAAATTTCATGCGCGTTTAAATTTTGGGCATTCTACAACGCATTTTTATGTTTGCTTCTCTGATACCAGCAAAACATGATGGAATGTTATGACACTGCGTCTTGGACAAAAATTTTGAGTTGATGCATTTTATCTTGAAATTTCATCCACCCAAGTGCCTTTGGGGACGAAACTTTTTCAGAAATAAAATGCCAAAACCCGCATATTAGATTTATTTGCGTGTAGAGATCTTCTCGAGTAAACTTTATCCAGCCCCCAAAAGGGGTTAACTAAAAACGTCACGTGTACTACGCTGTACACAAAAAACCCGCACATAGAAGAAAGGAGCTTACGACATTTCGGTCCGACTTGGACCTTTTACAAAGTCACAAAACCCGAAAGGGAGCAGGACGGCTATATATAGGCAGGAAGAGGATGGGGTATAGTAGTATATATATGGAAAGGGAGAGTTTTAGTGTAGTGGGAGTGTAGTATGGGGAATTAAGGAGGGGAGGGGCCCTCAAATATAAAGAAAGGGGGAAACTGCCCAAAGGGGCCCAGGGGCCCACAAGGGGGGCTAGGGGCCCACAAGGGGGATAGGTGCCCACAAGGCACAGGGGCCCACAAGGGAGAGAATGCACGAGGTGGGGGGGGGGGGAAATGGGAAAAAATAAGAAGGGAAAAAAACACGCGACGAAAAAAAAAGAAGAAAAAAAAAGAAAGAGGGAAAGGGGAAGAGGGGAGAAAAGAAAAAAAGAGGAATCAGTTTTGTCACGGGTTCTGAAGTTTGGAACATTTTCAAAGTAGGGGGGAGGGGGGGCATCTAAGAGACAAAACCAGGACAAATTCTACAAAGGAAATTGTTTATTAGAAGGATTTAACTAAAACGGCGACGTTCGAGTTGGGAATAGGGGAAACAGTTTTTAACGGAAACCCCTCATAGAGGCGTGATCTTGCGGAAAGAAAAACCCTTGTTTTGTTCGGCAACCTAACACTATTTTTGTGCTCCCTAATCTTCGTGTGACTTTGTAAATGGTCCCAAATCGGACCGAAAAGTAGTCGTAAGCTCCTCTCTTTTTATGTCCGGGTTTTTTGTGTATCGTTTCCCAAACACGGTTATTTGCCCCTTTTTTGTTATTTCTACCTTCTGGTTTATTTCCCGGTGAATCCTTGATGGACAGCAGCAAGCAGCAAATTTGATCTTAATTGGGGGTAAAGTGTGGGAAATGTTTTGGCTGCCTTGTGTGTGGTGGTAGTACTAAAATTGTTAATTGTGTTCTCACCGGGTAGTGTTAAAATTGGAGGTTTCAGGTTCTTTTCGTCGGTGATAAAAATTGGGAGGGAGTTAAGTTTATGAAAGCTTGCTGCAGGCAGGAAATCTTTTGCACCGTAGAACCTCATTTTCATACTGGTTCAAAGGGTACCAACCTCATACTTCATATGATGTCTGCACCATACCCATATTTCATCTGGTGTGTTGCTCCATACCTATGGTTCATTTCTACCATACCCCTGCTACATTCATACTCCATACCTCATACTACCATACCTCATATTACCAAACCCCACTGCCTTTCCTCAGCTTTATATGGGTGTCATGGCTGCCAGCCCTGGGTTTTATACGGGGGCCCGGCGCCTACCGCAATGCGATTGATACAATGTTATGGTCCATGAAAGGTGAGACCTCCGACATAATCACTTGCCTCCCAGGTCTTTGACGTTGGTTGTTATCGCTCTATTTTTGTGGCCGAATTTTGTTTTTGGTACTGCTGATGAATATTTAATTTCCTCATGTTTTCCATATCTGAGTAATAGAAATTTTCTCATCGTTGCACTTCATATTGTTTTTCTCTGCATCCCACTGGAAGAGAATGGTTGAATGTCCGGCCTGGAGGCCATTGCAGTGTCTGCAATGGAGGACACTGTCATGCGATTCGGGGTGACCATCTGCAAGAGGAAGAACAACGGTGGCAGTGTGGCTGACATCCTATTTCAATGTCGGGATAATGAGGATGAGGAACAAGAATGGGGAGCTAGTACTGTGCCTTGTGTACAGAGAACTCTTCCAACCGTAGCCTTCTCATAGCTGCCTCGGACTAGACACTTGTTTGAACGGATACTCTCTGTGTTCGTAAAGTGAGGAAATTATAGATCCATCGACGACTAATTCCTTTATTCCTTTAGAGCACGCATTTTGTGCGCTATTATATACGCCATGGGTCACGACTGTCGAAGGCTTTTGCAGAAGTTTGTATAGTATTACATCTGCATACTTTTGTCCATCTAGTGCATTTTAGACCTTGACGCGTAGTGAACCACATAGTATGAGACAGAACAGGAGCGAGGATCTTTCTTAAACCCATGTTGCCCCTGGGTGGTGTAACTGATGGGTTTTCTAGATGGGGGAGGTGATCTTGCATCTTAGGACCCTTTCAAAATATTTAGATAATGGGATGATTAGTGCTAATTTGATTGTCCAACATTTTTTTTATTTTTTTGGCAGTTGTTTTTATAAAATGCAGGCCTTTGTGAGTTGATATAATAAGTATAGATACGTGGCTTTTTAAATTCACCTCAGACGATCATCTGTGTCCAGTCCTTCTTCTCTTCACGATAAATTCCCGTAAAAGCCTGAGAACGTGAAATTTTATATTATTATTATTTATACTGACTTCCCCATGAGTCTAGTCCAGGTTAAGAAAACCGTGGGAATTATTATCAGTTACCTACTCGGCATGACATAATATATTAATGTCGTGCCAAATAGGTAAAACTACTTTTGCTATTTTTGGCTTAAATAGCAACGCTCTTGCTTGACCGAATAATGCAAGACGAAAAATTTTGTTGTACTGCAATAATTTCGCCTAAAATCATTCAGGGCCTAACGAAAAAATATATTTTCATTGTTTCCGTTTATTATTACATTATTATAAACATATCTAAAATATAAATTACTGGATTAGGCTAAATTAAATTGGCGCTTGTTAAAATAAGGTTAAGGTAAATTTTCTAAGGTTCTGGTCTTTTGGTACAAAGATAATTAATTTTTACATTAAACATAAATAAAAAATTATATCTTGAAACGTATAAGAGAAAATTTAGAAAGGAATTATATATATATATTAGTATATATAGTATATATATATATATATTATATATATATATAATATATAATATATATAGTATGAAAGATTTTGATATATATATATATTAAATATATATATAAGTATAGTATAGTATATATATAATATATATAGTTATATATATATTAATGATATATATATATATAGAATATATATATATGTGTAGATGTGTGTGTAATGTGTGTGGTGTGTGTTGTGTGTGTGTGTGGTGTTTGTGTGGTATTGTGTGTGTTGTGTGTTAACAGATTATTTTGCTAGGTCCCAATTTTGATATATTTGTACATATGCCCCAAAGGAGACAGTACGTTTCAGTCCTTGCTTTTCTGTTCTGTGGCTGCTGGTCTCTGTAGTCCATACCGGGGTATTTTTTGTATGTGTGTTCCAGTCAACACCAGCACTGACAGCGTCACCACCACATCCCATCACTGACAGCTACAGTCACCCACCCCCTCAGCACCAGCAACTGACAGCATCACACCCACCAGACCAGCACTGGACAGCGTCACTCACCAGCACGCAGCACTGACAGCATCACCCACCAGCACCGAGCACTGACAGCATAACCACCCGAGCACCAGCCACTGACAATAGACATCACCAGGTACCAGCACCAGCACTGACGCAATCAACCCGTACCAGCACCAGCACTGACAAGCATCAGCACCACCACACCATCCTGATAGCAGCACCAGCACTGACAGCGTCCAACCACCAGCACCTAGCACTGACAGCATCACCAGCGCACACCACACTGAACATAACCACATCACCAGCACTGACCAGCATCAACCACCACACCAGCACCTGAGCACTGAACAGCATATCACCACCACACCAGCACTGACAACATCACCACCAGCAACCAGCACTGACAGCACACCCACCAGCACCAGCACGGACAGCGTCCACCTACCAGCACCAGAACGACAACATGGATCAACCACCATCCACTGACAGCATAACCACCAGCAACCGCAGCACTGACAGCATCACCACCAGCACCACACAGACAACACACCACCAGCACCATCACTGACAGCATCACCACCAGCAACCCAGCACTGACCGCGTCAATCCATCCATCACCAGCAACTGACAGCATCACACCAGCACCAGCACTGGACAGCAACACCACCAGCACCGACACTGACAACATCAACCACCAGCACCAGCACTGACAGCATCACCACCAGCACCAGGCACTGACAGCGTCAACACCACCAGCACAGAGCACTGAAAACGTCACCACCCATCCAGCACCAGCACTGACAGCATCAACACCACCAACACCAGCACTGCGACAACATCGACCACCACACCATCACAGACAGCGTCACCACCAACACCAGCACTGACAGCATCTCCACCAACACCAGCACCTGGACATCATCACCAAACGCAGCACCAGCACTCGACAGCGTCACCACCGCACACCAGCACAGACATCACCACCATCACCAGCACTGACTACATCACCACCAGCAACCAGCACTGACAACTACACTAACCAGCACAAGCACTTACAAGGCACACCACAACACCAGCACTGACAGCGTCTACCCACCATCACCAGCTCGACAACAACACCACAATCACCAGCACAGACAACTCAACCACCAACCAACCACACAGACAAACATCACCACCAGCCCCAGCAACTGACTTCACCACCAGCCCAGCAACTGTACAGCAACACCACCACCCACACTGACAACCATCACCTACCAGCACCAGCCAACTACAACATCACTCCTACCAACACCAGCACTGACAACAACACCACCAGCCCCAGCACTGACAACATCAACCACCAGCACCAGCACAGACAACATCACACACCAGCACCAGCACTGGACAGCATCACCATCCAGCCCCAGCACCAGCACTGACATCACCACCAGCACCAGCACTGACATCAACCACCAGCACAGCACTGACAGCGTCCCAACCCGTGACCAGCACCAGCACTGGGACAACATCACCACCAGCAACCACACTGAACAGCATCACCACCAACCCAGTCACCAGCAACAGAACAGCATCACCACCAGCACCAGCACTGACAGCATCACGCCCCACCACACCAGCACTGACAAAGCGTCACCCACCAGCACCAGCACTGACAACAACAACCACCGACACCACGACTGACAGGCAGTCACACCACCACAACCGAGCACTGACAAGCGTCACCACCGAGCACCAGCACTGACCAACATCAACCACCAGCACCAGCACTGACAACAACACCACCAACACCAGCCACTGACAAACATCACCACCGAGCAACCAGCACTGACCAAACATCACCACCAGCACCAGCACTGACAACAACACCACCAGCACCAGCAACTGACAGCGGTCACCCACCAGGCACACAGCACACTGGACAGCATCACACCAGCACCAGCACAGACAGCGTCACCAGCCAGCACCAGCACTGTACAACATCACGCAGCCACCAGAGCACCAGCACTGACAACATCACCACCAACACATCACTGTGACAGCATCACACCACCAGCACCAGAGCAACTGACGCAACACACCACCAGCACCAGCACTGACAACATCACCCCCACACCATCACTAGACAGCGTCACCCAAACAGCACCAGCACTGACAACATCACCAACCGCACCAGCACTGACAACATCACGCACCAGCACCAAGCACTGACAACATCACCACCAGCTCCAGCACTGACATCACCACCGAGCAACCAAGCACTGACATCATCACCAAACACCAGCATCTGACAGCATCACCACCAGCACCAGCACTGACAGCATCACCGACCAACACAGCACTGACAAGCGTCACCACCAGCACCACACTGACAACAACACCACCCATCAACCTATCACTGACAGCATCACCACCCAACAACCACACTGACAGTCATCACCACACCAGCACAGCACTGACCAACATCATCACCACCAACACAACCGAGCACTGACAGCATGCACCACCAACAGCCAGCACTGACACATCACCACCAACACAGCACATGACATAACATCACCACCAGCACGCAGCACTGACATGCATCACACCACCAACAACCAGCACTGACAAGCATCACCACCACACCAGCACAGACAGCATCACCACCAACACAGAGCACTGACAGGCATCCCACCAGCAACATGCCACAGACAGCAATCACCACCAGACACCAGCACTGACGGCATCACCACCAGCACCAGCACTGACAGCATCACCACCAACACCAGCAATGACACCATCACCACCACACCCAGCAACGACAGCATCACACCCACCAACACCAGCACTGGACAAACATCACCACCAGCACACCAGCACTGACAAACATCACCACCAGCATCCAGTACTGACAGCAATCATTCACCCGCACCAGCGACTGACAGCGTCACCCACCAACCAGCACCAGCACTGACAAACATCACAACCAACATCACCAGCAAAACTGACAGCATCACCAACCAGCACCACCGACTGACAGCGACAAACCACGCAGCACCAGCACTGACAACATCTAATCACCACCAGCACTCAGCCCTGACAGCATAATCCACCACACACAGCAACTGACAGCATCACACCACCAGCACCAGCACTTGACAGCAAATCACCACCACACCAGTCACTAACAACCATCACCACCACACCAGCACTGAACAAGCATCACCACCGAGCACAGCACAGACAGCATCACCACGCAGCACCAGCACTGACAACATCACCAACATAACCAGCACAGAAAGTCATCAACCACCACCAACACCCAGCACTGACAGCATCGCACCACCATCACTCAGCAACGACAACATCATCCACCATCACCAGCTCTGCAAGCATCACCACCAACAAACACCAGCACCTGACAACAACACCACCAGCACAAGCACCTGACAGCATCACCACCCAGCAGCAAACCAGGACTGACAGCGATCACCACCAGTCATCCAGCACAGACACAACACACCAGCACCAAGCAGCTGACAGCATCACAACCGACCAGCACCAGCCCTGGACACATCACCACCAGCACCAGCACTGACAACATCACCACCAGCACCGGCACAGAACAACATCATACCACCCAGCACCATCACTGAAACAACATCACCCACCAGCACCACACTGACACATCACCAACCAGCACCACACTGACAACGATCACCCACCAGCACCGCACTGACAGCATCACCCACCCACGACCAGCACTGGACAGCATTCACCACCAGCTCCAGCACTGACAGCATCATCACCACCATCACCAGCATTCCTGACAAAGCATCACCACCAGCACCAGCACTGACAGCATCACCACCAGCACCAGCACATGATCATCAACCCATCACAAACCCCTAGAACCACCACCAGAGACGCATCACTTAATACCAGTATCAGAACTGAAACCAGAACACCTGTACCCGCATGTTGACCCACCAGGACCTACCATCAAAGGGAGCACAGCTTCTGTACTGCAGAGCCATGATAAACGCACTAACAGTGGAGTAATTTCTATATATCTCTGTTTGGTGGTCTAAATAAACTGATCTAAAGTCTTTGTGATGATGCGACTTTGCAAGATCGAGCAAGTCAAAATGATACCTGGTGATGCTTGTCCACCGTTCTATGTGATGTTATTGAGAGAGTTCAACCCTTATCTTGTTCACTTTATATCCAGAAGACAAGTCACGACATCTGAAATCTGGAACCTCGGATTATGCGATTGTTGTAGGAGCCCATACAAAGCTGTCTAGAATCAAGCCGCAAGCCCAGACCGAGTGCCATTATCAATCCTCGCACCCATAGAAGATGGAAGGTTCCGCTTGGATTTTTCGTTTCGAATTGCTTCTCTCCTGGCCGTAGCTAGTGTTAAAGAGCCAGGATCATGGCTATAGTCCCGGCCTCACTCCAAGGAAGGTTCAACATACTCTCGCCGCCGGAGTCTCCTTCTCCATGAATGGCATGTTCTAGGCTGCAACATGTACCCTCAGAAAAGTTATGGGGAAAGAAGCCCATTTGTTTCATCTATAACTAACTCAGTTCCGCCGACTGTTGATCAGGACAAAGGTTATAGACGTCAGAGCATCATTACTATAATGCCTCGCTCATGACGAAACTCACCTCCATTTCCATTATGTAACCTTGGTAGTGAAAAGGGAGAATTACTGACAAAATGTTAAGTAAATGTGACACAGATGCAACTAGTGTGACAATAAAAAGTGACAAAAAGCAACATAATGGACGATTTGAAATGTGACACAGATGCATCTAGTCGTGGCTTAATGTGACACCGATGCAACAAATGTGACCATTTAATTTTGACAAAGACTCAACTAGCGTGAACAATAAAAAAATGCAATGAGGTGCCCATTTACCTCACCTTGGTAGTACTAACCATACCAACGGACGGTGACAGAACCCGCGGTCAGAGTCATACAACTCCAACCGACGTGTTAGCCACTGGACCAGCTGGGTACAATAAGATTCAATACCAACTAGGTATATTTTATACACCATAGTGAAGGTTAACATGGGCACCACTGTGACCACAAAGCAATAGTTCGTGAGATCGTGATGACGGTTTTGAGGGGGAACTTGAGCTAGAGTTTCGTCACGCCCACCTGTGCCTCGGCCCGCCAGCGTGGCCGTGCATTTGTGGCCACATGCAAAGGCCTGCCTATAGTGCAAGCATCTTTATAAAATAGCTCGACCGTTATCATAAATGTAACATGGACATGGCTGGATGGTGCGGCTACATCAATCTTAATATGTCTCGTTATGTATATAAAGGATAAGAAGTATACGACATGCCTTCCTCGTAGAACCGCCTCCTTGTGTCCTCCCTAGTGGAGTATCTGGTTCTCACCAGCGAGTCCGAGGTACGACTTGCCCTAACCTTTATAACCAAGTAGGACTTCACTGTTTTATCCTTCCTTGTTGTCGATCAGATTAACTTTCCCTGGTGACCTTCTTAAAATTGTGATTTGCTTCCCATGCGAGACTTACGCATTGTGCCACGAAAACCCATAATCGATTGGCAATGCACAAATTGACGACTTGATCGTTCCATATCTGGGGTTACCAGCTTTGATCCAGAATTCTGTTATAACAGCTGCAGAGTAAGATGTAGGATTTAAGTGCCATACAGCTAATGCTTTCTGCCCAGTATCGTACCCAAGCGGCAGGCACTGGTAATTCTGTCACTCTCCCATCAGTGTTCCACCAATACCTTCATAAGATGGGCAGTGATAGGTCCGATGCCATCAAAGTGTCCGAGGACGCAGCAGATTGCCATGAGGTGCTCAACCTATCCCTGCAATGCCAGCTAGTTCGAGTAGTAGTTTCTCCACAGGGGACGCCTTGTCGGAAAACAATTACTTCAACTATAATGCCATCTCGTGTTTGATGTCCCAAATGCCGTCTGCAGAAAGACGTTTCTGTTGTGCGGCTAGTGCTCTCCCTAGAGTGTCTGTATTGTTCCTTAGTGTTATTCCAGAATGGTGAAAAAAACGTCCTAGGTTGATCAGTGATTCCTCAAAATAAAAGGGTCTATTTGTTGAACGCATCCTTACAATGTTTACGAGATAGTAGGGGGGGGGGGGGGGGGGAGATCCATTTCTACATGCCAACAATTCGGGTCACAGTGTTCGCCTTAGAGCAAATAGCCAATCATGTTGACCTTGTTCACTATCCTTACGCCTGTTCATTAGAGGAAGATTTGTCACCTGACCAGTGGTCGGTGGCTATTCTGCCGGGGAGTACCTCATCCACCGTCACTGATCAATCTGTTCCACACCTAGAGGAGAAAGAACTTAGCTCCACTGACTTCCCAATGAAGTCAAGCGTTTGTTAGACTCTTGTAGAACAAACGCTAAATCCATTGCCTTACCAGGTGAAAGATGTGTATAAACGAACTTATTGTCCAAAGGGAAAAATACAACGTATTCCACTTGAACCTGGTACTGAGACCTATCTACATACCTGCGTACAGAATCCTCATTCACAAGTTGCCTGTAATCAGAAGAATTGATCAATCAAAGCTTGATGATGGAGTTAATGCACCTAGCAATTCCCCTGGAATGCACCATTTATACTTAGTACCTAAGAAGGATGTAACTTGGCGTCCTCAGTAATTTGACTTATAGGAGTTAAACGCAAAAACCATTCCAGATCGCTTATCCACTTCCCTGGTTAACTGGGTGAATCTATTAACGTATATTTGAGATAACAAAGTCTTTTCAACCCTAAGATTAGTTACAAGGGTTTTGGCAAGTCCCTCTTCACGAGACAGCCAAGAACTAACTGCTTCTCATCTCCACTCCTACAGGACATTATCACTTCCTCCGTATTGGCATTTTGGATTACGATCTTCCCCTATCACGTTCTCAAGGCTCATGACTAATATCTTTAGAGTCCTCAATAGTATGCACTTATGTGTACTAGATGACGTAAACGTGTCATTGTCTAAAAGACGGTGGGATACACACATGAAGAAGACTTGATGTAGTACTTTGGTAAGCTTGAAGAAGCTAATTTAAAATGATCAAACTGTCAAAATGTCAATTTTTCTTTTCAGATCAGAAAGTTAAGTTTCCTTGTCCACGTAGTCACTCCCTAGAGGGGTTTACGACTGACCAAAGTAAAAGTAACTGCAGTACAAAATTTTTCCAAACCCAAAACCTGCTGATGCGTAAGATCCTTTGTGGTGCTTAGCCAGGTTTTTATAGATCTTTCATTGCCATTTTTTTCTCTTCCATAGCGCGCTCCTCTAACAGATTTGCTTAAGAAAGATCACCTTTTTGTTTGGCCCCTTCTTCCGTCAAGAAGAGCATTCCAAACATCTAAAAGAAAAGCTATCTTCTGCTCCAATTTTGAAATTATCCTTCCAGATTTTTTCTAAGCCTTTCTATCTAGACAACTGGATGCTAGTTCAATTGGCATAGGTGCCGTACTTAGTCTCAGAAAACCCGATGGCAAGTAACAACGCAGTTTGCATTTGCTAGCCTGCGACCTTACAAAGGCCTGAACGTAATAATACAGTAACTGAGCAAGAAGCTTTTGCAACGCAAATAGTATGGTCCCGTTTGAAAGCACTTTCCGAGACATTATAATATCAGTAACTCTGTCATGTCTTGACAGATCATGCTCCACTGATACCCTTATTCCAGAATCAAACAACCTACTGGAAGGTTAGACTAGATGACCTTGACTATCCAAGAGTTAATCCCCACCTTTGAGCATTTACCTGGCAAGATCAAATGTAGTCGCAGATGCCTTATCGCGACAATGTTAGTATAGTAACTGCAGACCCTCCATTTAGTGCCTGAAGATGTAAAGAATGTCTCAAACGAAAACATATCCCATGGAGGGACTGGTGTGATTTCGATTCCTCTTCCAAGGAGTAGATCTTATTCCTACTGTGAAGGCCACACAGCACCCATTAGTGACATTTGTCATGACCTAGAAATACTGTATCGAAAACAGCAGGAGTTTGGGTCTTCCTACAGAAGAGTATAACCATTAGTAATTCCACAGTCACTATTGAATGTAGCCTTACAGCGTTCATGAATGTACAGGTGGTTGCAGCACCCTGGTATGGATCGTTCATTCAAACAAGCTTCAGATTGAAATTCTTTTGGCCTTCGTATGGGCAACTGCTATTGCTGAGTATGTCAGGAAATTGTAGTGTCTGCAGCAACATAAAGGCCATTCAAATGGTTCTCTAATCCAATCCAAGTGTATCCACTACTAGCGAACCTTTGGAAAGAGAGTTTGCGCTAGATTTGTTATAACTAATTTCCATGTTCCCCCAAGGTATCAAACTCTGTGTGTTATGGTAGAACCCATTTCATCACCCAGATATTGCGAAAGTTAGTCCCCTATTTGCAGATAAGACTGCCGAGACATTAGCCAAAGCGTATTAGAGAACGCCATTAACTCAGGCATACCACCCCTCAGATCCCTAGTAACAGATCATGGAGGTGAATTCTGTAATGAAATTCTTGAAAATTTGTGTACCTTGTACAAGACCTTCTCTAAATCCACCATTGTTTCCTCATCAACCTGCCATCAATGGGTTAGCGGAACGAAACCAATACGAAATACTGATGTATTGAGAGCCACTATCAATCCCAATAGTGAAACCTGGGATGAAGTTATACCAGATGTGCAGTGTGCTTAAAAATTCTGCTTACAAATGTTTCTATAGGTGACACTCCACATTATGCATTGTAGGCGAGATAAACGTTTGCCCTTATAGTTGTTATATTCTAATCCGAAACCAAATTACAAACCCTGATGACTTCGTAGCAAGCTCGTGAACCAAGCTTAAGCTCAAAGTGTTTTTAGAAGAAATCCGTGAAACACATCATGAAATCAACAGCTGAATTTACAAGAGTCGCAAATGACTCGAGTAAAGCCAAATCCAAACTCAAAGTAGGTTCCGAGAGTTATGCAGACTAAATTTAACAAAAACGTCAGCAATGGCCAAAGCTTGATCAGAAATTTTGTTGGTCCTTATCGCGTAGTAGAACATATCACTGTAATAAGTATAAGGTTAGAGAGATTAGTACTGGTCCAGTATAAAGAATTCGCATTTGGATCAAAAGAAAGTTAGTATTGATGATCAATGACGTCCCAACCCAGACTAATGTGACAGACACTGACATCACCTCCTGATCCTGTACTCTCTTCCCCCTCTGGAAATACTCAAACAGATGATCAACCAGAATGTCGTTATTTCCCTACGTAACACGAACGTATTGAGAAATCCTCAAGTATCATTTTGTAACTTCCCAATACAGATTTGCCTCAAATACAGCATGAGTTAGGCCAATGCAACAGGATTTGATCCTCCCAGTGAGGACAACCCAATCTTGGCATGATGTCAATCAGCACAACCCTAGCAGAGGATGGGGTTAAATGTACATAACGCTGTAATAGATAATTACAGTAATCAACTTATCAGTATTCAAGAATATTTTAGTGTTTGTGGTTCTCCTCCGCATTCAGAAGTTAACAGTCCAGATTTGCGTTGCACCGAATCTGCCTTCTGTTAAACACTCTTTCTTTGTATATATTCCTGTCCTCAGAATCCGTAGAATGCACACGAATACAGACGATCGATCAAATTTTTGTTATTAATAAATCACTTGTTAATCTAAATGTTAGTTCGTTGTTCATTTGTAGAGTTTTAAAGTTGTACTATATATACCCTTGTATTGCATACAGTTTTCAGTTACGTAAGCTTTCATTCCAATGTTCTACTATGTATCTATAATGTTTCATGTTGTGTACTTTTGACTTGTATAGAATCAGCCCAAGCCGTATACCTAACCATCTCTAGTTTGTATTAGTTGTATGTCGGGACGACATACGTTAGGTCGTCGCGCCGAGCTCCTCAAGTAGTAGTAACCAGTTACCAGTCTCAGTAGTAGTAACCATTACCAGTCCTCATAGTGGAAGTAACCAGTCAAGCGGTACGAAAGTTACGGTAACTGGTCCAACCGTCTCTGCCTGAGTCACTATCTGAATCATGAGTTTTGTGCTGACCTCAGCAGTATAAGAATAAGGGGCCCCCTCACAATAGGTACCTGCAGGACCGGCGAGTCAAGTTTTAACAACGAGTGAGCCAAGGATAGAAAAGGAACGGCTGGCAAGAGCATCTGTTTCACAATAACAGCAAATTATAACGTAAAACACCTACGAGAGTATTTGCTAAACCCCTAATTCCACGTATACTAAGAACCCCACATGATAGCCATAACCTCATGTTTTCATACGGGTTCATGGCTGCCATACGTCATTGCTTTAATACGGGTGTCATGGCTGCCTACATCATGCTTATCATACGTGTTGTCATGGCTGCCACTTACCTCATGCTTTATAACTGGTGTCAAGGCTGCCATACTCTCAGCTTCATACGGGTGTCATGGCTGCCATATCCTTCAGTTTCATACGGGTTGTCAAGGCTGCCATAAAAATAACAGACGTCGTCTTTATATGTGGAGTCATGAATTAATTTGTGAACAATCTTCCTCTTCACGTTTAAAACAGAAGCATCTGCATGAAAACTGGAGTTTTGTCTCAACTTCCTCCTCCTCCATGTGGTTTTGTCTGACGCTCCTACTTGACTGAGCAACTTCCCGTAGTAGTTTCTTGATGACTATATCTTTTTTCCCCCTGTGTAATGTTGTCTGGATAATTCTAGAAAAAAATCTCTGCTTACAAGGTGTTTTCAACAATGAGTTTTTCTGTAAACAATGAGAGCGAAGGTTTACCTTGCCAAGCATAATGCAAGCGAACACATGAAGGACGACTTGGAAAGAAGAAAAAAAAATCCACAACACACAACCAAGCGCCACGTAATTGCAAATAAATCTTTAGATGACTTAGTCCGACCCTGGACCATCGTTATTCCTGGTCTTGATGAAGATGGTCTAGAAGGACCGATCAGTGTCTAAATATTTATTTATCCAATATGTGAATTAGGTCGAACTATTTAACCTTGTCACTATCCTTTGTCACTGTTTTTTTCCCACACATAAGGAGTGCATCACTGTCCTGCAACGTAATCACTCACTACGGAATGGCAATGTCACTATTCCATGTCACTGTGTCACACTACATAATGGCATGTCACTATTCCCTTGTCACAGTGTCTCATACATAATTTCATGTCACTATTCATGCACTGTGACTCACTACATAATGGCATGTCCTATTCCTTGTCACTGTGTCTCACTTACATAATGGGCATGTCTACTAATTCTTGTCACTGTGTCTCAACTACATAATTTCCATGTCACTATTCCTTGTCAACTGTTTCTCACTACACAATATGGCATAGTTCACTATTCCTTGACACTGTGTCTCACACATAATGGCAGTCACTATTCCTTGTCACTGTGTCACACTACATATTGGCATGTACTATTCCTTGTCACCGTGGACTCACTACATAATTTCAAGTCACTATTCCTTGTTCACAGTGTCTCACTACCTAATGGCATGTCCACAATTCCTTGTCACTTAGTGTGTCTCACTACATAATGTCTTCAACTATTCCATGTCCACTTGTGTCTCACGAATAAGGCATATATCACTTTTCCTTGTCACTGTATCTCACAACATTAAAAAAATATCAACACTGGTCTATGTCAGTGAACGCCACTGTTTTATTCTGTTTCTTTCATATTCATTCTACTCAGTGTTTATACAAGTGTCAGTATATTGTAGAATGACGCACTCACAGCATAACAACTCTTCATGCCCTACCCTTGACAACTCTGACGAAGCCGACAAACTTCTTACCAAGCTCCATATGCACGTTCCGGTTAAAGCTTGTGCCAGCACTGCAAACCTAACACCAGGGGCCTCTCCCAGAGGGGGGCCACTGACCCTCCTGCTTCCACCCTGGCATCTCCATGGACTACGTCACGCTAACATCCTGAGACACAAGATTTGCCAACATGGCAGTAACGCTATCTTACCTTCCTTTCCGGGGTCATCGCCCCCGTCCACGATCCTAGACTCAAACTCCTGGTTGCTGGCCTGGTTCGATTAGCTCTTGGTGCCAGCCGCACGCAAGCCATCGTAAGGAGCACAAACCCGGGGCGTTAAAAAGTGATTTTGAGGAACATAATGTGTAAAAACTGTTTAAAACAAAAGACTAATGCAAGGCACTGAAAAGTCTGGCACTTATCGCCTCTCTCGGTGTGTTTCGTAGCCCGACTGCCAAAAATAACTTATAATGGTTTATAATAATAACCATGATTTTTTAAAGGGGGCGGGCCGTTATGTGGCCAATGGAAATCCTCGGTCAAATGACCAAAAAGCACCAGCTGTGGGACATAAGAACTAAGGACCAGCTTCAGGAAACACTTGTCTTGTTTCCTGACAAACATTATAACCTACCTACCTACCTACCTACCTACCTACCAACCTACCTATCTACCTCCTACCTACCTAACTAACCTACCTACCTACCTACCGTCTGTTTCTGCGCAGAAGTCCCTCTTGCTTTTCAAACGGAGTGGTGTTCAGTGAGTATGTTAAGAACCAGTCCATTCCAGATTCCTCAGGTATAAATTATAATGTAAACCTTTCCTGTGCTTGACGTTCTGAGGAGGTACTTTTCAGAGAGTTTCCCCATTATTGGGACGTTTAACTGAGTTTCCTACGGGCAGTGAAGTAATATCAGTAACATTTTCTTAAGCCCCTGCAATCTGTCTAACCTTGAAGGAGACCGTTAGTATACCGGCAGTGTTTCCAGCCTGAGAGAACAAGTGACTCGAAGGATTGTCGTCAACTGTTTCAACACCTTATTGAGAATTTCTAGTAATCCAGTCTTTCAATTTTCCTTGCGGAAGTGATAACATTGCTTGTGATCCTTGAATGTGAATCCCTCTGATATCGTAACTATCGTAACTCCCAAGTCTCGCACATGGAATTTTCTCTCGTCTTCCTTGGATGATTTCGATATTTTCCTTGTCCTCTGTTTCAGTTTCAGCTCCATTCCCTCCCCCTCCGTCCATAGCGGAGAAAACTTGAAATTTGTCCAATTGAACATTGTTGTCTGAGGAGTCCGCTGGAAAGACGTGATTGATATCCGCTTGGAGGATACACCTGTATCTTTGACTGACCACTCCTCATGAAGATTTCTTGTATCCATCAACAAAGGGATGTTGATGGTGCCTATGATTCCATATCTGTGTTCTATTTCGGGAACACAAGACTGAGGAACAGAAGTGGGATGAGTTACCTGTAACATGAGGACAAAGCTGCCACGGTGAGAAACCTCTGTTCCTCAAAGTACACTACTCGCACCACTTTTGTTTCTTCTTTGCTATTCTCTTTTATGTTCTGATAAGAACTTAGATATTCATCTGACCACTCTTCCATTTATTTCTTTTTCACGCATATTTGAGTGCTGTCACGCCAATGCTCGCACTTGTTTTCCCAAATGCATTCAGAAGGGCAATCATGTTCGTAATGATCTAGCAAATGTGAAGGGCAGGAGCGACCTGGTATTACACTCATGCTACCCTGGATTGTGCAATTGTGTGGAATCCATATGATTAGCAATCTTGCTTCTTAGGCCTCGTTCAGAGAGATTTTGGTAATGATGTGATCGTTTGAACGGCTGATTAACCTATGAGTTTACCTGGAGAATAGTTTCGGGGGTCAACGTCCCCGCGGGGCCCGGTCTGTGACCCAGGCTTCCTGGAGGAACAGCGCCTGATCAACCAGGCTTTTTGTTGCTGGTCTGGCTGCACGCGAAACCAACGTACGAGGCCACATCCCGGCTGAATCAGGAACTGACTTAGTGCTTGTCAGTGCCAGCTTTAAAAGACTGCCAGGGGTCTGTTTGGTAATCCCCCTTATGTT
The DNA here is from genome assembly GCF_026875155.1 of Cherax quadricarinatus. Classification (NCBI taxonomy): domain Eukaryota; kingdom Metazoa; phylum Arthropoda; class Malacostraca; order Decapoda; family Parastacidae; genus Cherax; species Cherax quadricarinatus. Next base: position 89,929,081 of record NC_069404.1, on the reverse strand, counting down.
GCTGGGAGGCAGTTGAAACATTCTCTCGGGCCCCCCTGACACTTAATTGTATGGGTCTCTTAACGTTCTAGTGACACCCCTCATTTCGATTGTGGGATGGGTGCATCGTCTGCCAAGTCTATTGCTTCGTAGTGATTGATTATTTCGTGTGCAAGTTCGGTACTAGTCCCACTAGGAAATTTCCAGGTGTAAATAATCATGTATCTCTCCCTACCTGCGTTCCAGGGAATACAGGTTTAGAAACCACAAGCGCTCGCCCAGTAATTGAGGTGATTATTTTAATCTCCGTTTGCGCGCCGAGAAAGTTTTCCTCTCTGGTACATTTTCTAGGTCGTGGCAATTTCACCTGGCCTTTAAAAGGTGCTGTTAGAGTGCAAGACAATTTCCAGCCTAGATAGAACAAGTGACCTGAAGAGAGTCACATGGGCTTGTGGCCTTCCCAATTTTGAAGGTTCTCGGAATATCCCCATCCTGTCATTATTTTTTTCTAGCCGATGCGATTGATACAATGTTATGGTCCATGAAAGGTGAGACCTCCGACATAATCACTTGCCTCCCAGGTCTTTGACGTTGGTTGTTATCGCTCTATTTTTGTGGCCGAATTTTGTTTTTGGTACTGCTGATGAATATTTAATTTCCTCATGTTTTCCATATCTGAGTAATAGAAATTTTCTCATCGTTGCACTTCATATTGTTTTTCTCTGCATCCCACTGGAAGAGAATGGTTGAATGTCCGGCCTGGAGGCCATTGCAGTGTCTGCAATGGAGGACACTGTCATGCGATTCGGGGTGACCATCTGCAAGAGGAAGAACAACGGTGGCAGTGTGGCTGACATCCTATTTCAATGTCGGGATAATGAGGATGAGGAACAAGAATGGGGAGCTAGTACTGTGCCTTGTGTACAGAGAACTCTTCCAACCGTAGCCTTCTCATAGCTGCCTCGGACTAGACACTTGTTTGAACGGATACTCTCTGTGTTCGTAAAGTGAGGAAATTATAGATCCATCGACGACTAATTCCTTTATTCCTTTAGAGCACGCATTTTGTGCGCTATTATATACGCCATGGGTCACGACTGTCGAAGGCTTTTGCAGAAGTTTGTATAGTATTACATCTGCATACTTTTGTCCATCTAGTGCATTTTAGACCTTGACGCGTAGTGAACCACATAGTATGAGACAGAACAGGAGCGAGGATCTTTCTTAAACCCATGTTGCCCCTGGGTGGTGTAACTGATGGGTTTTCTAGATGGGGGAGGTGATCTTGCATCTTAGGACCCTTTCAAAATATTTAGATAATGGGATGATTAGTGCTAATTTGATTGTCCAACATTTTTTTTATTTTTTTGGCAGTTGTTTTTATAAAATGCAGGCCTTTGTGAGTTGATATAATAAGTATAGATACGTGGCTTTTTAAATTCACCTCAGACGATCATCTGTGTCCAGTCCTTCTTCTCTTCACGATAAATTCCCGTAAAAGCCTGAGAACGTGAAATTTTATATTATTATTATTTATACTGACTTCCCCATGAGTCTAGTCCAGGTTAAGAAAACCGTGGGAATTATTATCAGTTACCTACTCGGCATGACATAATATATTAATGTCGTGCCAAATAGGTAAAACTACTTTTGCTATTTTTGGCTTAAATAGCAACGCTCTTGCTTGACCGAATAATGCAAGACGAAAAATTTTGTTGTACTGCAATAATTTCGCCTAAAATCATTCAGGGCCTAACGAAAAAATATATTTTCATTGTTTCCGTTTATTATTACATTATTATAAACATATCTAAAATATAAATTACTGGATTAGGCTAAATTAAATTGGCGCTTGTTAAAATAAGGTTAAGGTAAATTTTCTAAGGTTCTGGTCTTTTGGTACAAAGATAATTAATTTTTACATTAAACATAAATAAAAAATTATATCTTGAAACGTATAAGAGAAAATTTAGAAAGGAATTATATATATATATTAGTATATATAGTATATATATATATATATTATATATATATATAATATATAATATATATAGTATGAAAGATTTTGATATATATATATATTAAATATATATATAAGTATAGTATAGTATATATATAATATATATAGTTATATATATATTAATGATATATATATATATAGAATATATATATATGTGTAGATGTGTGTGTAATGTGTGTGGTGTGTGTTGTGTGTGTGTGTGGTGTTTGTGTGGTATTGTGTGTGTTGTGTGTTAACAGATTATTTTGCTAGGTCCCAATTTTGATATATTTGTACATATGCCCCAAAGGAGACAGTACGTTTCAGTCCTTGCTTTTCTGTTCTGTGGCTGCTGGTCTCTGTAGTCCATACCGGGGTATTTTTTGTATGTGTGTTCCAGTCAACACCAGCACTGACAGCGTCACCACCACATCCCATCACTGACAGCTACAGTCACCCACCCCCTCAGCACCAGCAACTGACAGCATCACACCCACCAGACCAGCACTGGACAGCGTCACTCACCAGCACGCAGCACTGACAGCATCACCCACCAGCACCGAGCACTGACAGCATAACCACCCGAGCACCAGCCACTGACAATAGACATCACCAGGTACCAGCACCAGCACTGACGCAATCAACCCGTACCAGCACCAGCACTGACAAGCATCAGCACCACCACACCATCCTGATAGCAGCACCAGCACTGACAGCGTCCAACCACCAGCACCTAGCACTGACAGCATCACCAGCGCACACCACACTGAACATAACCACATCACCAGCACTGACCAGCATCAACCACCACACCAGCACCTGAGCACTGAACAGCATATCACCACCACACCAGCACTGACAACATCACCACCAGCAACCAGCACTGACAGCACACCCACCAGCACCAGCACGGACAGCGTCCACCTACCAGCACCAGAACGACAACATGGATCAACCACCATCCACTGACAGCATAACCACCAGCAACCGCAGCACTGACAGCATCACCACCAGCACCACACAGACAACACACCACCAGCACCATCACTGACAGCATCACCACCAGCAACCCAGCACTGACCGCGTCAATCCATCCATCACCAGCAACTGACAGCATCACACCAGCACCAGCACTGGACAGCAACACCACCAGCACCGACACTGACAACATCAACCACCAGCACCAGCACTGACAGCATCACCACCAGCACCAGGCACTGACAGCGTCAACACCACCAGCACAGAGCACTGAAAACGTCACCACCCATCCAGCACCAGCACTGACAGCATCAACACCACCAACACCAGCACTGCGACAACATCGACCACCACACCATCACAGACAGCGTCACCACCAACACCAGCACTGACAGCATCTCCACCAACACCAGCACCTGGACATCATCACCAAACGCAGCACCAGCACTCGACAGCGTCACCACCGCACACCAGCACAGACATCACCACCATCACCAGCACTGACTACATCACCACCAGCAACCAGCACTGACAACTACACTAACCAGCACAAGCACTTACAAGGCACACCACAACACCAGCACTGACAGCGTCTACCCACCATCACCAGCTCGACAACAACACCACAATCACCAGCACAGACAACTCAACCACCAACCAACCACACAGACAAACATCACCACCAGCCCCAGCAACTGACTTCACCACCAGCCCAGCAACTGTACAGCAACACCACCACCCACACTGACAACCATCACCTACCAGCACCAGCCAACTACAACATCACTCCTACCAACACCAGCACTGACAACAACACCACCAGCCCCAGCACTGACAACATCAACCACCAGCACCAGCACAGACAACATCACACACCAGCACCAGCACTGGACAGCATCACCATCCAGCCCCAGCACCAGCACTGACATCACCACCAGCACCAGCACTGACATCAACCACCAGCACAGCACTGACAGCGTCCCAACCCGTGACCAGCACCAGCACTGGGACAACATCACCACCAGCAACCACACTGAACAGCATCACCACCAACCCAGTCACCAGCAACAGAACAGCATCACCACCAGCACCAGCACTGACAGCATCACGCCCCACCACACCAGCACTGACAAAGCGTCACCCACCAGCACCAGCACTGACAACAACAACCACCGACACCACGACTGACAGGCAGTCACACCACCACAACCGAGCACTGACAAGCGTCACCACCGAGCACCAGCACTGACCAACATCAACCACCAGCACCAGCACTGACAACAACACCACCAACACCAGCCACTGACAAACATCACCACCGAGCAACCAGCACTGACCAAACATCACCACCAGCACCAGCACTGACAACAACACCACCAGCACCAGCAACTGACAGCGGTCACCCACCAGGCACACAGCACACTGGACAGCATCACACCAGCACCAGCACAGACAGCGTCACCAGCCAGCACCAGCACTGTACAACATCACGCAGCCACCAGAGCACCAGCACTGACAACATCACCACCAACACATCACTGTGACAGCATCACACCACCAGCACCAGAGCAACTGACGCAACACACCACCAGCACCAGCACTGACAACATCACCCCCACACCATCACTAGACAGCGTCACCCAAACAGCACCAGCACTGACAACATCACCAACCGCACCAGCACTGACAACATCACGCACCAGCACCAAGCACTGACAACATCACCACCAGCTCCAGCACTGACATCACCACCGAGCAACCAAGCACTGACATCATCACCAAACACCAGCATCTGACAGCATCACCACCAGCACCAGCACTGACAGCATCACCGACCAACACAGCACTGACAAGCGTCACCACCAGCACCACACTGACAACAACACCACCCATCAACCTATCACTGACAGCATCACCACCCAACAACCACACTGACAGTCATCACCACACCAGCACAGCACTGACCAACATCATCACCACCAACACAACCGAGCACTGACAGCATGCACCACCAACAGCCAGCACTGACACATCACCACCAACACAGCACATGACATAACATCACCACCAGCACGCAGCACTGACATGCATCACACCACCAACAACCAGCACTGACAAGCATCACCACCACACCAGCACAGACAGCATCACCACCAACACAGAGCACTGACAGGCATCCCACCAGCAACATGCCACAGACAGCAATCACCACCAGACACCAGCACTGACGGCATCACCACCAGCACCAGCACTGACAGCATCACCACCAACACCAGCAATGACACCATCACCACCACACCCAGCAACGACAGCATCACACCCACCAACACCAGCACTGGACAAACATCACCACCAGCACACCAGCACTGACAAACATCACCACCAGCATCCAGTACTGACAGCAATCATTCACCCGCACCAGCGACTGACAGCGTCACCCACCAACCAGCACCAGCACTGACAAACATCACAACCAACATCACCAGCAAAACTGACAGCATCACCAACCAGCACCACCGACTGACAGCGACAAACCACGCAGCACCAGCACTGACAACATCTAATCACCACCAGCACTCAGCCCTGACAGCATAATCCACCACACACAGCAACTGACAGCATCACACCACCAGCACCAGCACTTGACAGCAAATCACCACCACACCAGTCACTAACAACCATCACCACCACACCAGCACTGAACAAGCATCACCACCGAGCACAGCACAGACAGCATCACCACGCAGCACCAGCACTGACAACATCACCAACATAACCAGCACAGAAAGTCATCAACCACCACCAACACCCAGCACTGACAGCATCGCACCACCATCACTCAGCAACGACAACATCATCCACCATCACCAGCTCTGCAAGCATCACCACCAACAAACACCAGCACCTGACAACAACACCACCAGCACAAGCACCTGACAGCATCACCACCCAGCAGCAAACCAGGACTGACAGCGATCACCACCAGTCATCCAGCACAGACACAACACACCAGCACCAAGCAGCTGACAGCATCACAACCGACCAGCACCAGCCCTGGACACATCACCACCAGCACCAGCACTGACAACATCACCACCAGCACCGGCACAGAACAACATCATACCACCCAGCACCATCACTGAAACAACATCACCCACCAGCACCACACTGACACATCACCAACCAGCACCACACTGACAACGATCACCCACCAGCACCGCACTGACAGCATCACCCACCCACGACCAGCACTGGACAGCATTCACCACCAGCTCCAGCACTGACAGCATCATCACCACCATCACCAGCATTCCTGACAAAGCATCACCACCAGCACCAGCACTGACAGCATCACCACCAGCACCAGCACATGATCATCAACCCATCACAAACCCCTAGAACCACCACCAGAGACGCATCACTTAATACCAGTATCAGAACTGAAACCAGAACACCTGTACCCGCATGTTGACCCACCAGGACCTACCATCAAAGGGAGCACAGCTTCTGTACTGCAGAGCCATGATAAACGCACTAACAGTGGAGTAATTTCTATATATCTCTGTTTGGTGGTCTAAATAAACTGATCTAAAGTCTTTGTGATGATGCGACTTTGCAAGATCGAGCAAGTCAAAATGATACCTGGTGATGCTTGTCCACCGTTCTATGTGATGTTATTGAGAGAGTTCAACCCTTATCTTGTTCACTTTATATCCAGAAGACAAGTCACGACATCTGAAATCTGGAACCTCGGATTATGCGATTGTTGTAGGAGCCCATACAAAGCTGTCTAGAATCAAGCCGCAAGCCCAGACCGAGTGCCATTATCAATCCTCGCACCCATAGAAGATGGAAGGTTCCGCTTGGATTTTTCGTTTCGAATTGCTTCTCTCCTGGCCGTAGCTAGTGTTAAAGAGCCAGGATCATGGCTATAGTCCCGGCCTCACTCCAAGGAAGGTTCAACATACTCTCGCCGCCGGAGTCTCCTTCTCCATGAATGGCATGTTCTAGGCTGCAACATGTACCCTCAGAAAAGTTATGGGGAAAGAAGCCCATTTGTTTCATCTATAACTAACTCAGTTCCGCCGACTGTTGATCAGGACAAAGGTTATAGACGTCAGAGCATCATTACTATAATGCCTCGCTCATGACGAAACTCACCTCCATTTCCATTATGTAACCTTGGTAGTGAAAAGGGAGAATTACTGACAAAATGTTAGGTAAATGTGACACAGATGCAACTAGTGTGTTAGTGACAATTAATAATGTGACATTAAATGTCACATAATGTGACATTTAATGTGACACAGATGCATCTAGCGTGGCATTTAATGTGACACAGATGCAACTAATGTGACATTTATTTTGACAAAGACTCAACTAGCGTGACAATAAAATGCATGTGTGCCCATTTACCTCACCTTGGTAGTACTAACCATACCACGGACGGTGACAGAACCCGCGGTCAGAGTCATACAACTCCAGACCGACGTGTTAGCCACTGGACCAGCTGGCTACAATAAGATTCATCCAACTAGGTATATTTATACACCATAGGAAGGTTAACATGGGCACCACTGTGACCACAAATGCAAGAGTTCGTGAGTCGTGATGACGGTTTTGAGGGGACTTGAGCTAGAGTTCGTCACGGCCACGCTGGCCTCCCGCCAGCGTGGCCGTGCATTTGTGGCCACAGTGGTGCCCATGTTAACCTTCCTATGGTATGTAAATATACCTAGTTGGATGAATCTTATTGTAGGCAGCTGGTTCAGTGGCTAACGCGTCGGTCTGGAGTTGTATGACTCTTGACCGCGGGTTCTATCCCACCCGTGTTATGGTTTGTTTGCAATCGTGTCATTACGATTTCGTGAATCTTGGTAGTACTGTCTGTACAACGATATTATTTCGTGGTGCAGCAAGTGTTGACCAGCCTGTGCCTCCTGCAACATAACATGATGGCAGGTAAGTGTTCTTTGATGTGCGTGAGACACTTTACCCAAGCAATGAGAAGCAAACCTGGAGTCTGCCACTGGAACAACTGTCCCACTCAGTTTAGTGTCTGCCACTGGAACAACTGTCTTACTCAGTGTCAACCATGTAGTGCTCACCACGCATGATTATGAAACCTTATCCTTGTATAGTCCCACAAATTATATTTGTATATATTAAAATTCATAAGATGGTAGATTAGACACCTGTGTAACACTTGGAAATGTTTCCACCACAAAGCTGCCTAAATGTTGCCACATGTGTGTCTAATTTATGAACTTGTCGGTACTCTGAACTATTTATCTAAAATCCATAGACCTTTGTTTTCCAGTTGTTCCAGTGTTTCGGAAGTTTTGAAAAAGTCTGCAACCATGACTCACGAAATCGTAACGACACGATTGCAAACCAACCACGGTACGGACGGGGGTTCAACTTGTGGCAAGTGTGTCGTAAAACTCCAGGGCAGTGCGTAAAGCACTGAGCCAGCTGGCCCAGTGCCTTACGCGCTGCCCTGGAGTTTCACGACTCACTTTGCGCGAGTTCTATTTCCACCCGTACCGTGGTTTAGTCTGCAACAACATATACCTTAACTTTGTTCAGGATTTATGGTTGTTCCCTTAAGATTGTGACATTTGTTGTTTATTCCTATCATCAGCAACATCTGGAAACTATTTTCTCTGATAATCTCCGTCAGCACCTGAGTCTTGAAGCACACATCCTCAAGACTCAGCTCCTGGGCCGCTTCAAGAGTATTAACCAGCTTTGCTGATAAATTCAACACATGTGTAACACTTGGTATCACTATTCAGAAAACGTTTCGCCACATAGTGGCTTCATCAGTCCAATACAAGGGGAATGGTGAAGATCAGTAGGAGTTTGAGGTAATTATTCCATTGAAAAGCTTGAAAGGATTTTCAATGGCATGATTACCTCAATGGCATGATTACCTCAATGGCATGATTATCTCAATGGAATGATTACCTCAATGGAATGATTACCTCAATGGCATGATTGCCTCAATGGCATGATTACCTAAATGGCATGATTACCTCAATGGAATGATTATCTCAATGGAATGATTACCTCAATGGAATGATTACCTCAATGGAATGATTCCTCAATGGCATGATTGCCTCAATGGCATGATTACTAATGGCATGATTACCTCAATGGCATGATTATCTCAATGGAATGATTACCTCAATGGAATGATTACCTCAATGGCATGATTACCTCAATGGCATGATTACCTCAATGGAATGATTATCTCAATGGAATGATTACCTCAATGGAATGATTACCTCAATGGAATGATTACCTCAATGGCATGATTGCCCCAATGGCATGATTACCTAAATGGCATGATTACCTCAATGGCATGATTACCTCAATAGCATGATTACCTCAATGGCATGATTACCTCAATGGCATGATTACCTCAATAGCATGATTACCTCAATGGCATGATTACATCAATGGCATGATTACCTCAATGGAATGATCATCTCAGTGGAATGATTACCTCAATGGCATGATTACATCAATGGCATGATTACCTCAATGGCATGATTACCTCAATGGAATGATTACCTCAATGGAATGATTATCTCAATGGAATGATTACCTCAATGGAATGATCATCTCAGTGGAATGATTACCTCAATGGCATGATTACCTCAATGAAATGATTACCTCAATGGAATTATTACCTCAATGGCATGATTACCTCAATGACATGATTACCTCAATGGAATGATTTCCTCAATGGAATGATTACCTCAATGGAATGATTACCTCATTGGAATGATTACCTCAATGGAATGATTACCTCAATGGAATGATTACCTCAATGGCATAATTACCTCAATGGCATGATTACCTCAATGGAATGATTACCTCAATGGAATGATTACCTCAATGGAATGATTACATCAATGGCATAATTACCTCAATGGAATGATTACCTCAATGGAATGATTACCTCAATGGAATGATTATCTCAATGGAATGATTACCTCAATGGAATGATTACCTCAATGGAATGATTACCTCAATGGCATGATTACCTCAATGGCATAATTACCTCAATGGCATGATTACCTCAATGAAATGATTACCTCAATGGAATGATTACCTCAATGACATGATTACCTCAATGGAATGATTTCAATGGAATGATTACCTCAATGAAATGATTACCTCAATGGAATGATTACCTCAATGGAATGATTACCTCATTGGAATGATTACCTCAATGGAATGGTTACCTCAATGGAATGATTACCTCAATGGAAATAATTATCTCAATGGCATGATTACCTCAATGGCATGATTACTTCAATGGAATGATTACCTCAATGGAATGATTACCTCAATGGAATGATTACTTCAATGGAATGATTATCTCAATGGAATGATTACCTCAATGGAATGATTACCTCAATGGAATGATTACCTCAATGGAATGATTACCTCAATGGCATGATTATCTCAATGGCATGATTATCTCAATGGTATGCTTACCTCAATGGCATGATTACCTCAATGGCATGATTACCTCAATGGCATGATTACCTCAGTGGAATGGTTACCTCAATGGAATGATTACCTCAATGGCATGATTACCTCAATGGCATGATTACCTCAATGGCATGATTTCCTCAATCTCATAATTACCTCAATGGAATGATTACCTCAATGGCATGATTACCTCAATGGCATGATTATCTCAATGGCATGATTACCTCAATGGAATGATTACCTCAATTGCATGATTACCTCAATGGCATGATTACCTCAATGGCATGATTACCTCAATGGCATAATTACCTCAATGGAATGATTACCTCAATGGCATGATTACCTCAATGGCATGATTACCTCAATGGCATAATTACCTCAATGAAATGATTACCTCGATGGCATGATTACCTCAATGGCATGATTACCTCAATGGCATGATTACCTCAATGAAATGATTACCTCAATGGAATGATTACCTCAATGGCATGATTACCTCAATGGCATAATTACCTCAATAGAATGATTACCTCGATGGCATGATTACCTCAATGGCATGATTACCTCAATGGCATAATTACCTCAATGAAATGATTACCTCGATGGCATGATTATCTCAATGGAATGATTACCTCAATGGCATGATTACCTCAAAGAAGAGATTACCTCAATGGAATGATTACCTCAATGGCATGATTACCTCAATGACATGATTACCTCAATGGAATGATTTCAATGGAATGATTACCTCAATGAAATGATTACCTCAATGGAATGATTACCTCAATGGAATGATTACCTCATTGAATTTATTACCTCAATGGAATTGTTACCCCAATGGAATGATTACCTCAATGGAATAATTACCACAATGGCATGATTACCTCAATGGCATGATTACCTCAATGGAATGATTACCTCAATGGAATGATTACCTCAATGGAATGATTGCTTCAATGGAATGATTATCTCAATGGAATGATTACATCAATGGAATGATTACATCAATGGAATGATTACCTCAGTGGAATGATTACCTCAATGGAATGATTACCTCAATGGCATGATTATCTCAATGGTATGCTTACCTCAATGGCATGATTACCTCAATGGCATGATTACCTCAATGGCATGATTACCTCAGTGGAATGATTACCTCAATGGAATGATTACCTCAATGGCATGATTACCTCAATGGCATGATTACCTCAATGGCATGATTACCTCAATGGCATAATTACCTCAATGGAATGATTACCTCAATGGCATGATTACCTCAATGGCATGATTACCTCAATAATATAATTACCTCAATGGAATGATTACCTCAATGGCATGATTACCTCAATGGCATGATTACCTCAATGGCATGATTACCTCAATATAATTACCTCAATGGCATGATTACCTCAATGGCATAATTACCTCAATGGCATGATTACCTCAATGGCATGATTACCTCAATGGCATGATTACCTCAATGGCATAATTACCTCATTGGCATGATTACCTCAATGGCATAATTACCTCAATGGCATGATTACCTCAATGGTATAATTACCTCAATGGCATGATTACCAGTCTTGAAAATCTTGAAAAGATTTCCAAGACTGATGGACTGATTACATCGACTCTAGGCTGAGGGACTGATTACCTCAAACTCTTTTTGCTCGTCATCATTCTGCTTTGTATAGGACTGATGAAGCCGCTGTGTGGCCAAAAGTTTCCTCAATAAAGATAGCCAAGTGTTATACATGTGTCTAATATATCAACTTGTCGGTTCTCTGAACCATTTATTTACACCAGCTGCGCTGCCTCAACATGGACAAGTTGATGATCGGAACCTCGTCAACCTGGACCACCTGGACCACCTGGACCACCTGGACCACCTGGACCACCTGGACCACCTGCAGCTGGTCATTAATTTTTTTGACTCATGCAGATATATACCTCTTACCTAAACAATCTGATTGCTTATAAGTAAACTCCGTGTTGGTTTGTCTATACCTGGAGTATACCTGAAGGGGTTTTCGGGGGTCAACGCCCCCGAGACTAGGTTCGTGACAAGGCCTTGCGGTGGATCAGGTCCTGATCAATCAGGCTGTTACTGCTGGCCGGACGCAAACTGACGTACGAATCACAGCCAGGCTGGTCAGGTACTGACTTAAGGTTATTGTCCATCTGCCTCTTGAAGACAGCCAGGGGTCTATTGGTAATCCCCCTTATGTATGCCGGGAGGCAACTGAACAGCCTTAGGCCCCATGACACTTATTGTGTTGTCTCTTACTGCACTCATGGCGCCCCTGCTTTTCATTGGGAGGATGTTGCATCTCCTGCCCAGTCTTTTGCTTTCGTAAGGAGTGATTTTCGTGCGCAAATTTGGGACTAGTCCCGCTAGAATTTTCCAAATGTATATTATGATGTATCTTTCTCTCCTACGTTCCAAGGAGTACAGGTCAAATGATTTCAACCATTCCCAGTAATCTGGGTGGTTCATCGTACTTTTATGTGCAGTGAAAGCTCTCTGTGTATTTTCCAGGTCTGCAAGTCCGCCTGCCTTGAAAGGGGCCGTTAGTGTACAGCAGTATTCCAGCCTAGAGAGAACAAGCGATTTGAAGAGAATCATCATTGGTTTAGCATTCCTAGTTTTGTAGGTTTTCATTATCCATCCTATCATTTTCCTAGCAGATGTGGTAGAGACATTGTTGTGATCTTTGAAATTGAGATTCTCTGACATTGTCACTCCCAGATTCTTCACATTAGTTTTTCGCTGTATTGTGTGGTTGGAATTTGTTCTGTACTCAGATCCAGTTTTTATTTCCTCGAGTTTTCCATAGCGGAGTGATTGAAATTTGTCTTTATTGAACTTCATATTGTTTTCTGAGGCTCATTTAAAAACTAAGATAATGTCGGCCTGGACATTTAGTGTCCTCAGTGGATGAGACTGTCATGCAAATTCTGGTAACATAAGCAAAGGAGGACACAGATCTGTGGCTTACATCTCTGTCTATGTTAGATATGAGGATGAGGAACAGGACGAGAACCAGTACTATACCTTGTGGAACAAAACTTTTCACTGTAGCCGCCACTGACTTTACTCTGTTTGCTATCATTTTTTGTGTTTTATTTGTTAGGAAGTTATAGATCCATCTACCCACTTTTCCTGATATTGCTTTATTACACATTTTGTGTGCTATTACACCATAATCGCACTTGTTGAAGGTTTTTACAAATCTGTGTATACAATATCTACATTGTATTTGTCCTCCAGTGCATCGAAGACGATGTCATATTGAAACCGGTGGTTGTGAGAAGCAGGATCGACCTGCTGTAAACCTATGCTGTCCTGGGTGATGCAAGTGTCTGGTGTCCAGGTGGTTGGCAATCTTGCTTCTTAGAACCCTTTCAAAGATTTTTTACGTTAATGCTATCGGTCTGTATTTTTTTTAAATATGCTGTACTGCCACCTTGGTGGAGTGGGGCTATGTCTGTTGTTTTTAGTGACTGTGGGATGACCCCTGTGTCTGTGCTCCCTCTCCAAAGAATATTTAAGGCAAGTGAAAGGGATTTCTTGCATTTCTTGATGAGTACAGAGTTCCATGAGTCTGGGCATGGGGCAGAGTGCATGGGCATGTCATTTATTGTTTTTTCAAAGTCTTGCGGTGTTAGGATTATTTCATAAATTCTGGAATTTACCAAATTTTTAGGCTCAGTCATGAAAAACTTATTTAGATTCTTAACCTTTAGTATAATTAAAGACTCACTGAACGATGAGTCATACTGAGACTTCAGTATCTCACTCATCTCTGTGCTGTCATCTCTGTGCTGTCATCTCTGTGCTGTCATCTCTGTGCTGTCATCTCTGTGCTGTCATCTCTGTGCTGTCATCTCTGTGCTGTCATCTCTGTGCTGTCATCTCAAGGGCCCAATATTAGATGTGACTTTGGCTCTTGATCTGATATAAGAAAATAAATATTTTGGGTTTCTTTCAATTTCTTTCAATCTTTAAGATCTTGCTGTGTTTCTTGGCTCCTGTATGATTCCTTAAGCTTAAGTTCGATTTTTTCTATTTCTCTGGCCAGTACCTCCTCCCGTATTTCACATACACTGGCCCCTTTGAGCAACTGTGATTTTCCGCTTTCTCCTGTAGATGGAGCGTCTCTTTCTATTTGCATCTTCTCTCTTTTTTTCTAGGAGGAATGTTCATACCTCAAGTGCCACAGAGTTAATTCTTTCTAGGCAAAGCTTTGGATTCGTGTTGTTTAGGATATATCTGCAACTTGTTTCGCTTAGAATATAATTAATTTGGTCCCACTGTATGTTCTCTGTTATTGAAGTTGAATTTGGTGAAGGTATCCTCATATGTGATCTTATGCTGGTCATGAGCCCGGCTCATACATATCTTATGCTCGTCATGAGCCCGGCTCATACATATCTGTACTTCTGTGATGTTGTGATCCAAATGTATTGTCTTTGATACTATTATATTTCGTATCAGATCATCATTATTAGTGAAGATGAGGTCAAGTGTATTTTCCAGTCTTGTTGGCTACACTATTTGTTGACATAAGGTGAATTTGTTCCAGAGATTTAATAGCTCGTGTGTGTGCGAATTTTCACCTGAGCTGCCTCCTGGGGTTGTCTCTGCTAAAACATCATTTACCACATTCTTCCATTTTAGATGTCTTAAATTGAAAATCACCCAGCAGCAAGATATCTTGGATGGGTTGGGAAATTTTCAAGACGGGGTCAATTTTCAAAAGCTTTTCCTTGAATTGTTTGGAAGTTTACAGGGGCTTGTATAAAACCAAAATGACAAAGGTTTGGTTTTCAGTTTTTTACTGCCAAAACTTTAATTTTCATTGTGGTGTTTAGTAATTATGAGAAAAATGAGCGACTCTGAATACAGGCCAACCTCCCCTTGTTGCCTGTTTTTCCTGTGTTTCAGAAAGTTTTCCTGGGTTCCATATTTCGTTGAAAAGTGACCTTTTTGTGGGGTTTTTGTGAAAGCCTTTAATTTTTGCATTTGACTCTGTGACCTTCGTAATGAAAGGCATTTGTTTTTTTTTGATGGTTTAAAAACCAGTTTTTTTTTGCAACACAAATGTGTCATACTGAGGTAGTAGGGAGGGGGCTTTTTTTGCCGGACTATTTTTTTTCGGGTGGGGCCCACTGAGCCTCCACTCCATTTGTGGACCCGGGTGCTGTATTTCAGTATTTCTTGTCAGATTTTTTTTTTTTCCCTGATACAAAAAAAATTTTTTTTCTCGGGGGTTTTGGTAGTAATACCCTGACTTGTTCCCAAAGTCTGTGTGATCTGTCCCTTTTTGTTTCCTTTATATGGCTTTCCCTGACAGTATAGTTGTAACAATGTCGTTCAGGAATGGGGAAAAAACATTTTTCGGGTTTTTGAAAAACAGTTTACAACAAGATTCCATACTGCTTCACTAAAATCGGGCATTTTTTTTTTTTTTTTTGGGGGTCAAAATTGCATTTCTCACCGGGTTTTTTGTTTTCGATATTCCATGGTACGTTCCCCAAGGGCATGGGAATTTTGCACAGATTTTTATTTTTATTTATTTATTTATTTATTTTATTTATTTATTAAAATTGAGCAACTTACGGGGGTACAAAAAAATACAGAAGGAGCATGCCAAAGCCCTTTTACTTGCATTCCCTTTAAACGGGCTGGCTTAAAAATTAACTTAAGATTAAAAGAAAATGAAAAAATCGTGAAAACTTTAATGTAAACTGTTACTTAAAGAAAGTGAGTTTTACAAAGACAGGTCAAGGGTGCTGCATTTTTTGTAATTCTTTGAATGGAGTATTCTGTTGGGTAGTGTTTTTAAAAAATAATAAATTTAGATTGGGTTTTGGGTTTTTAAACTTTTATTGTTTTAATGGGGAAAAAATTTTAAATATACAATTTATAAGGTTCAGTTTTTCGTTTTTTTTGGTTTGGGTGAGTAAGTAATCTTTGAGTAGAATTTAAATTTTTTAAAAAAACAGGTAGTGTTTTTTTTATTTTTAAAGGTAATAAATTCCAGATTTGGGGGCCTTTTATTTGCATTGGTTTTTGCATAGGGGGAATGGACACGAGGAATTCAAAGAGTACTGTGCCTTGTGTTTGGTCATGTTTTCTTTTTGGGTTTGGGCAAGGAGATGTTTAGGGGGGGGGTTAATATCAGAGTTGGTGTTCTATTTTTGAAAGGTGCATTAAAAAGTATGGTGTTTTGTATGGGTTTTTAGGTTGATGTTTTTAATTTGGTGGAGTGTGCTGCCTTTAGTGAAAATTTGTTATCTTTCTAACTGCGCCTTTTTTTGGGGGTAATTATGGTCTGAGATGGTTTTTTGTTGTTGAGCCCCATGCACAAATTCCATAGGGGGATAGGGGAAAATAAGAGAGTGAATGGGCCGGAGGGCTGACTGTGGAGATAGTACCTATCTTGAAGATGCCTACAGTTTGGAAATTTTTCTTAAAAAATTTGTTGTTATGTGTATGAAATTTGGTCTATTATCAAGGTGGTTTCCCTAGAATTTCCCTTTTAGCTTTGTGTGGGGATCCTTTATCTTTATTTTTAAAGAGGGACACGTCCTGTTACCAAATGATAAAGTGGTTTTGTCATGTTTAGTGTAAGTTTGTTAGTACCATCCAGGTAATATTTTCTGAAATTTGGGTATTTTACAGTATTGGCTAGGGATGGGCTGGGGGGGAACGTTTTTTTGTCATCAGCAAATAGTGGGGTTTGAGAAATTGAAAAGCATTTGGTAGGCTTTTATGTATGGGAAAAGAAAGGGGGGCCAGGGCCTTCCCTGTGGGACACCAACTGTAATTGGTTGTGCGAAGATTTTTCCCCTTTTGCACAATATTGGCTTCTGTTGTGAGGTAGACTTGGGTAGTTGGGGAGTGCCCTTTATACCATAGTGTGAAAATTTTTACGTGGACAAGTCTGGTCAACTGTATAAAAAAGCTTTACGAAAGTCAATGAAGTCCCCAGGGGGACTTCTTTTTTCCTATTGCGTGATTATTTTAGCATGTGTTGATAGCATCTTAGTTTTTTTTATTAGGCCTGAATCCAAATTGGCGGGGGTTTTGGTATGTTTTGGGAGATAAGGTAGGAGTAGATTCTTTTATGGATTAATTTTTAAAGTTTTTTTGAAGAGAGGGGTAATTTGGGTTTGGGCCCCTATATTATTCCTCTTTGGTCTCCCCCTTTGTGGTCGGGGGACCCTTGCATTTTGAGTACGTAGGAAGGTGGAGGATTCAATGGATTTGTTAAAGAGTGTTGAATGTTTGGTGATAGCATTTGTGACACTTTTTTGTATTAAAGGGGGGTATTATTTAAACCCTCCCTTGTTTTTTAGTGGTTGATAAAAAGGGGGATTCGTATGGGTTGTCGGAGGGGGAACAGTGTGTTCGGGTAGTTGCCGGTGGGTAGTCTTTTGGTGGGGTATTGAGTTTGGGATTTTATTGGAAAAAGTTTTGTCCTTATGGAGAAGAATTTTGGTCTGTTTGCGTTTTTTTGGGTGGGATTTGGGGTTTCTCTGTTTTTGGGCAAATTTTATTTCGCTTTTCTGATACTTTTTTGTTCCCAAATTTCTGATGGGGTTTTTTTCGGTCTTTTTTTAACCTCGTAATTGGTAATCTGTTCTCAAATAAATTTTTTTGCCCTTCTTTTGGCGGTTTTGGTTTTGCGGAAAACTTTTTTTGGTCTCTGGTTTGTGACCCATTCTGTACGTTTTTCTTTTGGTGTTTGTATTTATGGATTTGAGAATGCGGGGTGTTAGCCGGGACTTTCAGTCCTTAGCTGTATTGCTTATTTTTTTTAGGGCAGGCTTGTTATAGAGGTATTGAGTCTTTTTTAAAAAATTTTAATACATTCGAAATATCTGTATTGATTTCTGCTCTTTTTGCCAGTCAAGTTTGCTATGTGTTGTGAAGTTTTTAATGGCCCCCCTCTTTGTGAAGTCTGAAGGTGTTTAGTATGTTTTGGGGTAATTTACCAGGAGTTTTTATGGGAAAGTGGGAGTGGGCTGTGGTATTACTGTATTTTGCCTGATTTTAAAAGGGGATATGGTGTTGGTCCAGGTTTGGGCAAGTAGGGGAAAAACTAGTCTCTGTAACCTTGTAGGTTTTGTTATGTTGGTAGCAAAAATCATTACTCATTGTGTTTGTGAATTCGTAAGTGTGGGGTCCTGGTCTTGCAGGGGTTTAATTTTTAAGTCACCGAGAGTAGTAAGTGTTTTGTTCATGCGGGATCATTTTTAAATTTCCCAGGTTTTGACTAAATTGGCTAATGTTTGGTGGAACTCTGTAAAGTTTTTCAATGTGAGGGTTTTTTTTGGTATTTGGGATTTGAATTTGGTATTATATATTCCCCATGTTCATCTCTTTTGCAAGTATTGTGATAATTTTTAGTTGGTCGAGTATTATGGCTGTCCACCCCCCTTTTTGGTTGGCCTACAGTTTGTTGGTGTTAACCAGGAATGGCCCTGACTCGTCTATCAGGCTTTCCGGGTTTTAGTTTGGGTAATGATGGACATTTGGATGTAAGGAATTTATTTAACAGAGGTCATGTAAAGCTTGCTTAATGATTGAATTTTGTTTTAAAAATGTTTGTTGTTGTTGGCACTGAGAATGCCTTTGATTGTTCTGCAATTTTTTTTTTAAAATTCGTAATGTTTGATTCATTTAAGTCATTAAATAAAGGTTGGTTCGGATCATGCTTGTATCATAAGATTTTTAGTGAATCTATAGTTAGAATTAAGTATAAAACAAAGTAAAAAGTTTAAGCTAAAAAAATGCACCTGAAATTTTTTAACAAATGTAAAATAATGAGCTAAGGGGTTTTTTTTTTTTTTTTTTTTTTTTTTTTTTTTTTTTTTTTTTTTTTTTTTTTTTTTAGCTAAAATAAGGGCAATTAAAAGGGACTGTACAAATAAATGATGATCAAAAATGGAGCTTTTGGGGAAAATTTATAGTAGGTATAAATAATAAATGGCTTTGGAAAAAAATTTGGGAAAAAAATTTTGAACTTGTTCTTCTTTGCACCTGAAATTTTGCACCTTGTTTTTTAACAATTGTAAATGTATAAACTGGGAGTTATATAAAGCTAAAATAAAGGGGGAAAATATATAAGGGGGCTAAATTTAAGTAATGGGAAACAAAGTTAAAAAGGACGATGGTCCTATAAATAATAAAATTGGGTTTTGGGTAAGACTGATTTGTATTTGATAAATTGAGCAGTTTATTGCACAATAAAGTAAAAAAATGAGGTTGTTGGGACTAGTAGCAAAAAATAGTTTTGGTACTAGCAAAAAAAAATAATTGGAATATACACAATTGCTACCAATGTAAAAATGAAAAAAAACAAGTGTGATAAACAAAATTAAATGGAAGGTAAGAAAAAATGAATATTTTTTTGGAGTAAGATTTGACTTTTAATTTAAAATATAGCAAATTTAAAAGCGTAAGAAAGTTTGAGTATTGGGGTAGTTGGATTAGCTGTGATGAAAAATAAAAAAAATTATGCACATATAATAGTAAGGTACACTATTGCACCACACGTATTTGTATTTAAGGGACTTATCTAATCGTTACGAAATTTTCAGCTTTTCAAGGGGGGGAGAGAAATCATGTCGTTTTGAGATGGTTTATTGTTGTCCTGTTGATGTTTTCCCCTTTCTAGTATTTTCCCATCTCGCGTTTAAAAACCGATTTTTTTGTTTTCCTGTTTAAGTTTTCTCAGCCCGAAAGAAGGTTTTGCGTTTTTTTTTTTTAGACACTCATTTATGACACTCCATTTTTCATTGTAATTGTGATTTAATTTGGGCCTTTCTTTTTTCGTAAGAATGAAGTCGGATCATTTTATACTGTGTTTACTTCCTGGGTTTTTCCCAGCCCAACGTGTTTCTTTGATTTCTTTTTTTGCACGATGCTTTACGTGGTCCTGTATTACCGACGCAGTTTCTTTGCACGTGTTGTGTTATTCATAAATGTGTGGACTGTTTATTATAAGCACAGACAAATTATTTGTTCAGTTTTTTTCTTTTTGGAAACAAAGGGATTCATTTTGTGAGGTGCATTTTCTGATTCCGTCCTTGATTGCTTCTTCAACCCTTATATTTATTGTTTTTTATTTGCTCAGTGTGACTGGCTATAGCTGCTTTTTGAGTATTTTCTGTGTCAACACTTCCCGTGTAATCTTCTCTTAAGGTTTTGGTCTTTTTTCGAGGTTTGGGTTTTCTTGGAATCTCGTCGCTCGATGCTTTCTTTGATATCTTTGATTTTTTTTTCTAGAGCAACGATGTATCCTTGATATTGTAGGAATAATCGTACCTGAGTTTTTTCATGGATGAATCCCTTTTAAGGGGGGTGGAGTTGGAGGGGGAGTCAGCCTGTTTTTTTTTGTTGTTGTTGTTCCCTGGGTGGCGTCGGTGAGAGGGGTTGATGATGCCTGGCGCCCGTGGGTAGCAAATTGGTTTGGGTCCTTGCTGTTTTTTCTTTTTTTACTGGTGTTGTGTCTTCTGCGATATCCTTTCATGATCACTGAAGTAGATATGTGTAGCAATGGAGGAGAAATTGTTTTCTCGGAGCTTGGGTTAAGTGGTTGTCTGGCAGGGAGGCAGTGTTTTTTGGGGTTGCAGGGGGTTTTTTTCCTTAGTCTTCTAATTTTGTCAAAATTTGGGTTTCATTTTGTATTTTGGGTCATGTTGTGGTCTACGTGGGGTTTATGTATTTGAACTTTCCTTTTGGCCTCACAATTTTTATGGGCGATGTTTTTTTTTGGGGGGAAAAAGAGTGGTAGGAACCTTGCTGCCGGCCGCTCCCCAGTGGGCCATTTTTCTGTGTTTGGTCGAGGTTTACGTATTTTCGAAAACCCTTTGGCTGGGAGCCTGCCCCACACTCGACGCCATCACAGTAAATTTAACCCCGTCAAAATTTTTGTATGGTCACGACATATAAACTATTTACTCTTATTAATAAAATAAAAAACTAGGCAAAATTAGGTATCATTATTGTGGTAACGTTTTGCCCGCCGCGGCTCCCTTTATCCTTTAGTTATTCTGTCGATTTGAACCATTTTCCCTTTTATACTATTGTGTTTTTTCCTCTAATGTTGATGAACTATGCATTCAATGTTATTTTGGGCACACTAACCTTCAGTCTGAGGGGGTTGTCACAAAAAAAAAAAAATTTGAGGGGTTGGCTTCAGTTAAGCTTGATACCATTAAAAACTGATTTTCGTAAGTTTAAATTTTCCACAATTTCACAAAAAGTTTTTCGTCTCTATCACATTCCTCAGTACTGAGATGTCTTTTTCGGTGCTTTCTAAATAATTTTTTGTACTTAAAGGCCAAACGCATTACGGTAAGTTTTACCCCCCCCCCTCCCCGGAAGTCTTACCCCGCCCCTGGGGAAGTCTTTCCCCGCCCTGGTAAACCTTTTTCCCCCCCCCTGGTAATTCTTTCCTCGCCCCTGGTTAAAAATCTTTCCCCGCCCCTGGTAATTTTTTCCTCCCCCTTTGGGAAGCTTTCCCCGCCCCCGGTAAGTCTTACCCGCCCTGGTAAGCCTTTCCCCCCCCCCTGGTAATTCTTCCCCTCCCCTGGTAAGTCTTTCCCCGCCCCTGGTAATTCTTACCTCGCCCCTGGTAAGTCTTACCCCGCCCTGGTAAGTCTTTCCCCGCCCCTGGTAAGTCTTACCCCGCCCCTGGTAAGCCTTTCCCCGCCCCTGGTAATTCTTACCTCGTCCCTGGTAAGTCTTTCCCCGCCCCTGGTAATTCTTACCTCGCCCCTGGTAAGCTTTCCTCGCCCATGGTAAGTCTTACCCCGCCCCTGGTAAGTCTTTCCCCGGCCCCTGGTAAGTTTACCCCGCCCCTGGTAAGTCTTACCTCGCCCCTTTGGTAAGAACACATTCCACAGAAGCGGGCAGCAAAGATTATACACTGATAGCACTGATATACTACATTATATAAATCTTTAAAAGATTTTTTTTATGAAGCAACATCACTAAACAGGATTCGTAACAAATGTACAATCGAAGACAACATTAGTGCGCAGAAGGTCGCTCGTGCCTCCGCACCTACCGGACCACTACGACATGGTCGTGTATGCATTCCAAGATACAAGATACAAAATGCGGATGTAGAATACACGATTATGGAAAAGACTTCAACAAGTGCTATTACAGTGAATAGTGCACAAAATGTGTGCGAGATGAATAACTGGAAAAAAAAAGGGAGAGGGGATTTTTTAACTTTCTAAAAACAGAACGCAAACAATAATAGGAAAAAATGTTAAGTCAGAGGCTGTCACGTGGGGAAAAGTTGTGTTCTCCGAGGCTCAGTACTCGTCCACAACTATTTCCTCATAATCTAAACCGACGTAGACAGAAATTTAAATCATAGCATCACAACATCCATTGCAGACGAAACTAGAAATTTTTATGAGATGTCATCACTGAAGTTCACTGTAACTCTCCAAGCTGAAAAATGAAAACCCAAATCTTTTTACTGGGCCTCACAAAAATGATATAATCGTGACCCAAAATTTTTTAATTGTTCCTTATGGAAATCTTGAAGAAATAAAAGCAAGAAAGAAGAATAAAACTAATTCTAACCATTCAATAGAGCGGAAGAAATAATGTGATAATATCACCTTCAAGTAACACAACAATATTATCACAGTCACAGAGTAACAATTCTTGGCTTCACATCAAGAAGTATAAATAATAGAAGTCCTCAGGTTGTTCTTCAACTCTATATATCTTTGGTTAGGCCTCATTTAGATTATGCTGCAGAGTTCTGGTCACTATTTTACAGAATGGATATAAATGCTCTGGAAAGCGTACAGAGGAGGATAACAAAGTTGATCCCATGTATCAGAAATCTTCCCTATGAGGACAGACTGAGGGTCCTGAATCTGCACTCTCTAGAAAGGCGTAGAATTAGGGATGATATGACTGAGGTGTATAAATGGAAAACAGGAATAAATAAAGGGAATGTAAATAGCATGGTAGAAATATGTAGCATAGACAGGACTCGCAGCAATGGTTTTAAGTTAGAAACATTCAGATTCAGGAAGGATATAGGAAAGCACTGGTTTGGTATTAGAGTTGTGGATGAGTGGAACAAACTCCCGAATGCCGTCATAGACGCTATAACGTTACGTAGTTTTAAAAATAGGTTATATAAATACATGAGTAGGTGTGGGTGGGTGTGAGTTGGACCTGACTAGCTTGTGTTACTAGGTCAGATGCCGTGAATGTGACTGACCTGACTACGTTAAGGCATTGGGTTAAGACGGTGGGAGAACTGGACCTGCCTCGCTTGGGCCAGTAGGCCTGCTGCAGTGTTCCTTCTTTCACCTGTTCTTCCAAACAAGAGATACCAAGTATAAGACGGTCCTCTTTAACACACATGTTCTTCCTTAGACTGGAATATTGCCGTACACTAACAGCCGCTTTTAAAGTAGCCACAAATGCAAATTTAAAGAATGTACAACTAATGCTCTTTGCATTTTTAAATTTAGTCAAGTATCTACCATACTGGGAACGACTGAAGTCCCTCTACCTGTTGTAACCTTTGGAATGCAGGCTAGAAAACTTATTATAATTTATACAGTCATAGATTCCTACGGAAGCCAGAGGATCGACAGAGGGTGCAAAAATATCCTCACTGAGAAATACACTAAGAGAAAACAGTAACTGTAAGGGCCCAAGACTCTTCAGCAACTCCCATCATACGTAAGGGGGAGTATCAACAGACATCTTGCTGTCTTCAAAAGAGAATTTCATAAGGTCCTCAAGTCAGTTCTTGAGCCAAACTGTGACTCATACTTTGACTGCTGCCAGCTGGAGGCCTGATGTAGGACCGGGCTGTGGGGTCGCTGACCACAGAAATCATCCTTCAGGTATCCAGTTATGATAGCTTGTTGTGTTAGTGTGGCTCTACTGGGCCCCAGCAGAGCACCACTAACACAAGATACTAAAAACCATATACTAGAGACCATTTGCACCCTTGGCTTAGGAAATTTTACCAGTATAGTTGAGGCCAGAACCTGGCACTCTTTGCAACAGAATGTAGCACTCTTTGCTTTAAACATGGCACTCTTTCATCAGAACCTGACACTTCTTTGCTTAGAACCTGGCACTCTTTGCCTCAGAACAAGGCACTCTACATTGTGATGTAGGTCAACTGTGCTTGTGAGGTCAAAAGGTTGACCTAACCAACCAGTGTCAGTTGTCACACCCCTTGCCGTGGCAGGGAAGTGTGATAGTGTAGGAAGACTCCTGCCGCCGTCTCGGTCTCAGGTCTTTTGTTCTTGACGGCGAGAGTAAAGAATGGTTATAGACTCTGGCAAAATCTACCTTTGGTGTGAAAATACGTGGTGTACGCCTCATGGGTGGGGGGTGAACCCCAAGGCCTGGAGTTTAGGGGGGTGCTTTAAGGGTCATATAAGCTCTGGGAAATAGCTAGAGAGGAGATTCTGGCAGAGCTCTGGGCACGAGACTGGGACAGAGCTGCTGCCTGTGTGTAGAGCTCTGGGAAAGGGCTGCTGGAGAGTCTCTGGAAGAGACTGTTGGAGACAATAGGCAGAGAAGTGGCTTGGAGCAGTGTTCGTGTTGTGGAGGTTTGGGACCTGCGGCTAGAGTCTGAGTTTCTGATGTGAACTGGCCTACTGCACTTATATTGTAAGTTTTATTCAGTTTGTCATTTAATTGTAACCCTTTGTCTCACTGCTTGTGTACAGTCCCCCATTTATCTAAACCCCAACAGTGTTCTCCTTTTCCCCAAAATTTTATATTATTGTAAAAGGACTTAATAAAAAACTGTGTTTTGAGAAGAACAGTAATACGGGACTGTCTCCGTTATCTCTTATTCTTATTTTATTTAAATTTTGTAGGTAGGTGTGATTAGTGTAGAGTTAATGAAGAGGTTGTGGAAAGTCCCCACTGACCCGTCACACTGACCCGTCACACTGACCCGTCACATGACCCGTCACACGGGACCCTCACATTTGGCCCCGTCACATTACCTACCTACCTCTTTTCCCCACTCCTCCTTTAAATCCCGTTATTTCCCCTTATTCCCATTATTCCCTTTTTTGATCATTTCAAACCCCCCTATATGACAATATTAGAACCTGGCACTCATTACATCAGAACCTGGTACATTTACACAAGAACCTGGCACTCTTAACATCACAACCTGGCACTCTTTACACAAAAACCCGGCACTCTTTACATTAAAAACTTGGCACTCTCTACATAGAACATGGCACTCTCTTACATCAGAACGTGGCACTCTCTACATCAGAACCTGGCACTCTGTGCCCCCAGATAAACCCTAGCTACGAGAGTTAACAGAGACACGCGACGCACAACAAGCCTCTATTGTTTCAGTGTTTCGTCTGTGTCCAGTTTATTCAGCAATAAAACTGAACAGAACGAAAGGTGTACCATGTCAAAAAAAAAAAAATTTGTTTCTGAAAATATATTTGTATCTTTGTTCCATCATCTGAGAGGAAATGAACAAAAATCTTATTGTTAGTCTCCTTTACTGAATAATAATGTTGGGCTGGGAATCTTTATTGAAATTATAATATTGACTCTAGTCATTTTTCCAATTATATATTTTGAGATGAATGTTTTAGTGTAAAGTTCTTCGGATATCTTAAGCTTGGTTTGTAAACAGTGGGCAGAAAGTGAGGGAGAGTATGTGGGGGGCGGTTCGCGGGCGCCATGCTCAGAGGAACCACAGTATTACAATCATGTTCCCATGTCGTCACTTCTTCAGGCGTTTTAAACCATACCACGGACGGGAAAATAGTACCCGCGGTTCAGACAGTCTCAAAACTCAGACGTCGCGTTAGCCCACTGGACCAGCTAGCCACAATAAGATTCGTCCTACTAGGTGTTTTCATTACACCATAGGAAGGTTAATTGCGGCTAGCTGGTCCAGTGGTAAACGCGACGGTGGTCTGAGTTTTGAGACTCTCTGATCGCGGGTTTCTATCCCCGTCCGAGTATGGATTTTTGTTTGCAATCGTGTCATTTCGATTTCGTGATTTTAAGCGATTTATACCTCCCGCCTTCTTTCTCTCTTTCTCTTACCATTTCGAAGATCAAGCTAAATGATGATGTAGCAAATGTACACAGGATTTTCGGGAACAGCGTTCGACAATTGCGGTCCATGGTGTTGTGACAGCGCACTAAATGCGTGCAAAAGAAGAGGTATAAGCGGAAAAAAAAGTGGGCAGCTGGATATATCTACTTACAAACCGAACGAAGTGGTCGTTGTAAAAGAGACGAGGAGGCAGTGGAGGCTGAGGCAGTGAAAACTTGCTCTTCACGACACTTCTGCTTCTTGGTCTTACATCCCACACTGACAGGATGTTTAATCATAGGTAGCACTCCTCCCTGACATCCTCTGCTGGTGATCTCAGAGTCTCTGTGACAGCGACGTCTTATCGAGACACAGCAAACTTCCAGCGGAGATATACGAGTACGTCAGTCTTCAGTGAACCTCAGACAACACTATGATGCTCACTGTGAAAAATGTTTCGTTGCTCGTATAGAAGAAAGGGAGCAAATGAGACAAAAACGCAGTTCTTCAGGGAAAAAACTCAAAATCATTCAGTAGAGCAAAAAGTTGCACCTGCATAGACCTGGGAGATCACGACCAATGTTTGCTATTTTCTACCGCAAGGAAAATGATGGACTGTATAATAAAACTTTCAAGACAAGAGATGCTGAGGACAGTGATGAGATCTCAATTTGCTCCTTCAAGGTAGTCCACACTGCCCAATTAGAAAACATAAAAGAGTTTCTACCGACCAGTAATTTCTTTCAGTCAAATTTTTAAATTACAATATTTCTTGAATCATAGGCAAGTAAAGGTACATAATTACCTATCTGTGGAAAAATCCTGGAAGAACTGGTCCCAAAACCTGAGGAACAATATCACTCCGTATGAATCACAAGTGAACTGGCAGAAGATGATGAGTACCTCTGATAAAAAGCATTCAGTGAGTGGTCAGAGGTCCCATGCTCTTTAAAACCTTTTACACTTCCTGTAAAGGGGAATTACCAACGAACCTCTGACTGTCATTAAGAGCGGGAAATAGTAAGTTCCTCAAATCAGTTCCTGACCAGCCGAAGCTGTGGCTCAGAAGCAGGGACTGTTTGCGGCCAGAGTAGTAACAGCTTGGGTGGTTTAGTGGCGCTGATCCACGGGTGGCGGATCAATGGCATGTCTGAAAACCGGGCCGTGGGGGCGCTAACACCCAGAAACATCTTAGGTATCCTTTCTCACTACTCCTTCCGTACACCCCTCCTCCTTCCACTTCTTACCTCCTTCCCTACCTACTCTCCTTCTATCCCTACTCCTTCCCTCCCTACCTCCTTCTACCTACTCCTTTTCCTCCTTCCATCCCTACTGCCTTCTTCCCTACTCCTTCCCTCCTATTTAGCACCAAAAATAACTGTCCAGAATATTTACAATGGTTATTGTCAGTGTTAATCAGGTGTAAGAACAAATTAAAAATTAAGGTTAATGAGTGTAGGTCCAGATGTACAGTTACTTCAAGGTGTGCTCCACTCCTCCCACATTCCACATTACTTCTCAAATCCAGCAGGTATTCACTCACTGATTACAATCGCATTAACCAGTGGGAGTTTAGAGGAGTGTGTTAATTTATGTGTTCTCCCCTCTATCTCCTCTCCCCTCCACCCTCCTCTTCTTACCCTCTCCTCCCTCCTCTTACCTTCTCCCTCCTTATTCCTCTTCCCCTTCCCCCTCCCCTCTTCTTGTTCCCCTCTTCCCACCACCATCTCTAACACATCCTGTGCTCTGTAACCACAGTTGTAGTACTCGCCACCAGAATCACGGAGTGGCTTGGGTCATTCCCAAACTCTCAGTGGCAGCAACCTCAAACTGAAGCACGACAGGCGAGTGGTACAACTTCAAGATTGTGTTTGTAAATAATCAGCCAGTTTTGTGTATTGAAGCATTCGTAATTTTGATTTATGTTAAATACTTTAAATATATTTTGAGGGTATATCAGTATTTAATGGGTGAGGTACAGCCAGGTTAGTACACGTTAAGGTTACCTCGTGAGTACGGCAAATTTGTCGGTGTGTACTAATATTACTATGAACCTGGAAATCTTTGGGCATCGGGACAATGTTGTGTCGGATTGGTATATAATACCCGACATGTGAGGAGTAAGACACCATGTGCAACATCGGGTATCTTTATTGTAGATGTCTACATTAAAGATACCCAGATGTTGCACTTGAGTCTTACTCTCTCTTGTCGGTATTATATACCATTCGTACAAATTGTCAGACACTGCAACATCATGGAATCTTTTAATTTGTGGACATGTAAATAACCTTCACAACCTACTACTCAACCCGATCTCTTTTGGGATGGACACCTACTTCATTGGGGAATCACGCCCACCAGTGGAAATTTGCCCTCGTCTGCTTCACCTGACGTTACTTTATAAGAGCCAGGTTTCTTCTTTGCTTCAGAATCCTTCCACGACTATGGTGCTGTTCGCACCTTCTCCTAGTTTGAGGGACTGATTACCTACATCTGCTGTAACATTAGTTTACTGTCTTCAAGTTATGTCCTGGAATTTGTATTGATAAAGCCACTGGATGGCGAAACGTCTACAATAAAGATACCCAGATGTTGCACATGTGTCTTACTCTCATTCGGGACAATATGGGATTGTTAGGTAAGACACATATGCAACAGTTAGGTATCTTTATTTCGAAACGTTTCGCCTACACAAGTAGGCTTCTTCAGTCGAGGTACAGAAAGGTTGATAGAAGCAGAAGATTCTGAAGACGATGTAATAAGTCCATCACCCTTAAAGTTTTGAGGTGGTCAGTCCCTCAGTCTGGAGAAGAGCATTGTTCCATGGTATGAAACAATATGGTGATGAAGTGACAGGATGGAGCCTTTTATAGCGCCAAGAGGTGAGAGTAGGTTCATAGGCAGAGGTACGAACCTCAGATGTTGGGAGGACAGGTCCCTCTCAAATCCAGCCGTTTCTCACTAGTAGAAGGTTGTCGAAGTTGGTTGTAGGTCTGTTACCAAGATACCCGGTGTTGCAGTGTCAGACAGATGGAATAATTAAATGGTATAAAATCCGACAGGTAGTTAGTAAGACATATATGCAAAAACAGTTAGTATCTTTATTTCGAAACGTTTCGCCTACACAGTAGGCTTCTTCAGTCGAGTACAGAAAAGTGACCTACGTCTCACCTCCTGGCGCTATAAAAGGCTCCATCCTGTCACTTCATCTCCATATTGTTCTTCATACCATGGAAACAATGCTCTTCTCAAGATGAGGGACTGACCACCTCAAATCTTTAAGGGTGAAGGACTGATTACATCGTCTTCAAGTATCTTCTGCTTCTATCAACTTTTCTGTATGTACTCGTGTTAGGTAAGACACATATGCAACAGTTAGGTATCTTTATTTTGAAACGTTTCGCCTACACAGTAGGCTTCTTCAGTCGAGTACAGAAAAGTTGATAGAAACAGAAGTTACTTGAGCGAGGTAATCAGTCCATCACCCTTAAAAGTATTGAGGTGGTCAGTCCCTCAGTTGGAGAAGAGCATTGTTCCGTTGTCTGAAACAATATGAAGATACAATAAAGATACCTAACTGTTGCATATGTGTCTTACCTAACAATCTGTCGGTATTTTATACCATTTTATGTTCATTCTGTCAGGACACTGCATCACAAGGGTATCTGGTACAGACCATCTACTCGACAACCTCTACTAGTGAGAACGGCTGGCTTTGAGAAGACTGCACCTCCCACTATCAACCTGCGTTAACCTCCTGGGACTATATAAGGCACTGATTCTGTCACTTCAACTTCTTATTGTTTCAGACAACGGAACAATGCTCTTCTCAAGACGAGGGACTGACCAACCTCAAAACACTTTAAGGGGATGGACTGATTACATCGTCTTCAAGTATTTCTGTTTCTATCAACTTTTCTGTACTCGACTGAAGAAGCCTACTGTGTAGGCGAAACGTTTCAAAATAATGATACTAACTGTTGCATATGTGTATTACCTAACAATTCTGTCTTTTCTGTCATCGACTGAAGAGCCTACTTGTAGGCGGAAACGTTTCGAAAAAAGGATACCTAACTGATTAGCATATGTGGTGCAAGAAAGGTATAGAATATCCACAATATAAAAGTTAGACACATGTGCAACATCTGGATATCTTATTGTAGTAGACGTTTGCCATCAGTGTTTATTCAATACTGATTCTAGGGACTTAATAGAAAGACAGTAGATATATAAAAAGTTGAGGTAATCGTTCCCTCGGCATTGGAGTTAGTGTTCACAGCCATTGTAATATTGGCATTACGTGATATTAAGCCGGCACATACCAACAAACAGGAGTCACATGTTTTCATCGTTCTACCCGTCCCTCCATCATAGGCAAGAGGTTGTTTTGATAAGGACCTTGCCTCGCATGGGCCAGTAGGGCTTTCTACAGTGTTCCTACATTCTTATGTTCTTATGACATTCCTCAGGTCACGTGCGTCACACCTCATCTCGCCCTCTATATTATATAATGTCTTTCCTACCTCTGTATGTTGTGTGATCAAGGTCAGGACCAAACGTTTTCTCACACTCATAACCATATCCAATGTCATAGTGTTTGCTTCGTGTCTTTCTAACCCAAAATTGCGGTATTTATTACCAAGGTTTATACCATAATCATAGCCACCAATTTTTAAATGAGGTGGAACGGTTAAGCAGTGGAAGGCCTCGGTCAGATGACCTTAAAAGTTTTCAGCGGTGGTTATCATATTACTAAGACCCGGTCAGGAAACGAACATGTCCTGTTTCCTGATCTAAATCTTACCTAACCTAACCAGACAATAATGGGGAGAATGCCTCTATCTGATCCGACCTTAAATTTTTCAGTCCTGGTGTTGTTTATCCAGGATTGAAGTCGTATCGGTCTACATAATACCAGTTGGTGCAGTTAACCTGATGATGTCATGGATGGTTGACAACACTGAGTTCTGACTGTGTAGCTGCAGCATCTAGGAGGAGGAGGAGGAGCGTTCTGTCTGGCGTTCACCAGTCGAGGGATCGAGCCTCCACTATGGTCTTGAGCTGAATGACCCACAGGGGTTTAAACGCTTAACATGAATTTTTTATTTAATTTTTAAATTTTTTAGTGGGAAGCAGCTGTTGCACATTGTTACTGACGACTCCAACGTTCCACACTTATTATTTTCTTAAAAAACTTTCCATTAACTCTGGGCTTTCTAATTTTTTATTTGCCAAGTTTATTAAATAATTTTGGCTTCCCCCGTAAAAATTTAGAAAGTTTCTTTGGCGGCTTCAAACCCTGAAAGTGAGGGGGCCGCCACACTCATAGAGACCGGGGATCTGACCTAGAGACCCTGACGTGACCTAGAGCCGGTGACGTGACCTAGGAAACCCGGGGACTACCTAGAACCGGTTACGTGACCTAGAGAACCCTTGGGCCCGACCTGAGACCTGGCATTTGAGGTATCCTCAAGATGCCCGGGAACCCCAAGGGTGCCAGGTATACCCAAGAGCCAGGTATAACCCCCAAGATGCCAGGTATACCCAAGGCCAGGATACCCCAAGATTTCCAGATATACCTCAAGATACCAAAAAACCTCAAAAAAGCCGGGTTCCCCCGAGATGCCAGGTATACCTCAAAAATTTCCAGGTATACCCAAGATGCCAGGAAACCTCAGAAACCAGGTTACCTCAAGATTTCCCGATAACCTCAAGATGCAGGTATACCTCAAATGCCAGGTAAAACCCAAGATGCCAGGGAGCCTCAAGATACCGGTAACCTCAAAAATGCCCGGTATACCTCAAGGGGTTCAGGTATGCCTCAGGGTGCCAAGTATGCTCAAGACCAGGTTACCTCGGTCCAGGCATACCTCAGGATGCCAGGGATAAACCTCAGGATGCCAGGTATATTCAGGATGCCAGGTAATCTCAGGATGCCAGGTAACCTCAAGATGCCAGGTATCCTCAAGATCCCGGGTATACTTCAGGATGTCAGGTATGCCTCAGGAGCCAGGTATGTCTCAAGATGCCGGGTTCCCCTCGGGATGCCAGGCATACCCAGGATCCAGGTATACCTCAGGAGCCGGGTTTAATCTCGGGATGCCAGGTAAAACCTCGGGATGCCAGGTATGCCTCAAATGCCAGGTAAAATTTCAAGATGCCAGATACCTCAAGATCCCAGGTAACCTCAAGATGCCAGGTCTTTTTTCCAAAAAGGCACATACTCCCCCATCTTATTCCCTTATCCTCATATCAGACATGAAGAGATATACATCTCAGCCCCCGAGTGTAAAACAGATTAAATTGGAGGCTGCCTAGTGAAGAGCTCGTTCCAAAAGGGCACGTACTCGCCCCCATCTTATTTTCCCCATCCCCATATCCACATAGACAGAGATATAATCACCGCCCGTATCATCCTTTGCGGATGATACTAGATCTGCAGAGGCTGTCTCTTGAGGACGCGGTTAACCTCCAAGAAATAAAACAAATTTCCAGTGGGCAACGGTAACAAAATGATGTTTTAATGAGGACAAATTTCAACTACTCCGTTTTTTGGAAAACTGGAGGAGTAAAAAATTTGAACGAGTATACTACAGACTCTGACCATACAATAGAGCGGAAAAAAAATTTTGTAAGGGAAACCCGGGGAGTTAATGTATGGGATCTCACTTTCAAAGGGCACAACATGCCACGATCACAAATGCAAAGAAAATGATAGGATGGATAATGAGAACGTTCCAAACGAGAGATCCAAACCCATGATGACCTTTTCAAATCACTTGTTCTCTCTAGGCTGGGAAACTGTGTACATTAACATCTCCCCTTTTAAAGCAGGGGAAAAACGCAGATAAGAGTTACAAAAAATCCTTTTTCTGCACGATTTCTGTCAAGCACCTTAACTATGGGAACGCTTGGAAGCACTTGACTTGTATCGTTGGAACGCGGAAGGGGGAGATATATCATAATCTACACTTGGAAAAACTTGGAAGGAATGGTCCCAAATTGCACGGGTTTTTGGGGGGGGGGGGTGGGGGGGGGGGGGGAAAAATTTTGGGGGGGGGGGGTTTTTTTGGGGGTTTGGGGGGGTTTTTGGGGAAAGGGGGGGGGGGAAGGGGGGGGGGGGGTTTTTTTTGGGGGGGGGTTTTTTTTTTGGGGGGGGGGGGGGGGGGGGGGAAGGGGGGGGGAAAAGGGGGGGGGGGGGGGGTTTTTGGGGGGTTGGGGGTGGTTTTGGGGGTTTTGGGGTTTTGGGGGGGTTTGGGGGTTTTTTTTGGGGGGTTGGTGGGGGGGTTTTTGGGGGGGGGGGTTTGGGGAAAGTTTTTTTTTTGGGGGGGGGGGGGGGGGGGGTTTTTTTGGGGGGTTGGGGGGAAAATTTTGGGTTTTTTGGGGGGGGGGGGGGGGGTTTTGGGGGGTAGGGTGGGGGGGGAAAAAAAGGGGGGGGGGGGTTTGGGGGTTTTTTGGGGTGGGGGGGTTTTTTAAATTGGTTTTTGGGGGGGGGGGGGGGGTTTTGGGGGGGGGTTTGGAAAGGGGGGGGGTTTTTTTTGGGGGGTGAGGGGGGGGGGGGGGGAAATGGGGGGGGGGGTTTTTTGGGGGTTTGGGGGGGGGGGGGTTTTGGGGGTGGGGAGGTTTTAAGG
This sequence comes from Cherax quadricarinatus, assembly GCF_026875155.1. Lineage (NCBI taxonomy): Eukaryota > Metazoa > Arthropoda > Malacostraca > Decapoda > Parastacidae > Cherax > Cherax quadricarinatus. The sequence continues at coordinate 89,894,876 of NC_069404.1, read as the reverse complement.
GGAGGGGGGAAATGGGGGGGTTGAGGGGGTGGGGGGGGGGGGGGGTTTTTTTGGGGGGGGGGTTTTGGGTTTTTGGGGTTGGGGGGGTGGGGGGGGGTTTTTTGGTTTTTTGGGGGTTTAATGGGGGGGGGTGGGGGGTTTTTTTTGGGGGGGGGGGGTTTTGGGGGGGGGGGGGGGGGGGTTTTTGGGGGGGGTTTTTGGGGGGGGGGGGGGGGGGGGTTGGGGGGGGGGGGGTTTGGGGGAAGGGGTTTTGGGGGGGGGGGGGGGGGTGGGGGGGGGTTTTGGGGGGGGGGGTTTTTGGGTGGGGGGGGTTTTGGGGGTGATGGGGTTTTGGGGGGGGGGGGGGGTTTTTTGGGGTGGGGGGGGGGGGGGAATTTTGGGGGGGGGGGTTTTGGGGGGGGGGGGGGGGTTTTTGGGGGGGTTATTGGGGGGGTTTTTTGGGGGGGGGGGGGGGGAAAGGGGGGGGGGGGGGGGTTTGGGGGGGTTTGGGGAAAAAAAGGGGGGAAAGGGGGGGGGTTGGGGGGGGTTTTTTGGGTGGGGGGGGGGTTGGGGGGTTGGGGGGGGGTTTTTTTGGGGGGGTTTTTTTTTTAAAAATTTGGGGAAGGGGGGGGTTTGGGTTTTGGGGGGGGGGGGGGGTTTAAGGGGGGGAAAAAAGGGGGGTTGGGGGGGGGGGGGGGTTTTTTTTTTTAAAACCCCCCCCCCAAAAAACCCAAAAAAAAAATTTTTTTTGGGGAAAAATTAAAAAAAGGGAAAAATTTAAAGGGGGGGGAAAAAAAAACCCAAAAAATTCCCCCCCCCCCAAAAAAAACCTCAAAAAAAAAGTTACAAAACCAAGGGGCCGGAAATACTTAAGATGCCAGTATCCCTCAAGATCCCAGGTATCCCTCAAAAATGCCAGGTTCCCTCAAGATGCCGGGGTTAAAACCTCAGGATTTCAGGTAACCTCAGGGTGCCAAGTAGTCTCAAAGTTTCCGGGTTATCCCTTTCGGGATCCCGGGCTTTACCCCCGGATCCCCGGGTATCCTCGGGATGCCAGGTATACCTCAAAAATGCGGGGTTCCCTTTTCAAGTTTCCCGGGATTTACCTCAAGATTCAAGTTATCCCTCAAGATGCCGGGTTTTAAAACCAAAAGAGGAGGGTATACCCCCAAGATCCCAAAAAAATTTACTTCAAGATCCCAAAATATATTTTTAAAGTCCCAGGTATACTTAAAGTGCCAGATATCCCTTTCAAGATCCCAGGTATGCCCTCAAAAAGCCGATAAAACCTCAAATGCCAGGTAAAAAACCTCAGGAGTCAGGTTTTCCTCTGGATCCCGGTATGCCCCAAAGATGCCATTTATCCCCTCAGGATGCCGGAAATACCTCAGGTTGCCAGGAATACCTCAAATGCCGGGATACCCAAGATGGGGTATACCTCAGGACCCCCGGCAAAACCTCAAAAACCAGGTATCCTCAAAAATGCCGGAATACCCCCAAGATGCCAGATATCCCTTTCAAGATGCCAGGTATACCTCAAGAAAAAAGTTCCCCTCAAGGTGCCAGGAAAACCTCAAAAAGCCAATATACCTAAAGATGCCGGCTTTATCTCGGGTTTTGCCAAAAGACACCTCAGGATCCCAGGTATCCTCAAGTTTTCCAGGAAATACCTCAAGTTTCCCTTTTAAAACCTCAAGACGTAAGGAAAACCCAAAAACCCCAGGTATACCTAAAAGATCCCAGGTATACCTCAACATGCCATGGGGGCTTCAAGATCCCGGGTTATCCCTCAACAGGGCCAAATATACCCCCAAGTTACTGGGAAACCTAAAGATCCAGGTATCCCTCAAGATCCCAGGTATTTTTTCAGGATGCCAGGTATACCTCAAGTTTGCGGGAAAGCCCAAAGATGCCGGGATCCCTTTAAAGGGTTTCCAAAATAAACCTCAAATGCCAGAAACCTTTCAAGAGCCGGGGTATACCTAAAATCCCGGTATACCTAAAGATCCCAAAAGAATACCTAAAGGGTTTGGCCAGGAAAAAAATACCTAAAGATGCAGGTATACCTCAAGATCCCGATAAACCCAAGATGCCGGGTTAACCCCCAAGATCCCAGGCATACCCGGGATCCCGGGTTAAAAAACCCTTTCAGGATGCCGGTAAAATCTAAAAGGCCGGTATCCCTCTGTTTCCAGGTAAACCTCAAAATTCCGTTTTTCCTCAAGAGGGCCAGGTAAAACCTTTCAAAAAGCCAGGAACCTCAGGTCCATTAAAATTTTCAAGATACCGGGTATCCCTTAAAAGACCCCCCCAGGTTACTTAAAGTTTCCCAGTTTATACCTCAAGAGGGCCAGGTTCCCCAAAAGATGCCAGGAAATCCCTTTCAAATGCCAGGTATACCTCGGGAAATATCAGGTATCCCTTCGGGAAATCCCGGGTTTATGTCTCAAGATCCCAAGGTAAAACTCAGGATCCGGGAAACCCTTTCAGGATGCCAGGTATACCTCAGGATGCCGGGTATCCCCCAAGACGCCAGGTATACCTAAAATTTTTCCAATAAACCTCAAGTTTCCCAGTTTTACCTCAAGTTTGCCAATTAAAATCAAGATGGGGGTAACCTGGGGATACCGGGTATACTTCAAGATGCAAGTAAACTTCAAGGCGGGGATGCCTCAAATGCCAGATATACCCAGGATGCCATTTTTAAACCCAGTATCCCAGGAATGTCTCAAGATGCCGGGTTTATACCTCGGATGCCAGGCAAAACCTCAATGCCAGGAAAACCTAAGGGCCGGGTATACCTCAAAAGCCGGTATACCTCAAGAGCCAGGTATACCCGGGTTTCCCGGGCATCCCTAAAAGATGCCGGGTTGCCTCAAGTTTGCCAGGAATCCCAAAGATGCCAAAATTACTTAAAAGGGTTTCCAAAGGGATCCCTCAAAAAGCCAGATAAACCTCAAGGGTGCCAGGTATCCCTAAAGTTGCCGGGCATACCGGATGCCAGGTTTCCCAGGTTGCCAGGTATCCCTAAATTTTTCCCCGGTTTATACCCCCAAGATTCCAGTTATACCTCAAGATGCAAGGAAAAATCCCCTCAAATGCCGGGTTTTTACCTCAAGACCCATTATACCCAAGATTCCAGTTTAACCTAAAGTGAAAGGTATACCTCAATTCCAGTTAAAACCTCAAGATGAAAGGGGTAAACCCCCAAGAGCCAGGTATACCTCAAGATCCCCAGGTAAAACCTCAAGAGCCGGGGTAACCTCCAAAAAGCCAAATTTTCCCTAAAGAACCAGGTATACCAAAAGTTTCCCGGAAACCCCTCAAGTTCCGGGTTATCTTCAGGATGCCAGGTATACCCAAACCCGGGGTATGCCTCAAGATCCAGGTAAAACCTAAAGATGCCAGATATCCCTCAAGATCCAGGTATATTTCAAGATGCCAGGTATCCCTAAAGTTGCCGGGTATACCCCAAGATGCCAGATTTCCCCTCAAGATCCCGGGTATACCTCAAGATGCCAGGAATACCCAAAAGCCAGGTTCCCTAAAGATCCCCAGCATATTTTCGGGGATGCCGGGTTTAAACCTGGGAGGCCGGGTATACCTAAAGATGCCAGGTATATTAAAGGTGGTTATACCTCAAAAATCCCAGGTATACCTCAAGAGGGCCGGGTATACTTCGGGGAGCCGGGTTTAAAACCTCAAATCCCGGGGAAAGGGGCCCTCAAGATGCCAGGTAACCTCAAGATGCCAGATAACCTCAAGATGCCAGGTTTTACTTTTAAGTGCCAGGTATCCCAAAAAGATCCCAGGTATCCCTTTCAAGATCCCAAGATATACCCCCAAAAAGCCAGGTATCCCCGATGCCGGAAAAACCAAAAGGGATCCCAGTTTAAAACCTCAAAAATTGCCAGATATACCTCAAGCCCCAGTTATACCTAAATCCAGGTTTTACCCCCAAAATGCCAATATCCCTTTAAAGGCCGGTATACCCCCAAAAAGCCGGGAATACCCAAAAAGGCAGGTATACCTTGGATGCCCGGGTATACCTCAAAACCCGGGGAATATTAAAAAATGCCAGGTTTACCCTAAGAGCCGGGTATATTCAATCCCCGGTATCCCCTCAAGATGCCGGAAAGCTTCAAGATGCCGGGTTTTACCTAAAGATCCCAAATTAAAAACCCAAAAAGGCCAGGTATACCTCAAAAGGGGCCCAGGTATTTTTCCCAAAAATCCCAGGTATACCTCAAGAGGGGCCAGGTATCCCTAAAAGATGCCAATCCCAAAAAAGGCCAGGTTTTCCTCAAGTTTGCCGGGGAGGCTTCAAATCCCAGGAAAGGGCCCTTTTTGCCATGCATCCCCTAAAGTGCCATGTGTGCTTCAAAAAGGCAGGTATACCTAAAGAGCCAGGTATCCTCAAAATGCCAGGTAGGTTTCAAGTGCCGGGAAATACCTAAAAAAGCCAGGTAGGCTTAAAGATGCCAGGTAAAACCTTTTCAAGATGCCAGGTTATCTCAAAATCCCCAGGTATGTTCCCAAGATGCCAGGAAATACCCCCAAATCCAGGTATACCCCAAAAAGCCGGGTATACCTAAGTTTTCCCAGGGTATACCCAAGATGCCGGGTTATAATTAAAGTTTCCAGGAAAACCCCCAAATGGCAGGTATATTTCAGGAACCGGAAACCTCAAGATCCCAGGTATATAAAGATGGGGGTATGCCTAAAGGGATCCCCATTAACCTCAAGATCCCCGATTACCTAAAAGTCCCAGGTATACCTCAAAAAGCCAGGAAACCTAAAGAGGGCCGGTTTTCCCCTAAAGCTGCCAGATATAAAACCTAAAGATGCCGGGTTTAACCTCAAGATGCCAGGTACCCTCAAGAGCCCGATATACCTAAGATGGGGGGGCCAAAATTTCAGGTTTCCCCAAGGGTATACCTCGGGGATGCCAGGTATACCCCCAAAGATTCCCAGGTAAACCTCAAAAATCCAGGTATACTTCAAGTTTCCGGGTATACTTCAAAGATCCAAAATATACCTCAAGATGCCAGGTAAAACCTAAAAGATCCCAGGTATCCCTAAAGTTTTGCCGATATGCTCAAGATGCCAGATATACCTAAAGATACCAGGAAAATTACCCCCAAGTTTCCGGTAAACCTCAAAATGGGGGGGTTTTAAAACCCCCAAAAGGTTTGCCAGGTATACCCAAGTGCCAGGGAAGCCTCAGAAAGCCAGGAAAAACCAAAAAATGCCAGATATATATCTCAAGAGGCTGTTTTTCCTCTAGATCCCGGGTTTACCCCCTCAAAAACCCGGGATTTACTTAAAAATTCCGGGTTTAACCCCCAAATTTCCGGGAATACCTCAAGAGGGCCAGGTATCCCTCAGAAACCCAGGTTAAACCTCAAGATCCCGGTATACCTTCGGATGGCCGGAAGGCTAAAAAGCCAGTTTACCTAAAGATCCCCAAATATTTCCCTTAAAGGAAACCATTTTATCCCTCATGATCCCAAATATACCTCAAGAGGGCCCTTTTAAACCTCAAAATCCCCGGTATTTTTTCCAAGATGCCGATATCCCTCAAGATATCGTTTATCCCTCTAGAGCGATTTATCCCCTCAAGATAGGGGTTTTTACCTCAAATTTCCCGGGTGAAATCTAAAGATGCTATATATTTCAAAATGCCGGGTTCCCCAAAAGGCCCTGGGTTATACCCAAGACCCATTTTAAAACCTCAAAAACCAGGTATCCCTCAAGACCCCAGGTATGCTTCAAGATGGCCGGGTTTATCCTAAAGAAAACCAGGTATCCCCAAAGGGAGGGCCAGGCCCCCAAAGATGCCGGGGTTTTTACCTCAAGAGGGCTGGTTTATACCTAAAGAGGGCCGGTTACCTCAAATCCCGGGTTATGTTAAAGATGCCGGGTTATACCTCAAGAGGCCAGGTATACTTCAAAATGCCGGGTACTTTAAGTTTCCCAAAGGATCCCCTCAAAATCCCAGGTATCCCAAAAGGGCCCAGGAAAACCTAAAATTTTGCCGGGTATCCCCCAAAAAAAGCCAGGAAATGTTTTAAAGGGTTTCCCTTTTTATACCTAAAGATGCCAAATACCTCAAAATGCCAGGTAGTTTTAAAAGTCCCAGGTATCCCTCAAAAGGGCCGGAAAGCTTAAAGTTGCCAGGTATACCTCAAGAGGGCCAATTACTTAAAGGGATGCCGGGTAAACCTCAAGTTCCCCAGATTTCCCTCAAGGTCCCAGGTATACCCAAAAAGCCAGGCATCCCCCAGGATGCCAGGTATCCCTCAGGATGCCAGGTATACCGGAAGATTTCCAGGTAAAACCTAAAATTTCCCCGTTATACCTCAAGATCCCAAGGGTTTTATACCCCCAAGATTCCAGGTATCCCTTAAAGTTTTGCCGGTATACCCAAGACCCCAGTTTCCCCTCAAATAAAGGGATCCCTCAAAAAATTCCAGTTATACCTCAAGTTTAAAGGGTTAAACCTCAATATGCCAGGTATCCTCAAGATGAAAGGGGTATATCAAGATCCCCAGGTATCCCAACACCCAAATATACCTCAAGTTACCGGGTAACCTAAAGAGGGCCAGGTATCCCTAAGAGGGCCGGGGATACTTAGGATGCCGGGTTTTTAAATCCCCTCAAAAATGCCGTTTATGCCTCAAATCCCAAAGGAAAAACCCCTCAAGATGCCAGATATCCCCAAAATTTTGCCAGGTATACTTCAAGATGCCAGGTATCCAAAAAAGCCAGGATACCTCAAGATCCAAAGATTACCTCAAGACCCCAGGAAAACCCAAAGGGAGGCCAGGTTTTACCCCCAAATCCCGGTATACCCAAATGCCGGGTTTTTTAACTTCAGGATGCCGGGAAAAACCCTCAGGAGGCCAGGTATACCCAAATTCCAGGTTTTCCCTCAAGACCCCAGGTAATTTTAAAGGAGCCTGGTATACCTAAAGATCCCCAGCTTCCCTAAAGATGCCAAAATATCCCTCAAAAAAACCATTATACCCCCAAGAGCCAGGTAAAACCCAAAAATCCAGATATACCTCCATCCCGGGTAAAACCTCAAAGCCAGGTATACCTCAAAAATGGCAGGTATACCTTGAGATCCAGGTATCCCTTCAAGGGGGCCGGGATATATTTCCCAAATGCCAGGTATCCCTCAAGTTGGCCAAAGGAAATATCCAAGACCCCCGGGAATACCTCAAGATCCCGGTAGCTTAAAAGGTGCCAGTTATAAATCAAAAGCCAATTTAAAACCCAAGTGCCAGGTTCCCTAAAAAGGGCCCGGTATGTTTCAAGATCCCAGGTATACCTCAAGATGCCGGGTTTTACCTCAAGATGCCAGGTATACCTCAAAAAACCCAGGAATACCTCAAGATGCCCGGAAAAGCTTAAAGATCCCAGGAAATTCTTAAAATTGCCATGAAAACCTAAGTTTGCCTTGGGTTGTTCAAGTTTTTTTGGCGGGGGAAATACCTCAAGTTCCCAAAGGTTAACCTAAAAATGCCGGGTATGCTTCAAAAAGCCATTTAATACCTAAAAAATGCCGGTATGCTTCAAATGCCGGGGTTACCCCAAGATGCCAGGTATATCTCAAAATGCCAGGTTTTGCTTAAAGATCCCAGGATACCTCAAATCCCTGTTTACCCAAGATGCCGGGTATACCTCAAGTGCCATGTATCCCTAAAGATCCCGGGTTTAAAAATTCAAGATGCCGGTTATACCCCAAAAATTGGCGGGTATATTTAAAGATACCAGGTTACCTAAAGATGCCAGGTTTTACCTAAAAAAGCCGGGTATGCCCAAGATGCCGGGTTAAAACCTCAAGATGCCAAAATATCCCCTCAAGATCCCAATTTAAAACCTCAAAAAAGGGGGTATCCCCTAAAGATGCCAGGAAATTCCTCAAGCCCCAATATAATACCTCAAGATGCCAGGTTACCTCAAGATCCCCAGAAACCCTCAAGATGCCCAATATCCCTCAAAAATCCCGGGCATACCAGGATGCCGGGTATCCTCAGGATGCCAGGTTTACCTCAATTCCAGGTATCCCTCAAGATCCCCGGTATATTTTCAAGATGCCGGGTTATACTTCAAGATGCCAGTTAAACTCAAGATGCCAGGTATCCCTAAAAGATGCCAGGTCCCCCCCCCCTAAAGTCCCAATATGCCCAAGATGCCCAGATATCCCTTTAAGATACCAGAATACCTAAAGGGCCCAGGTATACCTAAAAAATGCCGGGTAAAACCCCAAATGCCGGGGTAAACCTCAAGATCCCAAAGGTATCCCTCAAAGGGGGCCGGGTTTTAAAAACCTCAAAAATTCCGAATATACCCAAAAAATGGCATGTTCCCCTTAGTTTCCGGGTATACCTCAAGATCCCCGGATATACTTCAAAATCCCAAGGTATACCTCAAGATGCCAGGAAATCCCCTAAAGTTGGCCAGGTAAAAACCTCAGAAAGAGGTAAACCTCAAGTTTCCCAAGGTATCCCTTTCGGATGCCAGGTATGTTTTAAAAATGCCATGTATACCCCCCAAGATACCATATGTGTTTTAAAGAAACCTTTGTATACCCCCATGATCCCAATTATACCTAAAGACCCCCGGGTTATACCCTAAAAATGCCAGGAATGTTTCAAGATGCCAGATTTACCCAAGATTCTTATACCCTAAAAGCGATGTATACCCCAAAGAGCGGGTATACCTCGAGATGCTGGGTGTATCCCAAGTTCCCAGTAAAAATTTCAAAATGCCAGGTATCCCTAAATTTTCTAGGTTACCTCAAGATGCCAGGAATACCCAAAAACCGGGGAATACCTCAAGATGCCAGGTTGCTTCAAGATCCCGGGTAACCTAAAGATACCGGGTATACCCAAGTTGCCAGGTAAACCTCAAAAAACCCAGGTAAACCTCAAGATGCTGGGTTTTCCCTCAAAAAGCCGGAAAACCCTAAATTTTGCCAGGTATGCTTCAAAAACCCAGGTATACCCCCCAAGTTTGCCGGATACTTAAAAATGCCAGGTATGCTTTAAAAAAGGGCCCAGGTATACCTCAAAATCCCAGGTATGCTTAAAGATGCCAGGTATACCTAAAGGGATGCCAGGTTACCTAAAAATTCCCAGGTAGGGCTTCAAAGATGCCGGGTATCCCTCAAGTTTGCCAGGTATACCTAAAAAATCCCAAAGGTATGCTTTAAAAACCCAAAGGAACCCCCTCAAAATGCCGGTATGTTCCCGTCCCCCCCGGAATCCTCAAGTGCCAGGTATAATTCAAGTTTGCCAAGTATACCTCAAGGGCCAGGTATACCTCAAAATCCCCCAGGTATGCTTCAAAAACCCCAGGTAAACCTCAAGATGCCTGTAAACCTAAAATTCCGGGTTTAACCAAAGATGCCATGTATCCCTCAAAACCCCAGGTAAAAATTTAAAGATCCCGGTATACCCGGATCCCGGGGGATATTTCCCAAGATGCCAGGTAAATTTAAAGGGATGCCGGGTTACCCAAGATGCCAGGTATACTTTCAAGATGCCAGGTTTTACCTAAAGTTTGCCAGGTATATTTTAAAGATGCCGGAAAATACCTAAAAGAGCCGGGTAATTTAAAATTTTTGCCGGTATACCTAAAGACCCAATGTATATTTTCAAGATGCCAGGAATTCCCAAGATGCCGGGTATCCCTTCAAGATGCCAGGTATTCCCAAGAGGGCCGGGTATACCTAAAGATCCCCAAAAAACTTCAAATGCCGGGTTAACCTCAAGAGGGCCAGGTATATTTCAAGATCCAGGAAAACCCTTTAAAAAATGCCGGTTACTTCAAGTTCCCAAGGAAAAATTTTCCCAAGTTTCCAGGTTTTCCCAGATGCCAGGATAATTCAAGATGCCAGGTAACCCCAATTAGGGACAGCATTTCTTATTTTTTATGGGGGCCCAAAAACCCTAGGGTGAACAAAAAGCTTGGGGAAAATGAAAAGCACACGGGTTTGCAGCCTGAGAATCCCCCCAAGTCCCTCGGATCGAGATCCATCCACAACGTCTCCAAAAACCTTAACACCAAACAGGGATTTTTGGGAAAGGCTGCAGACTGTTTTAAGACACTTGAAAGGGGGAATTGCTGGAGACTGATCCTCCGTCGGGGTTACCACGGCTCCTGTCGGGCGACCAGTCACTGGGGGGGCTTTTTTGGAAAGGAAAAGAGGACCCCCAAAACCCAAGGGGGCCAAGGGAACTAAATAAAACCCATTTAAAAAACCCCCAACCGGAATTGTGCTCGTTATTTGATAAAAGGTTTTTTTTTAATTATTTTTATTTTATTATTATTATTATTAATTTTATTTTTAAATTATTTTTTTATTAAACCACCAAAACCAAAGCTGGCCCATCTTGTAGCAGGGTCCCTTTAACCCAGCTGGAAAGAAATGTACCTAAAACCCGGGTTTGGTACCACTGTCCCTGAACCACCCGGGGGGTGCACTGTACCGGGGAACCCAGGGGTTTAAACACGGGACCTAAACCCAAACTTTTTGAAACTGAAACCTAAACCCAGTGGAAAGCACTGTACCTAAACCCACCCTGGCACCCAACTGTACCAAAACCACGGGTAGCACTGTACCTGAACCAGGGGTAGCACTGTACCTGAACCAGCTGGCAGCACTGTCCCTGAACCAGCTTTAGACGGGTACCTAAAACCAGGGGGTGGGCCACTGTACCTGAACCAGCGGTAGCATGAACCTAAAACCAGCTGGTAGCACTGTACCTAAACCCAGCTGGTAGCACTGTACCTAAACCCAAAGCGGGCAGCACTGTACCGGGAACCAGCTGGTAGAAACGTACCTGAACCAGGGGTAGACTGTACCTGAACCAGTGGTAAGCACTATCCCTTAACCACTGGGATCACGTCCCTTTGAACCCCGGTTTTAGCACTGTACCTGAACCACCCGGGCAGCCTTACCGGGAACCAGCTGGTAACTTGTCCCCGGGAACCATTTGGTTTAAGCACGGGTCCCTAAACCCGGGTTTTGGCAGCTTTTTTTCCCGGGGAACCCAGTTTGTGCCACTGTACCTAAAAGCCAGCATTCCCTGCCCATGAACCACCCCCTTGGTAAAAACTGTTTACCTAAAACCGCGGGGAAACACTGAAAACGTAAAACCCACTGGAACCATTTTTACCGGGAACCCAAAGGGGTGCACTGCCCCCCGGGAACCCCCCGTTTGGCCCCCAGCACGGAAACCTGAACCCAGCTGGTAGCACTGTCCCCAAAACCAGCTGGTAGCATGTACGTGAACCACTTTTGGGGCATTTTTACCTGAACCCAGCCTTTTTAGCATTTGTATTTAAATCCAAAAGCCGGGAAATTGCACAGAAACCTGAACCCACTGGGTACCACTTTTCCTGAACCAGTTTGGTAGCATGAACCTGAACCCAGCTGGTGCACTGTCCCTTAAAACCCAGCTGGAAGCACTGAAACCAAAACCATTTTGGTAAAAAGGTAGTAAACCCACCCGGGAAAAACACTGTACCGGGAACCCAGCGCTAGAAACCTGTCCCTGAACCAGGGGTAACACTGTACCAAACCCCAGTGTAACACTGTGCCTGAACCAGCTGGTAGCACTGTACCTAAACCCAAATTCGGGGTTGGAAACTGAAACCTGAACCACTGGCAGCACTGTACAAAACCAGCTGGAAACACTTTTAACCTAAAACCGCGGGTTAATACGCCCCTAAAACCACGGTAAAACAGGTACCGGGAACAAACGGTTTTTAAACCACTGTACCAAAACCGCTAAAAACACTGTACTAAAACCAGTTTGCTAGCCTGTCCCTAAACCCACCCGGAAACCCTGCCCTAAACCGGCTATTTAACACGGGTACTTAAACCCAGTGGAAAACACGTACCTAAAACCACTGGTAAAACTGTACCTGAACCAGTGGTAAAACTAAAAACCTAAACCCAGCTGCTAGCACTGTACCTGAACCACCCTGGTAAAACTGAACCTAAACCAGGGTAACCGGTTTTAACCTTTTAGTAACACTGTACCTAAACCCGCGGGTTTAACCTGTACCTAAAACCAGGGGTTTAAAACTGAAAACCTGAACCGCTAGTAAAAACTGTACCTAAAACCAGCTGTTTGCACTGTACCTGAACCAGCTGGTAACACTGTAACTAAACCAGGGGTTTAAAAACACTTTTATTTGAACCACTGGAAAAACCCTGAACCTAAACCCAGCTGGTAGCACTGTCCCTAAACCCAAAGGCGGAAGCACTGTCCCTAAACCAGCTGGAAGCAACGGGTACCAAAACCAGCTGGTGGGCACGGTAATTTAAACCCGGGCTGGTAACTGTACCAAAAAACCAGCGGGAACCCTGTCCCTTTAAACAGCTGAAAACACTGTACCGAACCGCTGAAAGCCACTTTTACCTAAACCCAGTTTGGTAGCACTGTGCCTAAACCCAGTTTGGTACACGGGACCTGAACCAGTTTGGTTAACCACTGAAACTTAAACCCTTTCGGGGGCAGCACTGTACCTAAAACCAGCTGGTAGTACGTACCTGAACCCCCGGGTAGTATGTTTTAAAACCATGATGGGCACTGAAACCTAAACCCACTGGTTGCACTGTACCTGAACCAGCTGGCAGCCCTGTCCCCTAAACCAGCTGGCAGCATTTGTCCCTAAACCATGGGGGTACACTGTACCTGAAACCCAGCTGGCAAAACTGAAACCGAACCCCGGGTTTAGCAATGTCCCCTAAACCCAAGTTTATAGCATGGGACCTAAAACCAGCGGTAGCATGTACCAAACCCGCTGGTAGCACTGTCCCGGGAACCAGCTGGCTAGCACTGCCCCCTAAACCCAAACCGGGTAGCACTGTACCTAAACCCCAGCTGGAAAGGCCCCTGTCCCTTTGAACCACCGGGTAGCACGTACCTAAACCCAGCGGGTACCGGCCCTGAACCAGGGTTTATCACTGAAACCCTAACCAGTGGGGGGCATGTACCTGAACCTTTGTTGGGGCCAGCCTGCCCCCCGCTTTTGGCAGGGTCCCCTGAAGTTTCCCTGTTTTAACGTTATCAAAAGCCCTAAAGTGATCTCAGCGGGAAAGTGAGGGGTCCCCTAAAGTCAGGGGAAGGGGGGGGGCCGGGGTGTAAAGGGGGGGGGGGTGGTTTGTGTCGGGGGGGAGGGGGTTTACTGGCGTCGGGGGAGGGGGGACTGGGTTGGGGAAAAGGGGGGTGATAGTGCCGGGGAGGTGGTGGCTGGTGCGGGGGAAAGGGGGGTGGCGGGTGTCGGGGGAAGGGGGGTGACTGGGGGTCAGGGGAAGGGGGTGACTGGTGCCCAGGGGGGGGGTGGGGTGTCGGGGAGGGGGGTTTTTTTTAAAGGTGGGGGGGGGTGGTGGTGCGGGAAGGGGGGGCTTTTTGTCAGGGGGGAAAAGGGGGTGGCTGGGGTCAGGGGAGGGGGGGGGGGTTGTAAAGGGGAAAGTAGGTGGTTTGGGGGTCGGGGGAGGGGAAGGGGGCTGGGGGTCATGGGGGGGGGGGTGGCTGGTGTCAGAGGAAGGGGTGGGGGTTTGTAAGGGGGGGGGGGTGGCTAGTGTCGGGGGAAGTAGGTGACTGGTGTCAAAAAGGGGGAGTGGGGGGTGCCCAGGGGGAGGGAGAGGGGCTTTTGTCAGGGGCGAGGGGTGGTTTGGTGTCAAGGGGGGGGGGTGGCTGGTCCCCAGGGAGGGGTGGCTGGTGTAAAAGGCCCATGGGGTGGTTGGTGTCAGGGGGGGGGGCGGGTGTCGGGGGGGGAGGGCTGGTTTTTTCCCTGGAAGTGGGGGGGCGGGTCAGGGGAAAGGTGTGGTGGTGTCAGGGGGAAGGGGGTCCGGGTGAGGGGAAGTGGATGGCTGGTTGTCGGGGGGAAGTGGAGGGCTGGTGTCGGGGGAAAGGGGGGGTGGCGTGTCAGCGGGTTTGGTGGCTGGTTTCAGGGGAGGGGGAGTGGTTGGTGCAGGGGAAAGGGGGGTGGCTTGTGTCAAGGGGGGGGGGTTTGGCTGGCTCAGGGGGGGGGGATGGCTGGTGTCAGGGGCCCATGGGGTAGCGGGTGTCTAGGGGGGGGGCTGTGCCCGGGGAGAGGGGTGGCGGGTGCCCGGGGGAAGGGAGTGGCGGTTTCGGGGGAGGGGGGGTAGCGGTTTTTTCTTGGGGGGGGGCATGTTTTCCTGGGGAAGGGATGGCGGGGTGTCAGGGGCCCGGGGGGGTGGGTGGTGTCTAGGGGGGTGGCCCTTGTCGGGGAGGGGAGGGCTGGTGCCCCGGGAAAAGGGGAGGGCGGGTTTGGTCGGGGGAAAGGGGGGGAGCGGGTGCCCTTGGGGGGGTGGCCTGGTCTGGGGGGGGGGGGGTGGCCTGTGCCCTGGGAAAGGGGGGCGGGTTTTGTAAAAGGGAAGTGGGTGGCGGGTTTGCCCACATATGCAACAGTTAGGTATCTTTTTTTCGAAACGTTTGGGCCTCCCACGAAAGGTTTCCCTTCAGTCGACCCCCAGAAAATTTTGATAAAAAGGCAAAAAATCCCCTTAAAGACGATTTAATCACCCCACCCACCCTTTAAAGTTTTGAGGTGGTCATTTCCCTCATTTCTGGAAAAGGTTTTGTTCCTTTAGTAGAAACAATATGGATTTTGAAGTGACAGGAGGGACCCTTTTATTCCCCCCAGGAGGTGAGATGAAAAGGCCCTAGTAAGGTAAAATTTTACGTTGGGGGTCAGGTCCCTCTAAAAACCAGCCATTCTAAACCAGTAGAAGTAGCCCAAATTGATTTCTTTTCTGTCCCAAAGTTTACCATTGTTTTGCAGTGCCCTTGACAGAGGGGTTTTTAAAAAGGGTTTATAAAATACCGACAGGTTTTAGGTAAGCCCTGCAAAAGTTTGGTATTTTTATTTCAAACGTTTCGCTTCCCCGGGATTACATGTCTTCAAGTCTTTTCTGCTTCTATAAATTTTTCTGTATAACTGAAGGAGCCTACGTGTACCCGAAACTTTTCGAAATAAAGTACCAAACCTGTGCGATAGGGGATTGGCGGGGGTTTTGATAGTGGTGAGGGGGTTTTAGTGGAAATGGTGGTAGGGGTTTGGTGATGATGGGGGTTTGGGGGTTTGGTGTTTAATGGTGGTAGGTGGTGATGATGGTGGAAGTGGGGGTAAAGATTTGGAAAGTTTGGTGGTGATGATGGTGGTAGGGGTGGTGATGATGGGGGTAGTGGTGGTGATGATGGGGGTTTATGGTGGTGATGTAGTGGTGTGGTGGGGGTGATGATGGTGGTAGTGGTGGGGGAGATAGTGGTATTTGGTGAGGGTTTGGTAGTGGTTTTTGGTTTTCGGGGTGGTGATGGGGGTAAGGGGTGATGGTGGGTGGCAAATGGTGGTATTGGTGGTGGTGAGGGTTTGTATTGTGATGGTAGTGGTGGTGATGATGGGGGTAGTGGTGTGGGTGGTAGGGGTTTGGTTTTGGGTAGGGGGGGGGGTGATTGTGGAAATGGTGTTTGGTGGTAGGGGCGAGGGTGGTATTGGGGGTTTGGTGAGGGTTTGGGTTTGTGTGGTAGGGGTGGTAAATGTTTGGGGGGTAGGGGTTGATGGTGGTAAGAATTTGGAGTGGGGGTGATATGGAAAGGGGTTTGGGGGATGGTTTTCCCGTGGTGGAAAATGGGGGTTTATTGTAATGGTATTGGGGGGTTGGATGATGGTGGTAGGGGTTGATGGGGGGTTAGAGAATTGGTGTGGGGGGAAAAGGTGGTAAAGAATTTGGTAGTGGTGGGGGATGGTGGTAAAAGAAGGGGGTAGGGGTGGTGAGGGTTTTGGTTTAAGGAAGTGGTAGGGTGGTGAGGGTTGGTAAGAAGGGGTAGTGGTGGGATGGGGTTTTGGTTGATGCTGGTAGTCGTGGGGGAGGGATGGGGGGTTTGGTGATCGGGTTTTATTTGGTGGTGATGGGGGTAGGGATTTTTGGTTTGGTAGTGGTGATGCGGAAAATGGTGGTGATGATGGTGCTAGGGTGATGGTGGAAGAGAAGTGGTAGTGGGGGTTTAGATGGTAGTGGTGGTGATGGTATTGGTGGGGGGTGATGGTGGTTTTTGTGAGGGTATTGGTGGTGCGGGATGGTTTTAGTGGTGATGGTGGAGAGAAGTGGTAGTGGTGGTGTGATGGTTGTGGGGAGGGGGTTTTTGGTGTTTGGTGTTTGGTCGAAATTTTTTGTGTTTGGTAGTCGGGGTTTGATAGGGTTTGGGTAGTGGTAGCGGGTTTGTGGTGGTGAGGGGTGGTAGTGATGGGGGTAGGGGTGATGCGGGTAATGGTGGTTGTATGGTGGTAGAGTTGGTGGTATGGGGGTTTGGTGGTGAGGGATGGTGGTAGTGGGAAGGTGCTAGTGGTGATAGGGGTTGGGGGTGATGGGGTAGTGGGAGGGTAGGGGTTTGGTGATGTTGTGGTAGGGGGGGGGTGATGAGGGGTACGGGTGATGGTAGGGGGATGAGGATGGTGGTAGGGGGTGATGGTAGTGGTGGGGGTGAGGTGGTAGTGGTGTGGGGGGTAGTGGTGTTGGGGGTGGGAGGTGGGGTTTGTGGGGGTGATGAGGGTTTGGTAGGGGGATGCTGGTAGGGGTTGGTGATGATGGTGGTAGTGATGATGGTGGTACGGGGTGATGTTTGGGGGTTCGTGGAGGTGGTGGTGGAAAGGGCGGTGGTGAGGGTTTGGTAGTGGTGATGGTGGTATTTGGTGAAGGTAGGGGGGTGTGATGGTGGTAGTAAATTGGGTGGTGGGAGGGGGTGATGGTAGTGTTTGGTGGTAGTGGCGATGGTAGTGATGGTGTGGGGGGTAGTAAAGGTGGGGGTAGTGGTGAGGGGTTATGGGGGTGATGGTGGTAGTGATGGTGATGGTGGTAGTGGGGATGGTAGTGATGGGGGTAGTGGTGATGATAGTTGATGGTGGTGGGTGGTGATGGAGGGGTTTGGTGGTAGTGTTATGGTAGTGGTGTGATGGTGGTGGGGGGGTTGATGGTAGGATGGTGAGGGGGGTTAGGGGTGTGGTAGGGGTTGGTAAAGGTGGAAGTGTTGGGTGATTTTGGAGTGGTGATTTTAGTGATGGGGGAAGTTGATGATGTGTTTTGGTGGTAGTGGGATGATAGGGGAAGGTTTGGAAATTTGGTGATGGTATGGGGGGGGTAGTGGGTTTGGTAGGGGTTGTGATGGGGGTAGTGGATGATAGTGGGGTTGGTAGTGGTGATGGTAGTGGGGGTTTGATGGTGGTGCAACCCCCCAGCTCAAGTGTTGAAAAAGACCGGGTTCCCCCTAGCCCTAAAGGCTTGTTTGTTCACCTTAAAACTCCCCCCCTCTCGGTAAATCCTGAATTAAACGTGAGAAAACTTTTTTTTGCTAAAGGATGAACTAGATGTGGTACAGGAGGACACTTTGAAGGACAGATATAACATCGACACAGAGTCCTTCCCCACCCCACAGTACTTTAAGCCTCTTACCCCGTCGGGTCAGTCAAAAACAACCATGCCCCATAAAAATTTGGTTTTAAAGCAAGACAGGTTTTCCTTGGGGTAAACCCGAAAATTTCAACAAGGGACCAAGAAAATCTGCAATAAAAAAGGATTTAATTTGAAAGCGCTAGTATCGCAAACTTTTTGCCATAAAAAAAAAAAAAAAATATTGGAAGCAAGAACAGAGTAAAGTAGGTAGGTGCACCCCTGCACAGGAGGAGGGGATTAAAGATTAATTTGGGGTGGGAAAACCCGTCGCTAAAAGTAACCTTTTCACCACCGGACAAGATTTCTTTTAATTCCTATAAAAAAGGGGTTTGTAGCCATGAGTTTTTACGCTTTAAAGGAAAAATACCTCTCAGTGTACATATCCTGTGTTGAAAGGGAAGAGTCAGTGAAATTTAGAAAAAGAGGTTTCTCCTGGCCCACACTCGGGAAGAAAGGTTAAAAAACAAGAGGAAATTAAAATTGAAAAAAATTTAGGAATGAAAAATACACACTCGTCTCTGAGGGCCACAGTGGTGCTGCTGCTGGCCAAGGTACAAAGAAAGAAGTAATTTGTAATAGCCCTGGGGTGGGAAACAAACCAGGGAACGGGTGGGGGGGAAAGCCCATGGCGAGTGTTTTAAACCACTGGGGCCATTTGGGTACAATAAGATTCATTAACCCAGGGATATTTATTCACCATAGGGAGGTTAAAATGTTATTTAATTTTTCAGTGTTTTTTTTGTAGTCACTAAAAAAAAATGGAGGGTTTCAAAGCCTTAAAATAAATGTTTAGAGATACAACGTTTTTTGTAAAAGCAAAAATTTTTAAGGGTTTTAAAGCGCTTTTGGGGGGCATTTTTAGACATTTAAATTTCACATGTACGTTTGAATCAATTTTGCACAGGGAACCCCTACACGAACACGGAAACCCGTTTTTTGTGCAATAAAATTTAATTTGTCAGTGGTGTATTTTTTATATTAAATCGGTTTAAAAAAATGTATAGTTGCTACAAGATATTACGAAGAGAGGGAAAGAAAAGGGCCCAAATTTAACTGGTCAAAAATGGAAATTGGAGCAAACAAATCAGCATTTGACTTAATGATGTCTTACCTTTACCCCCCTATATACAAATAAAGTACACTAAGTGCAGATAGAAAAAATTGTAAACCCCAGTGACAGAGGGGAAAACAGAAGCCAGAGAGAGAGTGCACCGTACCCCATCCCAAAAGGGGGCCAAATCTGCCAAAATCTTCCCCAGTGAACCACGTTGCTTCAGCTTTGGCGGCTTGCCTGTGATTGTTCAATGAATTTTAAAGGGGGTTTATTTAAGGACGGGTACCCCATTTTGGGGTTAAAAAAACCCCTTTGCCCCCCCAGTCCCCTGGTTGGGAGGCACCTATATGGGATTTTGGGGCATACGCCCAATAAAATTTTAACATACTCTTGGGACCAAAACATGGCTTTTTATACCCTTTATAATTTTAGATGATTATGGTGTAATGATGAAATGTTCTGGAAAAATGGTTTTATACTATACAACCTAGGTTGGGCCCCAAGGGTTCCCATTGCTAGTTTCACTTTTTCTCACACACGAGCCCCCGTGGTTTTGAAAAACCCCCACGGGGTTTAAAAATTAAAGGGCGTTTTTTCCCTTAAAAACACCTGCTGGGGCCCTGTTCATTTTCCCGTTAAAAAAGATTCCCGGGGGTTTTGTCGATTTGGGTGGGTCGCCCTCCCCGGGGGCAAAATTGACCCCCCCAATTTTCCCGAAAGGGTCCCGCTAACAAGCGGTTTCAAAAAGTGGGTTTACTGAGGGCAGCTAGGACTGTATACCTTGAAAAATGAAATGGTTGAAGTTAAAACTTATGATTATTATTAAAAAAGGCTTTTCCGCTTTTCTTTTTATATAATAATAATAATAATAATAATAATAATAATAAAATAATAATATTATTTTAAATTTTTATTTTATTATTATTATTAAATTTTTATTATTATTATTAAAATTTTTTATTTATTATTTTAAAGGACAAAAATGTAACAAAAAAAGGAAAAATTTCAGTCTAAATATGGGAAATAGTCCCAAAAAATTGTTTATTCTATTTTAGATTTGAGTAAAATTTTTTGGTGACAGAGCCAAAGTTACTCTACTCTAGCAGTGCTTGGAGACGCCGGCAGTAGAATATTTTTTTAATTCTCGACCCAAAAATAGTGTTAAAAAATTGTGCCCTTATGTGAAAAAAAAATTAAGTGAAAAAAAGTACTGTTTTGTTTTCGCCCCGGGTGGGGTTTTTAAAGGGCCCAAGTCCAAAAATGAGCCCTGGGGGCGAAATGCAAAATTAAATACTGCATTCTGAACATTACTGTAAGGGGGACTCAGTCCCGCAGATTTCTTCAGCAACATGACTGCGTAGCTTTGTCCCCTTTAACTGAAGTTGGGAAAGGGGTTTAATGACACCTGCCAAATAAAAAAAAACCAAAAAAAAAATTTAAATCTGGGAAATTACCCCTGTGGGGTTAGTGATTTCGAAAAAACTAAAAGAGGGGTGTGCCGGTCCAAGGAGTAATAACCATATGCAGTGTTGTGTACCCTCAAAAACCCTGGGAGAGTTAATGTTAGAATTTTGCAACAACCCCCACAGGGCCCCACGGAAAATTTTCCCAAAAAGGGGGGTCCTAAAAAAAAATAAAATCAATTGCAAACGAGTGATGGGCCCCCCGATAAAGGTTTTCCTGAAATTGGGGTAATTTTTTTGAAAACATGACGAAAACCCATTTAAAACTGGAGACCAAGTTGGCCAAGATTAATAATTTTTACAGCGGTAAAATGAAGCATTTACGGGGGTTTTTTTTAATCAAATGAAGAATAAACCACGAGCCAAATTTTTGGGGATAAAAAATAATTACCTGGATAAATTTATTAACAAAAAAGTTTTTTATTTTCCTGACTACTGCTTCCAAAAATTTCTCAGTTAGCTCTACATTTTACGGGGAAACAAGGGTGGGAAAAGTGAAAACCCGATAAGCTATTTTCGTTGACAACACTGCCCCCCCTGTACTGGGTCTGTCCCCCAGGCAATTTTCAAGGCTTTGATCTTTGCAATCAGTCAAGGCAAAAAGTAACCCCCTGGGCCCTAAAAGTCTGGAAAAATCAAAAACACTTAGGGAAAAGGGGATTTGGGTTGGGGTAATATAAACCCGAAAATACTATTTTTTTGCAAACCAATCATTGACTGTGCACCAAAGTCTCTTTGTACGGCACATAAAATCTTTCAAAACTGGGTTCCTTTGGGGAACCCGCAAAATGTTTTTTAGCAAAAATTTTCCCTTTTCAGTTTAAAAATCTGAAGCAACCCCGGCCAAGTGCATTTTTGTCTGCATTTTTCTAGCATGGGAAAGGCAACTGGATGGTCTTCTACATGAGGGGTTTTGCCACAAAAATAACTGCTGAAACGGCAAAACACTCACAGGCCCTAAATTTTCTGCAGTACCCAGTTTTTTATCTTTCTTGAGCAATGGTCAAAAAGTTTTTAAATACACCTGACTGAGGGTTTATAGCATTTTTGGGGGAACTTCTATACCAAGGGGAAGATTGCTGTGGGGCTTCTGATACCAAGGGGGAAAACCCATGTACAACCAATTACAGTTTTTTTGACCTTTGAAAACCCGTCATTACGGATGTTTTCAGTGCAACGGTGCTGGTTGATTTTGGGTTTCCCCCCATAAATTACCGGGCTGAAGCATTTTTAGCGGGGGTTTTATCCCCTTTGAGGAAAGAAAATGACGTGGACGAGGGCACGAAAGGGTTGTAGACAGAAAAGGGGAGGAAAGTGAAAGAGGTAATGGACGGGTGTAGAAAACGAGGTTTTTCCCTTCACAACATCTCCCTGGTTTCCTTTACAGCTTGAGCAAGTTAAACCCCGGAACCCCAATTTACCAGACTGAGCACGACCCCCATCATCTAAATCACAGCAAAATTTACAAAGAAAACAAAACTTTTCGAGTCAGGGAAAACCGTGGGTTCAGCAACAGAAAAACCTCCCCCCCAGCACCAACTCTGTGTTCCATCCCAAGAAGAGGGGGAAAAATTTCAATCATCAGGGGTTATTTTTTTTCCTCAAAAAAGCACACAGGGGAAATATAAACCCGTCCCAAAAGGGGGAAAAAAGGGGCTACCGAGCAATCACAGGATCTCCCGATCTGGTGACACCGTCAGCCCCAAAAAATGTTACCTTTCTAAATCAGCCTTTCGGGTGGTTTTGTGCTCCATAAAGAACACGTTAAAATTTAAAAGTAAAATTTAAGAGGCGGTCCATCAGCACAGTAAGTTTCGTTACCTTCACCAAAAACTCTCATTTAATAGAGGAACCTCATGACGACGTTTCAGGTCCAACAAACAGTATTTTGACTTTTTATCCATCAATACCAATTGTGGGAATTTACTGAGATCGAGAAATACCACAAGGTCATTGTAAAAGCAGTAGAGGTCTTAAGAATCCACGCCGACAAAAATATACAGTGAAAGTCATGATTCAGTACATAAATATTGATAGGTTTACACTAGTAATAGAATTAAAATATGTAGTTTTAGGCTTAATATGTTTACAGTAGATAGAAATGAATAGGGGGAATTAGATACGTAGAGACACCTAGCGGTCCTCTAATGAACTAGTGAGGAAGAAGGAGGTTGGTAGCCATTTTTTTTATCAAGGAGTTGAGAGCATATCGTTACAAATTTCAATCTCTGGAGTCCCACATGGTTTTTCAACGTTACCTGGCAGTTAACGTGCTTCAGAGGCCTTACAACGAATCATGGATACGAGTCTCAGCGCCAGACCCGCTGGTGATGCTATTTCTGTATTTAACCCCTAGTCAAGTGGCCACAATAGTGGGTGGGGAAATCAGGGATATTTAACTCAGGGTTAATAAGCCTGCCTATGACAAACGATCAGGTAATTTGTAATTTATATTTACTACAGTTTACAGTTTTTACTTCTGAGTGTAGTACAAGCCACTTGTGAGACTGAGATGATAGGAGTCTTGGGGGACGGTGTCAACAGTCCTTTCATACCAGTGTTGGTGAGCTCCCGTGAAGCCTCGTTATTATTCATCCCGGGAAATAGTCATCATTGCATTGAAGTAATTTATTTATACAACGAATCACCTAACACATTCATGCATGAACAAGCTCAATGTTGGATGAAACGTTGTACAAATAAAATATTTACCTGCAATATCGTGTAAGCTTTTACCAACTATCGGCATCTTGCCATCGTCTACAGTCATCATCCTCACATAACTCATGTTGTGAAAACAATTTTGAATGACGGAACTCTGGTAAGTTTTGGGAAAAATTTCTGCCAACAAAATTCGTGGATGCGGCGAGACGAGCAAGAACCGGGGTTTGTGTTTTTTGGGGGGATTTAGTAAAATTGAACAA
>NC_069404.1:89762921-89871456 GCF_026875155.1 Cherax quadricarinatus | reverse complement strand
CTAAACACTTGAACACTATTTGCTTTATTGTCTACTTTTTGAGGAATTTAGAGACAGACAGTATAATAACGTATGTGATATGTCAAGATATCTTATTAATGAAAATATGATACCAGACATATTAAGCAAATTTTCTAAATCTGCTTGCAACACACAAGACAACTGTACATATAAATCTAGATGTACTTCTGTTAACCCTTTGGGGGCCTAGTTACTAGGTCTTTTGTATATCCATATGCTCTTGTGCTACCATCCACAGGATGGATTGATGTACACAATAACCTAGCCACTTAGACGGCAAAATCTAAAATCTTGTGCTACAATTATTAGTAGTTTTTGTTGTTTTTATTGTTGTAGTAGCAGTAGTAGTTGTTGTAGGAGTAGCAGTAGTTGTTGATATTGAAATAATTGTGGTGATGGTAGTGGTGGTGGTGGTGGTGGTGGTGATAGTGGTGGTGATGAATGATTTTGGTGGCAGTGGTGGTGGCGGGTCCCGGTGGGGGTGGTGGCAGTGGTGCCGGTGGTGGTGGTGGCGGTGGTGGTTTGGTGCCTGTGGTGGTGGTGGTGGTGGTGGTGGTGTTGATCATGTTAGGATGGGCAGGGCTAGTTAGTAAATAAATAACTTATTTATTAACCACTTACTGGAACTTTAGACTAACTAAGCCAGAGTTTCAAAGATGCTGAGACAAACAGCGTCTTGTGTTGTGCTGATGGAACGACAACACAGGAACCTGTACCTCTGCAGTTCTGGAGTTCTTCATTTATGATAGTTTTGGTGTTATTCCAGTTCAGAGCGCGTCCAGGCGACCTCTGTATATAATTCATGCGCTGCTTATATTGGCACTTCTACACGCATATTTATGTTTGCTGTCTCTGATATCCAGCAAAACAGTGATGGAATGTTATGACACTGCGTCAGTGAGACACAATGTTGAGTTGATGGCATTTTATCTGTGAAGACGTTTCATCCACCCAAGTGCCTGTTGGACGAAACGTTTTCAGAAATAAAATGCCATAACCTGCATATTGAGACTTATTTGCGTGTAGAGATCTTCTCGATGTAAACTTTATCACAGCCTTCACAAGGGTAGACGTAAACAACGTCACTGTGTACTACGTGCTGTACACAAATAACCCGCACATAGAAGAAAGGAGCTTACGACGACGTTTCGGTCCGACTTGGACCATTTACAAAGTCACACTAACCAGAAGTGTAGCAGGACGGCTATATATAGGCAGGAAGAGGTAGTGGTGGTAGTAGTAGTAGTAGTAGTAGTGGTAGTAGTAGTAGTAGTAGTAGTAGTGGTAGTGGTAGTAGTGGGGAATTAAGGAGGAGGAGGGGCCAGTCAAATATAAAGAAAGGGGAACACTGCAAGGGAGCTAGGTGCCCACAAGGGAGCTAGGTGCCCACAAGGGAGATAGGTGCCCACAAGGCAGCTAGGTGCCCACAGAGGGAGAGCAAGTGCACAGAGGTGGGGGGAAGGGGAAGTGGTGAAATAAATAATGAAGGAACAGAAACACGCGACAGAAGAAAAGAAGACAAAAAAAGGAAAGAGGAAAGGGGAAGAGGGAGAAGAAGAAAAAATGAGGAATCAGGTTAAGTCACGGGCGTTCTGAAGTTTGGAACATTTTACAATGTAGTGGGAGAGGAAGGCATCTACAGAGACGAAGCCAGGACTAAGATTCATACAAGGAAAGTTGTGTATTAGAGAGGATTCAACTAGACGGCGACTGTTCGAGTTGGAAGTAGGGAAGACAGTTTTAGCGGAAGACCAGTCAATAGGATGGCTGTGATCTCTGACGTGAAAGAACAGAGCAGTGTTAGTGTCGGCAAGCCTAACACTATTTTTGTGCTCCCTAAGTCTGTCAGTGTGACTTTGTAAATGGTCCAAGTCGGACCGAAACGTAGTCGTAAGCTCCTCTCTTCTATGTCCGGGTTATTTGTGTATCGTTCCAATCACGGTATTGTGCCTTTTCTTGTTATTTGCTACGTTCTGGTTTATTCCTGGTGAGATCCTTGACTGTGACAGCAGCAGCAGCAGCGACTTTGATCTTAATTTGGGCTAAAGTGTGTGAAATGTTTTGAGCTGCACTTGTGTGTGGTGGTAGTACTAAATATATGTTAATTGTGTTCTCTACCGTGATAGTGTTAAAATCTGGAGGTGCAGCGTTCTTGTCGTCGGTGATAAAGTGTGTAGGGAAGTGTAAGTTGATGAAAGCTTGCTGCAGGCAGGGAAATTCTTCTGCACCAGTATGAACCTCATGGTTCATACTGGTGTCATGGCTACCATACCTCATACTTCATACTGATGTCATGGCTACCATACCTCATATTTCATACTGGTGTGTTGGCTACCATACCTCATGCTTCATACTACCATACCTCATGCTATCATATCATACTACCATACCTCATACTACCATACCTCATATTACCATACCATACTGCCATACCTCATGCTTTATATGGGTGTCATGGCTGTCATGCCTCCTGTTTCATACGGGTGCCATGGCTGCCATACCGCATGCTTCATACGGGTGTCATGGCTGCCATACTGCATGCTTCATACGGGTGTCATAGCTGCCATTACTCATGTTTCATACGGGTGTCATGGCTGCCATACCATATGCTTCATACGGGTGCCATGGCTGCCATACTGCGTGCTTCATACGGGTGTCATGGCTACCATACTTCATGTTTCATACGGGCGTCATGGCTGCCATACCTCATGTTTCATACGGGTATCATGGCTGCCATACCTCATGTTTCATACGGGTGTCATGCCTGCCATACCTCATGTTTCATACGGGTGTCATGGCTGCCATACCTCATGCTTCATACGGGTGTCATGGCTGCCATACCTCATGTTTCATACGGGTGTCATGCCTGCCATACCTCATGCTTCATACGGGTGTCATGGCTGCCATACCTCATGCTTCATACGGGTGTCATGCCTGCCATACCGCATGCTTCATACGGGTGTCATGGCTGCCATATCTCATGCTTCATACGGGTGTCATGGCTGCCATACCTCATGCTTCATACGGGTGTCATGCCTGCCATACCGCATGCTTCATACGGGTGTCATGGCTGCCATACTTCATGTTTCATACGGGTGTCATGGCTGCCATACCTCATGCTTCATACGGGTGTCATGCCTGCCATGCCGTATGCTTCATACGGGTGTCATGGCTACCATACCTCATGTTTCATACGGGTGTCATGGCTGCCATACTTCATGTTTCATACGGGTGTCATGCCTGCCATACCGCATGCTTCATACCGGTGTCATGGCTGCCATACCTCATGCTTCATACGGGTGTCATGGCTGCCATATCTCATGTTTCATACGGGTGTCATGGCTGCCATACTTCATGTTTCATACGGGTGTCATGGCTGCCATACCGCATGCTTCATACGGGTGTCATGGCTGCCATACCTCATGCTTCATACGGGTGTCATGGCTGCCATATCTCATGCTTCATACGGGTGTCATGGCTGCCATACCTCATGTTTCATACGGGTGTCATGGCTACCATACTTCATGTTTCATGCGGGTGTCATGGCTGCCATACCGCATGCTTCATACGGGTGTCATGGCTGCCATACCTCATGTTACATACGGGTGTCATGGCTGTCATACTGCGTGCTTCATACGGGTGTCATAGCTGTCATACCTCATGCTTCATACGGGTGTCATGGCTCCCATACCTCATGTTTCGTACGGGTGTCATGGCTGCCATACCGTATGCTTCATACGGGTGTCATGGCTGCCATACCTCGTGTTTCATACGGGTGTCATGGCTGCCATACCTCGTGTTTCATACGGGTGTCATGGCTGCCATACCTCGTGTTTCATACGGATGTCATGGCTCCTATACCTCATGCTTTATATGGGTGTCATGGCTGCCATATCTAGTGTTTCATACGGTGTCATGGCTGCCATACCTCATGCTTCATACAGTTGTAATGGCTGCCATATCTCATGTTTCATACGGGTGTCAAGGCTGCCATACCTCATGCTTTATACGGGTGTCATGGCTGCCATACATCATGCTTCATACGGTTGTCATGGCTGCCATACCGTATGCTTCATACGGGTGTCATGGCTGCCATACCTCGTGTTTCATACGGGTGTCATGGCTGCCATATCTAGTGTTTCATACGGTGTCATGGCTGCCATACCTCATGCTTCATACAGTTGTAATGGCTGCCATATCTCATGTTTCATACGGGTGTCAAGGCTGCCATACCTCATGCTTTATACGGGTGTCATGGCTGCCATACATCATGCTTCATACGGGTGTCAAGGCTGCCATACATCATGCTTCATACGGTTGTCATGGCTGCCATACCGTATGCTTCATACGGGTGTCATGGCTGCCATACCTCGTGTTTCATACGGGTGTCATGGCTGCCATATCTAGTGTTTCATACGGTGCCATGGCTGCCATACCTCATGCTTCATACAGTTGTAATGGCTGCCATATCTCATGTTTCATACGGGTGTCAAGGCTGCCATACCTCATGCTTTATACGGGTGTCATGGCTGCCATACATCATGCTTCATACGGGTGTCAAGGCTGCCATACCTCATGTTTCATACGGGTGTCAAGGCTGCCATACCTCATGCTTTATACGGGTGTCATGGCTGCCATACATCATGTTTCATACGGGTGTCAAGGCTGCCATATCTCATGTTTCATACGGGTGTCAAGGCTGCCATACCTCATGCTTTATACGGGTGTCATGGCTGCCATACATCATGCTTCATACGGGTGTCATGGCTGCCATACCTCATGTTTCATACGGGTGTCATGGCTGCCATACGTCATGCTTTATACGGGTGTCATGGCTGCCATACATCATGCTTCATACGTGTGTCATGGCTGCCATACCTCATGCTTTATACGGGTGTCAAGGCTGCCATACCTCATGCTTCATACGGGTGTCATGGCTGCCATACCTCATGTTTCATACGGGTGTCATGGCTGCCATAAAAATACATGACGTCGTCTTTATTTGTGGAGTCATGAATTAATTTGTGAACAATCTTCTCTTCTCGTTTTAACAGAAGCCTCTGCAGAAACTGGAGTTTGTCTTCAACTTCCTCCTCCAGTGTGGTTTTGTCTGACGCTCCTACTTGACTGACAACTTCCTGTAGTAGTTTCTTGATGACTATATCTTTTCCCTGTGTAATGTTGTCTGGAAGATTGCTAGAAAATCTCTGCTTCAAGGTGTTTCAACAATGAGTTTTCTGTAAACAAGGAGAGCGAGAGGTTTACTTGCCAAGCATAATGCAAGCGAACACATGAGGACGACTTGAAAGAAGAAAAAAAGCCACAACTCACAACCAACGCCACGTATTGCAAATAAATCTTTAGATGACTTATGTCCGCCCTGGACCATCGTTATCTGGGCTTGATGATGATGGTCTAGGAAGGACCGATCAGTGTCTAAATATTTATATCCAATATGTGAATTAGGTCTGAACTATTATCCTTGTCACTATCCTTTGTCACTGTATTTCCACGCATAAGGGTGCATCACTGTCCTGTCACCGTATCTCACTACGGAATGGCATGTCACTATTCCTTGTCACTGTGTCTCACTACATAATGGCATGTCACTATTCCTTGTCACTGTGTCTCACTACATAATGGCATGTCACTATTCCTTGTCACTGTGTCTCACTACATAATGGCATGTCACTATTCCTTGTCACTGTGTCTCACTTCATAATGGCATGTCACTATTCCTTGTCACTGTGTCTCACTACATAATGGCATGTCACTATTCCTTGTCACTGTGTCTCACTACATAATGGCATATCACTTTTCCTTGTCACTGTATCTCACTACATTAAAATACGTCACTGGTCTATGGTCAGTGAACCTCACTGTTTATTCTGTTTCTTTCAGTCTTCTACTCAGTGTTTATACAAGTGTCAGTATATTGTTGAAGGACGCACTCAGCATAACAACTTCTTGCCCTCTCCTTGACACTCTGACGATGCCGACACTGCTTACGCAAGCTCCATATGCACTTCCTTAAAGCTTGTGCCAGCACTGCAAACCTAACACCAGGGCCTCTCCCTGAGGGCCACTGACCCTCCTGCGTCCACCCTGGCATCTCCATGGAGCTACGTCACGCTAACTTCTGAGACACAAGATTTGCCAAGCATGGCAGTACGCTATCTTACCTTCCGGGGGTCATCGCCCCCGATGCCCGATCCTAGACTAGAACTCCTGGTTGCTGGCCTGGTCGATTAGGCTCTTGGTGCCAGCCGCACGCAGGCCATCGTATGGAGCACAACCCGGGTCTTAGGAAGTGATTTGAGGAACTTATCAAGTTCCATCTTAAAGCTCCTTGTAAAACTGTGTAAAACAAAAGACTAATCAAGGGCACTGAAAAGTCTGGCACTTATCGCCTCTCTCGGTGTGTTCGTAGCACCGTCTGCCAAATATAACTTAATAATGGTTATAATAATAACCATGATTTTTAAAGGGGTGGGCCGGTATGCCAATGGAAATCCTCGGTCAGATGACCAAAAGCACCAGCTGTGGGTCATATGACTAAGACCAGCTTCAGGAAACACTTGTCTTGTTTCCTGACAAACATTATACCTACCTACCTACCTACCTACCTACCTACCTACCTACCTACCTACCTACCTACCTACCTACCTACCTACCGTCTGCCAAATCTCTTGCTTTCAAACGGAGTGGTTCAGTGTGTAGGTTAAGGACCAGTCCATCCAGGATTCCTCAGGTATAAATTATAATGTACCTTTCCTGCTGACGTTCAGAGGAGTACTTTTCAAGAGAGTTCCCATTTATTGAGACGTTTAACTGAGTTTCTACGGGCAGTGAAGTATTTCTGTACATTTTCTAGCCCTGCAGTCTGTCCTACCTTGAAGGAGACCGTTAGTATACCGCAGTGTTCCAGCCTGAAGAGAACAAGTGACTCGAAGAGTGTCGTCACTGGTTCAACACCTCTTATTGAGAATGTTCTAGTAATCCAGTCTTTCATTTTCCTTGCGGAAGTGATAACATTGCTGTGATCCTTGAATGTGAGATCCTCTGATATCGTAACTCCCAGTCTCGCACATGAATTTTCTCTCTCTTGGTGATTTAATATTTTCTTGTCCTCTGTTTCAGCTCCTATTTCCTCCCCTCTTCCATAGCGGAGAAACTGAAATTTGTCCTTATTGAACATTGTTGTCTGAGGTCCGCTGGAAGACGTGATTGATATCCGCTTGGAGATACACTGTATCTTTGACTGACGCCACTCTCATGAAGATTCTTGTATCATCAACAAGGGATGTTATGGTGCTATGATTCATATCTTTGTCTATGTCGGACATAAGACTGAGGAACAGAAGTGGGATGAGTACCGTAACTTGAGGAACAAAGCTGCCACGGTGAGAACCTCTGTTCCTCAAAGTACATTACTCGCACCACTTTTGTTTCTTGCTATTCTTTATGTTCTGATAAGAACTTAGATATTCATCTGTCCACTCTTCCGTTTATTTCTTTTTCACGCATATTTGAGTGCTGTCACGCCATGCTCGCACTTGTTTTCCAATGCACTCACGATCATGTCGTAATGATCTAGCAAATGTGAAAGGCAGGAGCGACCTGGTTTACACTCATGCTACCCTGGATTGTGCAATGGTGGTGATTCCATATGATTAGCAATCTTGCTTCTTAGGCCCCGTTCAGAGATTTTGGTAATGTGTGACGTTAACGCTGTTGGTCTACATATTTTTTTTTCAGTTGTTTTAATGCAGCCTTTGTGAGGTGATATAATAAACGTGGTTTTTTATTCACCTCAGGACGACATCTGTGTCCAGTCTTCTTCTTCTTCTTCTTCACAGAATTCTAAAAGCCTGAGAAAGTGATATTTTATATTTTTATTATTTATACTGACTTCCATGAGTCTAGTCCTGGGTTAGAAACCGTGGGAATATTATCAGTTACCTACTCGGCATGACATATATATATGTCGTGCCAAATAGGTAAAACTTGCGATTTTTGCTTAAATAGCAACGCTCTTCTTGCCGAATAAGGCAACCGAAAATTTGTGTATGCAATAATTTCGCAAAAATCATTCTGGGCCTAACGAAAAAATATATTTCATTGTTTTCGTTTATTATTAAATTATTGTAAACTTATCTAAAATATATTTAGCTGGATTAGGCTAAATTAAATTGCGCTTGTTATAATAAGGTTAGGTAAATTTTCTAAGGTCCTTTTGGTACAAAATAATTAATTTTTACATTAAGATAAATAAAAAATATATATCTTGAAACGTATAAGAGAAAATTTTAGAAAGGAATTATATATATATATATATATATATTTTATATATATATATATTATATATATTTATATATATATATATATATATATATATATATATACATATATATATGTAATATATGTATATATACATTATATATATATATATATATAATATATATATATATATATATACATATATATATACATATATATATGTATATATATGTATATATACATATATATATATATATATATATATATATATATATATATATATATTTATATATATATATATATATATATATGTATATATATGAATTATATATATATATTTTTTTTTTTTTTAATATAAGATGGGGTCCACCTCTGTGTATATTGTGGGACCATAGCCTCGGAAAAGTGGATAAAAAGGCTTCAAGGAAGAATATTTGGATTTCTTCCTGAAGCCATTTGAATATTCCACTTCCCCTACACACCCATCTTTTAAACTATTTTTTTTTTTACCAATAGGAATATTTTATTACATAATATGGCACAGAAGATTTAAGAGATACATTGTTGATATAAAGGTGGCATATACGGTACATGTTGTTACGTGTGTATCACCGATTATAAGGCGAAATCTCATCCAGCTCCTCAGAGCTGGGGCGTGTGCCCAAAATGCAGCATGCATTACCCCTTTGAACAGCCGCGCTGAGCCGCTGGAACAGAAAACTAGCTGCCCTGGGATCCCTAGTTACCCCGATGAGTCTTTTTCCCAGCTCCTTAAGGAAATTAGATGCCCCTCTTTCCCCATGAGCCAAGGGTCTCTGAGCCTATGGGAACAAACATATAATGATGGGCAAGTTCTCCATATTTTCTAGACTTTTGGGACTCCCTAAAGCTGGCAGCTGCCCCTCCTTCCTCCTGGTGTATTGGAGATAGGTATCAGCCAAGGTAGATGCACATGTATAGTCCCACACCACCTGCTTCCCATCTGTCCAGGCTTGAAGGGTGATTTCCATCTGGACGCTTCTGGCTGCCATCAGATCTGCATAGTTGGGGTGGCTCCCTTACTGCTGGGCATCCAGCTGTTGTGAGGCTCCTCCTGATAATGTTATTAACCTCTCATGTCTTGCAATCTTTCCCTCGGATTTACGGCACACAAGACCATGTACCCGAATCGGTCTGCTGCTTCACTGCCACAAATACACCTGTGTTCGGCGAGAATAGGGCGGCAAGTCGAAGGGCAACACGATGCGGATGGTCTGTGGGTCGAGGCGTGTGCCAAGGATGGATTGGAACAGCCACAGAAAGTCCCCAGCATGAGGGGCTCTCACTGCCAGCAGGCGGGCTCTATCCTTCCCTGACACACTCTGAAGCATCGTTGAGGCTATATTTTCCACTATTGGACCATCCCAGTGCGATTGTTTGTAGTTGTTGGGGGGAGCAGGTCTGGTTTCTGAGCCCGTTAGATTATCCCAGATCATTGCTCCGTCAATGAATTTTTGGTCCTGGGCTCCAATCTTGTCCCTAAGATGTTCAGGGAGAATCGCTGCTACAAGCTCTCTGGATGCAATACACGAGGACAGAAAAAGCAGGTAACGCAATCTGTGATGACTTGCGGACACCAATGCCTCCTAGTCTGACTGGAAGTGTAGCTTGGTTCCACTGCCCGTCTTCTAGAGTAAGGTTAAGTACTTTCGTAAAAATCTGCCTCAGAATACTGTCATATTCGTGCAGTATAGGGTTATCATATGAAGGTGCACATCTTAGGAAATATGTCAACCTGGGCAGACTCAAGCACTTTGTGAGAAGGTACAAGGCATCGTGGGTGTCCAGATTGCCTATTCGTTGTTCCATTCTCCTTAACTCTTCCAATTTCTTCCTGAGAATTGTGTCAATGGCATTGCTTCCCAGAGGTGCTCCTAGCAAGACACTAATTGTGGGGGCAATGACTGCTGCTCCTGGTAGTTTTGATCTCACTGCATTTATCACTTGTTGACTGACTGAGATGATTTCACATTTGGATGGATTCAGGATGAGACCCATTTCCTGTCCCCGTGTCATTACCTGTGTAAGGTCATGTAGGAGGGACTCCTTTGTACCTGCTAGTGTGCCATCATCTAGGAACCAGATGTTTAGCTCGCTGGTCAGTCTGACTGTGATTTCCCTAACTGCAATATATATATATATATATATATATATATATATATTTTATATATATATATATATATATATATATATATATATATATATATATATGTATATATATATATATATATATATATATATATATATATATATATATATATATATTATATATATATATATGTGTGTGTGTGTGTGTGTGTGTGTGTGTGTGTGTGTGTGTGTGTGTGTGTGCGATTTTGCTAGTCCCAGTTTGGGATATATTTGTACATGCCCCAAAGGAGACTACATTTCAGTCTTGCGTTTTCTGTGGCTGCTGGTCACTGTAGTCCATACCGGGGTAATTTTTGGATCTGTGTTCCAGTCAACACCAGCACTGACAACGTCACCACCAGCACCAGCACTGACAGCGTCACCACCAGCACCAGCACTGACAGCATCACCACCAGCACCAGCACTGACAGCATCACCACCAGCACCAGCACTGACAGCGTCACCACCAGCACCAGCACTGACAGCATCACCACCAGCACCAGCACTAACAGCATAACGACCAGCACCAGCACTGACAGCATCACCACCAGCACCAGCACTGACAGCATCACCACCAGCACCAGCACTGACAACATCACCACCAGCACCAGCACTGACAGCATCACCACCAGCACCAGCACTGACAGCATCACCACCAGCACCAGCACTGACAACATCACCACCAGCACCAGCACTGACAGCATTACCACCAACACCAGCACTGACAGCGTCACCAACAGCACCAGCACTGACAGCATCACCACCAGCACCAGCACTGACAGCATCACCACCAGCACCAGCACTGACATCAACCCATCTCAAACCCCTAGAACCACCACCAGAGTCGCATCATTAATACCAGTATCAGAAACTGAACCAAAACACCTGTACCAGCTGTTGACCCACCAGGACCACCAAAAGGAGCACAGCTTCTGTACTGCGAGTCATGATAAACGCACTAACAGTGGAGTAATTTCTATTATCTCTGTTTGGTGGTCTATATAAGACTGATCTAAGTCTTTGTGATGAGCGACTTTGCAAGATCGAGCAAGTCAGAAATGATACTGGTGATGCTGGCCTCCGTCTTTGTGATTTTGGAGAGTTAACCCTTATCTTGTTCACATATCCAGAAGACAAGGCACGAATGCTGTAATATGGAACCTCGGATAGCGATGTTTAGCCCAGACAGCTGTCTTGATCAAGCCGCAAGCAGACGAGTGCATTTATCAATCCTGCACCCATAGAAGAGGAAGGTCCGGCTTGGATTTTTCGTTCGAATTACTTCTCTCCTGCCGGATGCTAGTGTTAAAGCCAGGATCAGGCTAGAGTCCGGCTCCTCCAAGGGAAGGTTCACATTCTCGCCGGAGTCTCTTTCATGAATGCAGCTCTTGCTGCAACATTCCCTCAGAAAAGTTTGGGTAATGAAGCCTTTGCTTCATCTATAACTAACTCAATGCCGACTGTTGGATCAGGAAAAAGGTTATTAGACGTCAGAGCATCATTACTAATAATGCCTCGCTCACTGAGAAACTCACCTGCCATCTTCCATTATGTAACCTTGGTAGTGATAAGGGTAGAATTACTGACAAAATGTTAGGTAAATGTGACACAGATGCAACTAGTGTGACATTTAATGTGACACAAATGCAACTAATGTGACATTTAATGTGACACAGATGCAACTAATGTGACATTTAATGTGACACAGATGCATCTAGCGTGGCATTTAATGTGACACAGATGCAACTAATGTGACATTTATTTTGACAAAGACGCAACTAGCGTGACAATAAAATGCATGTGTGCCCATTTACCTCACCTTGGTAGTACTAACCATACCACGGACGGTGACAGAACCCGCGGTCAGAGTCATAAAACTCCAGACCGACGTGTTAGCCACTGGACCAGCTGGTTACAATAAGATTCATCCAACTAGGTATATTTATACACCATAGGAAGGTTAACATGGGCACCACTGTGACCACAAATGCAAGAGTTCGTGAGTCATGATGACGGTTTTGAGGGGACTTGAGCTAGAGTTCGTCACGGCCACGCTGGCCTCCCGCCAGCGTGGCCGTGCATTTGTGGTCACAGTGGTGCCCATGTTAACCTTCCTATGGTATGTAAATATACCTAGTTGGATGAATCTTATTGTAGGCAGCTGGTTCAGTGGCTAACGCGTCGGTCTGGAGTTGTATGACTCTTTGACCGCGGGTTCTATCCCACCCGTGTTATGGTTTGTTTGCAATCGTGTCATTACGATTTCGTGAATCTTGGTAGTACTGTCTGTACAACGATATTATTTCGTGGTGCAGCAAGTGTTGACCAGCCTGTGCCTCCTGCAACATAACATGATGCAGGTAAGTGTTCTTTGATGTGCGTGAGACACTTTACCCAAGCAATGAGAAGCAAACCTGGAGTCTGCCACTGGAACAACTGTCCCACTCAGTTTAGTGTCTGCCACTGGAACAACTGTCCCACTCAGTTTAGTGTCTGCCACTGGAACAACTGTCCCATTCAGTTTAGTGTCTGCCACTGGAACAACTGTCCCATTCAGTTTAGTGTCTGCCACTGGAACAACTGTCTTACTCAGTGTCACCTGAAGGTCGCCACGCATGATATAACCTTATCCTTGTATACCCACAAATTTATTAGTATATATGTAAAATTCATAGATGGTAGATTAGACACCTGTGTAACACTTGGAAATGTTTCCACCACAAAGCTGCCTAAATGTTGCACATGTGTGTCTAATTTATGAACTTGTCGGTACTCTGAACTATTTATCTAAAATCCATAGACCTTTGTTTTCCAGTGTTCCAGTGTTTGGGAAGTTTGAAAAAGTCTGCAACCATGACTCACGAAATCGTAACGACACGATTGCAAACCAACCACGGTACGGACGGGGGTTCAACTTGTGGCAAGTGTGTCGTAAAACTCCAGGGCAGTGCGTAAAGCACTGAGCCAGCTGGCCCAGTGCCTTACGCGCTGCCCTGGAGTTTTACGACTCACTTGCCGCGAGTTCTATTTCCACCCGTACCGTGGTTTAGTCTGCAACAACATATACCTTAACTTTGTTCAGGATTTATGGTTGTTCCCTTAAGATTGTGACATTTGTTGTTTATTCCTATCATCAGCAACATCTGGAAACTATTTTCTCTGATAATCTCCGTCAGCACCTGAGTCTTGAAGCACACATCCTCGAGACTCAGCTCCTGGGCCGCTTCAAGAGTATTAACCAGCTTTGCTGATAAATTCAACACATGTGTAACACTTGGTATCACTATTCAGAAAACGTTTCGCCACATAGTGGCTTCATCAGTCCAATACAAGGTGAATGGTGAAGAGCAGTAGGAGTTTGAGGTAATTATTCCATTGAAAAGCTTGAAAGGATTTTCAATGGCATGATTACTTCAATGGCATGATTACCTCAATGGCATGATTACCTCAATGGCTTGATTACCTAAATTGGAATGATCATCTCAGTGGAATGATTACCTCAATGGCATGATTACCTCAATGACATGATTACCTCAATGGAATGATTACCTCATTGGAATGATTACCTCAATGGAATGATTACCTCAATGGAATGATTCCCTCAATGGCATGATTACCTCAAGGGACATGTTTACCTCAATGGAATGATTACCTCATTGGAATGATTACCTCAATGGAATGATTACCTCAATGGAATGATTACCTCAATGGCATGATTACCTCAATGACTGTTTACCTCAATGGAATGATTACCTCATTGAATGATTACCTCAAGGGAATGATTACCTCAATGGAATGATTACCTCAATGGCATGATTACCTCAATGGCATGATTACCTCAATGGAATGATCATCTCAGTGGAATGATTACCTCAATGGCATGATTACCTCAATGGAATGATCATCTCAGTGGAATGATTACCTCAATGGCATGATTACCTAAATTTGACATGATTCCCTCAATGGAATGATTACCTCATTGGAATGATTACCTCAATGGAATGATTACCTCAATGGCATGATTACCTCAATGGCATGATTACCTCAATGGCATGATTACCTCAATGGCATAATTACCTCAATGGAATGATTACCTCAATGGCATGATTACCTCAATGGCATGATTACCTCAATGGAATGTTACCTCAATGGAATTGTTTATCTCAAGGGAAATGATTACCCCCAATGGCATAATTACCTCAAGGAATGATTCCTCAATGGAATGATTACCTCAATGGAATGATTTTATCTCAATGGAATGATTACCTCAATGGAATGATTACCTCAATGGAATGATACCTCAATGGCATGATTACCTCAAGGGCATAATTACCTCAATGGCAGATTACCTCAATGAAATGATTACCCTCAATGGAATGATTACCTCAATGACATGATTCCCCTCAATGGAATGATTTAAAATGGAAGATTACCTCAATGAATGATTACCTCAATGGAATGATTACCTCAATGGAATGATTACCTCATTGGAATGTTTTACCTAAAGGGAAATGGTTACCTCAATGGAATGATTACCTCAAGGGAAAAATTTACCTCAATGGCTTTGATTACCTCAATGGCATGATTACTTCAATGGAATGATTACCTCAATGGAATGATTACCTCAATGGAATGATTACTAAATGGAATGATTATCTCAATGGAATGATTACCTCAATGGAATGATTACCTCAATGGAATGATTACCTCAATGGAATGATTACCTCAATGGCATGATTATCTCAATGGTATGTTTTACCTCAATGGCATGATTACCTCAAGGCATGATTACCTCAATGGCATGATTACCTCAGTGGAATGGTTACCTCAATGGAATGATTACCTCAATGGCATGATTACCTCAATGGCATGATTACCTCAATGGCATGATTTCCTCAATCTCATAATTACCTCAATGGAATGATTACCTCAACGGCATATTACCTCAATGGCATGATTATCTCAATGGCGGGTTTTACCTCAGTGGAATGATTACCTAAAGGGAAAATGATTATCTCAATGGCATGATTACCTCAATGGCTTTGATTACCTAAATTTGGCATGATTACCTCAATGGCATAATTACCTCAATGGAATGATTACCTCAATGGCGTGTTACCTTAAATGGCATGATTACCTCATGGCATAATTACCTCAATGAAAATGATTACCTCGATGGCATGATTACCTCAATGGCATGATTACCTCAATGGCATAATTACCTCAATGAAATGATTACCTCGATGGCATGATTACCTCAATGGAATGATTACCTCAATGGCATGATTACCTCAATGGCATAATTACCTCAATGAAATGATTACCTCGATGGTATAATTACCTCAATGGAATGATTACCTCAATGGCATGATTACCTCAATGGCATAATTACCTCAATAGAATGATTGCCTCGATGGCATGATTACCTCAATGGCATGATTACCTCAATGGCATAATTACCTCAATGAAATGATTACCTCGATGGCATGATTATCTCAATGGAATGATTACCTCAATGGCATGATTACCTCAAAGAAGAGATTACATCAATGGAATGATTACCTCAATGGCATGATTACCTCAATGACATGATTACCTCAATGGCATGATTACCTCAATGAAATGATTACCTCAATGGAATGATTACCTCAATGGAATGATTACCTCAATGGAATGATTACCTCATTGGAATGATTGCCTCAATGGAATGGTTACCTCAATGGAATGATTACTTCAATGGAATAATTACCTCAATGGCATGATTACCTCAATGGCATGATTACCTCAATGGAATGATTACCTCAATGGAATGATTACCTCAATGGAATGATTACTTCAATGGAATGATTATCTCAATGGAATGATTACATCAATGGAATGATTACATCAATGGAATGATTACCTCAATGGAATGATTACCTCAATGGCATGATTATCTCAATGGTATGCTTACCTCAATGGCTGATTACCTCAATGGCATGTTTTACCTAAATGGCTTTATTACCTCAGTGGATGATTACCTCAATGGAATGATTCCCTCAATGGCATGATTACCTCAATGGCATGATTACCTCAATGGCATGATTATCCTCGTGGAATGATTACCTCAATGGAATGATTACCTAAATTTGGCATAAATTACCTCAATGGCATGATTACCTCAATGGAAATGATTACCTCAATAATATAATTCCCTAAATTGGCATGATTACGTCAATGGCATAATTACCTCAATGGCATAATTACCTCAATGGCATGTTTTACCTCAATGGCATAATTACCTCAATGGCATGATTAAACCTCAATGGCATGATTACCTCAATAATATAATTACCTCAATGGCATGATTACGTCAATGGCATAATTACCTCAATGGCATAATTACCTCAATGGCATGATTACCTCAATGGCATTTTTACTCAATGGCATAATTACTCAAATGGCATGATTACCTCAATGGCATAATTACCTCAATTGGCCATAATTACCTAATGGCATAATTACCTCAATGGATGATTACCTCATTGGCATAATTCCCTCAATGGCATGATTACCTCAATGGCATAATTCCCTTTCAATGGCATAATTACCTCAATGGCATGATTACCTCAATGGCTTTAATTACCTCAATGGCATGATTACCAGTCTTGAAAATTTTTGAAAAGATTTCCAAGACTGATGGACTGATTACATCGACTCTAGGCTGGGGGGATGATTATCTCAAACTTTTTTTTGCTCGTCATCATTCTCCTTTGTATAGGACTGATGAAGCCGCTGTGTGGCCAAAAGTTTCCCTCAATAAAGATAGCCAAGTGTTATACATGTGTCTAATATATCAACTTGTCGGTTCTCTGAACCATTTTTTTTAACCAGCTGCGCTGCCTCAACATGGACAAGTTGATGATCAGAACCTCGTCAACCTGGACCACCTGGACCACCTGGACCAAACCCGGAAACCCCCTGCAGCGGTCATTAATTTTTTTGACTCATGGGAGATATTTATACCTCTTACCTAAACAATTGATTGCTTATAAGTAAATCCGTGTTGGTTTGTCTATACCTGGAGTATACCTGAGGGGTTTTGTTCGGGGGTCAACGCCCCCGAGACTAGGTTCGTGACAAGCCTTTTCAGTGGATCGGTCCTGATCAATCAGGCTGTTTTGCTGGCCGGGCGCAAACTGACGTACGAATCACAGCCAGGCTGGTCAGGTACTGACTTAAGGTTATTGGGCCATCTGCCTCTTGAAGACAGCCAGGGGGGTTTTTGGTAATCCCCCCTTTTGTATGCCGGGAGGCCAACTGAACAGCCTTAGGCCCCTAACACTTATTGTGTTGTCTTTACTGCACTCATGGCGCCCCTGCTTTCATTGGGAGGATGTTGCATCTCCTGCCCAGTCTTTTGCTTTCGGTAAGGAAATGATTTTCGTGCGCAAATTTTTGGGACTATCCCCCTAGAATTTTCCAAATGTTTTATTATGATGTATCTTTTTCTCCTAGTTCCAAGGAGTACAGGTCAAAGGATTTCAACCATTCCAGTAATTTGGGTGTTTCATCGTACTTTTTATGTGCAGTGAAAGCTATCTGTATTTTTCCAGGTCTGCAAGTCCGCCCGCCTTGAAGGGGCCGTTAGTGTACAGCAGTATTCCAACCTAGAGAGAACAAGCGATTTGAAGAGAATCATCATTGGCTAGCATTCCTGTTTTGTAGGTTTTCATTATCCATCCTATCATTTTCCTAGCAGATGTGGTAGAGACATTGTTGTGATCTTTGAAATTTGAGATTCTCTGCATTGTAAATCCCAATTTTCTCATTTAGTTTTTCGTTGTATTGTGGTGGTTGGAATTTGTTCTGTACTCAGATCCAGTTTTTATTCCTCGAGTTTTCCTTTAGCGGAGTGATTGAAATTTGTCTTTATTGAACTTCATATTGTTTTCTGAGGCTCATTTAAAAACTAAGATAATGTGGGCCCTTTGGACATTTAGTGTCCTCAGTGGATGAGACTGTCATGCAAATTCTGGTAACATAAGCAAAGGAGGACAGATCTGTGGCTTACATCTCTGTCTATGTTAGATATGAGGATGAGGAACAGGAGGGGAAAACCATACTATACCTTGTGGAACAAAACTTTTCACTGAGCCGCCACTGACTTTACTCTGTTTGCTATCATTTTTGTGTTTTATTTGTTAGGAAGTTATAGATCCATCTACCCATTTTTCCCTGATATTGCTTTATTACACATTTTGTGTGCTTTTTACACCTTAATTCGCACTTATTGAAGGCTTTTGCAAATCTGTGTATACAATATCTACATTGTATTTTTTCCTCCAGTGCATCAAAGGGACGATGTCATATTGAAACCGGGTGGTTGTGAGAAAGCAGGATCGACCTGCTGTAAACCTATGCTGTCCTGGGTGATGCAAGTGTCTGGTGTCCAGGTGGTTGGAAAATCTTGCTTCTTAGAACCCTTCAAAGATTTTTTTACGTTAATGCTATCGGTCTGTATTTTTTTTAAAATTTGCTGTACTGGCCACCTTGGTGGAGTGGGGCTATGTCTGTTGTTTTTGTGACTGTGGGATGACCCCTGTGTCTGTGCTCCCTCTCCAAAGAATATTTAAGGCAAGTGAAAGGGATTTCTTGCATTTCTTGATGAGTACAGAGTTCCATGAGTCTGGGCATGGGGCAGATTTGCATGGGCATGTCATTTATTGTTTTTTCAAAGTCTTGCGGTGTTAGGATTATTTCATAAATTCTGGAATTTACCAAATTTTTAGGCTCAGTCATAAAAAAACTTATTTAGATTCTTAACCTTTAGTATGAATAAAGACTCACTGAACGATGAGTCTTTACTGAGACTTCAGTATCTCACTCATCTCTGTGTGTCATCTCTGGCTGTCATCTCTGTGCTGTCATCTCTGTGCTGTCATCTCTGTGCTGTCATCTCTGTGCTGTCATCTCTGTGCTGTCATCTCTGTGCTGTCATCTCTGTGCTGTCATCTCAAGGGCCCAATATTAGATGTGACTTTGGCTCTTGATTGATATAAAAAAATAAATATTTTGGGTTTCTTTCAATTTCTTTCAATCTTTAAGATCTTGCTGTGTTTCTTGGCTCCTGTATGATTCCTTAAGCTTAAGTTCGATATTTTCTATTTCTCTGGCCAGTACCTCCTCCCGTATTTCACATACACTGGCCCCTTTGAGCAACTCTGTGATTTTCCACTTTCTCCTGTAGAGGGAGCGTCTCTTTCTATTTGCATCTTCTCTCTTTTTTTCTAGGGGGAATGTTCATACCTCAAGTGCCACAGAGTTAATTCTTTCTAGGCAAAGCTTCGGATTCGTGTTGTTTAGGATATATCTGCAACTTGTTTCGTTTAGAATATAATTAATTTGGTCCCACTGTATGTTCTCTGTTATTGAAGTTGAATTTGGTGAAGGTATCCTCATATGTGATCTTATGCTGGTCATGAGCCCGGCTCATACATATCTTATGCTGGTCATGAGCCCAGCTCATACATATCTTATGCTGGTCATGAGCCCGGCTCATACATATCTTATGCTGGTCATGAGCCCGGCTCATACATATCTTATGCTGGTCATGAGCCCAGCTCATACATATCTTATGCTGGTCATGAGCCGGCTCATACATATTCTTATGCTGGTCATGAGCCCGGCCTCTTACATTTCTTATGCGGTCATGAGCCCAGTCATACATATCTTTGCTGGTCATGAGCCCGGCTCATACATTTCTTTGCTGGTCATTGAGACCGGCTCATACATATCTTATGTGGGCCATGAGCCGGATCATACATATCTTATGCTGGTCATGAGCCCGGCTCATACATATCTTATGCTGGCCATGAGCCCGGCTCATACATATCTTATGCTGGTCATGAGCCCGCCTCATACATATTCTTATGCTGGCCATGAGCCCGGCTCATACATATCTTTGCTGGTCATGAGCCCGGTCATACATATCTTATGCTGGTCATGAGCCCAGGCTCATACATATCTTATGCTGGTCATGAGCCCGGCTCATACATATCTTTATGTGGCCATGAG
Source organism: Cherax quadricarinatus (assembly GCF_026875155.1). NCBI lineage: Eukaryota > Metazoa > Arthropoda > Malacostraca > Decapoda > Parastacidae > Cherax > Cherax quadricarinatus. The sequence goes on along the minus strand of NC_069404.1, from coordinate 89,850,930 downwards.
CCCGGCTCATAATCTTATGCTGGTCATGAGCCCGCTCATACATATCTTATGCTGGCCATGAGCCGGCTCATACATATCTTATGCTGGTCATGAGCCGGCTCATACATATCTTATGCTGGTCATGAGCCCGGCTCATACATATCTTATGCTGGTCATGAGCCCGGCTCATACATATCTTATGCTGGTCATGAGCCCGGCTCATACATATCTTATGCTGGTCATGAGCCCGCCTCATACATATCTTATGCTGGCCATGAGCCCGGCTCATACATATCTTATGCTGGTCATGAGCCCGGCTCATACATATCTTATGCTGGTCATGAGCCCGGCTCATACATATCTTATGCTGGTCATGAGCCGGCTCATACATATTCTTATGCTGGCCATGAGCCCGGCTCATAGATATCTTATGCTGGTCATGAGCCCGGCTCATACATATCTTATGCTGGTCATGAGCCCGGCTCATACATATCTTATGCTGGTCATGAGCCCGGCTCATACATATCTTATGCTGGTCATGAGCCCGGCTCATACATATCTTTATGCTGGTCATGAGCCCGGTCATACATATCTTTTTGCTGGTCATGAGCCCGGCTCATACATATCTTATGCTGGTCATGAGCCCGGCTCATACATATCTTATGCTGGTCATGAGCCGGCTCATACATATCTTTATGTTTGTCTGAGCCCGGCTCATACATATCTTATGCTGGTCATGAGCCCGGCTCATACATTCTTATGCTGGTCATGAGCCGGCTCATACACTATCTTAATGTGGTCATGAGCCGGCTCATACATATCTATGTCTGGTCATGAGCCCGGCTCATACATATCTTATGCTGGTCATGAGCCGGCTCATACATATCTTATGCTGGTTCATGAGCCCGGCTACATACATATCTTATGCTGGTCATGAGCCCGGCTCATACTTCTTATGCTGGTCATGAGCCGCCTCTACATATCTTATGCTGGCCATGAGCCGGCTCATACATATCTTATGCTGGTCATGAGCCCGGCTCATACATATCTTATGCTGGTCATGAGCCCGGCTCATACATATCTTATGCTGGTCATGAGCCCGGCTCATACATATCTGTACTTCTATGATGTTGTGATCCAAATGTATTGTCTTTGATACTATTATATTTCGTATCAGATCATCATTATTAGTGAAGATGAGGTCAAGTGTATTTTCCAGTCCTGTTGGCTACACTATTTGTTGACATAAGGTGAATTTGTTCCAGAGATTTAATAGCTCGTGTGTGTGCGAATTTTCACCTGAGCTGCCTCCTGGGGTTGTCTCTGCTGAAACATTATTTACCACATTCTTCCATTTTAGATGTCTTAAGTTAAAAATCACCCAGTAGCAAGATATCTTGGACTGGAGTTGGAAGATTTTCAAGACAGTGGTCAATTTTCAAAAGCTGTTCCTTGAATTGTTTGGAAGTTGTATCAGGTGGCTTGTATACAACCATAATGACAAGGCTTTGGTTTTCAGTCTTTACTGCCAAAACTTTAATTACATCATTGTAGTGTTTAGTAATTATGAGCAAATGAGCGACTCTGACATACAGGCCAACCTCCCCTTGTTGCCTGTTCTTCCTGTCGTATCTCAGTAAGTTTTACCCTGGGATCCATATTTCGTTGTCAAAGTGATCCTTTGTGTGGGTTTCTGTGAAATCCGTAAATATTGCATTTGACTCTGTGACCAGTTCACTAATGAAAGGCATTTTGTTTTTTGTTGATGGATTTAAACCATGTATATTTGCAAACACAAATGTCGTCATACTGATGGTATGTAGGGAGGGGGCTTTATTTGCCGGTACTACTTTCTATTGTTCGGAGTGGAGGCCACTGAGCCTCCACTCCAGTAGTGATCCGAGGTGCTGTAGTATTCATGTGATTTCTTGTCAGATTTTTTTTTCTTCCTGATACTAAAAAAATCTCTTTCTCTGGGGTGGTAGTAACTACCCTGACTTGTTACCCAAAGTCTGTGTGATCTGTACCTTCTTGTTCCTTTATATGGCGTTCCTGACAGTATATGTTGTAACAATGTCGTTCAGGAACTGATGAGTAACATATTTCAGGGTGAAACAGTTTACAACAAGACTTCCATACTGCTTCAGTCATGAGATCGTGGCATTTTTTTTTTTTTTTGGTGGTCAAAATTGCATGTCTCACCGGTTTTTTGTTTTCAGATATTCCATGGCTACAGATACCCAAGGCATAGAATTTGCACAGATTTTATTTTTCTGTGTTTGGTCGAGGTTTACGTAGTGTCGAACCCTGGCTGGCACTCACCTGCCACACACTCGACGCCATCACAGTAAATTTAACTCCGTCATAATTTATGTAATGGTCATCTGACATATAAACTATTTACTCTTATTAATAAAATAAACACTAGTGCAACACTTAGGTATCATTATTGTGGTAACGTTTTGCCAGCCAGCGGCTCCTTCAGTCCTTCAGTTATTCTGTCGATTCTGAACCATTTATCTAAATATACTATTGTGTTTTACCCTCTAATGTTGTATGAACTAGTGCAGTTCAATGTTCATTTGGTCACACTGAACCTTCAGTCTGAGTGTCAGTCACAAAAAAAAAAAAATTTGAGGCTTGGCTTCAGTTAAGCTTGATACCATTAACACTGATTTTCGTAAGTTGAATTGTCCACAATATTCACAAAAAAAGTTTCTCGTCTCTATCACATTCCTCAGTAGCTGAGACTCGCTCTTGTTCGGTGCTTTCTAAATAATTATTTGCTAACTTAAAGGCCAAACGCATTACGGATAAGTTTTACCCCGCCCCTCCCTGGTAAGTCTTACCCCGCCACTGGTAAGTCTTTCCCCGCCCCTGGTAAGCCTTTCCGCCCTGGTAATTCTTACTCGCCCCTGGTAATTCTTACCGTCGCCCTGGTAATCTTACTCGCCCCTGGTAAGTCTTACCCCCCTGGTAAGTCTTTCCCGCCCTGGTAAGTCTTACCTCGCCCTGTAAGTCTTACCTCGCCCCTGTAAGTTACCTCGCTCCTGGTAAGTCTTACCTCTGCCCTGGTAAGTCTTAACCCCGCCCCTGGTAAGTTTTTCCCCGCCCCTGGTAAGTCTTACCTCGCCCCTGGTAAGTCTTACCTCGCCCCTGGTAAGTCTTACCTCGCCCCTGGTAAGTCTTACCTCGCCCCTGGTAAGTCTTACCCCGCCCCTGGTAAGTCTTTCCCCGCCCCTGGTAAGTCTTTCCCCGCCCCTGGTAAGTCTTACCTCGCCCCTGGTAAGTCTTACCTCGCCCCTGGTAAGTCTTACCTCGCCCCTGGTAAGTCTTATCCCGCCCCTGGTAAGTCTTACCTCGCCCCTGGTAAGTCTTACCTCGCCCCTGGTAAGTCTTACCTCGCCCCTGGTAAGTCTTACCTCGCCCCTGGTAAGTCTTACCTCGCCCCTGGTAAGTCTACCTCGCCCCTGGTAATTCTTACCTCGCCCCTGGTAAGTCTTTCCTCGCCCCTGGTAAGTCTTACCTCGCCCCTGGTAAGTCTTACCTCGCCCCTGGTAAGTCTTACCCCGCCCCTGGTAAGTCTTTCCCCGCCCCTGGTAAGTCTTACCCCGCCCCTGGTAAGTCTTACCTCGCCCCTGGTAAGAACACATTCCACAGAAGCAGCAGCAAAGAGTTATACACTGATAGCACTGATATACTACATTATATAAATCTTTAAAAGAGTTTTATGAAGCAACATCACTAAACACGAGGATTCGTAACAAATGTACAATCGAAGACAACATTAGTGCGCAGAAGGTCGCTCGTGCCCTCCGCACCTACCGGACCACTACGACATGGTCGTGTATGCATTCCAAGATACAAGATACAAAATGCGGATGTAGAATACACAGATTATGGAAAAGACTTCAACAAGTGCTATTACAGTGTAATAGTGCACAAAATGTGTGCGAGATGAATAACTGGAAAAATGGGCAGAGGGGATTTTTAACTTTCTAACAAACAGAACGCAAACAATAATAGGAAAAAATGTTAAGTCAGAGGCTGTCACGTGGAATAGTTGTGTTCTCCGAGGCTCAGTACTCGTCCACAACTATTTCCTCATAATCATAACCGACGTAGACAGAAATTTAAATCATAGCATCACAACATCCATTGCAGACGAAACTAGAATTTGTATGAGACTGTCATCACTGAAGTTCACTGTAACTCTCCAAGCTGATATGAACCAAGTCTTTTACTGGGCCTCACAAAAATGATATAATCAGTGACGAAAATTTTCAATTGTTCCCTTATGGAAATCTTGAAGAAATAAAAGCAAGAAAGAAGAATAAAACTAATTCTAACCATTCAATAGAGCGGAAGAAATAATGTGATAATATCACCTTCAAGTATCACAACAATATTATCACAGTCACAGAGTAACAATCCTTGGCTTCACATCAACAAGTATAAATAATAGAAGTCCTCAGGTTGTTCTTCAACTCTATATATCTTTAGTTAGGCCTCATTTAGATTATGCTGCAGAGTTCTGGTCACTGTTTTACAGAATGGATATAAATGTTCTGGAAAACGTACAAAGGAGGATGACAAAGTTGATCCCATGTATCAGAAACCTTCCCTATGAGGATAGACTGAGGGCCCTGAACCTGCACTCTCTTGAAAGGCGTAGAATTACGGATGATATGACTGAGGTGTATAAATGGAAAACAGGAATAAATAAAGGGAATGTAAATAGCGTGGTAGAAATATGTAGCATAGACAGGACTCGCAGCAATGGTGTTAAGTTAGAAACATTCAGATTCAGGAAGGATATAGGAAAGCACTGGTTTGGTAATAGAGTTGTGGATGAGTGGAACAAACTCCCGAATGCCGTCATAAACGCTATAACGTTATGTAGTTTTAAAAATAGGTTATATAAATACATGAGTAGGTGTGGGTGGGTGTGAGTTGGACCTGACTAGCTTGTGTTACTAGGTCAGATGCCGTGAATGTGACTGACCTGATTACGTTAAGGCATTGGGTTAAGCCGGTGGGAGAATTGGACTTGCCTCGCTTGGGCCAGTAGGCCTGCTGCAGTGTTCTTTCTTTCACCTGTTCTTCCAAACAAGAGATACCAAGTATAAGACGGTCCTCTTTAACACACATGTTCTTCCTTAGACTGGAATATTGCCGTACACTAACAGCCGCTTTTAAAGTAGCCACAAATGCAAATTTAAAGAATGTACAACTAATGCTCTTTGCATTTTTAAATTTAGTCAAGTATCTACCATACTGGGAACGACTGAAGTCCCTCTACCTGTTGTAACCTTTGGAATGCAGGCTAGAAAACTTTATTATAATTTATACAGTCATAGATTCCTACGGAAGCCAGAGGATCGACAGAGGGTGCAAAAATATCCTCACTGAGAAATACACTAAGAGAAAACAGTAACTGTAAGGGGCCCAAGACTCTTCAGCAACCTCCCATCATACGTAAGGGGGAGTATCAACAGACATCTTGCTGTCTTCAAAAGAGAATTTCATAAGGTCCTCAAGTCAGTTCCTGAGCCAAACTGTGACTCATACTTTGACTGCTGCCAGCTGGAGGCCTGATGTAGGACCGGGCTGTGGGGTCGCTGACCACAGAAATCATCCTTCAGGTATCCAGTTATGACAACTTGTTGTGTTAGTGTGGCTCTACTGGGCCCCAACAGAGAACCACTAACACAAGATACTAAAAACCATATACTAGAGACCATTTGCACCCTTGGCTTAGGAAATTTACCAGTATAGTTGAGGCCAGAACCTGGCACTCTTTGCAACAGAATGTAGCACTCTTTGCTTTAAACATGGCACTCTTTCATCAGAACCTGACATTCTTTGCCTTAGAACCTGGCACTCTTTGCCTCAGAACAAGGCACTCTACATTGTGATGTAGGTCAACTGTGCTTGTGAGGTCAAAAGGTTGACCTAACCAACCAGTGTCAGTTGTCACACCCCTTGCCGTGGCAGGGAAGTGTGATAGTGTAGGAAGACTCCTGCCGCCGTCTCGGTCTCAGGTCTTTTGTTCTTGACGGCGAGAGTAAAGAATGGTTAGAGACTCTGGCAAAATCTACCATTGGTGTGAAAATACGTGGTGTACGCCTCATGGGGGGGGGTGAACCCCAAGGCCTGGAGTTTAGGGGGGTGCTTTAAGGGTCATATAAGCTCTGGGAAATAGCTAGAGAGGAGATTCTGGCAGAGCTCTGGGCACGAGACTGGGACAGAGCTGCTGCCTGTGTGTAGAGCTCTGGGAAAGGGCTGCTGGAGAGTCTCTGGAAGAGACTGTTGGAGACAATAGGCAGAGTAGTGGCTTGGAGCAGTGTTCGTGTTGTGGAGGTTTGGGACCTGCGGCTAGAGTCTGAGTTACTGATGTGAACTGGCGTACTGCACTTATATTGTAAGTTATATTCAGTTTTGTCAGTTAATTGTAACCCTTGTCTCACTGCTTGTGTACAATCCCCATTTATCTGAACCCAACAGTGTTCTCCTGTTCCCAAATATATTATTGTACAAGGACTTAATAAAAAACTGTGTCTGAGTAGAACAGTAATACAGACTGTCTCCGTTATCTCTTATTCTTATTTTATTTAAAGTTGTGAGGTGTGAGTAGTGTAGAGTTAATGAGAGGTGATGGTAGTCACCACTGACCCGTCACACTGACCCGTCACACTGACCCGTCACACTGACCCGTCACACTGACCGTCAACACTGACCCGTCACACTGACCCGTCACACTGACCCGTCACACTGACCAGTCACACTGACCCGTCACACTGACCCGTCACACTGACCCGTCACACTGACCCGTCACACTGACCCGTCACACTGACCCGTCACATTACCTACCTACCTCTTTCCTCACTCCTCCTTTACTCCGTTATTCCCCCTTATTCCCATTATTCCTTTTCGATCATTTCAAACGCCCCTATATGACAATATTAGAACCTGGCACTCATTACATCAGAACCTGGTACATTTACACAAGAACCTGGCACTCTTTACACAAGAACCTGGCACTCTTAACATCACAACCTGGCACTCTTTACACAAAAACCTGGCACTCTTTACATAAAAACCTGGCACTCTCTACATCAGAACGTGGCACTCTCTACATCAGAACGTGGCACTCTCTACATCAGAACGTGGCACTCTCTACATCAGAACGTGGCACTCTCTACATCAGAACGTGGCACTCTCTACATCAGAACCTGGCACTCTGTGCCCCCAGATAAAACACTAGCTACGAGAGTTAACACGAGACACGCGACGCACAACAAGCCTCTATTGTTTCAGTGTTTCGGTCTGTGTCCAGTTTTATTCAGCAATAAAACTGAACAGAACGAAAGGTGTCCCATGTCAAAAAAAAAAAAGTTGTTTCTGAAATATTTGTGTTTTGTGTCCATCATCTGAGAGAAATGAACAAAAATCTTACTAGCTTAGTCTCTTTACTGAATAATAATGTTGAGATGGGACATCTTTATTGTATAATAAATATTGACTCAAGACATTTTTATCCAATATATGTATTTTGAGTGAATGTTTTAGTGTAAAGTTCTCTCAGGATATCTTAAGCTTGGTGTAAACAGTGGCAGAAGTGAGGGCGAGTGTGGGAGCGGTTCGCGGGCGCCATGCTCAGAGGAACCAACAGTATACATCATGTACCCAAGTCCGTCCCTTCTTCAGGCGATTTAAACCATACCACGGACGGGAATAGAACCCGCGGTCAGAGAGTCTCAAAACTCCAGACCGTCGCGTTAGCCACTGGACCAGCTAGCCACAATAAGATTCGTCCAACTAGGTGTATTTCTACACCATAGGAAGGTTATTGCGGCTAGCTGGTCCAGTGGCTAACGCGACGGTCTGGAGTTTTGAGACTCTCTGATCGCGGGTTCTATCCCCGTCCGAAGTATGGTTTGTTTGCAATCGTGTCATTACGATTTCGTGATTTAAGCGATTTATTCCTCCCGCCTTCTTTCTCTCTTTCTCTACCATTCGAAGACAAGCTAAATGCTGATGTAGCAGTGTACACAGAATTCGGAACAGCGTTCGACAAATGCGACCATGGTGTGACAGCGCACTAAATGCGTGCAAAAGAAGAGGAATAAGCGGAAAAGTGGGCAGCTGGATATATCACTACTTAAAAACCGAACGAAGAGAGTCGTAGTAAAGAGAGAGAGCAGCTGGAGGCTGAGGCAGTGAAAACTTGCTCTTCACGACACTTCTGCTTCTTGGTCTTACATCCCACACTGACCAGGATGTATATCATAGCACCTTGACATCCTCTGCTGGTGATCTCAGAGTCTCTATGACAGCGACGTCTATCGAAGACACAACAAACCTTCCAGCGGATATACGAGTAAGTCAAGTCTTCCAGTGAACCTCAGACAACACTATGATGCTCACTGTGAACAAGTTTCAGTTGCTCCGCTATAGAAGAAGGGAGCAAATGAAGACTCAAACGCAGTTCAGGAGAAACTCAAATCATTCAGTAGAGCAAAAGTTGCACCTGCAAGACCTGGGATCACGACAATGTTGCTATTTTTACCGCAAGGAAAATGATGGACTGTATAACTAAAAACTTTCAAGACAAGAGATGCTGAGACAGTGATGATGATCTTCAAGTTAGCTCCGTCAAGGTAGTCCACACTGCACAATTAGAAAACATAAAAAGTTTTACCGCCAGTATTCATTCAGTCAAATATATAAATTACTATATTTCTTGAAACATAGGCAAGAAAGGTACATAATTACCTATCTGTGGAAAATCCTGGAAGAACTGGTCCCAAACCTGAGGAACAATATCACTCCGTATGAACACAAGTGACTTGACAGAAGATGAAGAGTACCTCTGATAAAAAGCATTCAGTGAGTGTCAGAGGTCCCCTACTCTTTAACACTTTCCCACTTCCTGTAAAAGGGGAATTACCAACGAACCTCTGACTGTCATGAAGAGGGAACTGGACAAGTTCCTCAAATCAGTTCCTGACCAGCCGAGCTGTGGCTCCGAAGCTGGACTGTTTGCGGCCAGTAGTAACAGCTTGGGTGGTTAGGCGCTGATCCACCGGGAGGCGGATCAAGGCATGTCTGAAACCTGGCCGTGGGGGCGCTAACACCCGAACATCATCCTTCAGGTATCCTTTCTCACTACCTCCTTCCGTACACCCCTCCCTCCTTCCCTTCTTACCTCCTTCCCTACCTACTTCCTTCTCTCCCTACCTCCTTCCCTCCCTACCTCTTTCCCTACCTACCTCCTTTCCTCCTTCCCTCCCTACTGCCTTCTCTCCCTACCTCCTTCCCTCCCTATTTAGCACCAAAAATAAACTGTCAGAATATTACCACTGGTTATTGATAAGTGTTAATCAGGTGTAAGACAATTAAATTATGGTAATGAGTGTAGGACAGATGTACAGTACATCACAGGTGTGCTCCACTCCCTCCCACCTTCCAATTACTCTCAAATCAGCAGGTATTCACTCACTGATTACCCAATCAGCAATTAACCAGAGGTAGTTAGAGGAGTGTGATAAATTATGTGTTCTCCCCTCTATCTCCCTCTCCCCTCCCCCTCTCTTCTTCCCCTCTCCTCCCCTCCTCTTCCCTTCTCCTCCCTTATTCCTCTTCCCCTCCCCTCCCCTCTTCCTATTCCCCTCTTCCCACCACCATCTGCAACACCATCCTGTGCACTGTGACCACAGTTGTAGTACTCGCCCCCAGAATCACGGAGTGGCTTGGGTCACTTCCCAAACTCTCAGTGGAGCAACCTCAAACTGAGCCACGACAGGGAGTGTGAACTTCAAGATTGTGTTTGTAAAAATCAGCCAGTTTTGTGTATAGAATCATTCGTAATTTTGATTTATGTTAAATTACTTTAAATATATTTTGAGTGTATATCAGTATTTAATGGGTGATGTACAGCCAGGGTAGTACACGTTAAGTTTACCTCGTGAGTACGCAAATTTGTGGGTGTACTAAATATTACTATGAACCTGGAATCTTTGGCATTCGGGACAATATGGGATTGTTTATAATCATAGCCGGTTTAGAGAGACACGTAAGCAAACACTATGACATATTTATTAGAAAACGTTTCGGTCCTGGGACCTTGATCACTTCTAACATACAGAGGTAGAAAGACATTATATATATAGGCGGAGAGTGAGGTGTGACGCACGTGACCTGAGGAATGTCATAAGAACATAAGAATGGAGGAACACTGTAGAAGGCCTACTGGTCCATGCGAGGCAGGTCCTTATCAAAACAACCTCTACCTATGATGAGGACGGGTAGACGATGAAATCATGTGACTCCTGTGTTGTTGGGTTGGTGCTGCTTAAGTATCACGTATGCCAATATTACATTGGCATACAATGATACTTAAGCAGCACCAACCCAACAACACAGGAGTCACATGATTTCATCGTCTACCCGTCCTCATCATAGGCAGAGGTTGTTTTGATAAGGACCTGCCTCGCATGGGCCAGTAGGCCTTCTACAGTGTTCCTCCATTCTTATGTTCTTATGTTCTTATGACATTCCTCAGGTCACGTGCGTCACACCTCACTCTCCGCCTATATATATATAATGTCTTTCTACCTCTGTATGTTAGAAGTGATCAAGGTCCCAGGACCGAAACGTTTTCTAATAAATATGTCATAGTGTTTGCTTACGTGTCTTTCTAAACCAACTTGTCGGTATTTATTACCAAGGTTTATACCATAATCATAGCCACAATTTTTAAATGAGTGGACGGTAAGCCAGTGGAAGGCCTCGGTCAGATGCCCTAAAGGTTCAGCGGTTGGTCATCATATTACTAAGACCCGCGTCAGGAAACACTTGTCCTGTTTCCTGACAAATCTTACCTAACCTAACTCAGACAATAACTGGAGAATGCCTCTTCTGATCGACTTCAAATTTTTCAGTCCTGGTGTGTTATCCAGGTTGACGTCGTTATCGGTCTACCTAATACCCAGTTTGTTAGTTAACACTGATGACTGTCATGACATGGATGGCAACACTGAGTTCTGACTGTGTAGCTGCAGCATCTGTCTGGCGTTCACCAGACGAGGGATCGAGCCTCCACTATGTCTTGAGCTGAATGACCCACATGGGTTTATCGCTTAACATGAATTATTTATTTCATTATTTTTGTGCAGCTATAAATCTGAAATGTTAATAAAAGTATTATAAGTATTTTGAATCGTAGTGGTGAGAGCAGCTGTTGACGACATTGTTACTGACGGACTCCAACGTTCCACATCTTATTATTTTCTTAAAAAACTTACCATTAACTCTGGGCTTTCTAATTTTTTATTTGCCAAGTTTATTAAATAATCTTGGCTTCCGTGTAAAAAATAGAGAATGTTTCTTCTGGTCGGCTTCAAACCCGTGAGTGTGAGGCCGCCACACTCACCTAGACACCGGTGATCTGACCTGGAGACCGGTGACGTGACCTAGAGACCGGTGACGTGACCTAGAGACCTGGCATCTTGAGGTATACCTCAAGATGCCAGGTATACCTCAAGATGCCAGGTATACCTCAAGATGCCAGGTATGCCTCAAGATGCCAGATATACCTCAAGATACCAAGTATACCTCAAGATGCCAGGTATACCTTAAGATGCCAGGTATACCGCAAGATGCCAGATATACCTCAAAATGCCAGGTATACCTAAAGATGCCAGGTATACCTCAAGATGCCAGGTATACCTCAAGATGCCAGATATACCTCAAGATGCCAGGTATACCTCAAGATGCCAGGTATACCTCAAGATGCCAGGTATGCCTCAAGATGCCAGGTATACCTCAAGATGCCAGGTATACCTCAGGATGTCAGGTATACCTCAGGATGCCAGGTATGTCTCAAGATGCCAGGTATACCTCAGGATGCCAGGCATACTTCAGGATGCCAGGTATATCTCAAGATGCCAGGTATACCTCAGGATGCCAGGCATACCTCAGGATGCCAGGTATATCTCAGGATGCCAGGTATACCTCAAGATGCCAGGTATGCCTCAAGACGCCAGGTATACTTCAAGATGCCAGATATACCTCAAGATGCCAGGTATACCTCAAGATGCCAGGTCGGTTCCACAAGGCACAGTACTCGCCCCCATCTTATTCCTTATCCTCATATCAGACATAGACAGAGATATACACCACAGCACCGTATCATCCTTTGCGGATGATACTAGGATCTGCATGAGGCTGTCATCTGCTGAGGACGCGGTTAACCTCCAAGAAGATATAAACAAAGTTTTCCAGTGGGCAACGGTAAACAATATGATGTTCAATGAGGACAAATTCCAACTACTCCGTTATGGAAAACTGGAGGAGATAATAACTAGAACAGAGTATACTACAGACTCTGACCATACAACAGAGCGGAAAAATAATATAAGGGACCTGGGAGTAGTAATGTCTGAGGATCTCACTTTCAAGGATCAAAAACAGTGCCACGATCACAAGTGCAAAGAAAATGATAGGATGGATAATGAGAACGTTCAAAACGAGAGATGCCAAGCCAGTGATGATCCTTTTCAAATCACTTGTTCTCTCTAGGCTGGAATACTGCTGTATATTAACATCTCCATTCAAAGCAGGTGAAATCGCAGATCTAGAGAGTGTACAGAGATCCTTTACTGCACGTATAAGTTCTGTCAAGCACCTTAACTACTGGGAACGCTTGGAAGCACTTGACTTGTACTCGTTGGAACGCAGGAGGGAGAGATATATCATAATCTACACTTGGAAAATCTTGGAAGGAATGGTCCCAAATCTGCACACAGAAATCACTCCCTACGAAAGTAAAAGACTGGGCAGGCGATGCAAAATGCCCACAACAAAAAGTAGGGGCGCCATTGGTACACTAGGGAAAACACCATAAGTGTCCGGGGCCCAAGACTGTTCAACAGCCTCCCATCAAGCATTAGGGGAATTGCCAATAAACCCCTGGCTGCCTTCAAGAGAGAGCTAGACAGATACCTAAAGTCAGTGCCGGATCAGCCGGGCTGTGGCTCGTACGTTGGACTGCGTGCGGCCAGCAGTAACAGCCTAGTTGATCAGGCCCTGATCCATCGGGAGGCCTGGTCATGGACCGGGCCGCGGAGGCATTGATCCCCGGAATAACCTTCAGGTAACCTCCAGGAATACCTAAAGATGCCAGATATACCTCAAGATGCCAGGTATACCTCAAGATGCCAAATATACCTCAAGATGCCAAATATACCTCAAGATACCAGGCATACCTCAGGATGCCAGGTATACCTCAGCATGCCAGGTATACCTCAAGATGCCTGGTATGCCACATGATTCCAGGTATACCTCAAGATTCCAGTTATACCTCAAGATGCCAGGTATACCTCAAGATGCCAGGTATACTTCAAGATGCCAGGTATACTTCAAGATGCCAGGTATACTTCAAGATGCCAGATATACCTCAAGATGCCAGGTATGCCTCAAGATGCCAGGTATAATGCAAGATGCCAGGTATACCTCAGGATGTCAGGTATACCTCAGGATGCCAGGTATGTCTCAAGATGCCAGGTATACCTCAGGATGCCAGGCATACCTCAGGATGCCAGGTATACCTCAGGATGCCAGGTATACCTCAAGATGCCAGGTATACCTCAAGATTCCAGATATACCTCAAGATTCCAGTTATACCTCAGGATGCCAGGTATACCTCAAGATGCCAGGTATACCTCAAGATACCAGGTATACTTCAAGATGCCAGGTATACTTCAAGATGCCAGGTATACTTCAAGATGCCAGATATACCTCAAGATGCCAGGTATGCCTCAAGATGCCAGATATACCTCAAGATGCCAGGTATACCTCAGGATGTCAGGTATACCTCAGGATGTCAGGTATACCTCAAGATGCCAGGTATAACTCAGGATCCCAGGCATACCTCAGGATGCCAGGTATACCTCAGGATGCCAGGTATATCTCAGGATGCCAGGTATACCTCAAGATGCCAGGTATGCCTCAAGATGCCAGGTATACCTCAAGATGCCAGATATACCTCAAGATGCCAGGTATACCTCAAGATGCCAGGTATATCTAAAGATGCCAGGTATACTCAAGATGCCAGATATACCTCAGGATGCCAGGTATACCTCAAGATTCCAGGTATACCTCAGGATGCCAGGTATACCTCAAGATGCCGGGTATGCCTCAAGATGCCAGATATACCTCAAGATGCCAGGTATACCTCAAGATGCCAGGTATACCTCAAGATGCCAGGTATACCTCAAGATGCCAGGTATACCTCAAGATGCCTGGTATACCTCATGATTCCAGGTATACCTCAATATTCCAGTTATACCTCAAGATGCCAGGTATACCTCAAGATGCCAGGTATACTTCAAGATGCCAGGTATACTTCAAGATGCCAGGTATACTTCAAGATGCCAGATATACCTCAAGATGCCAGGTATGCCTCAAGATGCCACGTATACCGCAAGATGCCAGGTATACCTCAGAATGTCAGGTATACTTCAGGATACCAGGTATGTCTCAAGATGCCAGGTATACCTCAGGATGCCAGGCATACCTCAGGATGCCAGGTATACCTCAGGATGCCAGGTATACCTCAAAATGCTAGGTATACCTCAAGATTCCAGATATACCTCAAGATTTCAGTTATACCTCAAGATGCCAGGTATACCTCAAGATGCCAGGTATACCTCAAGATACCAGGTATACTTCAAGATGCCAGGTATACTTCAAGATGCCAGGTATACTTCAAGATGCCAGATATACCTCAAGATGCCAGGTATGCCTCAAGATGCCAGATATACCTCAAGATGCCAGGTATACCTCAGGATGTCAGGTATACCTCAGGATGCCAGGTATGTCTCAAGATGCCAAGTATACCTCAGGATGCCAGGCATACCTCAGAATGCCAGGTATACCTCAGGATGCCAGGTATACCTCAAGATGCCAGGTATACCTCAGGATCCCAGGCATACCTCAGGATGCCAGGTATACCTCAGGATGCCAGGTATATCTCAGGATGCCAGGTATACCTCAGGATGCCAGGTATGCCTCAAGATGCCAGGTATACCTCAAGATGCCAGATATACCTCAAGATGCCAGGTATACCTCAAGATGCCAGGTATACCTAAAGATGCCAGGTATACTCAAGATGCCAGATATACCTCAAGATGCCAGGTATACCTCAGGATGCCAGGTATACCTCAAGATTCTAGGTATACCTCAAGATTCCAGTTATACCTCAAGATGCAAGGTATACCTCAAGATGCCAGGTATACCTCAAGATGCCAGGTATACCTCAAGATGCCATGTGTGCTTCAAGATGCCAGGTATACCTCAAGATGCCAGATATACCTCAAGATATCAGGTATACCTAAAGATGCCAGGTATACCTCAAGATGCCAGGTATACCTCAGGATGCCAGGTATACCTCAGGATGCCAGGTATACCTCAAGATGCCGGGTATGCCTCAAGATGCCAGATATACCTCAAGATGCCAGGTATTCCTCAAGATGCCAGGTATACCTGAAGATGCCAGGTATACCTCAAGATGCCAGATATACCTCAATATGACAGGTATACCTCAGGATGCCAGGTATACCTCAAGATGCCAGGCATACCTCAAAATGCCAGGTATACCTCAGGATGCCAGGTGTACTTCAAGATGCCAGATATACCTCAAGATGCCAGGTATACCTCAAGATGCCAGGTATACCTCAAGATGCCAGGTATACCTCAGGATGCCAGGTATACCTCAGGATGCCAGGTATACCTCAAGATGGGGGTATGCCTCAAGATGCCAGATATACCTCAAGATGCCAGGTATTCCTCAAGATGCCAGGTATACCTGAAGATGCCAGGTATACCTCAAGATGCCAGATATACCTCAATATGCCAGGTATACCTCAGGATGCCAGGTATACCTCAAGATGCCAGGCATACCTCAAAATGCCAGGTATACCTCAGGATGCCAGGTGTACTTCAAGTTGCCAGATATACCTCAAGATGCCAGGTATACCTCAAGATGCCAGGTATACCTCAAGATGCCAGGTATACCTCAGAAAGCCAGGTATACCTCAAGATGCCAGGTATACCTCAGAAAGCCAGTTATACCTCAAGATGCCATGTGTGCTTCAAGATGCCAGGTATACCTCAAGATGCCAGGTATACCTCAAAATGCCAGGTATGCTTCAAGATGCCAGGTATGTTTCAAGATGCCATGTATACCTCAAGATGCCATGTATACCTCAAGATGCCAGGTATACCTCAAAATGCCAGGTATGCTTCAAGATGCCAGGTATGTTTAAAGGGATGCCGGTATACCTCAAGATCCAGTATACCTCAAGATGCCAGGTATACCTCAAGATGCCAGGTATACTTCAAGATGCCAGGTATAATTCAAGATGCCAGGTATACCTCAAGATGCCATGTATACCTCAAGATGCCAAGTATACCTCAAGATGCCAGGTATACCTCAAGATGCCAGGTATACTTCAAGATGCCAGGTATAATTCAAGATGCCAGGTATACCTCAAGATGTCATGTATACCTCAAGATGCCAGGTATACTTCAAGATGCCAGGTATAATTCAAGATGCCAGGTATACCTCAAGATGCCAGGTATACCTCAAGATGCCAGGTATACCTCAATTACGTACAGCACTCTTATCCTTATGGGGAGCCCTAAACCCTGAGGAGTGACACAGCAGGTTGTTGAGAATGAGAAGCACACAGGTGCGAGCCTGAGAATACCTCCAGTCCCTCGGATCGAGATCCATCCACAACGTCTCCTAACCTGTAACACACAAGACAGGAGACTTTTGCAGCTGCAGACTCGTCTAAGACTCTTGCAGAGAGGAGTGCTGGAGACTCGATCCTCCGTCTGGTTACCACGGCTCCTGTCTGCGTCCAGTCACTGGGCTGTGAGAGGAAGAGGACGCAAGAGCAGAGGCAAGAGGAACATCAATGAACCACTTAATAAACACCAACACTGCATTAGTGCTCGTTGATCTGATTATTATTATTATTATTATTATTATTATTATTATCATTATTATTATTATTATTATTATTATTATTATTATTATTAAGTTACACTCAAAACCAAGAGCTGGACCCATCTTGTAGCACTGTACCTGAACCAGCTGGTAACACTGTACCTGAACCATCTGGTAGCATTGTACCTGAACCAGCTGGTAGCACTGTACCTGAACCAGCTGGTAGCACTGTACCTGAACCAGCTGGTAGCACTGTACCTGAACTAGCTGGTAGCACTGTACCTGAACCAGCTGGTAGCACTGTACCTGAACCAGCTGGTAGCACTGTACCTGAACCAGCTGGCAGCACTGTACCTGAACCAGCTGGTAGCACTGTACCTGAACCAGCTGGTGGCACTGTACCTGAACCAGCTGGTAGCACTGACCTGAACCAGCTGGTAAACACTGTACCTGAACCAGCTGTTAGCACTGTACCTGAACCAGCTGGCAGCACTGTACCTGAACCCCGCTGGTAGCACTGTACCTGAACCAGCTGGTAGCACTGTACCTGAACCAGCTGGTAGCACTGTACCTGAACCAGCTGGTAGCACTGTACCTGAACCAGCTGGCAGCACTGTACCTGAACCAGCTGGTAGCACTGTACCTGAACCAGCTGGTAGCACTGTACCTGAACCAGCTGGTAGCACTGTACCTGAACCAGCTGGTAACACTGTACCTGAACCAGCTAGTAACACTGTACCTGAACCAGCTGGTAACACTGTACCTGAACCAGCTGGTAACACTGTACCTGAACCAGCTAGTAACACTGTACCTGAACCAGCTGCTAGCACTGTACCTGAACCAGCTGGTAACACTGTACCTGAACAAGCTGGTAACACTGTACTTGAACCAGCTGGTAACACTGTACCTGAACCAGCTAGTAGCACTGTACCTGAACCAGCGGTAGCACTGTACCTGAACCAGCTGGAAGCACTGTACCTGAACCAGCTGGTAGCACGGTAACTGAACCAGCTGGTAGCACTGTACCTAAACCAGCTGGAAGCACTGTACCTGAAACAGCTGAAAACATTGTACCTGAACCAGCTAAAAGCACTGTACCTGAACCAGCTGGTAGCACTGTACCTGAACCAGCTGGTAGCACTGTACCTGAACCAGCTGGTAACACTGTACTTGAACCAGCTGGCAGCACTGTACCTGAACCAGCTGGTAGCACTGTACCTGAACCACCGGGTAGTACTGTACTTGAACCAGCTGATAGCACTGTACCTGAACCAGCTGGTTGCACTGTACCTGAACCAGCTGGCAGCACTGTACCTGAACCAGCTGGCAGCACTGTACCTGAACCATCGGGTAGCACTGTACCTGAACCAGCTGGCAGCACTGTACCTGAACCATCGGGTAGCACTGTACCTGAACCGGCTGGTAGCAATGTACCTGAACCAGCTGATAGCATAGTACCTGAACCAGCTGGTAGCACTGTACCTGAACCAGCTGGTAGCACTGTACCTGAACCAGCTGGCAGCACTGTACCTGAACCACCGGGTAGCACTGTACCTGAACCAGCTGGCAGCACTGTACCTGAACCACCGGGTAGCACTGTACCTGAACGAGCTGGTAGCACGGTACCTGAACCAGCTGGTATCTCTGTACCTGAACCAGCTGGTGGCACTGTACCTGAACCATCTGGTGGCGCAGTACCTGAACCAGCTGGTGGCACTGTACCTGAACCAGCTGGTGGCACTGTACCTGAAGCTTCCCTGATTAACGTTATCAAAAGTCTCAGTGATGTCAGCAGGAAGTGAGGGGAGGGAGGGGTGCCTGATGTCAAGGGAAGGGGGCGGCTGTGTCAGGGGAGGGGGTGGCTGGTGTCAGGGGGGAGGGGGTGGCTGGCGTCAGGGGGGGTGGACTGGTGTCAGGAGAAGGGGGTGACTAGTGTCAGGGGGAGGTGGTGGCTGGTGCCAGGGGAAAGGGGGGGGCTGGTGTCAGGGGAAGGGGGTGACTGGTGTCAGGGGGAGGGGGTGGCTGGTGGTCAGGGGAGGGGGGCTGGTTTCAGGTTTAGGGGGTGGCTGGGTGTCAGAGGAAGGGGGTGACTGGTGTCAGGGGGAGGGGTGGCTGGTGTCAGGGGAGGGGGTGGCTGGTGTCAAGGGAAGTAGGTGGCTGGTGTCAGGGGAAGTAGGTGGCTGGTGTCAGGAGAAGTAGGTGGCTGGTGTCAGGGGAGGGGGTGGCTGGTGTCAGGGGAAGAGGTGGCTGGTGTCAGGGGAGGGGGTGGCTGGTGTCAGGGGAAGTAGGTGGCTGGTGTCAGGGGGGGGAGATGTCTGGTGTCAGGGGAGGGGACTGGTTTCAGGTGAGGGGGGTGGCTGGTGTCAGAGGAAGGGGGTGGCTGGTGTCAGGGGAGGAGGGGTGGCTGGTGTCAGGGGAGGGGGTGGCTGGTGTCAAAGGGGAAATAGGTGGCTGGTGTCAGGGGGAAGTAGGTGGCTGGTGTCAGGAGAAGTAGGTGGCTGGTGTCAGGGGGGGGGGTGGCTGGTGTCAGGGGAAGTAGGTGGCTGGTGTCAGGGGAGGGGGTTTGGGTGGTGTCAGGGGAAGTAGGTGGCCGGTGTCAGGGGAGGGGGGATGTCTGGTGTCAGGGGAGGGGAGTGGCTGGTGCCTTTTGGAAGGGGCTGTGACTGGTGTAAGGGGAGGGGGGATGGATAGTATCAGGGGGGGGGGTTGCTGGGGTCTGGGGGAAAAAGGTGGCTGGTGTCAGGGGAAGGGGGGGGGTGGCTAGTGTCAGGGGAGGGAGTGGGTGGTGCAGGGGAAGTAGGTGGCTGGTTTTCAGGGGAGGGGGGAATGGCTGGTGTCAGGGGAGGGGAGATGGCTGGTGTCAGGGAAGGGGCTGTGACTGGTGTAAGGGGAGGGGGGGTTGCTGGTGTTGGGGAAATAGGTGGCTGGTGTCAGGGGAAGTAGGGGGGCTGGTGTCAGGGGAGGGGGGATGGCTGGTGTCAGGGGAGGGGAGATGGCTGGTGTCAGGGAAGGGCTGTGACTGGTGTAAGGGGAGGGGGGGTTTTCTGGTGTCTGGGGAAATAGGTGGCTGGGTGTCAGGGGAAGGGGGGTGGTGGTGTCAGGGGAGGAGTGGCTGGTGTCAGGGGAAGTAGGTGGCTGGTGTCAGGGGATTGGGGAATGGCTGGTGTCAGGGGAAATAGGTGGCTGGTGTCAGGGGAAGTAGGTGGCTGGTGTCAGTCTCAATAGTAACCAGTTAACAGTAAGCAGTTACCAGTAGTATGGCTCGCTACCAAACCGTCTGTGGATAAAGTGAAGCAGAAGGGGCACGGCAACATGCCGTGCCCCTGTGCCGTGCCCCTGTGCCGTGCAACACTGTACAGTCTACCAATATTTGGCTATTATAGCCTCTCCTCACTTAACGACGGAGTTCTGTTCCTAAGACCACGTCGGTAAACGAATTCGTCACTAAGTGAGGCACTCAGCAAGCCAGTTGAAGTAGAGACGTTAGGACAGATGGCAGGTCAGTCTTGGTGCTCCACAGATATTCCACCCAATATACTAGAACATTCAACGTGAGTGTTATTACCCAATCCACGTTATCGAACCCCCACATGACATCAGGGGAGGGGGTGGCTGGTGTCAGGGGAAGTAGGTGGCTGGTGTCAGGGGAGGGGGTGGCTGGTGCCAGGGGAAGGGGAGGGTGATCGGTGTCAGGGAAAGAAGGTGGCTTTTGTTAGTGGAAATAGGTAGCTGGGGTCAGGGGAAGTAGGTGGCTGGGGCCAGGGGAGGGGTGCTGGTGTCAGGGGAAGTAGGTGGCTGGTGTCATGGGGGGGGGGAGGCTGATGTCAGGGAGGGAGCAGTGGCTAGCGTCAGGGGAGGGGGGGGCGGTTTGTGTCAGGGGAGGGGGTGGCTGGTGTCAGGGGATGGGGTGGCTGGTGTCAAGGGAAATAGGTGGCTGGTGTCAGGGGAGGGGGTGGCTGGTGTCAGGGGAAATAGGTGGCTTGTGTCAGGGGGGGGGTGGCTGGTGTCAGGGGAAGTAGGTGGCTGGTGTCAGGGGAAGTAGGTGGCTGGTGTCATGGGAGGGGGGGGGCTGATGTCAGGGGAGGGGAGCGGTGGCTAGTGTCAGGGGGGGGGGGGTGGTTTGTGTCAGGGGAGGGGGGGGCTGGTGTCAGGGGAGGGGGTGGCTGGTGTCAGGGGAGGGGTGGCTGGTGTCAGGGGAAGTAGGTGGCTGGTGTCAGGGGAAGTAGGTGCCCGGTGTCAGGGGAGGGGGGGTGGCTGGTGTCAGGGAAAGTAGGTGGCTGGTGTCAGGGGAGGGGAAGTGGCTGGTGTCCATGGGAGGGGGTGGCTGGTGTCAAGAGGAGGGGGGGTGGCTGGTGTAAGGGGAGGGGCGGTGGCTAGTGTCAGGGGAAGTAGGTGACTGGTGTCAGAAGGGGGAGTGGCTGGTGTCAGGGGGAGGGAAAAGAGGCTGGTGTCAGGGGCGAGGGGTGGTGGTGTCCCAAAAGGGGGGGGGTGGCTGGTCTCAGGGGAGGGGATGGCTGGTGTCAAAGGACATGGGTGGCTGGTGTCTAGGGGGGTGGCTGGTGTCTGGAGAGGGGGATGGCTGGTGTTTCGGGAATGGGTGGCTGGTGTCAGCGGAAGGTGTGGTGGTGTCAGCCCGGGAAGGGGGTAGCTGGTGTCAGGGGAATGGATGGCTGGTGTCAGGGGAAGGGGGGGGCTGGTTGTCAGGGGTTTGGTGGCTGGTTTTTCAGGGGAGGGGGAGTGGCTGGTGTCAGAGGAGAGGGGTGGCTTGTGTCAAGGGAGGGGGGGTGGCTGGTCTCAGGGGAGGGGATGGCTGGTGTCAGGGGACATGGGGTAGCTGGTGTCTAGGGGGGGGCCTGTGGGCTGGGGAGAGGGGTGGCTGGTGTCCGGGGGAAAGGGGTGGCTGGTGTCAGGGGGCGGGGGGTAGCTGGTGTCTTGGGGGGTGGCATGTGTCTGGGGAAGGGATGGGTGGTGTCAGGGGACGGGGGGTAGCTGGTGTCTAGGGGGGTGGTCTCTGTCTGGGGAGGGGGGTGGCTGGTGTCCGGGGAAGGAGTGGCTGGTGTCAGGGGACGGGGGTAGCTGGTGTCTTGGGGGTGGCATGTGTCTGGGAAGGGATGGCTGGTGTCAGGGGACGGGGGGAGCTGGTGTCTAGGGGGGTGGTCTCTGTCTGGGGAGGGGGTGGCTGGTGTCCGGGAAGGGATGGCTGGTGTCAGGGGACGGGGGGGTAGCTGGTGTCTTGGGGGGTGGCCTGTGTCTGGGGAGGGGGGGTGGCCTGTGTCTGGGGAAGGGGTGGCTGGTGTCAAGGGAAGTGAGTGGCTGGTGTCACATATGCAACAGTTAGGTATCATTATTTCGAAACGTTTCGCCTACACAGTAGGCTTCTTCAGTCGAGTACAGAAAAGTTGATAGAAGCAGAAGATACTTGAAGACGATGTAATCAGTCCATCACCCTTAAAGTTTTGAGGTGGTCAGTCCCTCAGTCTGGAGAAGAGCATTGTTCCATAGTCTGAAACAATATGGAGTTGAAGTGACAGGATGGAGCCTTATATACCACCAGGAGGTGAGATGTAGGCCACTAGTAGAGGTAAGAATGTAGTCGTTGGGAGGTCAGGTCCCTCTCAAATCCAGCCATTCTCACCAGTAGAAGTAGTCCAAGTTGATTTCTGTTCTGTACCAAGATACCATTGTGTTGCAGTGTCTGACAGAGTGGATATTAAAATGGTATAAAATACCGACAGGTTGTTAGGTAAGACATGCAAAAGTTTGGTATCTTTATTTCGAAACGTTTCCCTTACTGATTACATCGTCTTCAAGTCTCTTCTGCTTCTATCAACTTTTCTGTACTCAACTGAAGGAGCCTACTGTGTAGGCGAAACGTTTCGAAATAAAGATACCTAACTGTGCGATAGTGGTATTGGCGGTGGTTGATAGTTGTGATGGTGGTAGTGGTAAATGGTGGTAGTGGTGGCGATGATGGTGGTAGTGGTGGTGATGATGGTGGTAGTGGTGGTGATGAAGTGGTAGTGGGTGGTGATGATGGTGTAGTGGTGGTGATGATAGTGGTAGTGGTGATGGTGGTAGTGGTGGTTGTGTAGCGGGGGTGGTGATGGTGGTAATGGTGATGGGGTAGTGGCGATGGTGGTATTGGTGGTGTGGGGTTTGTATTGTTTGGATGGTGGTGATGAGGGTGGTAGGGGTGTGGTGGTAGAGAAGTGGTAGTGGGGTGATGATGGTAGGGGTGAGGGGTTTAAGGGTGGTTTTTGGGATGGTGATGGTGGTTTTGTTGAGGGTGTCGGGGTGATGGGGGTATGTGTGTGGTAGTGGTGAGATGGTGGTGTGTGATGGTGGTATGATTTTGGGTGGTAGTGGTGATGGTAGGGTGGTGATTGTAGTGGTGTGGTAGTTGGGATGGGGGTGCAACCCCCCACTCAAGTTTTGATAAAGACCGGGTGCCCTAGACTCGGCTTGCTTTTCACCTGAAAAACTAAACCCCCCGGGTAAATCCTAATTAAACGGAGAAAACTTTTCTTGCTAAGGAGACTAGATGTGGTACAGGTGAGCACATCTAAAGGACGATTTACATCGAACAGAGTTTTTTCCCCCACCACAGTACATTAAGCCTCTCTCCAGTCAGTCACAAAAACCCGCGAATAAAAAAATATGTTAATCAAACAGGTCCCTTGTTAACCCAAAACTGCAACGGGCCAGAAAATCTGCAATAAACAAGGAATAATTGAAAGCGCTAGAACGCAAACTTTGCCAAAATAAAAAAACTAAAAAAATCTGGAACAAGAGACAGAGTACGTAGGTAGGTGCACCCGGGCCCAAAGGAAGTTATTAAATTAATGGGCTAAAAGCCGTGGGACTACACGTAACCTTTTCACCACCGGACAAATTTACTTTTAATTCCTATAATTGGGATTAGTAGCCCTGGGGGTAAAATTACGCTGAAAAAAATATACCCTCATGTACATACCTGTGTTGAAAGCAAGAGTCAGTAGAAGTGAGAAATCGGGTTCTCCTGGCCACAGGGGGAAAGAAAGTAACACAAGAAAAATTAGTTTGAAATTTTCAGGAATAAAACTACACACTCGCCCCTCTGACCGCACAGTGGTGCTGTGGCCAGGTACATGAAAGAACTAATGAAATAGCATGAGTGCAAAAAACCCCAGGGAACGGGGGGGGTTAGAAGCCATGGCGGGGTTTAAACCCGGGGCCACTGGCTACAATAAGATTCATCAACTAGGTATATTTAACCCCAAGGGATTAACATGTTAGTGAAGTTCAGTTTTTTTTTTGTAGCACAAAAAAAACCTGTGGGTTTGCATCCCTTAAAGTACTGTTTAGAATACAAACTTTAAAAAAAGCATTTTAAACGTTTAAAACCCTTGGGGGGCATTTTCAGATTTTTTAAAATTTTCACATGTTTTTTGACATCAATTTGCACAGAACCACTCCAACACTGCCAGTTTTTGTGCCTTAATCAATATCAGTGGTGTAGTTGTTAAAATGTATATCGGTAACCAATGTAAGTTGTTTACAGTATTACAAAGAGGGGGAAAAGAAGGGCCTATTGAACTGGCATAATGGAAATTGGAGCAAACAAACTCAGCGTAGACAAAAATGTTGTCTTCCCTTCACCCCTATAGCAAATTTACACTATGTCAGATAGAATAATTGTCCCCACGGTAAAATGACAAAGCGAACCCAGAGAGGAGTGCACCGTACTCATCCAGCGGAGGCAAGTTCCCAAAAGCTTCCCCAAGGAACCTTGTTGTTTTCACTTTGGCAGGCTTGCCTGTATTGTTCAATGAACAAGTACTGAAAAACGAGGGGACCCTTTTGGTCTTTTAAAACCTTTAGCACCCGTCCGCTGGTTGGGGGGGCAGCCTTTATGGGATGTACATACACCAATAAATTTGAACATACTCTTTATGCCCACATGGCTTTTTTTCCCATGATAATTTTAGATGATTAGGTGTAATGATGAAAAATTTCTGAAAAATGGTTCAACGTAAAACCCTAGGTGTCCGAAGGTTCGATTGCTAGGCACTAGTAACACACTGAGGCCCGTGGTTCGACCCCCGGACGGGTAGAAACATTAGGACGTGTTTCCTTAAGACCCTGCTTCCCTGTCACTTCAGAAAATAGGTCCCGGGGTGTTACCCGACTGGTGGGGGCATCCTGGGGACAAATGCCCAAAATTTCCCCAAAATGCTCACATAAAAAGCGGCTTTCTTAAGTGTATGTTTTGATTCGCTAGGACTTATACCTGGACGTACTGGTAAAAATAAAGCAAATTTTAAAAAAGGTTTTAAAACCGCTTTTTTTTTTTATATAAAATAATAATAATAAAAAAATTATTATTTTATTATTATTATTACTAAAAATTATTATTATTATTTTATTTTTTAAATTATTTTATTATTATTTTATTATTTTTTTTTTAATGCGAGCATAATGTAACAAAAAAAGAAAATGCATTTAAAATTCAAATCAGGTCAAATAATTGTGTTTCTTTCTAGAGAGAGTAATTTTGGGGGTGACAACCAAAACTTACTCAATCAGCAGTGCTTGGAGAGCGGGAGTAAATATTTCATTAATTCTCGAAATTTCCCTAGTGTAAACATTGTGCGTTAGTGAAAAAAAAATTAATGAAGGACGTACTGTTATGTACGCCGGTGGGGAAATAAAGCCTAACGTCCAAAACTGATGCCCTGGGCGAAATGTCCCAAAATTTTTACTGCATTCTCAACATTACGTAAAACTCAGTCCCCCGATACTTCACAACTATGGTAGTTTTGACCATTCAACGAAGTTTTTAAAGGACAATGACTACCTCCCAAAAATAAAAAAACCAAACAAAATTGAATCTGAGTTACCCCTGTGAGGGGTTGTGAGTTTTGAAAAACTACGAGGGATGTCCCGGCCAAGAAGTACTAACCAGTTGCGGGATGTTTGACCATCAACCCTGCAGATTTTAAAAGTTGAATATCAACATAACCACAGTCAACGGAATTGTCAAAAGGGGGGTCCAAAAAAAAAATAATCCCTTGAGATCGAGTGAGCCGAGATAAAAGTTTTCCCCGAAGTGGCTGATTTCCTTTTCAAAACATACGAACCCATTACAGCTGGGCCAAGTTGGCCAAAAGAAAAAATTTCCAGCGTGTAAAATGAAGCATATTGTTTTTTAACTCAATTTAAGAAAAAAACTCACAGAGCCATTTTGGGGATAAAATCATAATTACCTGGGTAAAAGATTAAAAAAAGTTTTCATTTCCTACTATGCTTCAACATTCCAGTGAGCTCACTTCACGAGAAGTGAAGAGTGAACAATAAAACTATTTTCTCGTTGACAAAAAACGACCTCCTGATACGCTCTGTCACCAGGATTCTCAAGGCTTTTATCTCTTGTAATCATCAAGGGGAAACTGTAACGGACAAAAAAAGTCTGGGAAAATCAAAAACACTGAGAAAGGAATTGGGGTTTAGTAATTCAAAAAAACTATTTTTTCCCTCCAAAAAATGACTGGAAACCCCGTCTCGTCGTACGGCACAAAAATCTTCAAACTGTGTTCTCTTTGGTAACCACTAAATGTTTTTTTAGCAAAATTACTTTCAGTTTAAAAATTGAAACTCAGGCCAAGCTGACTTGTGTCGCATACTACATGGAAGGACAAACGGTGGTCTTCTACTGAGGGGGTTTCCCCCAAATAACTGCATTAAACCCGGAAAACCCCTCACAGGCACAAATTTCGCAGTACCCTTTCTATCTTTCTGGCAAAGGTCTAATAGTTAAATACACCTACTGAGGGTGATAGCATTGCTGTGGAGCTTCTCATACCAAGGGAAGCATTTCTGGGACTTCTGATCCCCGGGGGAAACCCAAAAGTACAACCCAAATTACCGTTTCTTGACCTTTTACCCTGTCAGTTACGGATGTTTTCAGTGCAATTGGGGTGGTTTTATGTTGTTTTTCTCCATAAATTACCGACTGAAACATTTTTACAGGGGTTTTTCCTGTAGAGGAAATGAAACTGAACTGACGAGGGGACGAAAGAGGTTGTAGACAAAATGGAAGGACGGAAAGAGGTAAGGAAGGGTGTAGAAGCGAGGTTTGCCATTCACAGACTCTCATGGTTTCCTTTTACAGCCTAGCAAATAACCCAGGAACGCAAACACCAGACTGGCAGCGACCTCTCATCTAAGTCAACAAAATTTCAAAGAAAAACACTTGCGATCACAGAAATGGGGCAGCAACAGAACCCCCCTCCCCCCCACCAACATGTTTCCATCTAAGAAGAGGGGAAATTGCAATCATCGTGTTATTTTTTTCCCTCAAAAAAAAGACACAGGAAGTAACCTGTCACAAATGGCAAACAGGACACCGAGCGAATCAGCAGGACTCAGATTGGTGCACACACGCAGCCCAAAAACTTTACGGGTAAAATCACTCTGGGGGCGGTTTTGGCTCCATACAATCACAGTTAAATTTTAAAGTAAAACTTTAAGAGGCGGGCCATCAGACGTAAAATTTCGTTTCTTCACCAAAAACTCTCATTTAATAGAGGAACCTCATGACGACGTTTCAGGTCCAACAAACAGTTTTTTGACTTTTTTATCCATCAATACCAATTGTGGGAATTTACTGAGATCAAGAAATCCCACAAGGTCATTGTAAAAAGCAGTAGAGGTCTTAAGAATCCACGCCGACAAAAATATACAGTGAAAGTCATGATTCAGTACATAAATATTGAAAAGGTTTACACTAGTAATAGAATTAAATATGTAGTTTTAGGCTTAATATGTTTTACAGTAGATAGAAATGAATAGGGGAATTAGATACGTAGAGACCCCTAGCGGTCCTCTAATGAACTAGTGAGGAATAAAGGAGGTTGGTAGCCATTTTTTTATCAAGGAGTTGAGAGCATCTCGTTACAAATTTCAATCTCTGGAGTCCCACATGGTTTTTCAACGTTACCTGGCAGTTAACGTGCTTCAGAGGCCTTACAACGAATCATGGATACGAGTCTCAGCGCCAGACCCGCTGGTGATGTTATTTCTGTATTTAACCCCTAGTCAAGTGGCCACAATAGTGGGGGGGGAAAATCAGGGATATTTAACTCAGGTTAATAAGCCTGCCTATAACAAACGATCATGTAATTTGTAATTTATATTTACTACAGTTTACAGTTTTTACTTCTGAGTGTAGTACAAGCCACTTGTGAGACTGAGATGATAGGAGTCTTGGGGGACGGTGTCAACAGTCCTTTCATACCAGTGTTGGTGAGCTCCCGTGAAGCCTCGTTATTATTCATCCCGGGAAATAGTCATCATTGCATTGAAGTAATTTATTTGTACAACGAATCACCTAACACATTCATGCATGAACAAGCTCAATGTTGGATGAAACGTTGTACAAATAAAATATTTACCTGCAATATCGTGTAAGCTTTTACCAACTATCGGCATCTTGCCATCGTCTACAATCATCATCCTCACATAACTCATGTTGTGAAAACAATTTTGAATGACGGAACTCTGGTAAGTTTTGCGAAAATTGCTGCCAACAACTTCGTGGATGCGGCGAGACGAGCAAGAACACGGAGTTTGTGTTGCTGGGTGATTTAGTAAAATTGTACACGCCTAGCACATCGATGATCTCTTGGATTTTTTTTCTAAACTACAAGAAACTAGGACAAACATTGGCAGATTATATTTGTCTCTGTGAAAACAGCCCAGCACTGAGATTAGATATGATTACAATGACTAGAAAAAAATCTTGTGGTAAATCCTTCAAGCAAAGCAGCCACAAATCTAACAGCACTGCAGTTCATTTCGTACTTGCTCGACAGCAGAGGCTACAAAACTCTGTGCGAGATACAAGCCCCGAGTATGCACCACTTTCTTAGATGGCCTACACCTTTCTTTCCCGTCTTATCGTCTACTTCTAGTGAAGGTAGATGGCCGTGAAGATCCTCTTATCTTTTGTCTGAACCCAGCATGGTTGTATCTGTCATTTCAAAGTCTTCAATACCCATGGGTAGCCTCACCGTTATGGGCAAGGCCAGTGTTTCCAAGATCTCCTTCTCTTGGCCCAACTTCGTAGATATCCAGAAAACAGCTTTTACACCTCAAGATGGACACTCATCACCTGTTTCACTCTGGCTATACCCTTCGCAAGACAGTCTGTGAGAGATAAACCATATCTTGAATGAACCGCGTTTGGAACAGGCTTGAACTTTCTGTGAACATTAAATATATCAACTGATCAACTAAGATCTCTTAACTACGGATGCCTCCAACTACTTCTTGCTCCCTGCTTGTACGTATGTTAATATTAAAGCACAAACTTATATATTACTTATAAACATATTACGAAAGAAAATATTTCATGGGAACTTAGGTAGGAATATAGTTCTTACCTTTCTGCAGAACCCTAACGTGAAACGTAGAGAGAGAGAGAGAGAGAGAGAGAGAGAGAGAGAGAGAGAGAGAGAGAGAGAGAGAGCGAGAGAGAGAGAGAGAGAAAGAGAGAGAGAAGAGAGAGAGAGAGAGAGAGCGAGAGAGAGAGAGAGAGAGAGAGAGAGAGAGAGAGAGAGAGAGAGAGTAGGGATGGTTGACAGAGTCGACGGGCAGTGTAGTCGATAGACTAGAACAAGTGCCAAAATTAGAGTGGTGTTGCAGGTGCCAGAGCAATAAAGTGTGAGGGAACCCAACTGCGGGAAGGTGAGAGAGCACCAGTGGAAAGTGAGAGAGCACCAGTGGAAAGTGAGAGAGCACCAGTGGAAAGTGAGAGAGCACCAGTGGAAAGTGAGGGAAGGTGAGAGAGCACCATTGGAAAGTGAGGGAAGGCGAGAGAGCACCATTGGAAAGTGAGGGAAGGCGAGAGAGCACCATTGGAAAGTGACGCATCTGAATGAAGATAGTAGTGGATGGAAGTCACAAGTTACATCTAGTATCACTAGTATAATAGTACAACTCTTACTACTGCTACTAATACTACTACTACTACTACTATTACTACCACTACTACTATTACGACTACTACTACTCTTGCTGCTCTACTGCCACCAACATAGTTGTGTCTATCACTACTTTTACTTCCGTCTACCATCTTGTTCTACTTCCGTCTACCATCTTGTTCTACTTCCGTCTACCATCTTGTTCTACTTCCGTCTACCATCTTGTTCTACTTCCGTCTACCATCTTGTTCTACTTCCGTCTACCATCTTGTTCTACTTCCGTCTACCATCTTGTTCTACTTCCGTCTACCATCTTGTTCTACTTCCGTCTACCATCTTGTTCTACTTCCGTCTACCATCTTGTTCTACTTCCGTCTACCATCTTGTTCTACTTCCGTCTACCATCTTGTTCTACTTCCGTCTGCCATCTTGTTCTACTTCCGTCTGCCATTTTTGTTCTACTTCCGTCTACCATCTTGTTCTACTTTCGTCTACCATCTTGTTCTACTTCCGTCTACCATCTTGTTCTACTTCCGTCTACCATCTTGTTCTAACTTCCGTCTACCATCTTGTTCTACTTCCGTCTACCATCTTGTTCTACTTCCGTCTACCATCTTGTTCTACTTCAGTCTACCATCTTGTTCTACTTCCGTCTACCATCTTGTTTCTACTTCCGTCTACCACTTGTTCTACTTCCGTCTACCATCTTGTTCTACTTCCGTCTACCACTTGTTCTACTTCCGTCTACCACTTGTTCTACTTCCGTCTACTATCTTGTTCTACTTCCGTCTACCACTTGTTCTACTTCCGTCTACCATCTTGTTCTACTTCCGTCTACCATCTTGTTCTACTTCCGTCTACCATCTTGTTCTACTTCCGTCTACCACTTGTTCTACTTCCGTCTACCATCTTGCTCTACTTCCGTCTACATCTTGTTCTACTTCCGTCTACCATCTTGCTCTACTTCCCGTCTACCACTTGTTCTACTTCCGCTATACCATCTTGTTCTACTTCCGTCTACCATCTTGTTCTACTTCCGTCTACCATCTTGTTCTACTTCCGTCTACCACTTGTTCTATTTCCGTCTACCACTTGTTCTACTTCCGTCTACCATCTTGTTCTACTTCCGTCTACCACTGTTCTACTTCCGTCTACCACTTGCTCTACTTCCGTCTACCATCTTGTTCTACTTCCGTCTACCATCTTGTTCTACTTCCGTCTACCATCTTGTTCTACTTCCGTCTACCATCTTGTTCTACTTCCGTCTACCACTTGTTCTACTTCCGTCTACCATCTTGTTCTACTTCCGTCTACCACTTGTTCTACTTCCGTCTACCACTTGTTCTACTTCCGTCTACTATCTTGTTCTACTTCCGTCTACCATCTTGTTCTACTTCCGTCTACCATCTTGTTCTACTTCCGTCTACCATCTTGTTCTACTTCCGTCTACCACTTGTTCTACTTCCGTCTACCATCTTGTTCTACTTCCGTCTACCATCTTGTTCTACTTCCGTCTACCATCTTGCTCTACTTCCGTCTACACTTGTTCTACTTCCGTCTACTATCTTGTTCTACTTCCGTTCTACCATCTTGTTCTACTTCCGTCTACCATCTTGTTCTACTTCCGTCTACCATCTTGTTCTACTTCCGTCTAACCACTTGTTCTACTTCCGTCTACCATCTTGTTCTACTTCCGTCTACCATCTTGTTCTACTTCCGTCTACCATCTTGCTCTACTTCCGTCTACACTTGTTTACTTCCCTCTACCATCTTGTTCTACTTCCGTCTACCATCTTGTTCTACTTCCGTCTACCATCTTGTTCTACTTCCGTCTACCACTTGTTTTTATTTCCGTCTACCACTTGTTCTAATTCCGTCTACCCTCTTGTTCTACTTCCCTCTACCACTGTTCTACTTCCGTCTACCACTTGTTCTACTTCCGTCTACCATCTTATTCTACTTCCGTCTACAATCTTGTTCTACTTCCGTCTACCATCTTGTTCTACTTCCGTCTACCATCTTGTTCTACTTTCGTCTACCATCTTGTTCTACTTCGTCTACCATCTTGTTCTACTTCCGTCTACCATATTGTTCTACTTCCGTTAACCATCTTGTTCTACTTCCCTCTACAATCTTGTTCTACTTTCGTCTACCATCTTGTTCTACTTCCGTCTACCATCTTGTTCTTCTTCCGTCTACCATCTTGTTCTACTTCCGTTTACAACTTGTTCTACTTCCGTCTACCATCTTGTTCTACTTCCGTCTACCATCTTGTTCTACTTCCGTCTACCATCTTGTTCTACTTCCGTCTACCATCTTGTTCTACTTTCGTCTACCATCTTGTTCTACTTCCGTCTACCATCTTGTTCTACTTCCGTCTACCATCTTGTTCTACTTCCGTCTACCACTTGTTCTACTTCCCTCTACCATCTTGTTCTATTCCGTCTACCATCTTGTTCTACTTCCGTCTACCATATTGTTCTACTTCCGTCTACCACTTGTTCTACTTCCGTCTACCATCTTGTTCTACTTCCGTCTACCATCTTGTTCTACTTCCGTCTACCATATTGTTCTACTTCCGTCTACCACTTGTTCTACTTCCGTCTACCACTGTTCTACTTCCGTCTACCACTGTTCTACTTCCGTCTACCACTGTTCTACTTCCGTCTACCACTGTTCTACTTCCGTCTACCACTGTTCTACTTCCGTCTACCACTGTTCTACTTCCGTCTACCACTGTTCTTCTGAGAACTTTGCTACAAGTGGGCACAATCCACTAGGTATCGTGTTGCAGCTCCTCAACTTTCAACAGGACACCTGTAGCCTCACCCCTGGAGAATAGCACTGCAGGAGGTCTACTGGCCCGTGCTGGGAGGGTCTTCCTCAACCCCAGCTGCTTGGATTCAAGAATTAAATAGGTACCACTAACTTAAGTGGCAACATTATTACAGAGATAATAAAACTCTGCGGGAGAGTCGCAACCCACAAGTTAAATCTCGTACCAAGGAGAGTCATACCACGGAGAGTCATACCATGGAGAGTCATACCACGGAGAATCATACCACGGAGTCATGCCACGGAGAGTCGTGCCACGGAGAGTCATACCACGGAGGGTCATACCATGGAAAAGTCATACCACGGAGAGTCATACCATGGAGAGTCATACCATGGAGAGTCATACCACGGAGAGTCATACCATGGAGAGTCATACCACGGAGGGTCATACCATGGAGAGTCATACCACGGAGAGTCATACCACGGAGTCATGCCACGGAGAGTCGTGCCACGGAGTCATACCACGGAGGGTCATACCATGGAGAGTCATACCACGGAGAGTCATACCATGGAGAGTCATACCATGGAGAGTCATACCATGGAGAGTCATACCACGGAGAGTCATACCACGGAGGGTCATACCATGGAGAGTCATACCACGGAGTCATGCCACGGAGAGTCGTGCCACGGAGAGTCATACCATGGAGAGTCATACCACGGAGTCATGCCACGGAGAGTCGTGCCATGGAGAGTCATACCATGGAGAGTCATACCACGGAGAGTCATACCACGGAGAGTCATACCACGGAGGGTCATACCATGGAGAGTCATACCACGGAGAGTCATGCCACGGAGGGTCATACCATGGAGAGTCATACCACGGAGAGTCATGCCACGGAGAGTCATACCATGTAGAGTCATACCACGGAGTCATGCCACGGAGAGTCGTGCCATGGAGAGTCATACCATGGAGAGTCATACCACGGAGAGTCATACCACGGAGAGTCATACCACGGAGGGTCATACCATGGAGAGTCATACCACGGAGAGTCATGCCACGGAGGGTCATACCATGGAGAGTCATACCACGGAGAGTCATGCCACGGAGAGTCATACCATGTAGAGTCATACCACGGAGTCATGCCAGGAAGAGTCGTGTCACGGAGAGTCATACCATGGAGGGTCATACCACGGAGAGTCATACCACGGAGAGTCATACCACGGAAAGCCATACCACAGAGTCATACCATGGAAAGTCATACCACGGAGGGTCATACTATGGAAAGTCATGCCACGGAGTCATACCATGGATAGTCATACCACGGAGAGTCATTCCACGGAAAGTCATGCCACGGAGTCATACCATGGAGAGTCATACCACGGAGAGTCATACCATGGAGAGTCATACCATGGAAAGTCATACCATGGAGGGTCATACCACGGAGAGTCATGCCACGGAAAGTCATGCCACGGAGTCATACCATGGAGAGTCATACCATGGAAAGTCATACCATGGAAAGTCATACCACGGAGGGTCATACCATGGAGTCATACCACGGAGAGTCATACCATGGAGAGTCATGCCACGGAGAGTCATACCACGGAGTCATACCATGGAGTCATACCACGGAGAGTCATGCCTCGTAGAGTCATATCATACCTGGAGTTTACCTGGAGAGGGTTTCGGGGGTCAACGCCCCCGCGGCCCGGTCTAAGACCAGGCCTCATGGTGGATCAGGGTCTGATCAACCAGGCTGTTACTGCTGGCCGCACGCAAGCTGACGTACGAACCACAGCCCGGTTGGTCAGGTACTGACTTTAAAGTGCCTGTCCAGTGCCTTCTTGAAGACAGCCAGGGGTCTATCGGTAATCCCCCTTATGTATGCTGGGAGGCAATTAAACAGTCTTGGGCCCTGGACACTTATTGTGTTGTCTCTCCGTGTACTCGTGG
The DNA here is from genome assembly GCF_026875155.1 of Cherax quadricarinatus. NCBI lineage: Eukaryota > Metazoa > Arthropoda > Malacostraca > Decapoda > Parastacidae > Cherax > Cherax quadricarinatus. The sequence continues at coordinate 89,816,243 of NC_069404.1, read as the reverse complement.
CACCCCTGCTTTTCATCGGGGGAATGTTACATCTGCCGAGTCTTCTGCTTTCATATGGAGTGATTTGCGTGTGCAGGTTTGGTACCAATCCCTCCAGGACCTTCCAAGTGTATATTATCGTGCTAAAGGAATCTTATAGGAGTCAGGAATCGCGGGAAGAACTAAAAGCCATAAATGAAATCGAAAGAAACCCAAAGTATTTCTTCTCCTATGCCATATCAAAGTCGAGAACAACGTCCAGTATTGGGCCCCTACTTAAACAAGATGGGTCCTACATAGATGACAGCAAGGAAATGAGTGAGCTACTCAAGTCCCAATATGGCTCAGTTTTTAGCAAGCCGCTAACCAGACTGAGAGTCGAAGATCAAAATTATTTTTTTATGAGAGAGCCACAGAATTTGGTTAACACAAGCCTATCCGATGTTATCCTGACGCCAAATGACTTCGAACAGGCGATAAATGACATGCCCATGCACTCTGCCCCAGGGCCAGACTCATGGAACTCCGTGTTCATCAAAAACTGCAAGAAGCCCCTATCACGAGCCTTTTCCATCCTATGGAGAGGGAGCATGGACACGGGGGTCGTCCCACAGTTACTAAAAACAACAGACATAGCCCCACTCCACAAAGGGGCAGTAAAGCAACAGCAAAGAACTACAGACCGATAGCACTAACATCCCATATCATAAAAATCTTTGAAAGGGTCCTAAGAAGCAAGATCACCACCCATCTAGAAACCCATCAGTTACACAACCCAGGGCAACATGGGTTTCGAACAGGTCGCTCCTGTCTGTCTCAACTATTGGATCACTATGACAAGGTCCTAGATGCACTAGAAGACAAAAAGAATGCAGATGTAATATATACAGACTTTGCAAAAGCCTTCGACAAGTGTGACCATGGCGTAATAGCGCACAAATGCGTGCTAAAGGAATAACAGGAAAAGTCGGTCGATGGATCTATAATTTCCTCACTAACAGAACACAGAGAGTAGTCGTCAACAGAGTAAAGTCCGAGGCAGCTACGGTGAAAATCTCTGTTCCACAAGGCACAGTACTCGCTCCCATCTTGTTCCTCATCCTCATATCCGACATAGACAAGGATGTCAGCCACAGCACCGTGTCTTCCTTTGCAGATGACACCCGAATCTGCATGACAGTGTCCCTCCATTGCAGACACTGCAAGGCTCCAGGCGGACATCAACCAAATCTTTCAGTGGGCTGCAGAAAACAATATGAAGTTCAACGATGAGAAATTTCAATTACTCAGATATGGTAAACACGAGGAAATTAAATCTTCATCAGAGTACAAAACAAATTCTGGCCACAAAATAGAGCGAAACACCAACGTCAAAGACCTGGGAGTGATCATGTCGGAGGATCTCACCTTCAAGGACCATAAAATTGTATCAATCGCATCTGCTAGAAAAATGACAGGATGGATAATGAGAACCTTCAAAACTAGGGAGCCCAAGCCCATGATGACACTCTTCAGGTCACTTGTTCTATTTAGGCTGGAATATTGCTGCACACTAACAGCATCTTTCAAGGCAGGTGAAATTGCCGACCTAGAAAATGTACAGAGAACTTTCACGGCGCGCATAACGGAGATAAAACACCTCAATTACTGGGAGCGCTTGAGGTTCCTAAACCTGTATTCCCTGGAACGCAGGCGGGAGAGATACATGATTATATACACCTGGAAAATCCTAGAGGGACTAGTACCGAACTTGCACACGAAAATCACTCACTACGAAAGCAATAGACGTGGCAGACGATGCAACATCCCCCCAATGAAAAGCAGGGGTGTCACTAGCACGTTAAGAGACCATACAATAAGTGTCAGGGGCCCGAGACTGTTCAACTGCCTCCCAGCATACATAAGGGGGATTATCAACAGACCCCTGGCAGTCTTCAAGCTGACACTGGACAAGCACCTAAAGTCGGTTCCTGACCAGCCGGGCTGTGGCTCGTACGTTGGTTTGCGTGCAGCCAGCAGTAACAGCCTGGTTGATCAGGCTCTGATCCACCAGGAGGCCTGGTCACAGACCGGGCCGCGGGGGCGTTGACCCCCGGAACTCTCTCCAGGTAAACTCCAGGTATCTCTCTCGCCTGCGTTCGAGGGAATACAGATCAAGGACCTTCAACCGTTCCCAGTAGTTTAGGTGCCTTATCGCACTTATGTGTGCCGTGAAAGTTCTTTGTACACTCTCCAGGTCTGCAATGTCACCGGCCTTGAAGGGGGCCGTTAGTGTACAGCAGTATTCCAGCCTAGAGAGCACAAGCGATTTGAAGAGAATCATCATGTGTTTGGCATCCCTAGTTTTGAAGGTTCTCATTATCCATCCTATCATTTTCCTAGCAGATGAGGTAGATACGTTGTTGTGGTCTTTGAAGGCGAGATCCTCCGACATTATCACTCCCAGGTCCTTCACATTACTTTTCCGCTCTATTGTATGGTTAGAATTTGTGGTATACTCTGACACATTTTTAATTTCGTCAAGTTTTCCATATCTGAGTAGTTGAAATTTCTCCTCGTTGAACTTCATATTGTTTTGAGCGGCCCATTCGAAGATTTGGTTGATGTCCGCTTGGAGTCTCGCAGTATCTTCGATGGAGGTCACTGCCATGGTAATCTGAGTGACATCTGCAAAGGAAGACACGGAGCTATGACTTACATCTCTGTCTATGTCAGAAATGAGGATGAGGAATAGAATGGGAGCGAGTACTGTGCTTTGTGGAACAGAGCTTTTTACCATGGCTGCCTGGGACTTTACTCTGTTTACTATTACTCTTTGTGTTCTGTTTGTCAGGAAGTTGTAGATTCATCTACCAACTTTTCCAGTTATTGCTTTATCCCGCATTTTGTGTGCTATTACACCATGGTCACACTTGTCGAAAGTTTTTGCAAAGTCTGTGTATACTACATCTGTATTTTGTTTATTCTCTACAGCATCCAGGACTTTGTCATAGTGGTCCAGTAGCTGGGACAGGCAGGAGCGACCTGCTCTAAACCCATGTTGCCCTGGGTTGTGTAACTGATGGGTATCTAGGTGGTTGGCGATCTTGCTTCTTAGAACCCTCTCAAAGATTTTTATGATATGGGATGTTAGTGCTATTGGTCTGTAGTTCTTTGTCATTGCTTTACTGCCACCTATGTGGAGTGGGGCTATGTCTGTTGTTTTTAGTGCGTGTGGGATGACCCCTGTGTCCATGTTCCCTCTCCATAAAATGCTGATGGCACGCGATAGGGGCTTCTTGCAATTTTTGATGAACACGGAGTTCCACGAGTCTGGGCCTGGGGCAGAGTGCATGGGCATGTCATTAATTGCCTCTTCAAAGTCTTGTGGAGTTAGAATAATATCCAAGATTTTTGGAGAGTAATACCACTGAGAGTCATACCACGGAGAAGTATACCACAGATGTTGGGAGGGTTCGTGGAGATGTGATGGTTGGAGTTAAACACACTTGTTGGATGGTAACACTTATATTAGCAGAGTGTGAAAGGGGAGCCCAGACTGCCTGTGTTGCCTGTTCGTAGATCTAAGCGCGGAGTGAGAAGGAGACCGTGAGCGCAGCGCTCACATGCTGCATCACGTGACGTCACACATGCTAGTCACTGAGCCTAGCAAGGGGTCAACTATGTAAAACATATGGGCGGTACTATGATACTCAGATAACATATACATATACAGGGGATCAGCAACTATGCTGACACGGAGTCATACCACTGAGAATCATGCCACGGAGTCATACCATAGACAATCATACCACGGAGAGTCATGCCATGGAGAGTTATACCATAGAGTCATACCATGAAGAGTCATACCACAGAGTCATGCCATGTACAAATCATGCCATGGAGAGTCATACCATGGAGAGTCATACCATGGAGAGCCATACCATGGAGAGTCATACCATGAACAGTCATACCATAGAGTCATACCAAGGAGAGTCATGCCATGGAGAGTCATACTACAGTCATACAATAGAGAGTTCTTGGGAGAGTTAGGCCATGGAGAGTAATACCATGAAGAGTCATACCTCGGAGAGTCATGCCATGGAGAGTCATGCCACAGAGTCATACCATGAACAGTTATACTATGGAGAGTCATACCATGGAGAGTCATGCCACGGAAAGTCATACCATGGAGAGCCATGCCACGGAGAGTCATGCCACGGAGAGTCATGCCATGGATAGTCATACCATGGACAATCATACAATAGACAATCATGCCATGGAGAGTCATACCATGGACAATCATACCATGGAGAGTCATAACATGGACAATCATACCATGGAGAGTCATACCATGGACAATCATATCATGGAGAGTCATACAACAGAGCCATACCATGGCGAGTCATACCATGGATAGTCGTACCATAGTCATACCATGTTGAGTCATACCATGAAGAGTCATACCATAGTCATACCATGGAGAGTCATACCATAGTCATACCATGGAGAGTCATACCACAGTCATACTATGGAGAGTCATACCAGAGAGTCGTATCACAGTCATACCATGGACAATCATACCATGGAGAGTCATACCATGGATAATCATACCATAGAGAATAATACCATGGACAATCATACCATGGAGTCATACAACAGAGTCATACCATGGAGAGTCGTACCACAGTCATGCCACGGACAAATCATGCCATGTTAAGTAAAAGGACACAAGTGCAACTAATGTGACATTTATTGTGGCAACGTTTCGCTCTCCAGGAGCTTTATCAGGCCATTACAAACAATACATGGACACAGAGGATATATAAAGGCTCAGAGTGAGGTGCAATACTTGTGAGGTAACATTTCGATGTTCAATAGTGGTAGTAGTAGTAGTAGTAGTGACAAAAGTAATACAATATGATAGAGCAAATAATTCGTACAAGAGTAAAAGGATATAAAAGCTATTACTTGGGTAACATAAAAAATAGGTTGGACAAATATAGACTGGAAAGAGGCAGCTTGTTTCAGTGTTCACTCTCTGTAATGTGCTTTGTGTAGTATAACAGGAGAGACTATGTGATGGCAGGGTTTACTGTTTTCAGGAGGATTCTTGCTAAGACTTCGGAGATGGTGAAGCTGCCGTTGTTTTGTTTAATTGTATTCGAAACAGCGATCAGTGCTGATTCGAGGCACTTGCGTCTGCGGAAATTAGTTTCTTTGATCACTAATTGTGCGTCTCTGAATTTCATGAGATGATTGTGGAATTTCGGTGTTGTACACAGGCGTTGTTCAAGTTATCGTTCCTACATGCGTAAATGTGTTCATTGAGGCGGGTGTCGAGGTTTCTTGCTGTTTCACCTACGTAAATCTTGTCACAGCCTCCACAGGGTATAGTGTAAACTCCTGCATTGACTGGTTCGTGTGCTTGGATTGTGTCCTGGTTAGATCCTTTACTGAAGTGCTAGAAGTGATGGCGACTCTGGTGTTAGCTTGTGAAAGTACTTTTGAGACGTTCAGTGCAACCTGGCTGTTGGGAAGAATTATAACTTTGTTGGGAGTTGTGTTGATGCGTGGAGAAATTAATGATCTGAAGAGCTCTTTTCTTGCAGTCTTTGATGAAAAAAGAAGGAAAATGTAACTCAGTGAATGTTTGTTGAATGTATGTACATTCCTCGTCAAGAAACTCAGGACTACAAATTCGGTATGCTCTTAGGAAAAACCCGATGATGATGCCTCTTTTGGTCTTGGTATCTTGACTGGAATAGAAGTGTGTGAGATCATTTTATTGGTGGTTTCCGATAAACTTGAAATCTTAGGTTGTTGTCTGCTTTGTGAATGAGGACGTCGAGGAAAGGTAGCTTGTCGTTGGACTCTTCCTCTAGTGTAAAACTGGATCGCCGTTCAACTGCGTTGAGCCTTGCCTGAAGATCCCGTACATCAAAACGTTTTGGAGTTATTACGAGGACATCGTCCACGTAACGTAACCAAGTGACGCTTTAAGGGATGATGTTGGCGAAGTGTTCGGACTCTAGGTGTTCCATGTATAAGTTGGCTAGGACGGCACTTATGGGGACCCCATTCCCATGCCGTAGGTTTGTATTGTAGAGCTTGTTATTGAAAGAAAAACAGTTGAAATTAACACAGAGTTCAATCAAGTCAACGAAATCTCCGGGAGGTAGAGGAAGATTAAGGTCCTGATTGGCTTTACGTCGAGAACCTCGATGGCTTTTTTGTAGGTACTTTTGTGAAGAGGGAAGTCACATCCAAACTGCTTAGTTTTTGTTACGGATGGAGAGGTTTACGGATGCGGTTGAGAAGGTCGCCTGAGTGTTTAAGATGAGCGGGGCTGATGGTCCCAAGAAGGCAGGAAAGATGTTTGGCAAGAACTCCGGCTAGTTTGTGTGGAGCACTGCCTATTCCTGACGTGATTGGTCTGAGAGGAATATTGTGTTTATGGGTCTTGGGTAAACCATACATATGTGCTGGTTTAGGGTTGCTTGGTAACAAGTACAGAAGTTCCTCCCTCTCTAGTGCGTTTGAGTATTTGTCTGGTTTTGTATAGAAAATCTTTGGTGAGCGTCTCCCACTGTTGAGTGCTGATGGGTTCGTATGTAGATTGATCATTCAAAAGGTCCATCATTTTAGTGTTGTAGTCACTGGTGTTGAGTATGACGACTTCACCTCCTTTGTCGGCGGTGGTGACGATAATGTTGGGGTCGTTGGCGAGGTTCTTAAGGGCAGTGATGTATCGTCTAGAAGATTAGAAGAAGGTTCACATAAAGCTGCAGTGAGAAGGCCCTGTATATAACCCTTCTGGAAGTTGCTGTCACTGTGTCTGTGGTTCCTGGTAACTAGATTGAGTTGATAGTTAGGTTTGCGTATGTTGGTGGTAAATTTGAGTCCCAGACTCAGTGCTTGTTTTTCGTAGTCGGTTAAGGTGCGTGACGATAAGTTGTTTATCAGGATTCGCGTCCCATTTCCTTTCCTCGACTGTTAGTGCAAGGTACAAGTTTGGGATTAGTTTTTGACTTCTGTTGAAGGGTTTGCTGTGGTACTGTGCGAGAAATGCTCAGCGTGTGTTGGTCAAACTGAAGACTGGCCCTCATTTCCTTTGCAGTTTTAAAGGTTTCCTTAGCGATGGATCTCACAGCTATCCAACAGACCAACTTCCCAAAGAAATTTCCTGGCAGAGAAATGACCCTAATCTACTCCCGCACAACTCTCCAACTCCAAGCACCCCTTCTCTCCACTACCCAAGCTTACTTAACTGAATGTGCCGAAGAACTTTCTAACATCGCTTAGGAAACCCTTGAAACTGCAAGGAATTGGGCCATCTTCAGATTGACCAACCCGCTGAGCACGATGGGGGGGGCCAGGTTTTGGGGGGCCAGGAGGGGTGGGCCAGGTGGGGGGCTAGGTTGTGGGCCGGATGGGGGGGCCAAGGGGTGGTGGGGCCCGGAGGGGGGGGCCGGATGGGTGGGCCCGGTTTGGGGGGGCCCGGAGGTGGGCCGGAAGGGGGGGGGCCAGGAGGGGGGGGCCAGGTGGGTGGCCCGGAGGGGGGGCCAGAGGGGGGGCATTTGGGGTGGGCCAGGAGGGGGCCAGGGTGGGGGGGCCAAGGGGGGGCCAGGAGGGGGGTGGGCCAGGATGGGGGGGGGGCCCGGAGGGTGGGGCCCGGATGGGGGGGCAAGGGGGGTGGCAAGGGAAAGGGGGGCCAGGATGGTGGGCCGGGAAAGGGGGGGCCGGAAGGGTGGCCAGGAAGGGGGGGCCAGGGGTGGTGGGGCCCGGGGGGTGGGCCAGGATGGTGGGCCAGGAGGGGGGGCCAGGAAAGGGGGGGGCCCCGAGGTTGGGCCGGGGGGGGGCCAGGAGTTGGTGGGGCCAGGGGTGTGGCCAGGAAGGGGGGGCCCGGAAGGGGGGCCCCGGATGGTGGGCCAGGGGGGGTGGGGCCAGGAGGGGGGGCCAGGAGGGGTGGGCCAAAGGGGGTGGGCCAGGGGGGTGGGCCAGGAGGTGGGCCGGAGGGGGGGCCCGGAAAAAAATGGGCCAGGAAGGGTGGCCAGGGGGGTGGGCCAGGAGGGTGGGGCCCGGAGGGTGGGGCCCGGAGGGGGGGCCAGGAGGGGGGGGCCAGGAGGGTGGGGCCCGGAGGGGGGGCCAGGAAGGGGGGGCCAGGAAGGGTGGCCAGGAGGGTGGGCCAGGAGGGGTGGGCCAGAAAACCCAAAAGTTTTGGGCAGGAAAAGGGTCCAAGTTAGCCAATTTCCAATCCAAAATTTTCCCCCCCAACCCGTTCCAAGAAGGGAAAAACCAAAAGTTGGCCAGAAATGCAAAGGAAAGGGGCCAGTTTTTTGACCAAGTGGCCCTGAGGGTGGGCCAGGGGGTGGGGCCAGGAGGGTGGGCCAGGATGGGTGGCCAGGGGTGGGCCCGGGGGGTGGGGGGCCCGGAGGTGGGCCAGAGGGGGGGGCCAGGAGGGGTGGGCCAGAAGGGGGGGGCCAGGGGGGGGTGGGGCCGGAGGGGGGGGCCGGAAGGGTGGGCCAGGGGTGGGGGGGCCAGGGGGGTGGCCAGGAGGGGGGGCCAGGAGGGTGGGGATGGGTGGGCCAAGGGTGGGCCAGGAGGGGAGCCGGAGGGGGGGGCCAGGAGGGTTTGGGCCCGGGGGGTGGCCAGGGGGGTGGCCGAAAGGGGGGGGCCAGGAGGGGTGGGCCAGGAGGTGGGCCCCGGAGGGTTCCAGGATGGGGGGGGGCCGGAGGGTGGGCCGGGTGGGTGGCCAGGAGGGTGGGGCCCGGAGGGTGGGGCCCGGGGGGTGGGCCAGGGGGGTGGGCCAGGATGGGGGGGGCAAGGTGGGAGGGAAGGGGGGGCCAGGAGGGTGGGCCAGGGGGGTGGCCAGGGGGGGTGGGCCAGAAGGCTGGCCAGGAGGGGGGCCCCGGAGGGGGGGCCAGGAGTTTGGGGGGGGCCCCGAGGGGGGGCCAGGAAGGGGGGGGCCAGAGGGGTTTTGGGGCCCGGAGGGGTGGGCAGGGGGGGTGGGCCAGGGGGGGGGCCAGGAGGGTGGGCCGGAGGGTGGGCCCGGAAGGGTGGGCCAGGGGGTGGGCCAGGAGGGGTGGGCCAGGAGGGGTGGGCCAGGAGGGGTGGGCCAGGAGGGGTGGGCCAGGAGGGGTGGGCCAGGAAGGTGGGCCAGGAAAAAGGGGGGCCAGGAAGGGTGGCCAGGAGGGTGGGCCAAGAGGGGTGGGCCAGGAGGGTGGCCAGGAGGGGTGGCCAGAGGGTGGGCCAGGGGGGGTGAGCCAGGAGGGGGGGGCCAGGGGGGGTGAGCCAGGGGGTGGGCCAGGGAAGGGGGGGCCAGGAAAGGGGGGGCCCGGAGGGGGGGCCAGATGGGGGCCAGGGGGGTGACCAGGGGGGTGGGCCAGGAGGGGTGGGCCAGGAGGGGGGCCAGGAGGGGGGGCCAGAGGGGTGGGGCCAGGAGGGGGGGGGCCAGGAGGGGAGCCAGGAGGGGGGCCAGGAGGGGTGGGGCCAGGGGGTGGGCCAGGGGGGGGCCAGGAGGGGGGGGGGGCCCGGAGGGGTGGGGGGCCCCGGAGGGGGGAGCCAGAGGGGTGGCCAGGGGGGGTGGGGCCCGGGGGTGGGGGAGAGGGGGGGGCCAGGAGGGTGAGCCAGGGGGGGGTGGGGAGAGGGGGGGCCAAAGGGGGGGTGGCCAGGAGGGGTGGCCAGGGGGGGGTGGGCCCGGGGGGGTGGGCCAGGGGGGGTGGGGCCCAAGGGTGGGCCAGGGGGGTGGCCGGAGGGGGGGGCCGGGGGGTGGGGCCAGGGGGTGGGGCCCGGAGGGGTGGGCCAGGAGGGTGGGCCAGGAGGGGGGGGCCGGAGGGTTGGCCAGGAGGGGGGGGGCCAGGGGGGGTGGGCCGGAGGGGGGGCCCGGAGGGGTGGGCCCCGGGGGGGGTGGGCCAGGAGGGGGGGCCAGGGGGGGTGGGCCAGGAGGGGGGGGCCAGGAGGGGGGGGCCAGGAGGGGGGGAGGGGGCCGGAGGGGGGGCCAGGGGGGGTGAGCCAGGGGGGGTGGGCCAGGGGGGGGGCCAGGGGGGTGGGCCAGGAGGGGTGGGCCCGGGGGGGTGGGCCCAGGAGGGGTGACCAGGGGGGGTGGCCGAGGGGGGGGCCAGAGGGGGGGTTTGGGGGGGCCAGGGGGGGTGGGCCAGGAGGGGGGGCCCGGGGGGGTGGCCAGGAGGGGTGGGCCAGGAGGGGTGGGGCCAGGAGGGGTGGCCAGGAGGGGTGGGCCAGGAGGGGTGGGCCAGGAGGGGGGGCCAGGAGGGGGTGGGCCAGGGGGGGGGGCCCGGAGGGGTGAGCCAAGGGGGGGGGGGGTGGCCAGGAGGGGGGGACCAGGGGGGGTGGCCAGGAGGGGGTGGGGGCCAGGAGGGGGGGGCCCCGAGGGGTGGGCCAGAGGGGGGGCCAGGGGGTGGGAGGATACCAAGGGGGGAAATCCAATTTTTAATGGGGATTTAAGGGGTGGGCCAATTTCCAAGGGTGGCCCCAAGGGGGGGGAGGAGGGGGGGAGGGGGGGGGGACCAGGAGGGGGGGGCCAGGAAAGGGTGGGGAAAAGGGGTGGGCAGGGGGGGGCCAAAAATTTTTCCCCCAAAATTTTTGCCCGGAAATGGGGCCTGGCCAGAGGGTGGAAGAGGGGGGGACCGATCCAAGGGGGGGGCCCCGGAGGGGGGGGCCGGGGGGGTGGCCAGGGGGGTGGGCCGGAGGGGGTGGGCCCCCCGGGGGGTGGAAAAAGGGGTCCCCAATGGGGGCCCGGAGGGGGGGGCCAGGAGGGGTGCCCAAGGGGGGGCCAAGGGGGGAAGCAGGGGGGTCCCCGGAGGGGTGGCCCGGAGGGGTGGGCCAGGAAAGGGGTGGGCCAGGAGGGGTGGCCAGGTTGGTGTTCACGTCATTTTTCTCAACCATATCAGGGATATATTTTTTTCTAAATTCATATATTTTTTTTTTAATTTTTAAGTTAATTTAAATTAGAAACTGCCTTGAAAACCTTACATTGTACAACACCACTGGGGTAAGGAAAACACTGCAAATAAGTAAATATATGACATTTTTTTTTTTGTTGGAGGGGGGGGGGCGTGTTATCCTAGGTAATGTTTGCGGGTGTCAGTCTATCATTCTCTGAGAAAATGTCCTTTCATTTCTCCTGTTGCTACTCTTGCAACATTGCACGGCTCCTGATGACGCAATGAGAAGTGTGAAAGTACTTGAGCTAAAGATTCATTCTCCCCCTCCCTTAGATTATCTTGCATTGTTAAAATGTCCTGTCTACGATTGTTTGTAGCACGTTACTATCGTAAGACAATTGTAATCAGACAAAATTGTAGTATACGGGGAAATTAGTGGGGCTCTGTGAAACGTTTGCGCTTCTATTGGTTCCCATGACCTGGTCTGTGAGGGGCCTTGGGGGCGCTTCCTCCCTCCCAGGTTGTCTGGTAGTGTGAAAGATCTTATGCGGGTACTCACAACACCAACATTAAGACTCATGTGCAACACCTGGGTGTTGCACATGTGTCTTATTCATCTGCTTTGTATATCATTAGTAAAGCCTCACTTAGATTTTGTGGCTGAGTTCAGGTCTGCATACTACAGAATGCGTATGAATGCATGGGAGAACATACAGAGTGACACACACCCTAACGAGGACAGATTGAGAGCCCTGAACCTACACTCTCTTGAAAGACGTGAAATGAGGGGAGATATGACTGAAGTTTGCAAGTGGGTGTTAGAAATTTTTAAGCAAAGACAGAACTCTTGATAATGGATTCAAATTGGATCAGTTCAGGTTTAGAAAATATATACGAATGTATTGATTTAGCCTTAGAATAGTAAATAAGTCGAACAATCTGCCAAGTAGAGTCACTGAGCTATAACTTAGCTTTAAAAGTAGATTGTAAAATGTACGAGTGAGAAGGGTTGGTTTTAATTAAACACCTGGGAAAGATGTTAAATCCAGAAGCTGATAAAAGGCACTGTGGGGAAAAATGGAGATCTTCATTGAGAAAACGTTTCCTTGGAGAGCAAGGTGTGTCAAGCGTATAGAGATCACGTACCACATGCCAGAGACACCATCACCCAGAACCAGAAGAGTTTCCAGGTGCCTAGACTCCTGGCTCACCTGCACTTCAACACACCTCGCGACACCTCATCACTTGCCTTCCCTTATATATATATATATATATATATATATATATATATATATATATATATAATATATATATATATATATATATATATATATATATATATATATATATTTATATATATATATATATATATATATATATATATATATATATAATATATATATACATGTATATATATATATATATATATATATATATATATATATATATATATAATATATATACATGTATATATATATATATATATATATATATATATATATATATTTATATATATATATATATATATATATATATATATATATATATATATATAATATATATATATATATATATATATATAGTCGCATCACTACACCCGACTTCGTGAAACACAACTGATACTCTACCCAGGCATTATGATTTTTCACTTGTCTAATATATCATTAAATTCTTCCCAAATTTTATTAATTATTAATGAATCCAATTTATATAAACCAAAGGAAATATTCATATTATTTTCAAAACTGCTTTTTATGAAACATAATTCAATTATATTCGTGTCGACCATGGACTTGCTTGATACAACTTTCTCAGACTTTTGAAACTCAACTGGATGGTTAAAATCTCTCACATGAATAAATAGAGCATTAGAATCTTGTCCAGTTCTAATGTTATATTTATGTTGTTTTAATGTTAGTTCGAGACTTTTACCAGTTTGACCGTAATAAACTTTATCAATATTTTACAAAGAATCTTTATGGGAAACGTTTCGCCGCACAGTGGCTTCATCAGTCCATACAAAGGAGAAACGTAAAGAACAGTGGGAGAATGAGGTAATCAGTCCCTCAACCTTGAGTCGATGTGGTCAGTCCATCAATCTTGAATAGAATACAGCACATGTGCGGAGAAGATACCCAAGAGTTGCACATGTGTCTAATTTATCAACGTGTCGGTTCTCTGAACCCAAGAGTTGCACATGTGTCTAATTTATCAACGTGTCGGTTCACTGAACCAATCATCTACAAGGAATCTTATAGACACATCCGTCACCATTTTGGGCGGAATTTTTTATCAAATTTTTTTTATTGTATCAAGATTTTTAAATACAACTTTGATATTAAAAGTCTTAAGAAGAGAAGGAATATCAACTAAGTTTTGATGGTGAGGGAGAACCAACATATTTTTAGTTTAATAAGACTGGTTGTCCCTTTTTGGATTGTAAAAAGTATTTCTGGCACTGGGAAATCCTCTATCACGTGTTCTTAATAATTTATACATGGAACTTTTTGAAATAAGATTGCTTTAAGAGAATCCGTCCTAATACAGCTAAGTCATATAGATATGTTGATGATATTTTGTGTCTTATGCTTAAAAATAAAGATATAAACTATTTCCTAGTTAAATTAAATAATTTAACTCATTTTAAAAACTTTACTGTTGAGTTCGAAGAAAATAACTCATTGCCTTTCCTAGATGTTTTAATTATTAAGGGTAACAATGATTTTAAACTTAAAATTTACAGAAAACCTACAAGTAACTGTTCCTATTTACAATGTTATTCTTCACATCAAAATAGAGTTAAACTGTCTGTTTTCTCATCAATGTTTTTGAGAGCTTTACGTATTTGTAGTCCAGAGTTCGTAGATGAAGAACTCTCAAAAATTTATGAAATAGCTAATGATCTAAAATACCCAAGAAACCTAACTGATAAATCTTTTAAAATTGCTAGGAATACTTTTTACAGTTCAAAAAAGGACAACCAGCCTTATTCAACTAAAAATATGTTGGTTCTCCCTTACCATGAAAACTTAGTTGATATGCCTTTTCATACAACAAGGGCGTATATCAACAACCTGCCTGAGGACAATGCAGTGGTAAAATTAGACTTCAAGAATGCATTTAATCTCCTGAAAAGAGACGTGGTATTAGCAGCGGTACAAGGACATTTCCCTGGTCTCTTCCCTTTTGTTTCAGCTGGATATAGCAAGTAATCAACGCTCCTGTTTGGAGAGCATGAAATCACATCATCAGAGGGTGTCCAGCAAGGGGATCCTCTTGCACCATTTCTCTTCTGTATAGCGGTTAGGGAAATCACAGTCAGACTGACCAGTGAGCTAAACACCTGGTTCCTGGATGATGGCACACTAGCAGGTACAAAGGAGTGGAGTGGACTACAAATACCTAAAGCTCTCAAAAAACATTGATGAGAAAGCCGACAGTTTAACTCTATTTTGATGTGAAGAATAACAGTGTAAATAGGAACAGTTATTTGTTGGTTTTCTGTAAATTTTAAAACCATGCTAGAGAGTGTATTGAATCTTTCCCTCGAAGATGGACAGTGGTTGCAAGCCTCACTTCCAGTCAGGCTTGTGGGGCTGGGAGTACACTGATCCTCTCACATTGCCCCACCAGCTTTCCTGTCCTCTTCCATAGCATCAAACGAGTTAATAAGACAAATTCTTCCGGACAACCTCAGTGACTCAGCAGGAATACAGGACCCTAGCTATGCCAGTACCATCACTGAATGGGAGACTCTTGCAGCTCCAGCACCAAACTCTAGTGCAGCACTGGCCCCATCGCTGAAAAGGTGCTTGCCAACATGCTCAGAGCTGTAACATCAGACAGGGAGACTGACCGTCTCCAAGCTGTGAGTGCGCCTCACTCCCGGGACTTCCTCCAAACAGTTCCCATTTCGGCAATGGGAACGCGCCTCAATCCTAAGACCTTCTGTATTGCAGTGGCTCTGTACCTTGCTGTCGCAATTCACACGTAATATACGTGTATTTGCAGCAATGCACAAGCCGACCAATATGGTCTACATGGTGTTAACTGTTTCAAAACCAAGGGCTGGCATGCAAGACACAATGAGGTCAACATCATAAAGAGAACCCTTGCTACAGCTGGAGGCCCAGCCGAGAGAGAGCACCAATCACTAGCAGCCAACAATACCCACAACCCAGCAAATTGCCCTGATGGGATCAACATCTACCCTTGGTAGAATGGCAGGCTCTTAGCATGGGACTAATCCTGTGTGTCCACACTGGCTGACAACTATATCCTCACAGTGTCGGGCGACAGGGAGGAGCTGTTGATCACAGGGAGGAGTACAAGATCGGCAAGTACAGGGACATAAGCCAACAGTATCAATTTGTCCCAGTGGGATCACAGACCTTGGGATCATGGGGGGAAAATGCCACACGTTTTCTTAAAGAACCGGGTTCGAGACTCATCGACACCACCAGGGACCCAAGAGCAGTCACTTTCATGTTCCAGCACCTCAGCGTGGCCATTCAGAGGGGAAATGCATGCTGCATACTGGGCTCGCGTCCGGCTTCGGAGGAGCTGGAGGAGATTCATAACCTTTGATATATTGTACCAATGTATTCATGTTTGTGTTTTCTATCAATGTATTCTGTCTATCAATAAAGTTCACAAGTAGCATAAAAATATAGGGGGTGGTAGGAGAAGAAAATATTCCAACAGCTCCGGGGAGAACCTTGAGTTTTCCCTGAGGTACGTTTATTGTCTTCTCTGAGGATGAGGGTCCCCAGTAAAGTTCTAGACGTGGTACCTATATATATACATATGTCGTGCCGAATATGTAAAACTTGCGATCGTGGCTTAAATAGCAACGCTTATCTTGCCTAATAAGACAAGCGAAAATTTGTGTATGCAATAATTTCGCAAAAATCATTCTGAACCTAACGAAAAATATATATTTCATTGTGTTTGTTTAGTAGTAAATTATATATATGTCGTGCCAAATATGTAAAACTGGTCAATTAGCAAGAACTCATTGAAAATTAAGTCCTTTCTGAAATTTTCTCTTATACGTTGAAAGATATATTTTTTTCATTAATATTAATGTAAAAATTTTTAATTTTGCACCAAAAGAATCTTAGAAAACTTCCCTAACCTTATTATAACAAGAGCAATTTATTTTACCCTAACCCAACTAAATATATTGTAAATACGTTTACAATAATTTAGTACTAAACAAACACAGTGAAATATATTTTTTTCGTTAGGTTCAGAATGATTTTGGCGAAATTATTGCATACACAAATTTTCACTTGTCCTATATGGCAAGATGAGCGTTGCTATTTAAGCCAAGATCGCAAGTTCTGCCTATTCGGGACGACATAAATATATATATAAAATATATATATTATATATATATATATATATATATATATATATATATATATATATATATATATATACTTGTACCTTTTATGCACCTGGAAAAGCTTGGTTTCCTATTTAAATGTATAAATAAAGGTTTTAGAAGATAAGTCTAGAAGTATACGTCTCTATGGTTAAAAGATGCTGCTTGTAGCATTCATGGACCTGGTAAACACATTGCATAAAATAGACAAGATGTGTCTAGAAATTTTAATGTATGTGTTGTGAATTATTATTATTATTATTATTATTATTATTATTATTATTATTATTATTATTATGTGAGCAAATCACCTGCAGGAATCTTACAGGGCATTACCTGAATTATTTCCTGAAAGTAATTTGTGTAAGTGGGACTTAAGTCACAGCAGGTCGCCTAACTGTAACTCCCTCGATGCCCACTCCCTACCACTCTCACAACAAGCTAGACCTGATATTAAATTAATAATTATAATATTAAAACCAGCTACTCTGGTAAATTAAAGTTGTGTGGACTGTATATGATTAGGCTTGCTGGGTACACATAATATAATTATTATACCTTAATTATAAGTCTTATTAGGCTATTCGTATTACTTCTTACCATTTATCACAGGAAGACATTTAATGCTGATGGAACACTCTAACCTTACCCTAGCAGCTAGAATTTATGATGGCCAATGCAAAAACTACTGCACATTATGGGTAAGCATCACTTAACTGAGGTGTGCTCCTGGGAGAACTGGTGTCCTTTATTTTTCCGTCCTGGTTGCCGAATTGTAAGGATTTCCCACACTATCCCAGTTCTTCACAGGAATGTGTCAGCAATTTCTGAATTACAGACTGAGGCCGATATACACCACTTGACCTTCGTAAATGCTTGACGACATTGCCCAATTCAGTCAAGTATTCACACATTAAATTCAATATGGCGTCCCTCCTGCTTCACTCCACAGCTGTTCAACACCCCCCCCCCTTACTCGAAATATCTTGAAAGGGTCGAATCAGCATCATATTTTATTACACACTTATTATATTATTTATTTAAATGTTCTATATTTAGGATATTATGTCAAAAATTTCCACACTGCAGCCGGGGGATGGTCATTGATAAATGACATAAACTGCTTTTTCCTCTATGAGACGATTTCAGCCAACTCTAGCTTGAGTGCTGTTCTCCTAGTTGGCCTTATTACAGCTTCTTCCTTTTGAATTCCTTGGTCGGCACTATCTTCAATTTCACTCATGTCACCTTCCCCTAGATTATCATTTACATTTGGTTGAACAACATTTAATTCCAAGGTAATTAATTTATTAATGGTACGCAAACTTTC
Organism: Cherax quadricarinatus; assembly: GCF_026875155.1. Taxonomy (NCBI): domain Eukaryota; kingdom Metazoa; phylum Arthropoda; class Malacostraca; order Decapoda; family Parastacidae; genus Cherax; species Cherax quadricarinatus. The sequence goes on along the minus strand of NC_069404.1, from coordinate 89,798,662 downwards.
CTGACCACGACACACCTTGACATTCCTGACAACACGTTGTGTGTCTGGGCATAATGTTAATATGCCCAGACACACATTGAACATTGTGCCCAGAGGCCACAATGTTCAATGTTGCTCAGTATCAACATAAGAAAGGAGGAACACTGCAGCAGGCCCGTTGGCCCATACTAGGCAGGTCCTTGACAATCCTCGAACTCCTCTCAATCATGTATTTATCCAACCTAAATTTGAAACTACCCATCGTTTTAGCTTCAGTAATGCTACTAGGCAGACTGTTCCACTCATCAAATACCCTATTTCCAAACCAATACTTGCCTATATCCTTTTGAAATCTAAACTTATCTAATTTGAATCCATTACTGCGGGCTTTCTCTTGGAGAGATATCCTCAAGACCTTATTTATATCCCCTTTGTTAATACCCATCTTCCACTTGTACACTACGATCATATCTCCCCTCATTCTTCGTCTAACAAGTGAATAGTTTAAGAGTCTTCAATCGTTTTTCGTACAGAAGATTTCTAATGCTATGTAAAAATTTAGTCATTCTTTGCGGAATGTTTTTTTTCTTCTTATTCGCTGGTATTCTCCCGGCCCGGGTCTTTTCCAAGTAGTGGGACCCGGCCTTGGCTCCCTATCTGGGGAGTGTCTCGAGACCTAAGTCTTCCATGGGAGGAGGTACAAGTACCCCCCTCATCTTTGGGACCAAATGTCCCCAGGCCTAGCCACAGTCCCCGCCCTCACGGGGCTCGTAGGGAGAAGCTAGGCCTCTGGTCTGCCATCTGCCCCGCCCCAAAAGGGCTCGTGGGGTTTGGCAGTCTTATGAGCTGCAGGTGATAGCAAGCTCAGGCCTCTGCTGAATGTTTTCTAACGAATTTATAACCATTCTGTAATATGGAGACCAGAACTGAGCTGCGTAATCTAGGCGAGGCCTTACTAATGATGTATAAAGCTGCAGTATGACCTCTGGACTTCTGTTGCTTACACTTCTTGATATAAATCCCAGTAATCTATTTGCCTTATTACGTACGCTTAGGCACTGCTGTCTTGGTTTAAGGTTGCTGCCTACCATAACCCCCAAGTCCTTTTCGCAATTTGTATGGCTAAGTTCTACATTATTTAACTTATAAGTGCTAGGGTTATGGACACTCCCGAGCTTCAGAACCTTGCATTTATCTACATTGAACTGCATCTACCACTTTTCTGACCAAAAATAGAGTTTGTCTAAATCCTCCTGAAGTTCCCTAACATATACGTTTGAATCAATTATCCTACCTATCTTTGTGTCATCGGCGAATTTGCTCATATCACTAGTAATACCCTCATCAAGGTCATTGATGTATATTATAAACAACAATGGGCCTAAGACTGATCCCTGTGGTACGCCACTTGTTACAGATCCCCACTCGGATTTAACCCCATTTAAGCATACTCTCTGCTTCCTATTAGTTAGCCATAACTCGATTCATGAGAGCACTTTTCCCCCAATGCCATGAGCTGCCACTTTCTTTAACAGTCTCTGGTGCGGTACTCTATCAAAAGCCTTACTAAAATCTAAATAAACAATATCGATTTTTTATCATGATCAACGGCCTCAAAAGCTTTACTGAAGAAGGTTAATAAATTAGTTAGGCAGGAACGGCCCCTCGTGAATCCATGCTGAGTATCATTAATCAAGCTGTGCTTATCCAGATGGCTTCTTATAATATCAGCTATAATTGACTCTAGTAATTTGCCTACAATTGAGGTCAGGCTTATTGGGCGGTAATTTGACGGTAACAACTTGTCCCATGCTTTAAAAATAGGAATTACATTAGCCATCTTCCACATATCAGACACTACACCTGTTTGAAGAGAAATATTAAAAATATTAGTCAATGGTTCACAAAGTTCCATTTTACACTCTTTAAGAACCCTAGAAAAAAGTTCATCAGGGCCAGGGGATTTATTTTGCTTTAGTAATTTATTTTACTAGTGACTCCGATATTGCATAATCTATCGTCTTCAAACCCACTATAAAAATTTATTACTGGGATATTGTTAGTGTCCTCCTGAGTGAAAACTGAGAGAAAATAATTATTAAGAATAGAGCACATTTCATTCTCCTTGTCAGTAAGATGCCCAGAGTTATTTTTACGGGGATCTATCTTATCTCTAACTTTTTGTTCTACAAACCTGGAAAAAGTTTTCAGGTTAGTTTTCGAATCCCTAGCAACTTTAATTTCTTAGTCCCGTTAAGCTTTTCTTATCCCCTTTTTAATGTCCCTCTTAATGTTAATATACTGATTCATAAGATGATCCTCACCTCTTTTGATGCACCTATAAATTCCTTTTTTCTGTCCTAAAAGATATTTGAGCCTATTATTCATCCATTTTGGGTCATTTCTATTCGATCTAATTTCTTTATACAGGATAAATGTTCTCTGGGCAGCATGTATAGTGTTTAGAAAACTCTCATATTGATAGCTCTCTTCGTTACCCCAGTCAACAGATGATAAGTGTTCTCTAAACCCATTGTAATCTGCTAAGCGAAAATCTGGGACTGTTACTGAGTTATCCCTAATATCATACTTCCATTCAATGCTAAAGGTAATTGATTTTTTGGTCACTTGTGCCAAGTTCCTCTGAAATTTCTAAATTATTAACAAGTGATTCCTTGTTTGCTAGAACCAAGTCAAGCAGGTTATTACCCCTTGTAGGTTCTGTCACAAATTGCTTCAAAAAACAATCCTGAACTACTTCTAAATAGTCATTAGATTCTAAATTCCCTGTCAAAAAATTCAAGTCACTCTGACTTAAGTTAAAGTCACCTAGAATTACGTTATCGTGCCTTGTGGCCTTAACAATTTCCTCCCACAGTAGTCTTCCTTGGTCTCTATCCATGTTTGGGGGACGGTATATCACGCCTAAAATCAAATTTTCGTGCCCCTCTGAAAATTCTACCCAAACAGACTCAGTATGTGTTTCGGACTTTATACCAGTTTTTATGCAACAATTTAAACGATCTCGGACATAGAGTGCCACCCCACCCCCCTTTCCGATATTTCTGTCTACTTGGAACAATTTAAAACCCTAAATGTGACATTCAGCAGGCATGTCCCTATTTTTCACATTAAACCACGTCTCAGTTATGGCAAACACATCAATGTTACCCACACTCGCAACTAATCTCAATTCGTCCATCTTAGTTCTCGCACTACGACTGTTAGTATAATATTTTTCAGAAACCCTCCCTTCTCTTTTTCTTCCTGCTGATTTCTTTTCCTCCACTATACCGTTACCTCCTTATCACCTAATGCCATTGGCTTTCCTATGTTCACCAATAACTCTTCCTCATTCTTCCTATAACTGGTTTCCTTAAAACTCACACTATCACTACACTCAGAATACACTGATTTTCCATGAAAACCCATACCACTATCTATTTCTAGTTTAAATACCTAACAGCTCCCTCCACTGCGTTGGCCAGGGCTCCTGCCCCAAACCTAGATAAGTGAACCCCATCCCTGGCATACATGTCATTTCTGCCATAGAAGAGGTTCCAGTTGTCTATGAATATCACTGCATTTTCCTTACAGTGTTTGTCCAACCAGCAGTTGACACAAATTGCCCTGGACAACCATTCATTTCCAGCTCCTCTCCTGGGCAAAATGCCACATATCACAGGGTTCCCACCCTTCCTAATTATCTCTATTGTTGTCCTATACCTGCTAATCAGGTCTTCACTCCTACGTCTGCCAACATCGTTGCCTCCCGCACTGAGGCAGATAATAGGATTACTCCCATTACCTTTCATGATGTCGTCCAGACGGCTAACAATATCCCCCATCCCAGCCCCAGGAAAACATACCCTCTGCCTCCTCTTCCTGTCCCTAAGCCAAAATGCCCTATCCATAAATTTCACTTGACTGTCCCCAACTAAAACAATGTTCTTACCTTCAATGGTGGAGTTCGTAGTGACGTTTTCGATAGTCTTCGTTGGGGTTTCAAGGGATGTCGACTCACTCTCCTCTGCCAATGATTCCTTGGTACTCATTGCGACGTTTCCAGTAGACAACACACATTCGTCTGGTAACTCCGGAAATGGGTTGGAAATCTCCACAGCAGTCTTCTGGATCTTCTTTGTTTCCGCCACTCCAGCAGTTTTCTTGATTTTCAGCTTCGTTCCATGTTGGCCGGCCACTGACCAGGTTCCTCTCTTGACCTGAGGACTCACAACAGGAGGACTACTTCGAATCCTCTTGTTTTCCTCCGTCAGTAGCCGTATCTCAAGCTTAGCAACCCTAAGCTCCTCTTTTAGCTGCTCATCTGGTTGAATGTTCCGTCGATTTACAGCCTCTGACACACCATAAAAGTGTTCACGTAGTGTAAGAAGATACTCTTTTTGCCACACAATGGGCCAATGATAAATACTTTAACATCTTAAATTTACTACTTAACAATTCTAAATTATTATAATCTTCAATTTCTTCAGGATTATCGCTATAAATAGGTGCAGCTTCCAATTTTCGTCCACATATTAAGTGAGGTGTTAATATGTCTACATCCAGAGTATCACTAATGTATGAGAAGGGACGATTATTTATATGATTTTCCACCTCCACTAATACGGTATGGAATTCCTCCAAACTAATTCTTTTCTTGTGTAGCACCTTCTATAGACACCTTACTGTACCTATCATTTTTTCATAAAGGAAGTCTGGGAGCAATATATTTCCAAACACATCCTCGCTGGGTTAACAGAGATTACTCATCATTATTCTCCTTTAATTCCATCAAATATTGGGCAGCTGCTACTAAATTAGTGGCGTTATCTGAAATCATCAATCTCGGACAGGATCTCGTAGCTGCGAATTTCCAAAACAGCTATATAAACTGTTTTGCAGACAAGTCCTGAGCCACTTCTAAATGAACTGCCCTAGTGCAAGTAAATAAATATACATATACTTTCCAGGGAACACCATCTGAATTACTTGTTAAAATAATTGGACCACTATAGTCTACACCTGTTACATCAAATGGTTTTAACAATTGTACATGTTCCCCTGGTAATGGTGGAGGACCTGGGTACATACAGGTTCTGGCATCCACACAACAACATATTACACAAGATTTAACACAATTTTTAACACTTTATCGTCCTTGTGGAACCCAGAAAGTTTCATTATTACAATTTAAAATGTCCTGTACCCCACCATACATTACATTTTTATGGGCATTTAAAACAATCAAAGTTGTCAGATGATGGGTTTTGGACAATAAGATTGGGTGTTTAGCATGTTCATCCAATTCAACATTTTGAAACCTACCTCTCCACCTAATTACATCATCATCTAAATACAGCACTAGTTTATCTATTATTGAACCTTTCACAAATTTTCCTTTTAACAGCATTTTAATTTCATCTCCATAGATTTCTTCTTGCACCTCTGAGTCCAGTATTTTAGAGGATGTGGAAAAATTATATTAAATATTCATTTTGTTTATAAATTTCAACACTAACAATGTTATATTAATTATTTTTGGTAAGGAAGAATACCTATTAATATCAGTATCTAATGAGGGACAAATTATTGGAGTGCTGGTCACAGTAATTTCAACAGGTGTAATATGTGCCTTTTGTAAAGGTCAATTAATTTTATTTACCGACCAACTCGGTCCCTTGAACCATGATACAGTATTCACAAATTTATCATAAGTCATCACCAGGTATATGACTAAATGTTAATAAATGTTGATCCAAATTCTTATATTTCTCTTGCATTTGATTAATTTCAGCGACTCTGTTTTGTACGTACACAAACTTACTGTTACTATTATGAATCCATTATAAGGACACCTTATTATCAGACAACAACACAGTGTTACTAATATTTATCTCCAGCAATTTATCTCTTACATATTTAGCTAATTTGATACCCATGTAAATGGCTGTTAATTCCAACTGAGGCAAAGTACACGCTTTAATTAGAGCAACTTTAACCTTAGACATAACATGAGAATAGAATTATTACACTGAATATAAGAGGCTGTTCCATAAGCTAATTTTGAAGCATCGTAAAAAATGTGTAATATATTATCACCATCTTGACTTGCTACAGTACTTGGGAATTCCAACACTGGTATTTTTACATAATCACCTATCTAATTCTTCCCACTTTTTAATAAATTCTTTTGGTACGGCTTCATCCCAAGCGCATTTAAGTTTCCATGCTCCTTGTATTAATAATTTCCCTCCTAACGTAAGTGGTCACACTAAGCCTAGTGGATGGAAACATTTGGAAACTTCATCAGGCAAGACTCTCTTGGTTAATTTATTGGTATACTATAATTATTAGCTTTTAACAATATTAAATCTCTCTCAGTATCCTAGGTTAATCCAATACATTACTACATTTAGGTACTTCAACTCTAGGGTTATCTTTATTTATTTTGTCCTTTAATTTGGACGAATTGCTATTCCATTCCCTCAGAGGCATATTGGTATTTTGCACTATTTTATTACCGTCTTCATCAGTTCCTCTTCAGTTGACATCACACCCAGGAAATTCTTCACATAAAATTGTTTACTCATTACTTCACTCAATGGACTACCTATACGTATAAGTTGTGCATTTATCGTTGCTTGAGGCAGGAACGGACTGGATGTAGCACCAAACACTACACTCCGAAAGCGAAAAGTTTTCAGAGGGCTAAGTGGGTCACTAGGATTCTCAGGCCATAAGAAATGAATACAATCCCGGTCTGCCTCCTGCAAACCCACTCCTAGGAAAGCTTTACTTATGTCAGTCGTAAAGGCACAATTCTTAACCCTGAAATTTAACAGTATATCTCCTAATTTTTCCATCAACGATAGACCTGTCATTAAACAATCATTTAAACTTGGTACATTTTTACTAACCCTAGCACTACAATTGAAAACAATTCTTAGGGGAGTAGTTTTAGAGTCCTTCTTAACTCCATGGTGTGGTAAAGTAATGTTCATAAATTTTTGCCTGCTTAGGGAGTACTTCCTTATAAATTTATTCTTTATCTGATCATTAATTATATCATTATTTGCAGTCAATAATTTTGATGTCCTGCTTCATTTCGTGAAGCTGAGCCTTTAGGTATCCATAAACCATCCTATAATTTGTAGGCAATTCTGGATGGTTCAGCTTCCACGGGACTCACACCCAGTATTGTCCAGACTCATATATAATATTCTTCAGGTATTGTTCCTCAGCAAAGCAATCATCTGGACTCATCTGGATTTACATTGATTTCAATGCTGTCCAATTCCCACAATTCATACACTGGCTCAACACCATCCTCTATGGAAGAATATTTACCTTGGGGCGCTCTTTCATGAGTAAGACACACAGTGACTGTATTTATTGTTTCTTCTAGTCATTCATCATTAGTACGAGGAAGTTTACCATACATTACAAGACCTCCTGCTGTTTTTAGAAGCGACACCACATTTCCTTATCCATACCTTTTACAAATGAAGATAATAATTACTCTTTATTAGAAGATTTATTGGCTCCACTGAGTCACCATTTAAACTTGAGGGTGCCAATTCTATACCATTTTGTGAAAGTCTTTCAGTAGCTTCACTGAGTACTTTTGTAGATATTTTCTGTGGGAGTCTAGCTACTATAACTGCACTGATACCTCCCTCCAGGTAACTAGAATCAATATTTTGGAACCCTTGAATCAGGGCATAATCATCCCTTCTGACCTGCCTTTTGAGATAAAATAATTTTGTGACCTCTGCTAGATCATTCCTCACATGTACAGCAGCCTTAAATACCGACCTGAATTCCTCCCAGTTGTCTCCTGGACTAAATGTTGGTAGACTTAACTCTGGGAGTTTGGGCAAAAATCTGGCATTTATATTAGATTGCTTAACTGCAGTATTTACACATTTTGATTTATTTAATACCTCACTTGTACATGATAGTATTTTCTCTTCCAGTTGATAATATTGATTAATTAATAATTCCCTCTCATTATCATCCGCACAGTTCACCAGCAGATCTTCATATTCTGTGTAAACAATTTATATGACATAACAATTTTCTAATGATTCCCAATATAATTCTAAATTAACCATATTCACAGTTTCTTCCCCTACCATTTCCAGACATTTATTATAAGCTCTGGTCACGTGACCTTTTTTTGCATTTAATGAGACCTTAGTAGGCTTAATTCCCTTAATGAGCACTACAAATTTTACAGTGAGACACTGGTAAAATTATTACAATATGTACCAAATATCCTAGCCAAATATTTACTGCCTTAGCAAAATTACTATTATTATTATTATTATTATTATTATTATTATTATTATTATTATTATTATTATTATTATTATTAGAAAGAAACAGTTATCATTCCTAGCCCTAACTGGGCTTAGCAAATTAACAATTATAGCAATTACAATCTAGCCTCACTGGGCTTAACAATTAACTTATGTAATTACACAAATCCATTAATATTACAAATATATAAGAAATACAATTCCAGCCCCACTGAACATGCAAATCCAATTATCTGTGGCAACTATAATCCATTACACAAACACCATTAATTAATAAAATTATTTCCAATTATATGTGAACCTATCAATCCATTTCTTTCAAACATATCATTATATTAAATTAAATTTTCATTTGATTACATATCCGAGTTCGTTAGGACCAAAGGCTTGTTGCGAATTATTATTATTATTATTATTATTATTATTATTATTATTATTATTATTAGTAGTAGTAGTAGTAGTAGTAGTAGTAGTAGTAGTAGTATGTGAGTAAATCACTCTGCAGGAGGCTTACAATGCATTATCTGAATTATTACCTGCAAGTAATTTGGGTGAGGTAAGTGGGATTTAAGTCACAAAAGGTCGCCTCAACTGTCATTCCCTCGATGCCCACTCTTTACTACTCTCACAAGCTAGACATGACATTAATTAAAATGATAATTATAATATTAAAACCAGCTACTCTGGTAAATTAAAGTTGTGTGGACTGTATATGATTAGACTTGCTGGGTACACAGAATATAATTATTATACATAAATTATTAGTGTTATTAGAAAGGCAATTCGTATTACTACTTACCATTTATCACAGGAAGACACTTAATGCTGATGGAACACACACTAACATTACCCTAGCAGCTAGAATTTATGATGGCTAACGCAAAAACTACTATACATAGCTGAGGTGTGCTCCTGGAAGATTTGGTGTCCTCTATTTTCTGTCTGGTTGCCGAATTGTAAGGGTTTCCCACACTGTCCCAATTCTTCAGCAGGAACGTGTCAGTAATTTCTAAATTATGGATTGAGGCCGATATACACCAATTGTCCTTCGAGAACGCCTGATTACATTGCACAATTCAGTCCAGTGTTCACACATTAAATTCAATATGGCGTCTCTCACCAGCGTCACAATCACACGTCACACTCTCACCACACACTCGAAATTTCTCGAAAGGTTCAAATCAGCATCATATTTTATTACACAATTATATTATTCATATATATGTTCTTCATTTAGGAAATTATGTAAAAAATTTCCACAGTATGTAAGACTCGGAAACTTACTGAAGTCTACTGAAGAATAAGACTTAGGTATTCTTTTATTGATGATTACGACACATGTACAACAGTTGGGTTTCTTCACTGCTGAAACGTTTCACCTCTGCAGTAGGCTTCTCCACTCAAATACAAAGTAGTAGTGAAATGAAGATAATGTAATCAGTCCATCATCCTTGGAGATAAGAGGTGGTCAGTCCCTCCCAGACTGACCACTTCAAATACTATTTCTCCAAGGGTGATGGGCTGATTATATCATGTTCATTTCACTACTACACCTGCTGCCTCTGTATTTGACTGGAGAAGCCTACTGTGTTGGTGAAACGTTTTAACAAGGAAGATACCCAGCTGTTGGACATGTGTCTTAATCGTGAACTTGTTGGTATTATATACTATTTTCAACATATTCCTTTTTTTTTTTTGAGAACACTCTAAATATTTCCCCATAAAAAATGAGCCTAATGTAACTGTGGATGTTTATTGTGTTTATTAGTGGGGTTGTGAAAGAGAAGAATGGTTGGGAAGCAGAGATGCGTTATTACAAAAAGGCGATATCTACAAAGTATAGACATCGCCAGAGAATACTAGGTCTCTTCCTCTAGCGTTTAGCTTGTTTCTGGTTTTTGTAACAAGTTGTCAGAATAAGATCAGTTCTAGGTATCCCTTGAATTGAATGAAATATTAATAAAGTTTTGGGATTACAACTGGTGATAATAATCCAGCGAAATAAAATTTGAGATCTTTAATACAAAAGGTGTCTAAGTGGATATTAAATATTACATATTTAGGATACAAGCTCCCTCATATCTCTTGTAGTGCAATACTGATTTGTACATATGGTAATATAGTGCTGAGGTCACTTTTCGTACAGTATAAATCGTGAGTACTTTACTGTGATGAAATATGCTCTTAAATCGAATAATATAAATATATACAAGTGTATGAATGTGTATGTGTGCTTGTAATGTCTCAGTAAAACTTGACTCGAAATAGACTTAAATAGTACTGACAATAAGTCCTCAAATAATCTATCTTCTCGACCATCAAGACAATCCAAACAGCTTGCTTGTACAACATGACGAAACATTCACCAAAGAGCAATAACGTACCAAGCAGCAGCACAGTGTCAAGAACAAGGAGACAAAATAACGAACCTAACTGAGGACCATCAACAGATCCTCCATAAAAGGCATAAAACTCCCTTAATACTGAATCTAAGTTCAGCATAACCAAATCCCCGACTACGACGGTGCGTAGATGCCACACAAAGTAGGTCAGAAGCTTCAGCTTGAAACCAGGGTTGAAGAGTGTCTCCACACGACACACAACTTCTGCAAACCTCAAAACTACTAAGTATGAATGAGAGGTACGTTTCGAACTCACCAGTGAAACCATACTCTACCAAAACAGTCTAAATAATGAACAAACAGCCAGAGACAAGAGAGATCCCTGGAGAGATGTTTCTTGTAGAAGTCGCTCGAGAGATGCTTCCAGGACTAGAAGCAGATGGACATACACGCTCCCTGGACCAGGAGCAGATGGAGAGAGCGGTACTTGTCGAGCGATGACCAGCTAGAGAGATTTCTCGATTCCAGGCCTTACAACAGGAGATATCACGTGACTCCCTTGGTACTGCCCAGATGCCGGCAGGTAAACAAGAGAATTGATAGTTAGCTAAGTAGTTTATGATAGTGGACAGCCACTCACAACTCTTCAACAGCAAGCACAGTGAGAAGTATAATATGTTATATCCTACCTATATACATAGCTAATGTAATATGTCAAATAATAATATAAAGTTATTTTCATTTTAGCTATTAATGAAAATATGGGCAATATAAAATTATATGAAAAGTTAAATATATGCGTACAAAACACACTATAAACATTAGGCCCCATTCAGGGGGTGCAATATGTGTGTAAAAGATGAGTGAGAATTGGTAGAGCTGTTGTTTGCATGACACATTGGAAGTTGTTGGAAGAGGTTTGTAAGAGCGTGAAAAAGAAGGAAGATCAAAATGAACATAGGAGAGACTAAGCGGTGAGAGTAGGTAAACATCTGGGGAATTTAAACTTTTTCAGAGTGAAACAAGGAGTAAGGAAGAAGTGAATGTGTTTCAATATTGCGCTTTTATTTTTCCGTAACACTTCTCACTTCTTGTATCACTTCTCTACACTTCCTTCCAGTGTTCCTGCCTCACTTCTCTACACTTCCTTCCAGTGTTCCTGCCTCACTTCTCTACACTTCCTTCCAGTGTTCCTGCCTCACTTCTCTACACTTCCTTCCAGTGTTCCTGCCTCACTTCTCTACACTTCCTTCCAGTGTTCCTGCCTCACTTCTCTACACTTCCTTCCAGTGTTCTCCTCACTTCTCTACACTTCCTTCATGTCCTGCCTCACTCTCTACATTCCTCGGTTCTGTCATTCTCTACACGTCTTCCAGTGTTCCTGCCTCACTTCCTACACTTCCTTCCATGTCCTGCCTCTCTTCTCTACACTTCCTTCCATTTCCTGCCTCACTTCTCACAAATCTCCATACACTCATCACCGTCACTCTCAACATACAATCGGCTTATGCAAAGTTGTCACGTTTCAACCCCCCTCCACCACCACTACCACACCACACCACCACCACACCACCACCACTACCACCACCACTACCAGCAACACTACCACTACCACTACCACCACTCACAACACTACCAAACTACCACCACTACCACCACCACACCACTACCCCACACCACCACCACTACCACACTAACCCACTACCCACCACCACAACCACTACCACTACCCACACCACACTAACCACACCACACCCACTCCCACTAACCCACTCACCAACTACACACTACACACTACACCACTACCAACACTACCACCACTACAAACCCACAAACCACTAAACTACCACACACCACCACTACCACACTACCCACACTACCACCACACTACCACCAACTACCACACCACCCACTACCAACACTACCACAACCACTACCACCACACCACCACACCACCACCACTACCACCACTACCACCACATACCACACACAACATACCAACCACTACTAACACTACCAACACTACCACCACACTACCACACTACTACACTACCAACCCTACCAACACCACCAACCACTACCACCACCATCACTACCACCCCTACCACACACTACCAACACTACCACCACACTACCACCACAACCAACTACTAACACTACCAACACTACCACACCACTCACTACCACCACCACTAACAAACTACCAACCCTACCAACCACTACCACACACACCACCACACTACCAACACTAACCACACACCATCCACTACCAACACTACACCACACTACCACCACCACTAACCACACACCACTACCACCACACCACACTACCACTACCACTACCACCTACCACACTACCACTACCACCACTACCAACACTACCACACCACCACTACCACCACCACCCTACCACCACCACCACTACCACCACCACCACCACTACCACCACCACCACACCACCACCACCACCACCACCACCACCACCACAACCACCACCACCCACCACTACCACCACCACCACTACCACCACCACTACCACCACCACCACCACCACCACCACCACCACCACCACCACCACCACCACCACCACCACCACCACCACCACCACTACACACCACCACCGCTACCACTACCACCACCACTACCACCACCACTACCACCACCACACCACCACCACCACTACCACCACCACCACCACCACCACCACCACCACCACCACCACCACCACCACCACCACCACCACCACCACCACCCACCACCACCACTACCACCACCCACCCACCACCACCACCACCACCACCACCACCACCACCACCACCACCAACCACCACCACACCACCACCACCACCACTCCACCACCACTACCACCACCACCACTACCACCACCACCAACACCACCACACCACCACCACACCACCACCACCACTACACCACCACCACCACCACCACCACCACACCACCAACCACACCACCACTACCACCACCACCACTACCACCACCACCCTACCACCACCACCACCACCACCACCACCACCCACCACCACCACCACCACCACCACCACAACCACCACTCACCACATACCACCACTACCACCACCACCACTACCCACCACTCACCACCACCACCACCACTACCACCACACACCACTAACCACACCACCACCACCACCACTACAACCACCACCACCACTAACCACACCACTACCACCACCACCACTACCACCACCACCACCACTACCACCACTACACCACACACCACCACCACCACCACTACACACACCACCACCACTACCACCACCACCACTAACCACCACCACTACCACTCGCTACCACCACCACCCTACCACCACCACTACCACCACCACCACCACACACCACCACCATACCACCACTACCACCACTACCACCACCACCACCACTACCACCACCACTACCACCACCACCACCACTCCCACCACTATTGTTGTGTGGGCTCGTGAGGAGATATTTGAGTAAGAACTAGACATGTTGGATGTCTTGGATGTGTGTAATTAAGAGAGTCTTGAGGAGAAGTCCAGGAGTCGTCTGGCTTACTGCTCACATGTGATGGGTTTCGTAATGTCACAGCTAGAAGGGAGCCTATCTATAGTGTAGCTGGGAGCTGCAGTAACACTACTGACAGCTCGGTGATGCTAACATATGGCGTCCCGACATGCAGCTAACTTATACACATGATAGACTGTAGGAGTTATGGCTCTGGGCTGATTCTATACAATGTCAATATAAACAACAGTTGAACATAAGGAACTATGCATAAGGGTGATAATTGATTTTAATGCATTGCGAATTATGATGTATCACAAATCATTGTAAATTATAGAATCAATTGTAGTACAGATTAACCAGAGAGAAAGAGAAGATCGATCAGTCTGTATTCACGTGATATATGGATTCTAAGGAAATATATTTACAAAGAAGAGAGTGTTTAACAGAAAAGGCAGACTTGGTGTATATTCCACCCCCTGAATGGGGCCCAATGTTTATAGTGTACATTGTATGCATATATTTACCTTTTCATGTAATTTTATATTGCCAATATTTTCATTAATAGCTAAAATGAAAATATCTTGCTTTATATTATTTTACTTGTTATATTAGCTATGTATGCAGGTAGGATTTAATATTTATACTTCACTGTGCTCACTGTTTGAGAGTTGTGGTTGGCAATGGTAAACTGCTTAGTTAACTATCAGTTTGACTTGTTTTCCTGCTGATGTCACGCAATATCATCTGATGTGAGGCCTAGAATCGAGAAATCGCTCTCTCCCTAGCTGGTCATCCCTCGACAAGCACCGCTCTCTCCAGGTGATTTTTTAGTGGCAGGAAACAGAAAAGAAAATGGAAGGAAATAACAAAAATAGTCTACCACCTTGGAGCCTTGTTGGACTGGAGGCACAGCCAGTGGCCACTCATGGCCCTCCAGAACTACAACTGATGCCAATAAGAAAATCCCCCCAACAAACACATATTTCCTAATATACAGGGCCTTAAGCCATTCACCAACAGCAAAATACCTTTTATCAATGGACTTCTAGAGGAGTTTAATGCAATGTTTGCAGCCTTCACAGAGACCCACACAAAAGATCACTTTGACAGTGAAATATGGATAAGTGGGTACACCTTTTTAGATGTGACAGAAAGAACAGGCAACAAGGGGGATTGGCCTGTATGTCAAAGAGTTGCTCATCTGCATGGAGTTGCTGAACACCACAAATGATGTAATTGAAATTCTCTCATTAAAGATCTAGAACCAAAACCTAGTCATCGTGGTTGTATATAAGCCACCAGATGCAACCTCCCAACAGTTCAAGGAACAGCTACTGAAAATTGGTTACTGTCTGGAAAGCCTTCCAGCTCTATCCCAAAATATCTTACTGCTTGGCGATTTCAACCTTAGGTATACAAAATGGAAGAATGTAGCGAATAATGTTATAGCAGAAACAATCCCTGGAGGTAGCGCAGATGAAAGATCACACATACATGAGCTACTAAGTCTCTGTGATACACACGCCTTAAGCCAGCAGATAGTGGAGCCAACAAGACTAGAAAGCACACTTGACCTTATCTTCACAAATAATGAGGGCCTGGTAAGAGACATAACAATATCAAAAACAACTAATTCCGATCACAATCTAATCAAAGTCCAGACTTACATGCACAGGGGTCCTGATCAGCAAAAATGCATGTACCTGTGAAGGTGTCTTCACAAAATACAACTTCAACAACAAGAACATCAACTGGGACCAGGTAAATCATGTCTTAAATGAAACATGTTGGGAAGATATCCTAAAATAACATGGATCGAAACCAGTGCCTTGAAAGGATCAACTTCCTGGCAACTGAAGCATGTTCTAGGCATATTCCCCTAAGAAAGAAGAAGAGCAGGAGTAAACTGGAGAGAGAAAGATGCTCCCTCTACAGAAGACGACAAAGAATCACTGAGCTCCTCAGGAACACTAGAAATCTGATACATGGAAGGAGGCGCTGACCAGGGAAGTGGAAACTATTGAACTTAAGTTAAAAGACTCTTACAGGAACCAGAGAGACAGGAGGAACTTAAAGCTATTAGTGAAATTGAAAGAAATTCGAAATATTATTTTTCATATGCCAAAAACAAGGCAAATACCACATCTAGTATTGGGCCCTTACTCAGACAGGATGGGACTTACACAGATGACAACAAGGAAATGAGTGAAATACAGAAATCCCAGTACGACTCTATGTTTAGTGAACCACTAATCAGTCTGAAGATCGATGACCCAAATGATTTCTTCATGAATGAGCCTCAAAACTCCATAAATGTATGCCAGATTTCCGACATTGCCCTAACTCCGATAGACTTTGAAAAAGCCATTGACAACATGCTCATGCACTCAGCCCCAGGCCCAGACTCGTGGAACTCTGTGTTCATTTAGAACTGCAAGAAACCCTTCTCACATGCCCTAAGTACACTATGGAGAAGGAGCTTGGACATGGGTGAAATTCCACAGTCACTTAAAACAACGGATATAGTACACAAATAACCCGTGACTTTGTAAATGGTCCAAGTCGGACCAAACGTCGCCATAAGCTTCTCTCTTTTATGTGCGGGTTATTTGTGTATCGTTCCAGTCACGGTATTGTGCCTTTTTTTGTTATTAACGGATATAGCTTCACTCCAAAAAGGTGGCAGCAAACCAATAGCTAAGAACTATAGACCAATAGCTCTAACGTCCCACATCATAAAAATCTTTGAAAGAGTGCTAAGAAGCAGGATTACAAACCACCTGGATTCCCAAAAACTGCACAATCCAGGGCAACATGGGTTCAGGGCAGGTCGCTCCTGCCTCTCACAACTACTGGATCACTATGATATGACCTTGGATGCACTGGAAGAAAATCAGAATGCAGATGCAATATGCACAGACTTTACGAAAGCATTTGACAAGTGCGATCATGGCATAATAGCGCACAAAATAGCTGCTAAAGGAATAACTGGGAAAGTGGTGAGATGAATCTTCAACTTCCTAACCAATCGAACACAAAGAGTAGTAGTCAACAGAGTTAAATTGGAGGCTGCCATAATGAAGAGCTCTGTTCCACAAGGCACAGTACTCGCCCCCATCCTGTTCCTCATCCTCATATCAGACATAGACAGAGATGTAACCCACAGCACTGTATCATCCTTTGCAGATGATACTAGGATCTGCATGAGGCTGTCATCTACTGATGACACGGTTAACCTCCAAGAAGATATAAACAAAGTTTTCCAGGATCACAACAGTGCTACGATCACAAGTGCAAAGAAAATGATAGGATGGATAATGAGAACATTCAAAACAAGGAATGCCAAGCCAATGATGATCCTTTTCAAATCACTTGTTCTCTCTAGGCTGGAATACTGCTGTACATTAACATCTATAATAACACCCCTAGGGGTAATTTATTATTATACATAATATAATCTTTTTCAGCTCGTTAAGAAGTGGATGATACAGCTTCTCAAGACCTCTCTGCAGGGGCGGCTGTGTGGACGATGAGCTGTTTTATCAGCTAAGTACTCCCTATATTTAATCTTTAACCTTAGCTGGTAAACCATTTCTCAACACCGGGAGGCCTGGTCGTGGACCGGGTCGCAGGGACGTTGATCCCTGGAATAACCTCCAGGTAGACACCATACAATGCATAATGGTGGAGTGTCATCTATAGAATCAGTGTAAACAGAATTTATGGCACATTGAACATCAGGTATAACATCTTCCCAGGTTGCACTATTGGGATTAATAGTGGCTCTCAACACATCGAGTACTTATTTGTTCTTTCCACTTGACCATTACTGGCAGGATGGTGAGAAACAATGGTCTATTTAGAGATCTTGTAGAAAGTACACAACTTTTCAAGAATCTCATTCCAGAATTCACTTCCATTATCTGTTACTAGGGACTTAAGAGTTGTATACCTGCAAATTATACATTTTTGGTAGTCTTTTCTGCAATAGGAACTAACTCACAATATCTGGTGAAATGATCTACCATAACACGCAGATGTCTTTTACCCTGGAGGGAACACTGGAAATTGGTTAACAAATCTAGCACAACTCTTTCCCAAGATTCGCTATAAGTGGGATACACCTGGATTGGATTAGGACCACTAATATTACCTTTATGCTACATACAGACACTACATTTCTTAATATACTCAGAAATGTCAGTTGCCATATGAGGCCAAAAGTATTTCACTCTGGCTTGTTTTTCAGAACGTTTCTTACCAGGGTGTGCAACACCTGGTACATCGTGAACTAGCTGCAAGGCTACATTCATTAGTGACTGTGAATTACTAACTGGTATACCCTTCTGCTAGGAGTACCCAGCTCGGCTATGTAATATAGTAACTCTTGGTTCAAGACAAAGCCACTGATGGGTGCTGGTGGCTTCACAGAATCTGATCTTCCTGTAGCAGGAATCGAATCACACCAGTCCACATGGGATCAGTTCTTTGAGCATTCTTTACATCCTCGGCACTAATGAATGATCTGCTATTACTGTACTAATATGTTGTGATAAAGCATCTGCAGCTACATTTGATTTGCCAGGCAAGTGTTCGAAAGTTGGGTTGAATTCTTGAATAGTGAAAGACAATCTGGCTAATCTTCCAATAGGTTGTTTATTCTGGGATAGCAGAATCAGTGGAGCATGATCTGTCAAGTCATGAACAGGGTACTGATATATAATGTCTCAGAGTGCTCTAAAGACCATACTAGTGCTAAGGCTTCTTGCTCAGTTGCTGTATAAATACATTCAGCCTTTGTAAGGACACAACTAGCAAATGCAACTGCATTGTATTTGCTATCGGTTTTCTGAGATATGACGGCACCTATGCCAACAGAACTAGCATCAGTTGTTAGATAGAAAGGCTTAGAAAAAATCAGGGAATTTCAAAATAGGAGCAGATGTTAGCTTTTCTTTGAGAGTTTAGAATGCTCTTTCTTGATGGAAGGTCCTAACAAAAGGAGCATCTTTCTTAAGCAACTCAGTTAGAGGAGCAGCTGTAGAAGAAAAATTAGCAATGAAGGATCTGTAGAAACCTGCTAAGCCCAAAAAAGGATCTTATGACATCAGCAGTTTTTGGAGATGGAAAATTTAATACTGCAGTTACTTTGGTCAGTCATAACCCCTCTAGGAGTGACTATGTGATCTCTGATCTGAAAAATTGACATTTAGACAGTTTGATCTTTAACTTGGCTTCTTCAAGCTTACCAAGTACCAAATCAAATCTTTTCATGTGTCTCTCCACATCATCAGAGATGACAATTATGTCATCTAAGTATACCATGAGTATATTACCTATGAGGCCTCTAAATATGTTTGTCCTGAACCTCGAGAAGGTGATAGGTGGGAAGCTTAAACCGAAGGCCATTCTGAGGAAATGATAATGACCTGTAGGAGTGGAAAATATGGTTAGCTCTTGGCTGGCCTCATGGAAAGGGATTTGCCTAAACCCTTGTAGCAAGTCCAGGGCCAAAAAGACTTTGTTATCTCCGATATTGCATAAAAGGTCACCAAGCACAGGAAGTGGGAAGTGATCTGGAATTGTTTTTGCATTCAACTTCCTAAAATCGATCACTGGGCACTAAGTATCATCCTTCTTAGGTACTAGGATCAAGGGTACATTCCACAGTGAGCTACTAGGTGCAATGACACCATCATCAAGCATCTTATTGATCACTTCTTCTGCAACAGTAACTTGTGAATGAGGCATTCTGTATGCAGGTATATAAATAGGTCTGGTACCAGGTTCAAGTGGAATACGATGGGACAGTAAGTTCATTATGCCAATCTTCTCACCTGGTAAGGCAATGGTTCTACGACGTTTGTTCAACAGGTGCTTGACCTCGTCTGGGAAGTCAGTGGGAGCTAAGTCTTTCTCCTCTACTGGTGGAGTGGATGGACTCTCCCCAGTTGAAATAGCACTGACCCACTGGTCAGATGACAACTCATCCTCTACATGAACAAGGTAAGAATAATGAACAAGGTCAACAATGGTGGTGTTAGCTCTGAGGCAAATACTGTGATTGGAAGTATTAGGAAGGAAGAAATGGATTTTATTATCTCGTCCAACATGTAATGATGGCTCGACAAACAAACCCTTTACCTTCCAAGAATCACTGTCAACTAGGATGTTATCACCATCTGGAACATGAGGAACAACAACAGACAGTCTAGTGAGTGCACTAGCTGTGACACAAATGTCTTTCTGCAGATGGCCTGTGACATCAACAAGAGATGGCATTATTAGTTTCAAGTAGTCATTTTCCGACAGGGTGTCTCCTGTGGAGAAACTACCACTTGAACTAGCAGTCATCACAGGGATAGGCTCAGTACCCAAGGTTGTCTGAGGTTCCTCCGACACCTGAGGCAATTGTTCACTATCTTGTGTCCATGAGGTTGTAGGAACTGGATTACAGACAGGAATGACAGGAATACTAGTGCCTGACTGCTTGGTTACGCTACTAGAAAATGGACGTCTGTAAGGACTTAATCGAACTTTGTACTCTGCAGGAGAATGACAGATCTCAGAACCAAGCTGGTAGCCTCAAAATGGTACGAGATCAAGTCGTCAGTTTGGAAATGCCATTGGTAAGGATCGAGCACAATGCGTAAATCTCTCATGGAAGCAAATCCCAGTAGAAGATCACCAGGGAAACTAATCTGATTGACAACAAGGAAGGAAACAGTACAATCTCTACCATGGATAGAAAACGTGAGAGAAGTCTGACCTCAGACACCCAGGCTAGAACCAGCTACACCACTAGGGGAGGACACATGAGTTGGTTCTACGAGAAAGACTTGGCTTACCTGCTTATCCTGAAACAAACTAGACTGATAATGTTGACTTGTAAAGCACAGCAGAGTCCATGAACACATGAACAGGCGCATTTAGAACAGATACTTGTACTAAAGGACCTATTTTTGCATTGGAATACCCATCAAGGGAGGTTCCTTGATGCTGATGATGGGTTCTTGATCTAGGGAGTTGGATGTGTGCACCAGTTCCCTGAATTAAGCCTGAATACCTTCCATCCCCCCCAGGCGCTGTATAATCCTATGGGTTTAGCTCTTTCCCATGATTATAATAATAATAATTGCATTGGAATTAATGTGCAAACAAGGGGGATCTTCAGAGAAGGTTTGTTCCACTGCATCCCCAAAAATATCTTCATCGAAAACATGTGAAGCAACATCATCAAAGAGACTGTCTTCCTTGAGACTGCGCAAGGCATCAAAGGAATTGTGAATGGGAATGGAGTATTCATTATAACCTACTGTGACCACTGGACAGTTTGACTGGGACGCTCGGATTCCCCCGAATTTGAAGAACAAGACTGTTCTGGTTATTTTGAGAACCATGACCTCTACTGCGTCTCCTGGTTCTGCAGTAGGTACAGTCATTGAAGGATCTATAGTACCTACTATTGTAGAGAGCATTACACTCAGACATGTCCATGTATTCTGTGGAAAGTACAGTATGGTAGGTTGCTTTGAGAGTTATCATCAGTACGACGCTTTTTACTTTGACTACTTGTACAATTTACTGCAATGCGACATCAGTAACCGCAGTTATGACAAGTTCTACTGCTATGGTTGCTGAATGCACTAAGAACACTACGAGGAGAATGACTGCTCGTTACACTAGCCTTGGACGACTGGCGTGACTGACTTTTTTCAGGACCTTTCGTTGTTATACAAACAAGGGGTGGTGCTGAAGGATTCATAGAAGTAGTTAATGTAGATTTGATGCATGGAAAAGTACCAGGAATACACACGGCATGTGCATGAGCAAGGACTGCTAGCAGTTCCATATTCACAGATGGAGGGTTGGAGTTATATGCACACATGGAAGC
Source organism: Cherax quadricarinatus (assembly GCF_026875155.1). Classification (NCBI taxonomy): domain Eukaryota; kingdom Metazoa; phylum Arthropoda; class Malacostraca; order Decapoda; family Parastacidae; genus Cherax; species Cherax quadricarinatus. The sequence continues at coordinate 89,776,598 of NC_069404.1, read as the reverse complement.
AGGCAGCATTAATTCTTTGATAGCTCCAAAAGCTACCAATTTACAAAATTCTGCAGTGGCTCATTTACCCTCTTCAGTTATAAAATCTAAAGATTGTATTGCTTTAATGAATGATGATAAAAGTTTCAATAAGCAAATCGCAAAGTCACTTAATGATTCACCTGGTATAGGTATTGCAATCACTATTTCCTTAAGGATGATTTACGGATCAGAATCTTTCACTGGTACATGAAAAGAATGGATCAAATTCTCATATTCTGACCACTTAACAAAATTTTCAAAGTCACGCATTGTAAGAAGGTTAATGATATTCACAGCAGCTGGTGATCGAGCAAGACTTTCTTTTGCAATCCTAGTAACACTTTCTTCTGATGGAGTACCTTCCACTAGTGCATCACCTCGAGAACGGACGGCAGTAAGCATGTTTCAAGATTATTCAGGTTGCCATCGAATAAGGGTAAAGCATCAAGAGGGTCAAAAGAAAAAAACTATATTGTCTCAGGGTTAGTTTTGGTCTATCAGTCGGTAAAGGACCATTAGAATTTTGCACAAGTACAACATTGACCTGGCTGACATTATTCACTAAGGCACTACTGACATCGCTCAAAGGTAGCTGAGACGTGATTTCAGAGAATATAAACAAAGACGATGAAAATAAAGAATAACAAAAAAGAAGTATATGACAAAATTTTAAGTAAAATGAAAATAAAGATGCTTAACTAACTCTGCATAAGCAAATAAAACTTATAAGAAACACTGAATGAGTAAAGAAAACTTACTGAAATTTACTTGATTAAATAAAGAAATGGAAAATTCAAAAGGAAAAGAAATATTACTGTAACTTGAATTAATTTCGAAAGTGAGCTATCTTTACTCTCACTTCAATAAACAGATTTTAATAATAAAATTGTAAATCAATGCAAAAATAAAATAAGACCAATAAATTGTATACAATTGCAAATATGATGGGAAAATAAATCTTCTAAAGATGAAACAAAAGCAAAAAAAAACAAAAAAAAATATGCAATGATAAACACAAATAAAATAAAATAATAAGATATGAAACAGGACACTCAGTAATATACTGAGATTATTGTACTCAATTATATTGTATCATTCTTTTGGAAATACTTATTAATTGCTGAAAAAATAGAATACAAGAATAACAGATTACAAATTATGAAAAAGGAAATAATCGCCGCAGGAATAACAAATTGCAAAATTAAAATAATTTGCAGAATTAGTCAATATATGAATAAAAATTGCATACAGAAAATATAGCTTTAAAAAAAATATTGAAACAACAAGAAATAACTTGTTTGAAGAATTTGAGTCTTAAAAAATCGACAACCATGCCTAAAACCCTCTAGGGAGGTAGTGCCTGACCCCGAGCTTTAGCTCATAAGACTGCATTCCATTACCCCCTTGGGCGGGAAGGCAACCAGAGAGGCCAACTTTTGGCTAGCCTGGGGACAGTTGGTCCCAAAAAATGAGGAGGTACTTGTCCTCTCCCATGGGAGACTTAGGTCTCGACATCCCTAAAGAGGGGGCCAAAAAACGGGCCCCCACTTGGGAAAAGGCCGGCCGGGAGAATACCGGGAATCTTTAAAAATAATAAATGGTCCCTTAATGTGAATTGGCAAAACAAATTAATCAAAAACATCGCAAAGAAAATAATTTTACTTAAAAATTACACTAAGAGTGAATTTGTTCAAAGAAATATCAATAATTTGATTAAAAATGATGCAAAAAACAAAACTGGGAATTCAAGACTTACAGAATTGCCAGAAACACAGATAAAACATCCAGAGTTCACTCACTACACTTGTTGTATAATTGTCTTGCATTATGTATGGTCTTGCTGCTACACAAAATATGGCACTACACTCTGAAAATTTTTCAAACAAATAGACACTGCATAATATAAAATATTTAACATAAAAATAATGGTACACAGAATGAAAATGGTAATTTGGGACACTGGAGAGAGAGAAGTGAATGAATCAACACAGAGTTAACAGAAAACAGGGAAATGCAATGAAAAATAGCCAAGACACCCCAAAAAAAATTAACGGTACACAATAATAAAATAAGGTAAAATTGCACTACGCTTAAAAACACAGATGATACAAAACAAGGAATGAACACAGAGAATGAACAAAATACGCGCACAAAAGACAAATAATATATTTGTACAAGAGAAAATATTACTTCAGGTTGGAGAGAATGTGAAACAATAACAAACATAAAAAAATGAACACAAAAATGAGCAATAACACAAAAACTGGAAAACATCTGGAATCAACAACCCCATGAAACACACAAAAATAAAGAATAAAAATTTACACTAAACACAAGAAAATCTAAAAAAAAAATGCTGTATATGTAGAAAATGTGTCAACACTCGGCTTACTGAAGAAATGAAAGCAACAACGGGGGAAGAAGATGGTATAAGCTCGATATATGGGTTAAATAAATGACACATGTGGTTAATGGCATCAGGCTTTGTGTGTATGGTGTAGGTGAGCTGGCGTTCCACGTGTCCCATCTGGGTGCACTAAGAATCATATGGTAATAAGCCTGGGTGGCTTAATAAGCCTAATTGTACCACAGGGATGGTGATTTTCACTCTGGCCAGCGTTTTATTGGGTAGCATAGAGCAGTAAGCACATGCAGACAATAGCTTCAGGGGTGATCTTGCTTGGCTTACTTCTCTCTCAGCGGGTTGTTAAGCTGGCTTAAGCCCTAAACACTGGATAGGCTGGGATGGCTTGAATGCTTGTAACCCATGCACACAGCAGTAATGAAGCATGTAGACAGCCTATGCTGTCTGCCACCTGAGTTCATATTCTGTGGCACTGTGGTGCTGCCATCTCAAGGCCTGCCTAGCTAAGTGGGACGCGATGCCTCCTTGGCCTCACTTGGCGGCCTCTTCTAGGAGCCACAGCTCCCATCCGCGGATTGGTTTCCAGCCTACCCTCACTCTGCCCACTGTCAACCCTCTTTGTTTCAATAAATCAAAAGCTAGTCAATGGGCAGTATTGCTCCTACCTCTACGCTACCTAACAAGAAATCGCAAGGCTAGGCTCGGCACAAGAGGCATTAAAACAAGCAGGCTGGATGACTGGCTTAGGCAGGCTGGATGACTGGCTTAGGCAGGCTGTGTGGCTTAGGTTCTTCCCTACAGACTGGTCTAAGTGGCTTGGTTTAATTTGTAAAACCTGGATCAACTCCTCGTAGGTTAGCAAATAAGACTGAGCACGAAACAACTAACCAGGAAGTTGTTTAGACAAGGCTGGAGGATGTCTTGGATGACTATAATTAAGAGAGTCTTGAGAAGCCCAAGAACCCGCCTATCTTGTCCATGTCTACTGAGTGGACCGAGAGTGACCGAAGGCTGGACCTCAGTAACACTACACAGTAACGCTACTGACACTACCGCCACCACCACTGGTTTATATCAGTGATTGGTTTATACCAGTGACTTGTTTATATCAGTGATTGGTTTATACCAGTGATTGGTTTATGTCAGTGATACAGCGACAAATCGTGGTCGTCAACCATCTCAGCGATCACCAAGGACCAGTGTACAGAGTCATTATAATCCTCGGAGTATTCATAGTACATTCAGTAACCATAGTCAGCGGACTTGTTATAACTGTGGTTTCCGTGGCCATATTGCAATTAATTGTCCTGATAGTTACCCTAAGAGGCGTCGTACTGATGAGTACCAGTCAGATCTTCCCTACTGTACTTATCATAGAATACATGGACATGACACATCTGAGTGCAATGCTCTTTACAACCTTCAGTACTCTGGGTCTTTCCGTGGCCGTTCCAACGCAAACCCGTAGAGGAAACAGATATCGGGGTTTCTCAAATAACCCAGAACCAGGCTCATTCTTCCAATTCTCAAAATAACCAGAACCAGGCTCATTCTTCCAATTCGGGGGAATTCGAGCGCCCCAGTCAAACCGTCCCATGGTGACAGTAGATGATAATGAGTACACCATCCCCGTTCACAATTCCTTTGAAGCCTTAAGCAGTCTCGAGAATGACAATCCTGCTGATGATGTTGCTTCACATGTCTCTGACGTAGATGATTTTGGGGATGAAGTGGAACAAATCTTTGCTGATGACAATCCACCTTTTTGTTTGCACATAACTTCCAATGCAACCAAGGTTACGACATGTCCTTCTCGTAAAAACCGACTCATGTGTCCTCCCTTAGTGGAGTAGCTGGTTCTCACCTGTGGCCGAGGTCGGACTTCCCTCACCTTTTCTATCTCCCTTCCTTCCTTGTTGTCGACCAGATTACTTTCCCTGGTGACCTTCTACTAGGTTTTGCTTCCATGCGAGACTTACGCATTGTGCTCGACCCTTATCGATGGCATGCCCAAATTGATGACTAGATCGTACCATTTTGGGGTTACCAGCTTGGATCCGAGATTTGCCATACTGCCCCCAGAGTACGACATTCGAATTAAGTCCTTACGGCCAGTGCATTTTCCAGTAGCGTACCCAAGGGGTCAGGCACTAATGATCTGTCACTCCTGTCTGTGTTCCTGCAACTTCAGACTTGCAAGATAGTTTTCCAGTTACCTCAAGTGTCCGAGGACGCTCTGGCTACCTTGAGTGCTGAGCCTATCCCTGCAATGTCGCTAGTTCAAGTAGTAGTTTCTCCACGGGGGACGCCTTGTCGGAAAACAATTACTTGCAACTAGTAATGCCATCTCTTGTTGATGTCACATGCCGTCTGCAGAAAGACGTTTCTGTCGCAGCTAGTGCCCACTAGAGTGTCTGTTGTTGTTCCTAGTGTTCCAGATGGTGATAACGTCCTAGTTGACAGTGATTCCTGCAAAGTAAAAGGTCTATTTGTTGAACCATCCTTACATGTTGTAAGAGATGGTAAGATCCATTTCTTCCCTAGCTAACACTTCTGGTCACAGTTTTTCGTTCAGCGCAAATACCAATCTTGTTGACCTTGTTCACTATCCTTCCCCAGTTCGGGAAGAGGATGAATTGTCACCTGACCAGTGGGTCGGTGCTATTTCTACCGGGGAGACCTCATCCACTTCACCAGATCAATCTGTTCCACCAGTTGAGGAGAAAGACTTAGCTCCCACTGACTTCCCAGATGAAGTCAAGCGTTTGTTGACTCTGTTGAACAATGTCGTAAAGCCATTGCCTTACCAGGTGAGAAAAATGGGTATAACGAACTTTGTCCCATCGTATTCCACTTGAACCTGGTACTAGACCTATCTATATACCTGTGTACAGAATGCCCATTCACAAGTTGCTGTTGCAGAAAAATTTGATCAATCAATGCTTGATGATGGAGTTATTGCACCTAGCAATTCACCTTGGAATGCCCCCTTGATCCTAGTACCTAAAAAGGATGGTACTTGGCGCCAGTGTTTGACTTTAGAAGTTAAATGCGAAAACTATCCCAGATGCTTCCCCACTTCCTGTACTGGGTGATCTTTTACGTAACATCGGAGATAACAAAGTCTTTTCAACCCCTGGATTTGTTAAAAGGGTTTTGGCAAGTCCCTCTTCACGAGGACAGCCAAGAGCTAACTGCATTCTCCACCCCTACAGGTCATTATCACTTCCTCCATATGGCGTTTGGATACGCCTCCCATCACGTTCTCAAGCTAAAGACTAATATCTTTAGAGGTCTCTAGGTAATGCACTTATGGGGGTACTTAGATGAGAAATCGTCATGTCTAAAGACGTGGATACACACTTGAAAGACTTGATGTAGTACTTGGTAAGCTTGAAGAAGCCAATTTAAAGATCAAACTGTCTAAATGTCATTTTTTCAGATCAAATTAAGTTTCTTGGTCACGTAGTCACTCCTAGAGGGGGTTACGACTGACCAAAGTAAAATAACTGCAGTACTAAATTTTCCAACTCCCAAAACTGCTGATGCCGTAAGATCCTTTGTGGGCTTAGCAGGTTTTTATTAGATTTTTTTATTGCCAATTTTTTTCCCATAGCTGTTTCCTCTAATGAGTGCTTAAGAAAGATGTCCTTTTGTTTGGACCTTCTGTCAAAAAGAACATTCCAAACTCTAAAAGAAAAGCTAAAATCTGCTCCAATTTGAAATTTCCAGATTTTTCTAAGCCCCTTCTATCTGGACAACTGATGCTAGTTCTATTGGCATAGGTGCCGTACTAGCTCAGAAGACCGATGGCAAGTAAACGCAGTTGCATTTGCTACCGAGTCCTTACGAAGGCTGAAGTTTAAATTTTACAGTAAATGAGCAAGAAGCTTTAGCAATAGATGGTCTTTTTAAAACACTTCCGAGACATTATTTATCAGTACTCTGTTCATGTCTTGACTGAACCCTGCTCCACTGATACCTTTATTCAGAACAAACAACCTACTGGAAAGGTTTAGCCAGATGAACCTTGACTATCCAAGAGTTCAATCCCACCTTTGACACTTACCTGGCAAGTCAAAAAGTAGTCGCAGATGCCTATCGCAACATGTTTTGTATAGTAACTGCGACCCTCCATTTAGTGCTGAGGTGTAAAGAATCCTCAACGAACAGATCCCATGTGGTTTTGGTGTGATTCGATTCCTGCTCCAGGAAGATCTTATTCTGACTGTGAAGCCACCAGCACCCATCAGTGACTTTGTCATGAACCAAGAATTACTGTTCGAACAGCGAGTTGGGTACTCCTAGCAGAAGAGTATAACAGTTAAGTAATTCCCCAGTCACTAGTGAAAGTAGTCTTACAGCTAGTTCACGATGTACAGGTGTTGCACACCCTGGTAGGATCGTTCAGTAAAACAAGCCAGTTTGAATACTTTTGGCTGTATGGCAACTGAATTTTTGAGTATGTTAAAAAATGTAGTGTCTGCATGCAACATAAGGTAATGCTAATGTCCAAATCCAAACCAGTGTACCCAACACTAGCGAACTGTGGGGAAAGAGTTGCGCTAGATTTGTTAACTAATTTCCAAAAGTTCCCTCCAGGGCAACAAACAACTGTGTGTTATGGAAGATCATTTCACCAGATATTGTGAGTTGGTTTCCTATTGCAAGATAAGACTGCCGAGACATAGCTAAAGCGTTTAAAGAACGCATTTATCTGCAGCATACCACCCCTAAGTCCCTAGTAAAAGATAAGGGGGGAATTCTGTAATGAGATTCTTGAAAATTTTGGTACCTTGTACAAGATCTCTAAATCCACCATTGTTCCCATCATCCTGCCAGCAATGCGTTAGCGGAAACGTACCAATAAGAAAGTACTTGATGTCTTGAGAGGCCACAATCACCAACAGTGAAACTTGGGATGAAGTTATAAACCCGATGTGCAGTGTGCTATAAAATTCTGCTTACAATGTTTTTTAAGGTGACACTCCACATTGGGAATGTATGGTGTAGATTTAAAAATTTGCCCTTTTGAGTTGCTATATTTTTAATCCGAAACCAAATTACAACCCCGATGATTTTATAGCAACTCGTACCGCTTAGCTCAAAGTTTTTTTTAGAAGAATCCGTGAAACACTTCATAAATCAAAGCAGAATTTACAAGAGTCGCAAACACTCGAGCGAAGCCATCCAAAAATCAAAGTAGGTTCGAGAGTTATGCTGACTAACTTTAACAAACGTCTGCAATGCCTAAGCTTGATCAAAAGTTTGTTGGTCCTTTTTCGAGTGTCTGAACATATCACTGGTAAAAGTATAAGGTTAAGAAATTAGTACTGGCAGTATAAGAATCGCATTTAGATCATATGAAGTTAGTATGTGATGATAATGATATTCCAACCCAGACTAATGTGACAGACTCTGACAATCCTCCTGATCCTGTACTCTCTACCTCTGATACTCAGTCAGACGATCAACCTGAATGTCGTTTTCCTACGTTAAAACGACAGGTATTGAGAAATTCCTCAAGTATCATTTGTTACTTCCAATTCAGATTTGCCTCAAATACAAACATGAGTTAGCCAGTGCAACAGAGTTTGATCCTCCCAGAGATGACACCCATTCTGCCCTATGTCAATCTCACCCTGCAGAGTTGGGGTTAAATGTAAATAACCTGTATAGATGAATAATACAGTATCAACTTTTCAGTATTCAAGAATTTTTTTTTTGTGTTCACGTTCCTCGGATTCTGAGAGTTAACGTCAGATTTGAGTGCACGAATCTGCCTTTCTGTTAAACACTTCTTTCTTTGTATATATTCTTCCTCAGAATCCGTAGATCACATGAATACAGATCGATCGATCAAATTTTTTTTATAATTTCTATTGTGTAATCTCAACGTTGAGTTTCATTTGATGAGTTGTGCTATATTTTACTTGTATTGCATTACAGTTTTATTACAGTTTCAGTTACGTAAGCTTCCATTCCAATATTCTACTTATGTAGTTATAATGTTCAATTGTTGTGTACTTTGACATTGTATAGACTCAGCCCAAGCCGTTACAAACCCGCCGTCTCTAGTTTGTATTAGTTGTATGTCGGGACGACATACGTTAGCGTCGCCGAGCTCTCAGTAGTAGTACCATTTCCTAGTAACCAGTTACCAGTAACCAGTGCACCAGTAGATGACTCACTACCAACCGTCTGTGTGAATCATTGACTGTATTCATATTGCTGCTGACCATAGCAGGATTTCAAACATCCCTCACCCGTAGGCACTCATGGGTCAGTCAGGCTAGGGAGCAGAGAGAGGCAGGACGGCTGTTGGCGCTTTCCCACACATTCCGTTATATTATATGTACTACCAGCCTATGTGAGTATTCTTACCCTATCCACGTTTTCGAAAACCCACATGACAATTGGTTTATATCAGTGATTGGTTTATACCAGTTACTTGTTTATATCAGTGATTGGTTTATACCAGTGACTGGTTTATATCAGTGACTGGTTTATATCAGTGATTGGTTTATACCAGTGACTGGCTTATATCAGTGATTGGTTTATATCAGTGACCTGTTTATATCAGTGATTGGTTTATACCAGTTATTGCTTTATATTAGTGACTGGTTTATATCAGTCATTGGCTTATACCAATGACTTGTTTATATCAGTGATTGGTTTATACCAGTGACTGATTATATTAGTCACTGGTTTATATCAGTGATTGGTTTATACCAGTGACTGATTATATTAGTCACTGGTTTATAACAGTGACTGGTTTATGCCAATAACGGATTTATACCAGTGACTAGTTTATACTAGTGATTGGTTTATACTAGTGACTGGTTTATACCAGTGACTGGTTTATACTAATGACTAGTTTATACCAGTCACTGGTTTATAACAGTGACTGGTTTATACCAGTGACTGGTTTATACTGGTGACTGGTTTATACCAATGACTGGTTTATACCAGTGACGGGTTTATACCAGTGACTGGTTTATACTGGTGACTGGTTTATACCAATGACTGGTTTATACCAATGACGGGTTTATACCAGTGACTGGTTTATACCAGTGACTGGTTTATACCAGTGACTGGTTTATGCTAGTGACTGGTTTATACCAGTGACTGGTTTATACCAGTGACTGGTTTATAGTTTTCCAACTCAACTGCTCGGCCGAGGGTAACCACTTCCCTAGAGCGACCCACCTGTCCAGAGCGACCCACCTGTCCAGAATGACCCACCTGTCTAGAACGACCCATACCTGGAGTATACCTGGAGAGGGTTTCAGTGGTCAACTCCCCCGATGCTCAGCCTGAGACCAGGCCTCGTGGTGGATCAGGGTCTGATCAACCAGGCTGTTACTGCTGGCCGCACGCAAACAGACGTGCGAACCACAGCCCGGTTGGTCAGGTACTGACTTTAGGTGCCTATCCAAAGTCTTCTTGAAGACAACCAGGGGTCTAACGTCTAACGACCTACCTGCACTACCAAAGAGCAAAGAACGACTCTATGTTGGCCTTCAGTAAAGGTTCTTCCAGTTTTAATGACTTTAGACCGCTAATGACCTTGTTTGTCCTGGCCCAGAGTGTCTTCCAGTGACCCCTTTGACCTCCGATAACTGTTTATGACCCTCAACGACCTCTGGGTAATTGTGACGATCATGTTATCTCTCTGATTACGGAAGTTGATCTCCATTACTAGTCCGTACGCAACGCACCGTGGTGACCTCTGATGACCTTATCTGAGCCTTGATTCATCCTGCTGACCTGTGGCTCACACCGTCCCCCACTTCCATCCCCTCCATCCCAGTCCTTCCCCTCCATCTCCACTCCTCCCATCCCACCCCCTCTATCCTCTATCCCCAGTAGGCACGTGTTCTGAATTATCTCGGTTGTGCTCTCTCCCCTTCTCTCTCTCTCCCCTCTCTCCCCTCTCCTCTCTTCTCTCTCTCTCTCCCCCTCTCTCTCTCCTCTTCTCCTCTCTCTCTCTCCCTCTCTCTCTTTTTACACAGGGTTTGACAAGGTTAGGTTAAGGACCCCTTCCCCTTATTGACAAGCTATTTACAGGTTAGGGATCCCTAACTTTATTGACCAGCTAAGAGCTGTTACCTACTCAGCTCATTTAAAAGCCCTTTTTCTTTTTGTTATGAGACATACAAGTAGGGAAACAGGATGAAGTTGGAGCCAACGTGGGCCGCATTTTCATTTAATTAACGACTTTGTCTCGTTGACATCATAATGCTGTAGAATGTTTTCCCATACTCGAGTCTCCTGGGGATAATGATCTCAGATAAGTGATGTTCGGGAGAAGGTTACAACCAAGTAAATTTGCTGCTTTCTGCCCGTCTTGTGGTATAGAAACTTGCTTCACGCTGACCTCAAGTGGATCCGAGTGTAGTACTTTGACAATATTGGCCTTGTACATAACAGTAAGGCCCACCCACACCCCTCCTGTGTTGAAGGCTCGCTGAAATGACAGATCATCCAGGATGGCTCAGGCGAGAGATGAGACGTCTTGCTCTGTTCTCTATTCTGTCAAGCAGTCGCAGATGAGAGGGGGGGGGGCAGGCAAACCAAGTAAGTGGAGCATACTCAAGGTGTGAACGTACTTGTGCCTCATACAGAATCTTGGAACCCCTACTCTACTGTCAAGCAGGTGCGAGATACGGCGAAGTGCTGTAGGCTTCCTGGCTGCCTTGTTTGCAAGATTTACAACATGGTTCTTCATGGTCAGTTTGGAGTCAAATTTCACCCCAAGGATATCAACTTCTTCCCCAGGTACCATGACCCTCCCATTCATACTTACTACTGCTCTGTCTCTGTCTCTGTCTCTGTCTGTCAGTCTGTCGGTCTGTCTGTCTGTCTCTCTCTCTCTCTCTCTCTCCTCTCTCTCTCTCTCTCTCTTCTCTCTCTCCCCTCTCTCTCTCTTTCCCCCTCTTTCTCTTTTCTCTTTTCTCTCTTTCTCTCTCTCTCTCCCCCTCTCTCTCTCTCTCTCTCCTCTCTCTCTCTTCTCCCCTCCTTCTCTCTCTCCCCTCTCCCCTCTCTCTCAAACAGAGAATAACTTTTTCTCTGAACAATGATGCACCGATTTATCTCTATTGATCACTATTTTTTTATTGATGACCAAACTCTTAGTTTCTTTGTTATCTTCAGTTAGTTTGTCAAAGGCTTCTTAATATGTTTGTTGTATTTGTTTCGTTGTTAACTTTGAGGAGTTTCGGTAATCCGTCCCTCAGCCTGGAGTCGATGTGTTCAGTGTATCATTCTTGATAAAGGTACTACATATGCACGGAGAAGTGACTTGTATACTGTAGACAGGTGAGTGAGACAGTTGGAGGCGGCGTCACCAGTGGAAATATTCACTAGTGTAAGTAGGTCAGGCCTATAGGGTAGGCAAGTATTGAAAAAAAATCTCAGCATCAAGATTGCAAGATGTTGCTGTGGTTGTTGCACAGGTGTCATTCTTCATGTTGTCGGTTTTTTCAACCATATGTCAGACAGGAACATCTTGCAATCTTAATGCAGAGAATTTTTCAACACTTGCCTATCTTATAGGCCTGACTTACTTACACTAATGAATATTTCCACTGGTGACGCCGCCTCCAACTGTCTCACCTCACCTGTCTACAGTATATAAGTCACTTCTCAGTGTATCAAGACTGATACACTGAACACATTGACTCCAAGCTGAGGGACGGATTACCTCAAACGTTTTCTCACCTTCCACCTTTCTCTGCACAGGACTGAAGAAGTCACTCGCTAGCGAAGCTTTACCACAATAAAGTTACCCAAGTGTTGCACATTTGTCTCATTCTTCGAGTTGTTGTTTTTTTAAACCATTTATATAATTCCTCCAGATTATTATAAGTCCTGTGCAGTAACACTGAAATATAAATTATTATATTTACTTGTATGTAAACAACATAATAATAATGTTGCAAATGTTACAACAAATTGTTTTACAAATAAATTCCTGAGAGTTTGAGTTAATGTTAAGAATTACAAACTTAAGTATTATTATGACTCACGAAAATGTAATAACACGATTGCAAACAAACCAGGGAACGCGTGGGGTTAGAACCCATGGCTATGATAATCTATGTAACTGTATTTATCTATACCTGAATAATCTTACTTACGTAATCTTCACTGACTTTCCTGTCTTCTGCCTAGGTGGATTTTTTCCTATGGGATTTTGTCCCACAGGAGGTTTTGTCCAACACCTGTGGACCAGTTGCTCTCATTCAGCACTCCTTTATTTTCTTGTTCTTATAAATTACTATTATTGCTAGCACTGATGCACTACTACTTATACTACCACCACTGCTGCTACTACTGCCACTACTATTGCCATCACTACTACTACTATCACAACTACTCCTTCCTCCCGTTATACCACTCCCTTCCCGGCTCCCTCTCGCAAATATTCTGGCCTCCTTCCCTTCTCACACTTCACTGTGACTTATGAAAACTCAAAGTCGGGCCGAAACATCGTCAAAAGTTTGAGTGTGCTAGGTGCGTGATATTTGTGTATTGTTCCAGTCATGGTGTTGTGAGTTTTTTACCTTTAAACATCTTGTAAACCAAATTAATTGTCATCCAGCAATTATAAAAATTAATCTTAAGGCTGGGGATATGTGCTCTGTATAACCAGGCAGATATGCTCTGTATAACCAGGCAGAAAATGCTCTGTATAACCAGGCAGATATGCTCTTTATAACCAGGCAGATATGCTCTGTATAACCAAGCAGATATGCTCTGTATAACCAAGCAGATACGCTCTGTATAACCTAGCAGATATGCTCTGTATAACCAAGCAGATATGCTCTGTATAACCAAGCAGATATGCTCTGTATAACCAAGCAGATATGCTCTGTATAACCAAGCAGATATATCTGTATAACCAAGCAGATATGCTCTGTATAACCAAGCAGATATGCTCTGTATAACCAAGCAGATATGCTCTGTATAACCAAGCAGATATGCTCTGTATAACCAAGCAGATATGCTCTGTATAACCAAGCAGATACGCTCTGTATAACCAAGCAGATATGCTCTGTATAAACAAGCAGATATGCTCTGTATAACCAAGCAGATATGCTCTGTATAAACAAGCAGATATGTCCTGTATAACCAAGCAGATATGCTCTGTATAACCCAAGCAGATATGCTCTGTATAACCAAGCAGATATGCTCTGTATAACCAAGCAGATATGCTCTGTATAACCAAGCAGATATGCTCTGTATAACCAAGCAGATATGCTCTGTATAACCAAGCAGATATGCTC
>NC_069404.1:89710421-89757921 GCF_026875155.1 Cherax quadricarinatus | reverse complement strand
CACCAGTAGTAGTAGTAGCAGTATAGTAGTAGTAGTAGCACCAGTAGTAGTAGTAGTAGCAGTATAGTAGTAGTAGTAGTAGTAGCACCAGTAGTAGTAGTAGCAGTATAGTAGTAGTAGCAGTATAGTAGTAGTAGTAGCACCAGTAGTAGTAGTAGCAGTAGTAGTAATAGTAGCACCAGTAGTAGTAGTAGCAGTATAAATAGTAGTAGTAGCACCAGTATAGTAGTAATAGTTGTAGTAGTAGTAGCATCAGTAGTAGGAATAGTAACAGTAATAGTAAAAAGTAGCAGTAGTAGAGTAATAACAGTAATGTATTAGTAGTGCAGTAGTAATTAGCAGCGCAGTAGTAATAATAGTAACGGTGTTACGCATTGGTCAACTTATGGGATTACTTAGAGCTGATGTCACTTAATATCATATTGCGAACTTACTTGTTAATAGGTAAAATAAGCAAGTCTGACTGTATAATATTATCTGTGGCCTCATATGAGTTACCAAATGGAATCATGTAAATTTATGTACACAGTAGAATTATTTAGGTTAGGTGTAACAGTGCGATATGTGAAGCACTTGGTAGCAGCCAGTTTCTGGTTAACACAGTTACCCTCTAAGTGTATATCACGTGACCTACCTTATGTCAGGTCACTCCTCCCCCATTACAGTCAGTAACAGCCGATCTACAGCTCAAGGTGCATTGCTTGGAAGTCCTCTGTTGTAACAGAGTCATATTCCCTTACATTATACTTAAGGTGGTCGTGAGGGACTTATCTGTGTATTACGTCGAATATCAACTGTCTGATATATTCACCGGTGATCTGAAAACCTCCGGGTAATAACTAGTAACTTTATCCGTGTGACTGGTAATGAAACCTTAAGGTCCTGTATATAGTTATTTGTAAATATAAATGTATTTGTAAATATAAAGGCCATAAATTTTTACCTGTGATTTTTGACTCCCTATGAAAGTAGTTAGAACTTAATCAACTTATTGTACCTCCACATCCTGTGAAGTGCAAAGAAGGATAAAAGGAACATAAACAGTAATAGTAGTAATAGCAGAAGTAGTAGCGGTACTAGTAGTAGTATTAACAGTAATAGTAGTAGAAATAAATGGTATAAAATACCGACACAATGGAAATATAAACACATATGCAGTATAATGTGATCCTTTATTGACAACGTTTCGCCAACACAGTGGGCTTTTTCAAGTTACAAACAGATCTACCTGGGGTGAAAGGTACGCGAGTATTCATAGTCAGGTTCAGAATGTTGAGGTCAGGTGGAGAATGCTGCATCTGATGATGTACCGAGTGGGGTTTTAGAGTCTAAAATCTTGGGTAGCTTGGAAGGGAGATTGGATAAGTTTGTGAGCAGACGATTCACTTGATCTTCCTATTCCAGCCAGCGATTTCATCGACCTTGTTGAACTATGTGTTGGCTTTACGTGTTTCTCTTTCGAAAATCACCTCTTTCAGCAGACTTTTGGACTACCCATTGGTTCGCCACTCAGTGCCATCCTGGCGAACCTATACATGGAACATCTGGAAGCCAAGCGTTTTTCCACCATTATTCCTTCGACTGTCACCTGGCTCCGTTATGTTGACGACATTCTCATCATAACTCCCAGACGCTTCAACGTTCAAGCTCTCCAAGACAAGCTCAACCAGGTCGAGCCCTCAGTCCAGTTCACACTTGAAGAAGTCGACAACACTCTTCCTTTCCTTGATGTTCTTCTCTGCAAAACTGAGTCTATCGAAAACCCACCAACCAAAACGATTTTCTCCACTTCTACTCTCACCACGACACCAAAACTAAACATGGTGTAATTATAGGCTTCTTCCTGCGTGCATTCAGAATCTGCAGCAATGAGTTCCTTGAGGAAGAATGCACTATAATTGAACAAGTATTTTCTAAACTCTCCTATCTTCGTCACTTCAGAGACTGCAGACGACGGGCATTAAACATCTTCAACACACCCAGAGAAGACACTAGCCGAGAAGAGATACGTAGTCCTCCCCACCAACTCCATTGCCAAGCACTTTTCCAGCATCTTTTCCAATACCTCATTCCAAGTATCTACCTCCACAACCACGACCATCAAGGACATTACCAGTAGTAGACAGGACAAGCTTCCATCCTCTGCAGGGGTATACATAATCCCTTGTAATGACTGCAGCAAATTATACGTGGGCGAAACATGAAGGGACCTCCAAACACGTATTTCAGAACACCAATACGCAAGCAGGTCTGACGATACAAGGAATGCCTGTGTACAACACTGTAATTCACACAACCATTTAATAAACTACAGAAACTCAAGACTTATCGCCACAGAAGACAACACTCAATACCGAAGAATCCTGGAATCATCGCTTATCTCTATGACCAACAACTTCAACCAGAACAATGGCTTCTATAACATAGCTGAACCACTTGCCAAGAAACTTCTTCATGGAATGGAAGAACACTGCAGAAGGTCTGCTCACAAACTTATCCAATCTCCCTTCCAAGCTACCCAAGATTTTAGACTCCATAACCCCACTCGGTACATCATCAGATGCAGCATTCTCCATCTGGCGTCAACATTCTGAACCTGACTATAAATACTCACGTCCCTTCCACCCAGGTAGATCTGTTTGTGACTTGAAAAAGCCCACTGTGTGGGCGAAACGTTGTCAATAAAGGATCACATTATACTGCATATGTGTTTATATTTCCAATGTGTCGGTATTTTATACCATTTATTTACATCAATTATCCTACCTGTCTTTGTGTCATCGGCGAATTTGCTCATTTCACTAGTAATTCCCTCATCAAGATCATTGATATATATTATAAACAACAACGGGCCCAAGACTGATCCTGTGGAACGCCACTTGTTACAGATCCCCACTCGGATTTATCCCCATTTATGGACACTCTCTGCTTCCTGTCTGTGAGCCATGACTCTATCCATGAGAGCACTTTTCCCCCAATGCCATGAGCTGCCACTTTCTTTAACAGTCTTTGGTGCGGAACTCTATCAAAAGCCTTACTAAAATCTAAGTAAATAATTTATCGTGATCAACAGCCTCAAAAGCTTTACTGAAGAAAGTTAATAAATTAGTTAGACAAGACCGGCCTCTCGTGAATCCATGCTGAGTATCATTAATCAAGCTATGCTTATCCAGATGACTTCTTATAATCTCAGCTATAATTGACTCCAGCAATTTGCCTACAATTGAGGTCAGGCTTATTGGGCGGTAATTTGACGGTAACGACTTATCCCCTGATTTAAAAATAGGAATTACATTAGCCACTTCCACATATCAGACACTATACCTGTTTGAAGAGATAACTTAAAAATATTAGTTAATGGTTCACAGAGTTCCATTTTACATTCCTCAAGAACCCTTGAAAAAAGCTCTTCAGGTCCCGGCGACTTATTTTGCTTCAGTCGATCTAATTGTTTCATAACCATCTCACTAGTGACTGTGATGTTACATAATTTATCTTCTTCTAGCCCACTATAAAAATTAATTCCTGGGATATTGTTAGTGTCTTCCTGTGTAAAAACCGAGAGAAAATAATTATTTAAAATTGAGCACATTTCGTTCTCTTTGTCAGTAAGATGCTCATAGTTACTTTTAAGGGGACCTATCTTATCTCTAACTTTTGTTCTATACACTTGGAAAAAACTTTTTGGGTTAGTTTTCGAATCCCTGGCAACTTTAATTTCATAGTCCCGTTTAGCTTTTCTTATCCCCTTTTTAACGTCGTCCCTCTTAATGTCAATATACTGATTCATAAGATGATCTCACCTCTTTTGATGCGCCTATAAATTCCTTTCTTATGCCCTAAAAGATATTTGAGCCTATTATTCATCCATTTTGGATCATTTCTGTTTGATCTGATTTCTTTATACTAAATCTCCTTAAAAACGTTCTTTGGGCAGCATGTATAGTGTTCAGAAAACTGTCACATTGATAGCTCTCTTCGTTACCCCAGTCAACAGATAAGTGTTCTCTAAACCCATTGTAATCTGCTAAGCGAAAATCTGGGACTGTTACTGAGTTATCCCTAGTATCATACTTCCATTCAATGCTAAATGCAATTGATTTGTGGTAACTAGGAAAATGTTCCTCTGAAATTTCTAAATTATTAAGAAGTGATTCATTGTTTGCCAGAACTAAGTCAAGCAGTTTATTTCCCCTTGTAGGTTCTGTCACAAACTGCTTCAAAAAGCAATCCTGAACTACTTCTAAGAAGTATGATTCTAAATTCCCAGTCAAGAAATTCCAATCAATATGACTAAAGTTAGTCTCCTAGAATTACTACATTATCGTGCCTTGTGGCCTTAACAATTTCCTCCCATAGTAGTCTCCCTTGGTCCCTATCTATTTTTGGGGGACGGTATATCACACCTAAAATCAGTTTTTCATGCCCCTCTGAAAATTCTATCCATACAGACTCTGTATGTATTACTTCAGACTTAATACCCGTTTTAATGCAACAGTTCAAGCGATCTCGGACATACAATGCCACCCCACCCCCCTTCCCGATACTTCTATCTACTTGGAACAATTTAAAACCCTGAATGTGACATTCCGCAGGCATGTCCCGACTTTTTTAATTAAACCACGTCTCAGTTATGACAAATACATCAATGTTACCTGCACTAGCAACTAATCTCAACTCGTCCATCTTATTCCTAGTACTACGGCTATTAGCATAATATACATTGAAAGACCCTCCTTTCTCTTTACCCTTCCTGCTCATTTCTGTTTTTCTACTAAACCTATTACTGTCCTTATCACTTAGTGTCACTGGCTTTTCAATATCTACCTCGTTCTGCTTATTACTAGTTCCCTTAGAACTCATAATATTACTACACTGGGACTTCATTGTTTTCCTGCCAAAACCCATACCACTAACTATTCCTAGTTTAAAGTCCTAACAGCTCCCTCCACTGCAGTTGCCAGTGCCCCCACCCCCAGACCTAGATAAGTAAACCCCATCCCTGGCATACATGTCATTTCTGCCATAGAAGAGGTCCCAGTTGTCAATGAATGTTACCGCATTTTCCTTACAGTATTTGTCCAGCCAGCAGTTGACACCAATTGCCCTGAACAACCATTCATTTCCAATTCATCTCCTTGGCAAAATACCACACATGACAGGGTTCCCACCCTTCCTCCTAATTATTTCTATTGTTGACCTATACCTGCTAATCAGGTCCTCACTCCTACGTCTGCCAACATCGCTGCCTCCAGCACTGAGACAGATAATAGGATTGCTCCCATTACCTCTCATGATTTCATCCAGACAGCTAACAATATCCTCCATCCCAGCCCCAGGAAAGCAAACCCTCTGTCTCCTACTCCTGTCCTTCAAGCAGAAGGCCCTATCCATATACCTAACTTGGCTATCCCCAACGGCAACAATATTCTTATCTTCCTTGGTGCCGTTCGTCATGACGTTCCCAGTACTCGACTCACATTCGTCGGGTAGCACGGAGAATGCATTAGATGTTTCCACAACAGTTTCCACAGCAGTCTCTTTCTTCTTCATCGTTTCTACCTTTCCATTCGTCTTCTTGATCGTCAACTTCGTTCCATGCTGTCCAGCCACTGTCCAGTTTTCCTTCTTGACCTGAGGACTCAAAACAGGAGGACTACTACGAATCTTCTTGTTTTCCTCGGTCAATCGCCGAATCTTCATCTTCGCCATCCTCAATTCTTCCTTAAGCTGTTGGTAAAGTTACTCGATGGAGGGCATCTTGGTTCAGTCCGTAGAGAGCACACTCGACACGTCCTCACTGAGCTAAGTACAGGTCACCACCAGGTCAGAACACCAGTGCGCAAGAAGGTCTGACGATACAAGGAATGCCTGTGTACAACACCGTAATTCACACAACCATTTAATAAACTACAGAAACTCAAGACTTATCGCAAGAGAAGACAACACTCAGTACCGAAGAATCCTGGAATCATCACTTATCTGTATATCCAACAACTTCAACCAGAACAATGGCTTCTATAACATAACTGAACCACTTGCCAAGAAACTTCTTCATCGCTATCCCACATAAGAACATAGGAATGGAGGAACACTGCAGAGGGTCTGCTCACAAACTTATCCAATCTCCCTTCCAAGCTACCCAAGATTTTAGACTCTATAACCCCACTCGGTACATCATCAGATGCAGCATTCTCCACCTGACCTCAGCATTCTGAACCTGACTATAAATACTCACGTCCCTTCCACCCAGGTAGATCTGTTTGTGACTTGAAAAAGCCCACTGTGTGGGCGAAACGTTGTCAATAAAGAATCACATTATACTGCATATGTGTGTTTATATTTCCAGTAATAGTAGTAGTAGCAGCAGTAGTAGTAGCAGTAGTAGTAGTAGCAGCACTAGTAGTAGCAGCAGTAGTAGTAGCAGCAGTAGTAGTAGCAGCAGTAGTAGTAGCAGCAGTAGTAGTAGCAGCAGTAGTAGTACCCAACATTTGGGTAGTAGCAGCGTAGTAGTAGCAGCAGTAGTAGTAGAAACAGTAGTAGTAGCAGCAGTAGTAGTAGAAACAGTAGTAGTAGCAGCAGTAGTAGTAGAAACAGTAGTAGTAGCAGCAGTAGTAGTAGCAGCAGTAGTAGTAGCAGCAGTAGTAGTAGAAACAGTAGTAGTAGCAGCAGTAGTAGTAGCAGCAAGTATTTAGCAGCAGTAGTAGTAGCAGCAGTAGTAGTAGCAGCAGTAGTAGTAGCAGCAGTAGTAGTAGAAACAGTAGTAGTAGCAGCAGTAGTAGTAGCAGCAGTAGTAGTAGCAGCAGTAGTAGTAGAAACAGTAGTAGTAGCAGCAGTAGTAGTAGAAACAGTAGTAGTAGCAGCAGTAGTAGTAGAAACAGTAGTAGTAGCAGCAGTAGTAGTAGCAGCAGTAGTAGTAGCAGCAGTAGTAGTAGAAACAGTAGTAGTAGCACAGTAGTAGAAAGCAGCAGAAAGTGTAGCAGCAGTAGTAGTAGCAGCAGTAGTAGTAGCAGCAGTAGTAGTAGCAGCAGTAGTAGTAGAAACAGTAGTAGTAGCAGCAGTAGTAGTAGCAGCAGTAGTAGTAGCAGCATAGAGTAAAACAGATATTTAGTAGCAGCAGTAGAAAGTAGCAGCATAGTAGTAGCAGAAAGTAGTAGTAGCACAGTAGTAGTAGCAGCAGTAGTATTTAGCACCCAGTAGTAGTAGAAACAGTGGTAGTAGCAGCAGTAGTAGTAGCAGCAGTAGTAGCAGCAGTAGTAGTAGAAACAGTAGTAGTAGGAGCAGTATTAGTAGAAACAGTAGTAGTAGCAGCAGTAGTAGTAGCAGCAGTAGTAGTAGCAGCAGTTAGTAGTAGCAACAGTAGTAGTAGCAGCAGTAGTAGTAGCAGCAGTAGTAGTAGCAGCAGTAGTAGTAGCAGCAGTAGTAGCAGTAGTAGCAGCAGTAGTAGTAGAAACAGTAGTAGTGCAGCAGTATATTTAGCAGCAGTAGTAGTAGCAGCAGTAGTAGTAGAAACAGTAGTAGTAGCAGCAGTAGTAGTAGCAGCAGTAGTAGTAGCAGCAGTAGTAGTAGCAGCAGTAGTAGCAGTAGTAGCAGTAGTAGCAGCAGTAGTAGTAGAAACAGTAGTAGTAGCAGCAGTAGTAGTAGCAGCAGTAGTAGTAGCAGTAGTAGCAGTAGTAGCAGCAGTAGTAGTAGCAGCAGTAGTAGTAGCAGCAGTAGTAGTAGCAGCAGTAGTAGTAGCAGCAGTAGTAGTAGCAGCAGCAGTAGCAGCAGCAGTAGTAGCAGTAGTAGCAGTAGTAGCAGCAGTAGTAGTAGAAACAGTAGTAGTAGTAGTGGAAATATTTACATAATTCCCTAAATGTAGAACATATAAATGAATAATATAATAATTGCATATTAAAATGTAATGCTACGTGGACCCTTCGAGAAGTTTCGAGTGGAAGGGGGGGGGGAACAACCAGGGGGGGGGGCCAGGGGAGGGACGACGGAAGGGAGACACCATGATGCATTTAATGTGTGAACACCGGACTGAATTGTGCAATGCAATCAGGCGTTCTTGAAGGTCATTTTGTGTATATCGGCCTCAATTCGTAATTTAGAAATTGCTGACATGTTCCTGCTGAAGAACTGGGATCAATAGCCCTTACAATTCGGTAACCAGGACAGAAAAATAGAGGACTTCAATGAAGCCTTCCCAACAACACACCTCAGCTAAATGATACTTACCCATAATGTACAGTAGTTTTTGTGTTGGCCATCGTAAATCCTAGACGCATTAAGCGTCTTCCTGTGATAAATGGTAAGTAGTAATACAAATTTCCTTTCTAATAACACTAATAATTTATGTATAATAATTATATTCTGTGTACCCAGGACAACTTCAGTTTACTAGAGTAGCTGGTTTTAATATTATAATTATTAATTTAATATCAGGTTTAGCTTGTTGTGAGAGTGGTAGGGAGTGAGCATCGAGGGAGTTACAGTTAGGCGACCTGCTGTGACTGAAGTCCCACTTACCTCACCCAAATTACTTGGAAGTAATAATTCAGGTAATGCCCTGTAAGACTCCAGCAGGTGATTTGCTCGCATAATAATTCACATAGCAGCAGCAGTAGTAGTAGTAATAGTAGTAGTAGCAGTAGTAATAACAGTAGTAGAAGTAGTAGTAGCAGCAGAGGTTGAGATATTAAAAGTAGAAGAGGTGGAAGTAATAAGAAGAGTAACATTTTTCAAGGAAGGTTTCGCTAATTCTTGTTTTTTTCCTCCTTGACCAGATGTGAATACTGCCAGAGACAATGATAACACAAACAAGTTATTAGAGGCCCACAACCTTGACTTCCTCCACACACACACACATAACAAGGCTGTTATGACCGTGAGTACTACCTGAGTACTTTGTATTATTACCGAGAGTACTACGTGAGTACTGTGTAGCATCACAGTGAGTACTGGTGGCCTACGCTTCCTTGTTATCTTCCATCACATCTCGGGTGTACCCAGCTGTACATGTATCCTTGTCATGTGGGTTTTTGTGCGAGTCTCTATGAAAGCTGCTAACATTGCTTGTGACTCCACCTGGACTCCGTTGATTGTTGTTGCCGGTGGATGGTTTAAGACTCTCTACATCTGGAAAAAAAAAAGTTGCAGTGCTTGTTTGTTAGGGAAGATTTCTTTTTTTTTTTTTTTGCCTTGTTGACATTAGTACCTGTGGTTCTGGAGTGGAACTCCATCATGGCTCTGAGGAAGTGGAAAATTTCTGTCATTTCTTGTCAGTTTTCTTCTTTTCTGCTTCCTGGCACATTACAAATTAAGTAAGTTTGTTTAGGTACAGGTACACATGAATACAATTATCATACCTAGTTTAACATGTGTAAATTACCAAGGATAAACCAAAAAAGTCAGTCAAAGTTACTTATTTCATTTGAGATCCTTGCAATATCTTAATATTTAAAGTCTCTCTGTAAGTTACAGTAGGTTAAGTTAGGTAAAGTTTGTCAGGAAACAGAAGAAGTGTTTCCTGACCCGGGTCTTAGTCATAAGATGACCCACAGCTGGAGCTTTTGGTCACCTGATCGAGGCCTTCCATTGGCTTACCAATCCACCCCTTTAAAACTTATGGCTCTGATAGATCAGTCATGAACTTATAAACCTTAAAAATTAAAACAGTTAAGTAACTCAACTGTGTGAAAATCAGTTACAATAAAACAACATACAATAGGAATAAAGTGAATTGAGTTATTTACAAGAATATCAAACAGAGGATCAGCTTACAATGATAGGTACACGAATGTTAAATATACAAGAAATTACTCTCCTCCCATTCTAGCTTCGTTCATTAGGAACCTTCAGCTCTCTTCCTGCACTGGCTCATGCTAGGAATGGTTCTAACTACCATGGTTACATTCCTTCTCCCATGGCTTGTACGACTTTTATATCAAGAATTTCTAACCCTGTGTTGCATTATAATTTGTTGAAAGCTTTATCTAACACCCTGCAATATTTCCCAGCAGGTAAATATGACTCCAGATTGAACGAAATTATTGAGGCCTCGTTCATAATTGACTAACTCAGGGTACGCAAGGCGTTTGTACAGTTTCCTTCGTGAAAAATCTAGTCGCTGTTTTCTGGAAAAAAAAAAAAACATTTATGAGGATGTATCGTACCGCCAAGCTTAAACCGACGGAACAACTCAGCGTAAAACGAGAAACAGCGAAAGATATATCATAATGTAAAGAGGATGTTCTTGAAGGGTAAGTGTCCCATGTAAACAGACGACTCATAGAAAACGGCTCTCAGAAAACGGAAGCAGGTGTACGTTGACAGATACTAGGAACAGTTGTGACGTCACAACAGTAACAACAACAGCAACAACAGTAACTGCCCACTCTATCGCCAGTTGTCAAGAACATGCGATAGGTGTATTTCTCTCAGTGTGTATGTGCTGAGAGAAGCGTTTCATTCCTATATTATGGATTAAAGTGGTGATGTAAAGTTTACGTGAAGCCTTAATGACCAGCCCCTGACCTGTTGCTTACCTCTAACCTATGGTACCTACGACCTGTGCTTTACTTGTGACCTGCGCTTTACCTGTGACCGGATTCGAGGTTTCTTCTACGCCGTGTGTGTGGTTGCAAGGGTCGAGTCTCAGCTCCTGGCCCATGACAGTCATGACCCGTCAAGAACAAGGAGCTAAGAGATGTACAGCCGAAGGGCTAGTTGGGATACCCACGAGGGTATTGATGCCCTCTGTCTCACTGGGGTATGGGAGTCACATGTAACTGGGGATATCCCAGTGGATGACTAACTAGTTGTCAAGATGTTGAGGTACAGTCTCTGGACCCATTGTGTTTCTGGACTACTGCTCGCAGGATAGGTATGGGGTGACTATCTCCCACAGGATGGGTATACCTGGAGTATACCTGGAGGGGGCTTCGGGGATCATTGCCCCCGCGGCCCGGTCCGTGATCAGACCTCGCGGTGCATCAGGGCCTGATCAAGCAGGCTCTTATTGTTGGCCGCATGCAAACCGTCGTACGAACTACAGCCCGACTGATCAGGTACTGACTTTAGGTGCCTGTCCAGTACCTTCTTGAAGACAGCCAGGGGTCTATTGGTAATCCCGCTTATGTATGGTGGGAGGCAGTTGAACAGTCTTGGGCCCCTGACACTTATTGCGCTGTCTCTCAGTGTACTCGTGGCGCCCCTGCTTTTTATTGGAAGGATGTTGCATCGCCTGCTGAGTATTTTGCTTTCTTAGAGAGTGATTTTCGTGTGCAAATTTGGGACTAGTTTCTCTAGGACTTTCCGAGTGTATATTATCATGTATATTTCTCACCCGCGTTCCAGGGAGTACAAATCAAGGGATTTCAACAGTTCCCAGGAATTTAGGTGCTTTATCGTACTTATACGTACCGTGAAAATTCTCTGTGTTCTCAAGGTCTGCAATTTCGCCTGCCTATCATTTTCCTAGCAGATATGATAGATACATTGTTGTGATCTTTGAAAGTGAGATTCTTTGACATTATCACTCACAGGTTCTTCACATTAGTTTTTCGCTCTATTGTGTGGTTGGAATATGTTTTATACTCTCCAGTTTTTATTTCCTCAAGTTTTCCATAGCGGAGTAATTAAAATTCGTCTTCACTGAACTTTGTATTGTTTTCTGCGGCCCATTTAAAGATTTGGTTAATGTCCTCTTGGAGATTTGCAGTGTCTTCGATGGTTGATACTGTCATGCAAATTCGGGTACTATCAGCAAAGGAGGACACGGCGCAGTGGCTTATAATTCTGTCAGATATGAACATGAGGAAAAGGATGGGAGCGAACACTGTACCTTCTGGAACAGAGTTTTTCATTGTAACCGCCTCTGACTTTACTTTGTTTATTATTATTCTTTGTGTTCTATTTTTTACGAAGTTATAGTTCCATCTACCAACTTTTCCTGTTATTCCTTTATCGTGCTGTTTGTGTTCTATTACTTGTTGCAGACTTTCGCAAAGTCTGTGTATACTACATCTGCATTTTGTTTGTTCTCCAGAAGATCCACAACCATGTGATAGTTGTCCAGTAGTTGTGAGAAGTAGGAAGACTTACTCTAAACCCATGCTGCCCCGGGTCTTGCAACTGATGAAGACTTACTCTAAACCCATGCTGCCCCGGGTCTTGCAACTGATGAAGACTTACTCTAAACCCATGCTGCCCCGGGTCTTGCAACTGATGAGTATCTAAGTGGTTGGCGATCTTAGAATCCTTTAAAAGATTTGCTTTACTGCCACCTTTGTGGAGCGGGGCTATATCCGTTGTTTTTAGTGACTTTGGGATGACCCCTGTGTCTGTGTTCCCTCTCCGTAGAATATTTAAGGCACGTGAAAGGGGTTTCTTGCAGTTCTTGATGAACACAGAGTTCCACGAGTCTGGGCCTGGGGCAGAGTGCATGGGCATGTCATTTATTTCCTTTTTCGAAGTTCCACGGTTTTTGGATTATATAAAAAATTCTTGAATTAACCAAATTTTGAGTCTTGGTCATTAAAAGTTCATATAGATTGTTGACCCTTAGTCTGATTAACGGCTCACTAAACGCTGAGTCATATTGGGACTTCAGTATCTCATTCATTTCTTTGCTGTCATCTGTGTTAGTTTCATCTTGTTTAAGCAGAGGTCTAATGCTGGATGTGATTTTTGCCCTAGATTTGGCATAAGAAAAGAAGTATTTTGATTTTTTTTAATTTATTTTATGGCTTTAAAATCTTCCTGTGTTTCTTGGATCCTGCATAATTCTTTAAGCTTAAGTTTAATATTTTCTATTTCTCTGGCCAGTGCCTCCTTTCGTATTTCAGATATACTGGTCCCTTTCAGCAGTTTTGTGATTCTTCGCCTTTGCCTGTAGAGGGAGCGTCTCTCTCTTTCTAATTTACATTTTCTCTTCTTTTTCTTAGAGGAATATGCCTTGAGCAGATCTCAAGTGCCACAAAGTTAATTCTTTCTAGGCGAAGGTTCGGATCTGTTTTGTTTAGGATTTCCCTGCTTGTTTCATTTAGGACATGGTTGACTTGATTCCACTGTATGTTTTTGTTATTAAAGTTGAATTTGGTGAAAGTACCTTCATAACTGATCACTTTATGCTGGTCAGGAGCCCTGCAACTTCTGTTGTGTTGTGATACGAGTGTATCGTCTTTGATACTGTTATATTTCGTACCAGATCATCATTATTAGTGAAGATAAGGCCAAGTGTATTTTCCAGTCTTATTGGCTCCACTGTTTGCTGGCTTAAGGTGAATTTGTTGCAGAGATTTAATAGTTCATGTGTGTGTGAATTTTCCACTGAGCTGCCTCCTGGGGTTATCTCTGCGGTAACATTATTTGGTACATTCCTCCACTTTAGGTGTCTCAAGTTGAAATCCCCCAGCAACAAGATGTTTGGGGCAGGAGTTGGGAGATTTTCCAGACAGTGGTCATTTTTCAAGAGCTGTTCCTTGAATTGTTAGGAAATTTCATCAAGAGGCTTGTATAAAAACCAAAATGACAAGTTTTTGGTTTTCAGTCTTTACTCCAAAACTTCAACACACGTTGGGGGTGTTTGGGTAATTCCGTGCAAATAACGCTTATGACATTCCTATCAGCAGGGTTTGCGGGGATAAAACCCCTACGGCCCGGTCCAAACCAGGCCTCCCAATAGATCAGGGCCTGACAACCGGGTTTTACTTCTGGCCGCTGCACCCTTTCCCCCCCCCCCCCCGCCCCCCCGTGTTGAAATTTTAATTTTCTGTCCATCTGAATAGTATATAAAGGGACTAATTTTGTTCTCAGGTGTTTCCTTTTGGGGCTGAAAGCCACAAAAATTTGGATTTGACTCTGTGAGCATCCACTGATGAAAGAAATTTTTTTTATTTGTTATTGCTTTTTAAAAACCATTTGTTAATTGCTTTAAAACCCCCTACCCATCTGGGGCTCCACCCACAGGATGGGTATGGGGTGGGGCTACCATCCACAAAATGGGTAGGGGGAACTACCCCCGACGGATGGGTATGGGTGATACCAAAACAAGATGGGTATGGGGTGATCCACTTACAGATGGGGATGGGGGACACCACCACAAGATGGGTATGGGGGGGACTACCACCCACAAGAGGGGATGGGGTACTACCACCCACAAGATGGGTATGGGGGTACTACCCCCCAAAGAGGGTTTTGGGGGGACTACCCCCCACAAGATGGGTATGGGGGGTACGTAAAAAATTACAAAACTAAAGTGGCATGTATCAGGGAACATTTAAATTGTTTCATGTTACATACATCCCTACCAGACGAATACGTCCTACCTTCCTCAACTAACCAAATCTTACCCTTTCCCTCACACATAACCACAATCCTACCTTCTCACACTAACCACAATCTTACCCTTCCCTCACAATAAACCCCAATCTTACCTTCCATCACCAAAAACCACAATCCTACCCTTTCCTCACACGTAAAAACCACAATCCTGCCATCCACGTAACCACAATCCTGCCATCACGCCCAACCACAATTGTACCTGCCATCACATGTAACCAATCCACCTGCCCACCCTTTAAAAACCCAATCCGCCATCACACTAAACCCAATCCTGCCCCCCGTAAACCCCAATCCCCATACAGTAACCACAATCCTGCCATCACACGTAACCAAAAATCCTGCCATCACACGAAAAACAATCCCGCCCTCAGCCCCAACCAAAATGACCTGCCATCCAAAGTAACCAAAATCCTACCTCCATTCCGTAACTACAATCCTACCTGCCATCCATGTAAAACCCCAATCCTACTGCCATCACATGTAAAACAGGTACCTTCATACATGTAAACCCCAATCCTACTGCCATTACCGTAACCCCAATCCCACCCGCCCTCACATGTAACCAAAACCTACCTGCCATCACAGTAAACCCCAATCCCACCTCCTTACACGTAACCACAATCCTACCTGCCCTACATGAAAACCCCAAATTTCCTGCCATCAAATTTAACCCAGTCGTACCTGTCATCACATGAACCACAACCTACCTGCCATTACATAACCACAATCCCACCTCCATCACATGTCCCCAAACCTCCTGCCCTCAATGTAAAAACAAACCTACTGCCCTTACACTAACCACTTCCTACCTGCCATCACATGTAAAACCCCAAATCCAACCTGCCATCACATGTAACCACAGTCGTACCTGTCATCACATGTAACCCCAAACACCGCCATAACAACCCCAATCCCACCTTCCCTCACATAACCACAAACCCACCCGCCCTCACATGCAACCCAACCTACCTGCCATCAATGTAACCACAATCCCACCTGCCATCCATGTAACCACAGTCGTACCTGTCATAAAAGTAACCACAACCTACCGCCATTACACTAACCACAACCTTCCCGCCATACAGTAACCCCAACCCACCTGCCACACATGTTAACCCCAATCCTACCTGCCATTTTCACGTAACCACAATCCCACCTGCCATCACTTAACCACAATCCTACCTGCCCTACATTAACCCCAGTCGTACCGTCATCACATGTAAACCCCAATCCCACCTGCCTTACACGTAACCACAATCTATCCATCAATGAACCACAAAACCTCCTGCCATCAATGTAACCACAATCCACCTGCCATTACACGAACCAAATCCTACCTGCCATTCAGTAACCACAAACCTACCTGCCATCACATGTAACCCCCGTCGTACCCGTCATACATGTAAACCCCAACCACCTGCCATCCACGTAACCCCCAAAACCTACCTTCCATCACATGCAACCCCAATCCTCCTGCCCTCACATGCAACCACAATCCCACCTGCCATCACAGTAACCCAATCCTCCGCCACAATGTAACCACAGTCGTACCTGTCATCACATTTAACCCCAATCCACCCGCCTTTTCACGAACCACAAACCTACCTTTTTCCCTCACATTAACCACAATCCTACCTCCATCACATGTAAACACAAAATACCTGCCATCACACGTAACCACAACCACCTGCCATTACACGTAAAACCCCAAAACCACCCTGCCATCACATGTAACCACAATCCTACCTGCCATCACATGTAACCACAATCCTACCTGCCATTACACGTAACCACAATCCTACCTGCCATCACATGTAACCACAATCCTACCTGCCATCACACGTAACCACAATCCTACCTGCCATCCTGTAATAAATCCTACCTGCCCCACTGTAACCCCATCCTACCTGCCACACATGTAACCACATCCTACCGCCATTTAAAATAACCCAAAACCACCTGCCCACATGTAACTATAATCCTACCGCCATCCATGTAACTATAATCCTACCTGCCATAAAATGTAACCACAATCCTACCGCCTCAATGTAAACAATTACTGCCTCACAGTAACTATAATCCTACCTGCCATCACAGTAACCAAATCCTACCTCCATCACATGTAACCCAATCCAAAACCCGCCATCACATTACCCCAATCCTACCTGCTCACTGTAACCAAATCCACCTCCATCACATGTAACCACAAACCTACTGCCCTCACATGTAACTAAATCCCCCTGCCATCAATGCAACCCCAATCCACTGCCATACATGTAACCCCAATCTACCTGCCATCACAGTAACTATAAACCCATGCCATCACTTTCAACCACAATCCCACCTGCCATCACATGTAACCCCCAACCTCCCGCCATCACAGTAACCACAATCCTACCTCCATCAATGTAACCACAAACCTACCTGCCATCCCATGTAACCCCCAATCCCACCTCCCTCAATTAAAATATAAACCTACCCCCCATCACATGCAACCCAATCTACCTGCCATAAATGTCCACAAACCTACCCGCCATCACATGTAACTATATCCACCTCCATCACATGCAAAACCCCAATCCCACTGCCTCACATGAACCACAAACCTACCTGCCATCAACGTAACCACAAACCACCTTCCCTCACTGCAACCACAAAACCTACCCGCCATCAATGTAACCACAACCTACCTCCCTCGTAATCAACTTTAAATGGTAGGTTATTGCGTGTTCCTCAACTGTCAGTATATGTTAGTGCTTCAGACCTCCGCACAAAAATTTCTCTTCACCCGCAGGGGTTGCCTTCGGGTGAAGGGGGAAGCCCAGGGGATTCGGGAGGGTGTTTCCGGGGGCAACCCCCCCGCGGCCCCGTCCATGACAGGGCCCTTTCGGTGATCAGGACCTGATCAATAGGGTTTGCTGCTGGCCCCAAAAAAACCAATCTAGAAAAAACCCCAGCCCGAGTGGTACAGAATTAGGTGCCTGTCCGCGCCTTCTTAAAACAGTCGGGTCTGTTGGTACTCCTTTTGTTTTTGGGAGGGAATTAAAAAAACTTGAGCCCCCACACTAAGTGTTGTCTCTTAGTGTACTCGTGGTACCCTTGCTTTTCCTGAGTGGTGTTGTTGCTGCCGAAAACTTTTGCTTTCGTAGGGGAGTGATTTTGTCTGGATTTGAGAAACAGTCCCTCTAAGTTTTTCAAGTGTATTTTAATGATCTTTCTTCTGGTTCCCAAAGGGGTACAGGTATAGGGCCTTTAAATATTCCCCGTAATTTAGGTGCTTTATTGAAAATTATATGCGCAGTAAAAATTCTCTGTGTATTTTTTCCCGGCTCAGTTTTGCCTGCTTGAAAGGAGCGTTAGTGTACAGCAGTATTCCAGCCTAGAGAGAAGCGATTTAATAAAAAGACTCACTATTGGCTTGGCATTCCTTGTTTTGAAGCTTCTCATTATCCATCCTATAATTTTCCTAGCAAATGTGGTAGAGACATTGTTATGATCTTTGAAAGTGAGATTCTCTGATATCACTCCCAGGTCCTTCACATTTGTTTCTCGCCCTATTGTGTGTGGTTGGAATTTGTTTTATATTTCGATCCAGTGTTTATTTCCTTAAGTTTTCCATAGCGGAATAATCGAAACTTGTCTTCACCGAACTTCATATTGTTTTCTGCGGCCCATTTAAGGATTTGGTTAATGTCCGCTTGGAGATCTGCAGTGTCTTCGATGAATGACACTGTCATGCAAATTCTAGCATCGTCAGTAAAGGAGGACACGGCGCTGTAGTTTACATCTCTGTGTATGTCAGTTAGGAAGATGAAGTGGAACACTGGGAGCTAGTACTGTACCTTGTGGAACACTGGGAGCGAGTACTGTACCTTGTGGAACACTGGGAGCGAGTACTGTACCTTGTGGAACACTGGGAGCGAGTACTGTACCTTGTGGAACACTGGGAGCGAGTACTGTACCTTGTGGAACACTGGGAGCGAGTACTGTAACCTTGTGGAACACTGGGAGCGAGTACTGTACCTTGTGGAACACTGGGAGCGAGTACTGTACCTTGTGGAACACTGGGAGCGAGTACTGTACCTTGTGGAACACTGGGAGCGAGTACTGTACCTTGTGGAACACTGGGAGCGAGTACTGTACCTTGTGGAACACTGGGAGCCAGTACTGTACCTTGTGGAACACTGGGAGCGAGTACTGTACCTTGTGGAACACTGGGAGCGAGTACTGTACCTTGTGGAACACTGGGAGCGAGTACTGTACCTTGTGGAACACTGGGAGCGAGTACTGTACCTTGTGGAACACTGGGAGCGAGTACTGTACCTTGTGGAACACTGGGAGCGAGTACTGTACCTTGTGGAACACTGGGAGCGAGTACTGTACCTTGTGGAACACTGGGAGCGAGTACTGTACCTTGTGGAACACTGGGAGCGAGTAATGTACCTTGTGGAACACTGGGAGCGAGTACTGTACCTTGTGGAACACTGGGAGCGAGTACTGTACCTTGTGGAACACTGGGAGCGAGTACTGTACCTTGTGGAACACTGGAGCGAGTACTGTACCTTGTGGAACACTGGGAGCGAGTACTGTACCTTGTGGAACACTGGGAGCGAGTACTGTACCTTGTGGAATACTGGGAGCGAGTACTGTATCTTGTGGAACACTGGGAGCGAGTACTGTACCTTGTGGAACACTGGGAACGAGTACTGTACCTTGTGGAACACTGGGAGCGAGTACTGTACCTTGTGGAACACTGGGAGCGAGTACTGTACATTGTGGAACACTGGGAACGAGTACTGTACCTTGTGGAACACTGAGAGCGAGTACTGTACCTTGTGGAACACTGGGAGCGAGTACTGTACCTTGTGGAACACTGGGAGCGAGTACTGTACCTTGTGGAACACTAGGAGCGAGTACTGTACCTTGTGGAACACTGGGAGCGAGTACTGTACCTTGTGGAACACTGGGAGCGAGTACTGTACCTTGTGGAGCACTAGGAGAGAGTACTGTACCTTGTGGAACACTGGGAGCGAGTACTGTACCTTGTGGAACACTGGGAGCGAGTACTGTACCTTGTGGAACACTGGGAGCGAGTACTGTACCTTGTGGAACACTGGGAGCGAGTACTGTACCTTGTGGAACACTGGGAGCGAGTACTGTACCTTGTGAAACACTGGGAGCGAGTACTGTACCTTGTGGAACACTGGGAGCGAGTACTGTACCTTGTGGAACACTGGGAGCCAGTTACTATACCTTGTGGAACACTGGGAGCGAGTACTGTACCTGTGGAACACTGGGAGCGAGTACTGTACCTTGTGGAACACTGGGAGCGAGTACTGTACCTTGTGGAACACTGGGAGCGAGTACTGTACCTTGTGGAACACTGGGAGCGAGTACTGTACCTTGTGGAACACTGGGAGCGAGTACTGTACCTTTTGGAACACTGGGAGCGAGTACTGTACCTTGTGGAACACTGGGAGCGAGTAGTGTACCTTGTGGAACACTGGGAGCGAGTACTGTACCTTGTGGAACACTGGGAGCGAGTACTGTACCTTGTGAAACACTGGGAGCGAGTACTGTACCTTGTGGAACACTGGGAGCGAGTACTGTACCTTGTGGAACACTGGGAGCGAGTACTGTACCTTGTGGAACACTGGGAGCGAGTACTGTACCTTGTGGAACACTGGGAGCGAGTACTGTACCTTGTGGAACACTGGGAGCCAGTACTGTACCTTGTGGAACACTGGGAGCGAGTACTGTACCTTGTGGAACACTGGGAGCCAGTACTGTACCTTGTGGAACACTGGGAGCGAGTACTGTACCTTGTGGAACACTGGGAGCCGGTACTGTACCTTGTGGAACACTGGGAGCGAGTACTGTACCTTGTGGAACAGATTTTTTTACTGTAGCCGCCACTGACTTTATTATTATTATTCTTTGTGTTCTATTTTTAGGAAGTTATATATCCATCTACCAACTTTTCCTATTATTCCTTTATTATGCATTTTTGTGCGCTATTACACCATGATCGCACTTGTTGAAGGCTTTCTTAAAGTCTGTGTATGCTACATCCGCATACTGTTTGTCCTTCAGGGCAGCCAAGACCATGTCATAGTGGTCCAGTAGTTGTGAGAGGCAGGAAGCCTCGCTTCTAGGTGCAAACGGCAGCTTCAGTTCCTCACAAGCCTTGGGATGGTTAGCAGCATACGAGATTCTGTCTGTCCTTTGTATTTGTCTAAAAGGTGTAATTGATGAGAATTTTCATGCTTAATCTCTCTCGTTCCCATCTTACAAGAAGTCTCTTCTGCCAGACTATGCATAAAGTCCGACACTTAAACT
Source organism: Cherax quadricarinatus (assembly GCF_026875155.1). Lineage (NCBI taxonomy): Eukaryota > Metazoa > Arthropoda > Malacostraca > Decapoda > Parastacidae > Cherax > Cherax quadricarinatus. The sequence goes on along the minus strand of NC_069404.1, from coordinate 89,737,251 downwards.
AAGTTACTTTTAATTTTTTGAAGAAAAAGTGAGTTTAAAAATCTATCAAACCTAAAATTTTTATTTTATTATAAGTGACAATATTATAAACAACAATATGTCAAATTCATAATAATAATAATTATTAATAAAGAAAAGTAAAAAATTTCCTAATCTAGTATTTATAAAAACTTTCCTAACTTGGCGTCCCAACTTTATGACGGAAACTTGGCGTCGGTCGCTGGTGTACAAGTATTTGAGACTGTGGCATCATACGGGCAGAGCCACTGTGTCCTGGAGTAAAGACAATCGTACTATGACAACACTGTCATTTATACATGGCCTCCTCGTCACCTCAGGCTGACGTGCAAGTATGTGATGTGAGGGCGACGGGTCGTGTGTTAGTCCCCGCGACTCTCAAAAAAACTCGCATTGTTAAGAAATATCTTTTTACACAGTCAAAATGCGTCTTTCTCATTCGATCCGAAAGAAGAATTTGCCATTATGTAAAATACATGAGAGATTGTGATTACGAAACTAAGCAAGGAGCATGTGAGCCACACGCCAGACTTGATGCTCGCCACACACACCACCAGACTTGAAGCTTACCACACACACCACCAGACTTAAAGCTCACCACTCACATCAACAGATTTGAAGCTCGCCACACATACCAGCGGACTTGAAGCTTGCCACACACACACACCATCAACTGGAAGCTCGCCACGCACCACCAGTCATGAAGCTCGCCACACACCACCAGACTTGAAGCTTGCCACACACACCATCGACTTGAAGCTCGCCACACACACTCACACACACACACACCAGACTTGAAGCTCGCCACACACACACACACACACCAGACTTGAAGCTCGCCACACACACCACATACATAATGTCTGCACTACCCAAGGTGAATATTAGGTCCAGTCACGCAGGTTCATCCTCTCCTCTCTCTCTGGCAGTGTCCTTTACGTGTTGGTACATGAGCTTCTCCAGTACCACCTCCATCATCTTAGTCCTCCATGTTTCTGGGCCTCCATGTGGCTCCAGGTTTCTGCAGTCGATTTCTTTGTGGTTGAAGTCGCCCATAATCTGCAGCTTTGACCTGCTTGTGTGGGCCCTTCTGGCCACTTCAGTCAGTGTGTCAACCATTGCTCTATTACTCTCATCATAATCTTGCCTTGGCCTCCTGCTGTTCCGTGGTGGGTTATACATCACTGCAATTACCACCTTGGGATCCCCAGACTGAAGTGTTCCTATTATGTAGTCTCTTGCTTCTCCTCTGTCTCTTCTCTCCAACTCATCAAACTTTCATCTGTTTTTGATGAGCAGTGCCACTCCAGCACCCCCTCTGTTCCCTCTGTCTTTTCTCAGTATCTGTTACCCCGTTGGAAAGATGGCATCAGGTATCTCTGTGAACTTGGTTTCTGTAAGAGCTATGATATCCTGTGATGCCTCTTTGACTCTTTTGTGCCACTCCTCCCACTTGTTCGTTATTCCATCAGCGTTGGTATACCATACCTTAAGTTTCCTCTCCACCACTGTGCTCTGGGGGTTCTGGGAGGGTGGGGGACCTGGAAGTCTGCTGTGGGATTCTACAGTTTAGTGTTGTGGGGGGGGGCCTGTAAGTGTGGATTGTGGTTTGTGTTGGGATAGCATGTTTGGTTGTGGGGTTCCAGTGGTGGTTCTGTGTGTGCCTGCATTTGTTGCTCTGCCCTGCTCTCTTTGTCCTCTGTTGTTTCTGTCTTTATCTCTCCTCCTGGCCCCTTTCACTTCTGTGCCCTCTCCCTCAGATGTTGTCGTTCTGATCTGGTTCTGTCTCTGTCTAGGAACACCCTGCTGTATGTTGGCAATTCCTTCAGCTGTGATTTCTCTTGCCTGTTCCTGTTTTGCACTGCTTCTGTCCTGAAAATCAGCTTGACTGGCCAGTTTCTCTCTTTCGAATACCCGCCTACTCTCTGAAAATTTACTATCTCATTCATGTCGTCCACGCCTATTTCTTTGATGATGTTTTCCATCTACCGTTTTTCCTCCTGCCATCTTTCATTGTGTGTTCTTCCCTTGCTCTCCTGAAGTCCATGGATAAACACTGGCTTTTCACTTTCCTCCCTCCATTTCCTCTCATGCAGTGTCTCTGGGACCCGTTTGTACATGGCCATTGTTTCCCTTAATTTTACCTGTAGCTCTTGGTGACATGGTAGTGCCTCTGCATGGAACCTGCCCCCCTCTGTGCCTTCTCGCCCTCCCCTGCTGCTATTCTTGCTCCCAACTGCCCTTCACCTTCGCTCCTCGGCCCTCCTTAATGGGCTGATAGGGCTGTAGTGTAAGTTGTGTCTCCTTCCTTTCTGTTTGGCTCCTCGTTCAGTAGGGGTGTACCTGCTTCAGATGCTATGTCTCCTCTGGTCAGTAGCCCTGTAACTCGCTTCAGCCTGTTTACCTCATATTCTAGGGCCCTTATCCTGGCTTCTGCGGCTTCAAATTGTGACTCCCATTTCTTCCTCTCCACATCCATCCTCTCTGCCATTTTCGCAGAAAACTCTGCTTCCATCCTCTTCTCCATTTTTGCATCAAACTCACCTAGTTTGCCCTCCCGCTCTTGCTCCATTCTTTTTCCACTCTTGTGTGTGTGTGTGTGTGTGTGTGTGTGTGTGTGTGTGTGTGTGTGTGTGTGTGTGTGTGTGTGTGTGCACGTGTGTGTGTGCACGTGTGTGTGTGCACGTGTGTGTGTGTGTGTGTATATAGGTGTGTGTATAGATGTGTGTTTATAGGTGTGTGTGTGTGTGTGTGTGTAGGTTTGTTTGTGTGTATGTGTGTGTGTGTGTGTATACGTGTGTATGTGTGTGTGTGTGTGTGTACGTGTGTATGTGTGTGTGTGTGTGTGTGTGTGTGTGTGGAAACACTTATCTCTTATTGTATTTATCACAACACTGCTTTATATTAGTGGTATTGTGCACTGTCATGTCTGCTACCATCACCAGTGTGGGAAACAAGCAGGTTGCAACACTAGGGTTCGAAACAGTAAATGTATAAAAGGCATTCAGCATGAAGTTATAAATAAAAACAATAGATCAGGTCAGCAAACAAAGGGGGACAGCAGAGGGCAGCAAGGGACTAGCTTCCTTAAGGTTTACTATACTAATAGCAGGAGTGTAAGAAATAAGATAGATGAGCTAAGATTAATTGCAAGTGCAGGAAACATAGATATTATTGCTATAACAGAGACCTGGCTCAATCTGAAAGATAGATGCCCTCTGAATGTCACATACAAGGCTATAAATTACTCCACACTGACAGGGTCAACAGGAAAGGTGGTGGAGTAGCGATGTATGTCAGAGACAATATAAATTGTTGTGTTAGACAAGATATAAAATTAGAAGCGCCAGCCACTGAATCTGTTTGGTTACAGCTTCTCGAGGGCCGAGAAAAACTAATTTTGGGTGTGATTTACAGGGCCCCAAATCTTGATAGGGAGTGTGGTAAACTTCTATGGGACGAAATTCGTAAGGCATCTACAAACGAAAATGTTGTGCTAATGGGAGATTTCAACTATAGACAGATTGACTGGAGCAATTTGACAGGAAATTTAGAGTCAGATGACTTTCTTGATACGATCCAGGATTGTTTTTTAAAACAGTTTGTGACAGAGCCAACTAGGGGAAATAACCTCCTTGACTTGGTTCTTGCCAGTAGGGAAACACTAATTAATAATCTTGAGGTTAATGATGAGCTTGGGGAAAGTGATCACAAATCACTCAGTTTTAATATATCATGGAATTCCCCTAATAATGGCAATCAAGTCTCTGTCCCTGATTTTCCGCTTGGCTGATTTCATAGGACTGAAAAATTACTTGGGTGGGCTGAACTGGAATGACCTGACTAAGGGTCAGGTAGGTGGTGATGGATGCCGATATGACGCTTTCCAGGGCATAGTTCTAGCTCCTCAGTCAAATTATGTTCCAAATAGGGAAATCAGATCAAACAAAAATGATCCTAAATAGATGAACAATAGATTAAAATATCTAATTGGTCAAAGAGAGGCATATATAGGCAAATCAAAAGAGGAGAGGGGCAATTAAGAAATCGATATATTCAGTTAAAGAGAGAAATAAAAAAAAGGAATTAGAAAAAACAAAAAGAGATTATGAGGTTAAAGTTGCAAGAGATTCGAAGACTAACCCAAAAGGATTCTTTCAGGTATACAGAAGTAAGATCAGGGACAAGATAGGCCCACTCAAAAGTTCCTCGGGTCAGCTCACTGACAGTGATAAGGAAATGTGTAGAAGTTTTAACACATACTTCCTCTCAGTTTTTACACATGAGGATACCAGCGATATTCCAGAAATGATAAATTATGTGGAACAGGACGATAATAAACTGTGCACTATTAGGGTCACAAGTGACATGGTCCTTAGGCAAATAGATAAATTTAAAACCTAACAAATCCCCAGGCCCTGATGAACTGTATGCAAGGGTTCTAAAGGAATGTAAAGAGGAGCTTAGCACACCTTTGGCTAATCTTTTCAATATATCACTACAAACTGGCATGGTGCCAGATAAGTGGAAAATGGCGAATGTGATACCTATTTTCAAAGCAGGTGACAGGTCCTTAGCTTCGAACTATAGACCAATAAGCCTAACCTCTATAGTGGGAAAATTTATGGAATCAATAATTGCCGAGGCAGTTCGTAGCCACCTTGAAAAGCATAAATTAATCAACGAATCTCAGCATGGTTTTACAAAGGGGCGTTCCTGCCTTACGAATTTGTTAACTTTTTTCACTAAGGTATTTGAGGAGGTAGATCATGGTAATGAATATGATATTATGTACATGGACTTCAGTAAGGCTTTTGACAGGGTCCCACATCAGAGACTATTGAAGAAAATTAAGGCACGTGGAATTAGGAGGAGAAATTTTTTCCTGGATAGAGGCATGGTTGACTAATAGGCAGCAGAGAGTTTGCATAAATGGAGAGAAATCAGAGTGGGGAAGCGTCATGAGCGGTGTTCCACAGGGGTCAGTGTTGGGCCCCCTGTTGTTCACAATATACATAAACGACATAGATGAGGGCATAAAGAGCGACATCAGCAAGTTTGCCGATGACACCAAAATAGGCCGTCGAATTCATTCTGACGAGGACATTAGAGCACTCCAGGAAGATTTGAGTAGACTGATGCAGTGGTCGGAGAGGTGGCAGATGCAGTTTAATATAGACAAATGCAAAGTTCTAAATGTTGGACAGGACAATAACCATGCCACATATAAACTAAATAATGTAGATCTTAATATTACGGATTGCGAAAAAGATTTAGGAGTTCTGGTTAGCAGTAATCTGAAACCAAGACAACAGTGCATAAGTGTTCGCAATAAAGCTAATAGAATCCTTGGCTTTATATCAGAAGCATAAATAATAGGAGTCCTCAGGTTGTTCTTCAACTCTATACATCCTTGGTTAGGCCTCATTTAGATTATGCTGCACAGTTTTGGTCACCGTATTACAGAATGGATATAAATGCTCTGGAAAATGTACAAAGGAGGATGACAAAGTTGATCCCATGTATCAGAAACCTTCCCTATGAGGATAGACTAAGGGCCCTGAATCTTCACTCTCTAGAAAGACGTAGAATTAGGGGGGATATGATTGAGGTGTATAAATGGAAGACAGGAATAAATAAAGGGGATGTAAATAGTGTGCTGAAAATTTATCTAGCCTAGACAGGACTCGCAGCAATGGTTTTGAGTTAGAAAAATTCAGATTCAGGAAGGATATAGGAAAGTACTGGTTTGGTAATAGAGTTGTGGATGAGTGGAACAAACTCCCAAGTACAGTTATAGAGGCCAGAACGTTGTGTAGCTTTAAAAATAGGTTGGATAAATACATGAGTGGGTATGGGTGGGTGTGAGTTGGACCTGATTAGCTTGTGCTACCAGGACGGTTGCCGTGTTCCTCCCTTAAGTCAAGGTGACCTGACCTGACTAGGTTGGGTGCATTGGCTTAAGCCGGTAGGAGACTTGGACCTGCCTCGCATGGGCCAGTAGGCCTGCTGCAGTGTTCCTTCGTTCTTATGTTCTTATGTTACGTTCATCATTCTCACCAGTGCTGTGTTCATCATTCTCACCAGTGCTACGTTCATCATTCTCACCAGTGCTGTGTTCATCATTTTCACCAGTGCTGTGTTCATCATTCTCACCAGTGCTACGTTCATCATTCTCACCAGTGCTACGTTCATCATTCTCACAAGTGTTGCGTTCACCAGTGCTACGTTCATCATTCTCACCAGTGCAACGTTCATCATTCTCACCAGTGCTCCGTTCGGTAAAGTATTTCCGTCGTTCCTGTTTATTTAGGTTGTGTGAATAGATATGACTGGCAGTGAAAGTTGTGAGTACTTTCTCCAGGTATGTAGTATTACCTGCCTTGTTAGTGTGCGCAGATACTCACGTCTGGACAGTAATACTTCTCTATATATTCTTGTCATTTCCTTGGCATTTCATGCATGGAGAGTCTTAGTTGTATAGTCTATCATGCTTGGAGAGTTTACAACCTATCATGCTTGGAGAGTTTACAACCTATCATGCTTGGAGAGTTTACAACCTATCATGCTTGGAGAGTTTACAACCTATCATGCTTGGAGAGTTTACAGCCTATCATGCTTGGAGAGTTTACAGCCTATCATGCTTGGAGAGTTTACAGCCTATCATGCTTGGAGAGTTTACAGCCTATCACGCTTGGAGAGTTTACAGCCTATCATGCTTTTAGATTCTTAGTTATATAGCGCATCATGCTTGCAGTCTCAGTTATACAGTCTATCATGCCTACAGTCTCAGTTATACAGTCTATCATGCTTGCAGTCTCAGTCATACAGCCTATCATGCTACAGTCTCAGTCATACAGTCTATCATGCTTGCAGTCTCAGTTATACAGCCTATCATGCCTACAGTCTCAGTTATACAGTCTATCATGCCTACAGTCTCAGTTATACAGTCTATCATGCTTGCAGTCTCAGTCATACAGCCTATCATGCCTACAGTCTCAGTCATACAGTCTATCATGCTTGCAGTCTCAGTTATACAGCCTATCATGCCTACAGTCTCAGTTATACAGTCTATCATGACTACAGTCTCAGTTATACAGTCTATCATGCCTACAGTCTCAGTTATACAGTCTATCATGCCTATAGTCTCAGTTATACAGTCTATCAGCCTACAGTCTCAGTTATACAGTCTATCATGCCTACAGTCTCAGTTATACAGTCTATCATGACTACAGTCTCAGTTATACAGTCTATCATGCCTATAGTCTCAGTTATACAGTCTATCATGCCTACAGTCTCAGTTATACAGTCTATCATGCCTACAGTCTCAGTTATACAGTCTATCATGACTACAGTCTCAGTTATACAGTCTATCATGACTACAGTCTCAGTTATACAGTCTATCATGCCTACAGTCTCAGTTATACAGTCTATCATGCTACAGTCTCAGTTATACAGTCTATCATGACTACAGTCTCAGTTATGCAGTCTATCATGCCTATAGTCTCAGTTATACAGTCTATCATGCCTACAGTCTCAGTTATGCAGTCTATCATGCCTATAGTCTCAGTTATGCAGTCTATCATGCCTATAGTCTCAGTTATACAGTCTATCATGACTACAGTCTCAGTTATACAGTCTATCATGCCTACAGTCTCAGTTATACAGTCTATCATGACTACAGTCTCAGTTATACAGTCTATCATGCCTACAGTCTCAGTTATACAGTCTATCATGCCTACAGTCTCAGTTATACAGTCTATCATGACTACAGTCTCAGTTATACAGTCTATCATGACTACAGTCTCAGTTATACAGTCTATCATGCCTACAGTCTCAGTTATACAGTCTCAGTTATACAGTCTCAGTTATACAGTCTATCATGCCTACAGTCTCAGTTATACAGTCTATCATGACTACAGTCTCAGTTATACAGTCTATCATGCTTACAGTCTCAGTCATACAGTCTATCATGCCTACAGTCTCAGTCATACAGTCTATCATGCCTACAGTCTCAGTCATACAGTCTATCATGCCTACAGTCTCAGTTATACAGTCTATCATGCCTACAGTCTCAGTCATACAGTCTATCATGCCTACAGTCTCAGTCATACAGTCTATCATGCCTACAGTCTCAGTCATACAGTCTATCATGCCTACAGTCTCAGTCATACAGTCTATCATGCCTACAGTCTCAGTTATACAGTCTGTCATGCCTACAGTCTCAGTCATACAGTCTATCATGCCTACAGTCTCAGTCATACAGTCTATCATGCTACAGTCTCAGTCATACAGTCTATCATGCCTACAGTCTCAGTCAATACAGTCTATCATGCCTACAGTCTCAGTTATACAGTCTATCATGCCTACAGTCTCAGTTATACAGTCTATCATGACTACAGTCTCAGTTATACAGTCTATCATGACTACAGTCTCAGTTATACAGTCTATCATGACTACAGTCTCAGTTATACAGTCTATCATGACTACAGTCTCAGTTATACAGTCTATCATGACTACAGTCTCAGTTATACAGTCTATCATGACTACAGTCTCAGTTATACAGTCTATCATGCCTACAGTCTCAGTTATACAGTCTATCATGCGTACAGTCTCAGTCATACAGTCTATCATGCCTACAGTCTCAGTTATACAGTCTATCATGCCTACAGTCTCAGTTATACAGTCTATCATGACTACAGTCTCAGTTATACAGTCTATCATGACTACAGTCTCAGTTATACAGTCTATCATGACTACAGTCTCAGTTATTACAGTATATCATGCCTACAGTCTCAGTTATACAGTCTATCATGCCTACAGTCTCAGTTATACAGTCTATCATGCCTACAGTCTCAGTCATACAGTCTATCATGCTTGAAGAGTCTTTGTTATACATCCCATCATCATTCTTGAAGGTGTAATAATATCATTGTGTTCTTTCAACATAAACTCTTCAGAAACATCTCACTTCCAGTCTCTTCACTTCCTTCTGGCTTAGCGCTTCTTTTTGATTATAATAATAATAATAATAATAATAATAATAATAATAATTCATTTCCTTCCTCCGCTATGTTCAATTATTTGATTACTTCCTTTGTATTATTCCTTATTTTTATTATTTATTCGATTGTTTTTTGATATCGAAGAGGAATATATTCTTATTGTATGTCAATTGTTTCTGTGTGTTACTGGTAGAAAAACTTGGTCCTTCATGGACGCTACTCTCCTAGTCACTGCCGTAGCATCTGCCCAGGACGATGCAGCTATATGATTTATGTCTGTGTCGGAGTTCAACGGACAAGTGAAGTAGTAGCAGGAACAACACACACAGGAAGAAGCATTCTTGAGGTTCCCCAGCGCTTGGGCTTAGTGCCTAAAGCTGGGGTGTGGCTCCTAAAGGATACTGCAGTGCTTGCTGCCTTTGTGCCTCCTGACATGGTCTGCTGCTATGCAGCTGCCACACCCTTCGAGCCCAGTGTAGGCGGGGTTTGTGGCAGTCCAAGGTGCCTAGCTTCTCCCTCCGAGCCCCGGGTGGGCGGGGAATGGGGCTAGGCCTGGGGACAGCTTGTCCCAGAACACATTTGTCTGAGACACTCCCTCGGCAGGGAACCAAGGCCGGGCCACCTCTCGGAAAAGGCGCGGGACAGACAATTATACCGGCGAATCTACAACAGAACCGAACCTATGTCTGTGTCAGCTATGAGACAGAGAGAAAGAACTGGGGTGAGAACTGTGCTTCGTGGAACACAACTTGAATGGAAACAACGCAGATTTTATTTTCTTCACTATTCTTCTTAAAGTCCTGATTGCTTTTTTGAAGGTTGAAGATCCATCTGCCAACTTTCCCGTGTATTATTGCCCACTTGTTTTTGTGCTTTTTTGCACTTGTTTTTCCCTTTTCCCACCCTTGAAAATAAGAAGGTACCTGGGTGTTGGGCCGATGTTTGGGTAGCACCCCGGGGTTTGGGTTTAATAAAAATTTTAAAACAAGGCTGAAATGACCCAAGGCCCTGCATAAAAATGGTTTTACCTTTTTAAAATGTTTTGCCAAAATAAAAAAGGGTTGTGTATAATATTACTTCTTAATTCATTTCGTTTCCCCTCCTTGTTTCCCCCCGGAGGATAAGTTCTGCTTTTTTAAAAAGACAAAGAGACCCGCTTTCAAGTTTTATACTAGGTATGGCCCCGCTCTCAAACCTCGGGTGCCTCTCTTTTAAGTTCCCACCCCCTTTATTTAGTGACTAAAAGTGAACCAAGTTTTTTCGCCCTGCAACACTGGTTTTCCCGGGGAGGGGTTTTTACCTTTTCCCCCCTGCAACAAGGGTTTCCCGGGGCCCGGTTTACCTTTTCCCCTGAAAACCCTGGTACTACCGGGAGGGTTTGTATCTGTCCCCCTGCAACACTGGTTACCTGGACGTGTACCTGTCTCCCTCCCAAAAATGGTATCCCTTGGGTTTTTTGTCCCGGTCTCCCGCAACATGGCCCTACCTGGACATTGTACTTGTCTCCCTGAAAACATGGCCCTTCCCTGGACGGTTTTTACCTGTCTCCCTGAAACATGGTCCCCTCCCCCCGGACGTGTACCTGTCCCCCTGAAAACACTGGAAATCCCTGGGGGGTGTACCTGTTACCGCAAAAATTTGGGTTTCTACTGGGGGGTTTGTACCTGTTCCCTCAAAAATGGTCCAACTGGGAGGGTTTGTACCTGTCTCCGAACCTGGAAATTTCCCTGGCTTTTTGAAACCTGTCCCCCTTTGAAAACACGGGATTTCCCGGGGAGGGTTTTACCTTTCCCCCTGAAAACATTTGGTACTACCGGACGGTTTCCTGTTTCCCTGCAAAAATGGTATTTACGGGGACGGTGTACCTGCCCCCTCCCAACACTGGCCCTTTCCGGGAGGGGTTTTGTACCCTTTTCCCCCTGCAAAATGGTCCTACCTGGACGGTTGTTTGTCTCCCTGAAACACTGGTCCTCCCCTGGGGGTTTGTACTGCCTCCCTGAAACCCTTTTTTATACTGGACGGTGTACCCTGTCCCCGTGCAACACTGGTACCCCCGGGGCGGTGTACCTTTTCCCCCCGGGAACACTGGTATCCCGGGGGACGGGGGCCTGTCTCCCGGGAAAACACTGTTCCTACCTGGGGCTTTTGTCCCCTTTTCCCCCTGCAACATGGTACTCCCCCTTGGACGGTTTTTTTTTTACCTGTTCCCTGCAGACTGTTACAAACCTGGACGGGGGTACCTGTTTTCCCTCCCAACGTGGCAAAACTGGCGGTGTCCCTGTCTCCCTGAAACCCGGGTTTACTCCCTGGACGGTGTACCTGTCCCCCTGAAAAACACTGGCCCTACCTGAACGGTTTTACTTTTCTCCCTGAAACCCACAGGTCCTACCTGGAGGGGTTTTGGTTTTTCCCCCTGAAAACACTGGTAATCCCTGGTTGGTGTTACTGTCTCCTTTGCAAAACGGGTTTCCTCCCCTGGACGGTTTTTTAACCTGTTTTCCCTCCCAACATGGTATACCGGGGACGGTGTTACCGGGTCTCCCTGAAAAACACTGGTCCTCCGGGGCCGGTTTACCTGTTTCCCTGAAAAACACTGGTACTAACTGTACGGGGGACCTGTCCCCCGGAAACCCTTTGGTTTACTACCTGGCGGTTTTACCTGTCCCCCCTGCAAAAATTGGTCCTCCTGAGGGTGTCCCTTTTGTCTCCTCCCAACAAGGGTTTAAACTCCCTGGACGATGTCCCTGTTCCCCGGGAACATTGGTCCCCCTTTGGAGGGTTTGTCCCTTGTCCCCTTTGCAAACTGTTTATCCCTGGAGGGTTTGAAACCGTTTCCTGAACATTGGCCCTCCGGGGACGGTGTGCTGTTTCCCTGCAAACCATGGTCCTACCTGGGGGGGGTTTTTGTACCTTTTCCCTGAAAACATTGGTCCTCCCGGGGGAGGGTTTTTGGGTAGGTGCCCCCTGAAAAAATTTGGGTACACTGGATGGTTGTACCCGTTTCCCTGCAACAGGGGTCCTCCCTGGAGGGTGTACCTGTTCCCTGCAACACTGGTGCTACCTTTTACGGTGTCCGGTTTCCCTGGCAACACTGCCTTTATCGGGAGGGTTTTGTACCTGTCCCCCTGCAACACTGGTACTCCCTGGAGGGTTTTGTCCTTTTCCCCCTGAAACATGGTTTACTATCTGGACGGTGTACCTGTCCCCCTGAAACACGGGGCCCTACCTGGACGGTGTTAACCTGTTCCCTGCAACACGGGGTACTCCGGGACGGTGACCTGTCTCCCCTGAAAAAGGATTTGGTCCTACCGGGAGGGTTTTGCCCCTGTCTCCCTCCCAAAAACTGGCCCTACCTCTAGGGGTGTACCTGTTCCCTGAAACCATGGTCCTTCCTTGACGGTGTACCTGTCCCCCTGAACACTGGCCCTCCCTGGATGGTTTTACCTGTTCCCTCCCAACATTGGGTTATTTACCTGGAGGGGTTTACCTCTCCCCCTTTTGCAACACTGGCCCTTTGCCTGGATGGTGTCCCCTTGTCCCCCTGCAACACTGGTCGTACCTGGATGGTTGTCCTGTCCCCCTGCACCACGGGGTATTTACCGGGGACGGTGCCCTTTTCTCTCTGAAAGCCTGGTCCACGGGACGGATCACCTTTTCTCCCTGCAACATTGGCCCTTTCCCCTGGAGGGTTGAAAACCTGTGTCAATGCAACACGGGGTTTTTTCCCTGGTGGTGTACCTGTCCCCCTAAAAACACGGGGCCTTCCCTGGATGGTGTACCTGGCCCCTTTGAAACACTGGCCCTTCCCTGGAGGGTTTGTCCCCTGTCTCCCTGCAACAGGGCCCTGCCGGGTTTGGTGTACCTTTTTCCCCCGGGAACCACTGGAAACCCCTGGAGGGGTTTGTACCTTTTTCCCCCTGCAAAAGGGTTTCCTACCTGGATGGTGTACCTTTTCCCGGAAACCCACTGGTCTACCTGGGGGTTTGTACCGGTTTCCCTGCAACACTATTTACTACCTGGACGGTTGTACCTTTTTCTCCTGCAACATTTGGTCCTACCTGGAGGTGTACCTGTTCCCCTGAAACACTAGTATTTACCGGGGACTTTTTGTACTGTCCCCCTCCCAAACCCTATTTACTACTGGAGGTGTACCGTCTCCTTGCAACTTGGTAAGACCTCCGAGGATTGAAATTTAAATTAGCGTGATAGTAAACCCCAATTCTGTGGAACCAAACGTCTTAGTGAGGGAACCCTTTAAGGGAAATCCTTGACGATTTCCTCATTGGTTTTGTAGTCTACCAGCTAAGGCTGACATGCTTAGTCTCCAGCTCGAGGGAAAACCTGTACAGTGCAAATGACGGCATTATGCCCCCCTCCCCCCCAAACGGGACCAAAAAAAAAAAAAACCACATCCCATGAAAATTTTTAATGTTTATAAAAATTTTTGCACACTTACGGGGTTTTTAAAAAACTTGATGCGGGTTCCTTTACTCTTAGTCAAACCCCTCGGTGTGGAAAAGACTCCCCCATAAAATTTTTTGAGGGTTTGGGTAGGTTTTTAAATTCCATGCCTCATGTTGAGCGGGCCCCCCCGCCGCGGGGGGAAAACAAATTTCCCTTTGCCTAGAAAACTTTTTTCACTATTGACCCGAGGTTCTCAATAGAGTTTAGGTCTGGGGAAATTCCCCGGGGGCCAGTCTTTTAAAGAACCTCACTTCAGTTTTTAAAGGGTCACTGAAAAAGATTTGGCAGTTTTAAAAGACGTTGCACGTTTTTGCAAAAAAAACTGTAGCCCCACACTTCCCCAAACGCCCCCAAGTAAATTTGTAAACAAAACCCCCAGGAAATTTTTAGTGGTTGATAAAACTGGTTTTTGGAAAACACAATGAGTTCAAAAATTTCCAGAGACTGAAACACGGGCCCAAAACCATGAGTGAGTTTTGGGGTGTTTGGTGGTCCCGGGAGTTTGTAGCGTGGGATCCCCGGTGCCCCCCCTTTTGGGTCGGTAAAAGTCCCATATTCCCGGGGAAAACGGGTAAAGGTTGCTTCATCACCCCAAAAAGAAATTCAGACCACTTTTGGGAGGTTTCCCCACTGAAGATATTTCTTTGCTTAATAAACCCCTTCCGTTTTTTCCCTGTGGCTTGGAGAGGATCGGTTTTAAAACCGGGGTGGTGATATGTACCCATTTTCTGAACACGTCTTTTAAACAGTTTTTTAAAGGGGAACCTCTGGAGAAGAATGTGGGTTTTTTTCATTCAGTTTTTCTAGCAGTTATCTTCAAAACAGTTAAGATACAAAACGTTTGTCTTCTTCGGGGGGTGGGCCAAAGGTTTGGCGGGGACGGAACTCGACACCCCCCACCAGCCTTGAAATGCTGAACCCATTTTCCTCATAAACGTCACACACCCCTTTTCTCAACTGTTTTTTCTTTCTGCTCCCACAGCTTTGTAAAACCCCTATGTTTTGGTTTTTAGTTTGGGTTTGTTAAAGATTTCCTTTTTCCCCCTAACCCAAACATGTATAGCCAAAAAACCCAAAGAAAAACCACCGGACAAAAGATGGGATGGATGAGAAAATTAAAGTGTAAATTTTTCCCCCACAGAAAAATTTCCACGTGAGCATGAGGGTACTTTGGAGTGTGGGGGCCCAAGGCCGTGACCCATGAAAACCCGGTGCTACCCGGCATAATGCCCGGGCAAAAAAAAGACCCCCCGGTTTTGTGGGGCGTTTTGATTATCGCCCGGCTTTTATGCCGAGGCGCCCCACCCGGCTTAATGGCGTGACTGCTTTTTAAATTTGTACCAGCTCGAGGGACACTACTTTTAGTCCCCTTGATCAGGTGACACTACTGAAAATCTACCCGTTAGGCTGACATATTTGTAGTCTACCAGCTCAGACGGGACATCCCTGTAGTCTACCAGATCAGGCTGACACTACTGCAGTCTACCAGTCAGGGGAAAATAAAAACCCAAAAATTTGCAGTTAAGTGATCCTTTTTTGACAACTTTTCACCCCCCACATGGGCTTTTTAAAAGGTCACACAAGGATCTACGGGGGTTTGGGAAAGGTACGAGAGTTTTTATAGCCTTTTTTGAGGTCAGGGGGGAAAATTGCTGCATCTGATGATTTTAACCGGGGGGGGTTTTATAGAGTTTTGGGGGGTAGTTTGGGCCCAGGGTTTATTGGACAAGGGGTTTGATTTAGACCTTCTGCAGTGTTCTATGTTTTATGTGGGATGCGATAAAGGAAGTTTCTTGGCGAGTGGTTCAGCTATTTTATAGAAGCCATTGTTCTGGTTGAAATTGTTGGTTGTAGAGTTTAGCGATGATTCCCCGGATTTTTGTATTGGTGTTTTTTCTGTGGCTATAAAATCTTAGTTCTTGTGTGACTTTAAAAGCCCACGGGGTGGGGGAAACGTTTTTCAATAAAGGATCAATTTTTTACTGCATTTGTTTTATATTTCCTTTGTGCGGGTTTTTTTACCTTTAATTCTACCACTCAAAGGGACAACTGTAGTCTACCAGATTTAGGGCACCCATGCCCGTTAAAGTACGGCTGGGCACTACGTAGCTACCAGTCAGGCAGATTTCTGCTGTAGTTTTACCGCTCAGACCGGGCCCCTACTGTGGGCTACCCCGCTCGGTTGACACTATGTAGTCTCCCCGGGTCAAAGGGTTTACACTACTGTAGTCTACCAGGGTTTATTGACACTTTTGCCTACCCGCCCCACTGACACTACTGTGTCTACCCGCTCAGGCGGTAGACGAAGTTTGTGATGGAATATGGGCATGAAAATGGAAAAAACCCTTCTGTGTGATGGATTTTGCAGTGAAACACCATCCTGTGTGGGTGGATTTTGGGGCAGTGAAACACCCCTCCGTGTGATGGATTTTGGGCAGGGGAAAAAAAACCATCTGTGTGATGGATTTTGGCCGGGGAAAACCACCTGTTTTGATGGTTTTTGGGCCGTGAAAACCCTCCTGTTTTGATGGATTTTTTAAAAGGTGAAACCCATTCTGTGTGTTTAATTTTTTTCAGTGAAAACCATCCGGGGTGATGGATTTTGCCAGTAAACTCCATCCTGTTTTGATGGAAATTTTTACAGTGAAACACCCCCCTGGGGAGGGGTTTTGACAGTGGAAAACCCCCATCCTTTTGGATGGGTTTTTTACGTTGAAACACCAATTTCCCGTGTGATGGTTTTTGAAGTGAAAACACCCCCTGGGGGGATGGGAATTTTGACAGTGAAAAAACCATCCTTTTTTTGTGATGGATTTTGACAGTTTTAAACACCCTCCTGTGTGAAAGGATTTTGACGTGAAACACCAATCCTGTGTGATGGATTTTGACGTGGAAAAAACCCTCCTGTGGATGGATTTTGCCAAATGAAAAAACCTCCTGGTGATGGATTTTGCCAGTTTAAACACCATCCCGGGGTGATGGATTTTGACAGGTGAAACACCATCCCGTGTGATGGATTTTGACAGTGGGAAAAAACCCCCTGTGTGATGGAAAAAAAAAATAAAAATGGAAAATCATCCTGTGTGATGGAAAATAAAATGACACCCACCTGTGTGATGGAAAATAACAATGAAAAAACCTCCTTTTGTGATGGAAAATTTAAAGGGACACACCATCCGTGTGAGGGAAAAAATAACAGTGAAACACCATCCTGTTGTGATGGAAAATAACAGTGAAAAAACCATTCCTTTTTGTTTATGGAATATAACAGTTTGGGCACACCCTTTCCCGTGTGATGGAATTTTCCCCGTGGGCCCCACCATCCCGTGTGATGGAATATAAAAAGTGAAACACCATCCTGTGTGATGGGAAAATAACTTTACACACCATCCTGTGTGATGGAATATAGCCCGTGAAAACCCCAACCTGTGTGATGGAAAATAACAGGGGAAACACCAATCCTGTTTTGGGTGGAAAATAACAGTGAAACACCATCCCTTTTGTGAGGAATAAACCAGTGACACACCCCTCCTTGGTGATGGAAAATTTTTTAAAATGAACACCATCCTGTGGGTTGGGGAAAATAAAAAAGGGGACACACCATCCCGTGTGTGGAAAAATAACGTTTAAACCAAACCCTCCTTTTGTGAAGGAATATAACAGGAAACCCGATCCCGTGTGAAGGAAATAAACAGTTTAAACCAATTTTTGTTTTGATGGAATATAACCGTGACCTTTCCCTCCTTTTTGTGATGGAAAAATAACAGGTGGGAAAAACCATCCTGTTGTTTATGGAATATAAAAAGTGAAAAAACCATCCTGTGTGATGGAAAAATAACAGTGACAACCCTCCCGTGTGATGGAAATCCCCCGGGCACACCCAAACCCGGGTGATGGAATATAAAACAGGGACCACCTCCCGTGTGAGGAATATAACAGTGGAAAAACCATCCTGTGTTGGGTGGAATTAAAAACAATGACACCCATCCTGTGGATGGAAATAACAGTGAACCATCCTGTGTTTATGGAATATAAAAAGGGGAAACACCATCCCGTGTGATGGAATTTTAAAAAAGTGAAAACACCATCCTGTGTGAAGGAATTAACAGTGACACCAAACCCTCCTGTGTGATTGGGGGAAAAAACAGTGAAACACCTCCCGTGTGATGGAATATAACAGTGACCCCACCATCCCGTGTGAGGAATATAACAGTGAAACACATCCTGTGTGATGGGAAAAATTTAAAAGTGACCCCACCATCCTGTGTGAAAGGAAAATAACATTTACACACCTCCCGTGTGATGGAATATAAAGTGGGAAATCCCAAAAACCTTGGGGGTGATGGAATATAACCCTTGAAACACCATCCGGGGTGATGGAATATAACAGTGGAAAAAACCCCCTCCTGTGTGATGGAATATAACAGTGAAAAAACCATCCCGTGTGTTGGGTTTTTACAGTGAAACACCCCCTCCTGTGTGATGGATTTTTCCAGTGAAACCCCCATCCTGGGGTGATGGATTTTTACAGTGAAAACCCTTTCCTGTGTGGGTTTTTATTTTGAAAGTGAAAACACATCCGTTTTGATGGAATTTTAAAAGTGAAAAACCCTTTCCTTTTGGGGGAGGAATATAACAGTGAAACACCCTCCCGTTGTGATGGGAATATTAAAAGTGAAACACCATCCGGGGTGATGGGGGGGGTTTTAAAAGTGAAACCCCCCATCCCGTGTGATGGAATATAAAAAATGCACACCATCTGGGTTTGGGAAATTTTTAACCGTGAAAAAACACCATCCCGTTTTGGGTGGAATAAAACAGGTGAAACCCCCACCCGTTTGTGGAAATTAAGTGCACCCCATCCTGTGTGAAGGAATTTTAACAGTGGAAAACCCTCCCGGGTGATGGAATATAACAGTGAACACCCTCCTGTGTGATGGAATATAACAGTGAAAAAACCATCCCGTGTGGGAAAATAACAGTGACACACCAAACCTGTGTGATGGAATAAAACTATGAAACACCATCCTGTGTGATGGAAAAATAACAGTTTAAAACCTTTCCCGGGGTGAGAATATAAAAGTTTAAACACCAATTTCCCGGGTTGATGGAATATAAAAAGTGGGCCCACCATCCTGTGTGATTTGGGTTTTAAAAGTTGGGCAACCATCCGTGTTTAGGAATTAACCCGTGACCACCCTCCCCGTGTGATGGAATATAACGTGAAACACCTTTCCTGTGTGATGGAAAAATTTAAAAGTGACAAACCATCTGTGTGAGGGGAAAATAACAGTGCAACCCCAAACCCCGTGTGATGGAAAAATAACGTGACAACACCATCCTGTGTGTTTGGGAAAATTTTAAAGTGAAACACCATCCTGTGTGATGTAATAAAAACAGTTTTAAAAACCATCCCGTGTGATGGGAATATAATAGTTTAAAAAACCAAACCTGTGTGATGGGGAAATTTTCCCGTGGGCACACCAAACTGTGTTTATGGGATATAAAAGGGGAAACACCTCCTGTTTTGATGGAATATAATAGTTTAAAAAACCAAACCTGTGTGGTGGAAAATTTTAAAAGTGACACACCATTTCCCGTGTGGGTGGAAAAATTTTCCCGTGGGGAAAAACCCCCTCTGTGTGATGGAATATAACAGTGAAAACCTTTCCCGTTTTGATGGGAATTTTAATTGTGAAACACCAAACCCCGTGTGATGGGAAAATAACGTGCACACCATCCGGGTGTTGGGAAAATTTTCGTGAAACCCTCCTGGGGTGATGGAATATAAAGTGGGCACACCATCCTGTGTGATGGGGGTACAACAGTGGGCACACCCTCCTGTGTGTTGGGAAAATTTTAAAAGTGAAAACAACCCTCCGGTGATTTTAATATAATAGTAAACCCAAACCTGTGTGGGTGGAATATAACAGTGAAAAACACCCTCCCCGGTGAAAGGAAAATTTAAAAGTTTAAAAAACCATCCTTTTTTGGGTGGAAAATAACAGTGCACCAACCTGGTGATGGGGAAAATTTTAAAAAGTGGAAAACCATCCCGGTGATGGAAAAAATAAAAGTGAAACCCCCATCCTGTGTGGGGGAATTATTTAAAAGTGCAAAACCCTTGTTTTGATGGGGAAAATAACAGTGAAGCCCCCCATCTGTGTGAGGGTATTTAAAAGGGACCACCATCCTGTGTGATGGAATATAACAGTGACACCCCCATCCTGTGTGATGGAAAATTTAAAAGTGAACCCCCATCCTGTGGATGGAAATATAAAAAGTGAAACCCCATTTTGTGATGGAAATAACAGTGGAAAAACCCCCCCCCGTGTGAGGAAGATAAAAGTGAAACACCCTTTCCCCTTTTGAGGGGTTTTGACAGGGGAAAACACCATCCTGTGGATGGATTTTGCCCGTTGAAACCCATCCTGTGTGATGGTTTTTACAGTGAAAAACCATCCCCCCGTGTGATGGTTTTTTACAGTGAAACACCATCCTGTTTTGATGGGAAAATAACAGTGGGCACACCATCCTGGGGATGGAAAATATAACAGTGAAACACCCCTCCGTGTGATGGTTTTAAAAGTGAAAAACCCCTCCGTGGGGATGGGGAATATAACAGTGAAAAAAACCCTCCTGGTGAAGGAATATAACAGTGACACAACCCTCCCGTGGATGGGAAAATAAAAGGAAACACCCCCTGTGTGGTGGAATATAAAGTGAAACACCATCCTTTTGTGATGGAATATAACCGTGGGCAACCTTCCCGTGTGATGGAATATAAAAGTGACCCCAAACCCTCCCGTGTGATGGAATATAACCCGTGACACCCCCATCCCGTGGGGATGGAATATAACAGTGAAACACCTCTTTTGTGAGGGAAAAAACAGGACACAAACCCTCCTGTGTGATGGAATAAAAAAGTGAAAAACCCTCCTTTTGTTTATGGAAAAAATTTTTCGTGGGAAAACCCCCTGTGTTGATGGGGGAATTTAACAGTGAAAAACCCCTGTGTGATGGAAAATTTTAAAAAGTGACACACCATTTCCCGTGGTGGAAAATACAGTGACAAACCCCTCCTGTGTGATGGAATATAACGTGAAACACCATCCTGTGTGATGGAAATATAAACAGTGACCCCACCTGGTGAGGAATATTTAAAAGTGGGCACCCCATCCTGTGGGGATTGGGAAAATAACAGTGACCCCCATCCTGTGTGCTGGAATTAACAGTGAAAAAACCATCTGTGTGATGGAAAATAAAAGTGGGAAAAAAATTCCCGTTTTTGATGGAAATATAATAGTAAACCCATTTCCCGTGTGATGGGAAATTTTAAAAGTGACACACATCCCGTGTGATGGAATATAAAAGTTTAAACACCATCCTGTTTTGATGGAAAATAATAGTGAACCCATCCTGTGTGGTGGAAATTTTAAAAGTACACCCATCCTGTTTTGAGGGGTTTT
This sequence comes from Cherax quadricarinatus, assembly GCF_026875155.1. Lineage (NCBI taxonomy): Eukaryota > Metazoa > Arthropoda > Malacostraca > Decapoda > Parastacidae > Cherax > Cherax quadricarinatus. The sequence goes on along the minus strand of NC_069404.1, from coordinate 89,716,295 downwards.
AACAGTGAAAAAAAACCCCTCCCGTGTGATGGAAATAAAAGTGAAACAACCCTCCCGTGTGTTGGGGAAAATAATAGTGAAAAACCCCTCCCGTTTTGAAAGGGGAAAATAAACGTTACACCCCCCATCCTGTGTGATGGTTTTTAAAATGGGCACCCATACCCGTGTGTGGAAAATAAAAAAGGTTTAAAACCATCCCTTTTGATGGAATACAAACCAGGAAAACACCATCCTGTGTGATGGAATAAAAACAGTGAAACACCATCCCGGGTGATTTAATATTTAAAAGTGAAACCCATTCCCGTGTGGGTGGGAAAAAAAATAAAAGTGACCCCCCACCCATTCCGTGTGATGGAATATAAAAAAGTGACACACCATCCTGTGTGATTTGGGAAAAAAACAGTGGGCACACCCTCCTGTGGGGATGGGAAAATTTAAAAGTGAACACCATCCCGTTTTGATGGAAATATAACAGGGAAAAACCATCCCGTGTGATTTAATTAACAGTGACACACCATCCGGTTTTGATGGAATTTAAAAGTGACCCACCCTCCTGTGTGATGGAAATATAACATTTAACACCTTTTGTGTGATGGGAATTTTTCAGTGGCACCACCCTCCTGTTTTGATGGGGAAAATGCACAGTGAAAAACCATCCTTTTGTGATGGAATATAACAGGTGAAAAAAACCCCCCCTGTGTGATGGGAAAAAGACAGTGAAACACCCTCCCCCGGTGATGGGAATATAACAGTGACCCCAACCCCTCCTGGGGTGATGGGGGAAAATTTTACAGTGAAACACCCTCCCGTGTGATGGAATATAACAGTGAAACCACCTTGTGGAAGGAATAAAAACCCGTGACACACCAACCCGGGGTGATGGAAATTTTAACAGTGAAACCCCATCCCCGTGTGATGGAAAAAAACGTGGAACACCATCCTGTGTGAAGGAATTTCAAAAAGTGAAACACCATCCTGTGTGATGGAATATGACAGTGACACACCCTCCCCCGTGTGATGGAATATAACGTGAAAAAACCCTCCGTGTGAAAAGGAATATAACAGTGAAACAACCAAACCCGTGTGATGGGAAAATTAAAAGTGAAAAACATCGTGGGGTTTATGGAAAAATGGACATGGGAAAACCATCCTGTGTGATGGGAAAATAACCGTGGACACACCCTCCCGTGTGTTGGGGAAAAATAAAAAATTTAAAAACCCTCCCGTGTGATGGAATTTCAACAGTGACACACCATCCTGTGGATGGGAAAATTTTAAAAGTTTAAACACCATCCTGTGTGAAGGAATAAACGTGCACACCCTTTCCCGTGTGTTTGGAATTAAAAAACAGTGACACAACCCTCCTGTGTGGGGTGGGGAAAAAACATGATCACCATCCTGTGTGATGGAAAATTTCCCGTGAAAACCATCCTGGGGGTGATGGAAAATAACATGAAACCCATCTGTTGATGGAATACAACCCGTGGGCACACCATCCGTGTGAGGGGAAATAACAGTGACACCTCCCTTTTGTGGGAATATAAAAGTGGAAAAACCATCCTTGTTTGATGGAATATAACAGTTTACCCCACCATCATGTGTGATGGAATACAACAGTTGGCACAATCCGGTTTTGATGGAATAAACAGTGACACACCAAAACCTTTTGGATTTGGGGAAAATTAAAAAGGGGATCACCATCCTGTTGTGATGGAAAACAAAAGTTTACACCCCCTCCGTGTTATGGGGGAAACAACACTGAAAACACCCTCCTGTTTTGAGGGGTTAAAACAAATGAACACCTAGGGGTGATTGGGATAAAAAACAGTGACAACCCCATCCGTGTGATGGAATATAAAAAGTGACACCCCATCCTTTTGGGATGGAATACAACAGTGACCCCACCCTCCCGGTGTATGGAATATAAAAAGTGGGCACACCCCCCTGTGTGATGGAATACAAAAGTGGGCACACCCTCCCGGGTGAAAGGAATTCAACAGTTGAAACACCATCCTGGGTGAAAGGAATATAACATGTGGGCACACCTTCCCCGTGTGATGGAATACAACAGTGAAAACCCTCCTGTGTGATGGAATTTTAACAGTGACCCCATCCTTGTGATGGAAAAACCAAAAAGTGACAAACCATCCTGTGTTTATGGAATACAACAGTGAAAACATCCTGTGTTGATGGAAATAAAACAGTGGGCCCCACCATTCCCTGTGTTTATGGGAATACAACAGTGAACACCCAAATGGTTTTGATTTGGGAAAACAACAGTTTACAACCATTTCCCGTGTGATGGAATACAACAGGGGACACACCATCCTGTGGATGGAATAAAAGGGGGGACAAACCAAACCCCGTGTGATGGAAAAACAACAAATGGGAAATCCCAATCCTTTTTTGGGGATGGAAAAAAAACAGTGACCAACCCCTCCTGTGTGATGGAATTCAACAGTTTCCCCCCAATTGTTTTGATGGAATACAACAGTGACACAACATCCTGTGTGAGGAATTTTAACCCGTGACACACCATCTGTGTGATTTGGGAAAACAACAGTGGGCCACCCCTCCCGTTTGTTGGAAATTTTCCAGGGGAAAAAAAACAGTTAGGTTTGTTTCGATTTGGAAAAAAAAGGGTGGGGGCAAACCGCAAAACTGTTAGTGTGTTTCCCCGTCTTGGAAAATTTAAAAATTTAAATTTTTTGCCTCTTTTGGGGGTAATGGTTTAGGGCCCCTTTTTTGCCTGCAACACGGGTTTTTCCCCTTTCTCCCCCCCCCTCCCTTCTTTTCCCCCCCCCCTTCCCTTTTTTCCCCCCCCCCTTCCCCTTTTTTCCCCCTCCCCCCCCTTTTAACCCCCCCTTTTTCCCCTTTCCCTTTTCCCGCATCGCTACCCCCCCCCCTTTCCCCCTTCCCCCCCGATACTTCCCCCCCCCTTTCCCCCCCTTTGGGTGGGGTGATTGCTGGAGTTTAAAAGTCGGGCTTTTTTGCCTTCCCTCCAGGGCAAAAACACATACCACACAAAACATAATACACGCCCCCCATATATACACACACACACACACACACACACACCACACACACACACACACACACCACACACACACACACACACACATACACATACACACACATACATACACACACACATACACATACACATAGATACACACACAAATGCATCACACACACATGCATACACACACACACTACACATACACACACATACATACACACACACATACACATACACATACATACACACACAAATGCATACACACACACATGCACACACACACACACACACACACACACACACCACACACACACACACACACACACACACACACACACACACACACATACACATACACATACACACACACACATACATACACACACACATACATACATACACATGACCGTGAAGTATGTGAGGAGCTCAACAAGAGATTCAAAGAAGTGTTCACATAGGAGACGGAAGGGACTCCAGAAAGACGGAGAGGTGGGGCACACCACCATGTGCTGGACACAGTGCACACAACCGAGGAAGAAGTGAAGAGGCTTCTGAATGAGCTAGATACCTCAAAGGCAATGGGGCCAGATAACATATCTCCATGGGTCCTGAGAGAGGGAGCAGAGGCGCTATGTGTACCCCTAACAACAATATTCAATACATCTATCGAAACAGGGAGATTGCCTGAGGCATGGAAGACAGCAAATGTAGTCCCAGTCTTTGAAAAAGGAGACAGACATTAAGCACTAAACTACAGACCAGTGTCACTGACTTGTATAGTATGCAAAGTCATGGAGAAGATTATCAGGAGAAGAGTGGTGGAACACCTAGAAAGGAATGGTCTCATCAACAGCAGCCAACATGGTTTCAGGGACGGGAAATCCTGTGTCACAAACCTACTGGAGTTCTATGACATGGTGACAGCAGTAAGACAAGAGAGAGAGGGGTGGATGGATTGCATTTTCTTGGACTGCAAGAAGGCGTTTGACATAGTACCACACAAGAGATTAGTGCAAAAACTGGAGGACCAAGCAGGGATAACAGGGAAGGCACTACAGTGGATCAGGGAATACTTGTCAGGAAGACAGCAGCGAGTCATGGTACGTGGCGAAGTGTCAGAGTAGGCACCTGTGACCAGCGGGGTCCCACAGGGGTCAGTCCTAGGACCAGTGCTGTTTCTGGTATTTGTGAACGACATTACGGAAGGAATAGAATCCGAAGTGTCCCTGTTTGCAGATGACGTGAAGTTGATGAGAAGAATTCATTCGATCGAAGACCAGGCAGAACTACAAAGGGATCTGGACAGGCTGCAGACCTGGTCCAGCAATTGGCTACTGGAGTTCAACCCCACCAAGTGCAAAGTCATGAAGATTGGGGAAGGGCAAAGAAGACCTCAGACGGAGTACAGTCTAGGGGGCCAGAGACAAACCTCACTCAAGGAAAAAGATCTTGGGGTGAGTATAACACCAGGCACATCTCCTGAAGCGCACATCAACCAAATAACTGCTGCAGCATATGGGCGCCTAGCTAACCTCAGAACAGCATTCCGACATCTTAATAAGGAATCGTTCAGGACCCTGTACACCGTGTTTCGTTAGGGCCATATTGGAGTATTGCGGCACCAGTTTGGAACCCACACCTAGCCAAGCACGTAAAGAAACTAGAGAAAGTGCAAAGGTTTGCAACTAGTCCCAGAGTTAAGAGGTATGTCCTACGAGGAGAGGTTAAGGGAAATCAACCTGACGACACTGGAGGACAGGAGAGATAGGGGGGACATGATAACGACCTACAAAACTGAGAGGAATTGACAAGGTGGACAAAGACAGGATATTCAGAGATTGGACACAGTAACAAGGGGACACAGTTTGGAAGCTGAAGACACAGATGAATCACAGGGATGTTAGGAAGTATTTCTTCAGCCACAGAGTAGTCAGTAAGTGGAATAGTTTGGGAAGCGATGTAGTGGAGGCAGGATCCATACATAGCTTTAAGCAGAGGTACGATGAAGTTCACGGTTCAGAGAGAGTGACCTAGTAGCGACCAGTGAAGAGGCGGGGCCAGGAGCTCGGACTCGACCCCTGCAAACCTCAACTAGGTGAGTACACACACACAACACACACACACACAACACACACACACACACACACACACACACATACATACATACATACATACATACATACATACATACACACACACACACACACATACACACACACACACACACACACACACACACACATACATACATACACACACACACACACACACCACCACACACACACACACACACACACACACACATACATACACACACACACACACACACACACCACACACACACATACACACAACTGAACATCCAAACCAACCATCACACACCGATCCCTCTGTTTCCACCCCCCGCACCACAGTTACAGTATTAGAACAGAAGTTGAAGGTTTGGTACACAAATGCAGATGGATTAACGAATAAACATGAGGAAATGGCAAGAAAGAATCAATGAGAAGTCCCCAGAACATCATAGCAGTTACAGAAACAAAACTCATGGAGACAATAACAGATGCAATCTTCCCACCAGGATACCAGATCATGAGGAAAGATAGAAGGGGGAGGGGGGAGGTGGGGTTGCTCTGCTCGTAAAAAACAGATGGAAAATTCGAGAAAATGGAAGGAATAGATGAGACAGGAGAAAGAGACTACATAGCAGGTACACTTCAGTCTGGGGAACACAAAGTGGTCATTGCAGTGATGTATAATCACCACAGAACTGCAGGAGGCCAAGAGAGGAATATGAAGAGAGCAACAGAGCAATGGTGGACACACTTGCTGAGGTGGCAAGAAGAGCTCACTCC
>NC_069404.1:89700421-89705421 GCF_026875155.1 Cherax quadricarinatus | reverse complement strand
GAGTGGCACTTGGAGAAGGACAAGTCTCGGGCTCCCACATGGTTTGTACACCATGTGTACAATGTTGACGACTGTGGGTAAATAAACAAAGGAAAAGTTTAAACTTCGGAATATTTATGGTGTGGAAAGAACCGAAAAACTACCACGATAATTGTTTTCTGTATGGTGAATATGAAGGGTTTCAATCGATATAAGAAAGTCAAGTGGGAATATTCTTATCTGGAGTCAGTAAGGATCACTGTGCCACACAATGAAAGTCAGGCAGTCTTAACAACACTGCCTGACCTTCTATTATCAGATGTTCAAAAAACTCAGGATTTAGGATATAATACAGGTGATAGCAGTGGAAGTGACTATGAAACAAGCATTTCAACACCCCAGCAGTTCTCCCAAGAACTCGATGGTCTGATACGTGACCTCAGTCTGTCACAGCAAGCATCTGAACTTTTAGCATCCAGACTAAAAGAAAAGAACTGTCTACAAGAAGAAGTTAAAATAACAATTTATCGGACAAGAGAGGATGAACTCCATCCTTACTTCAGCCAAGATGAAGAACTTGTATATTGCAATAACATCCTTGGACTTCTTTTTCGAATGGAACTTGAATATTGACCAGGAGATTGGCGGCTATTAATAAGACAGCTCCATTAGAAGCTTGAAGTGTATCTTATTGCACAATGGTAACCAGTATACATCTCTTCCAGCTGCTCACTCAACGAAACTGTGTTGATGACCAGAGAAAAAACAACGTACAAACAATGTTTGTATATACCCTGATATCATATACTGATATCACGTTATGACCTGATATCAGTATGATATCATTGGCCAGGAAATGAGTATTGACCAGATCGATGATGACTGATGACTATTATTGATGATTAAAATGATTATAAACATCTTCCTAAAACATCGAGTCAAAAAAAACCTGATGTTTCAATAAACATTTGATGTAAGACGTTTAAAGTTTAAAAATCTAGTGTTTAGTGAAACACTGATAACATCAAGTATAACAGATGTTTACTGTGTTTAGTAAAACACTGATGACATCGTGTAACAGATGTTTACAGTGTTTAGTAAAACACAGATCACCTTTTAAATAATATCTTCATTGGTATTATTTCTCTTAGATTTTTCAAAGTTCACATCCTCAACCTCTGCCTTTTTTTCCGGGACTTGCAAGCCATTTACCTCATTGTCTTCTCTTATATATATATATAAAATATATATAATATATTATATATATATATATATTATATATATATATATATATATAATATATTTCATATTTTAATTTCAGTTTATCTAAGAAATAGTTTCACGTATCTCTCAATACTTCTATATATCTGTAAGATAATTCCTGGCAAATATTTCCTGGGTAACTCAGTCACTAATGTCTGCTTGAATATTTCCCGCGAATATTCACCGCGATTGCCCGCGGACACCCCCCCCCCCCCGCTAAAATTTTCCCCTTTCATTTTCCCCCGCGGAATTTTCGCGCTAATTTTTGTGCGGCACATTGTTGCGCTGGTCGTTGTTGTGGAACCTGCTGGCTGAACTTTACGGTTCACCGCTCAGCATTCACCAGGCTGGGGGGGGGGGAGAGGGGGAGGGGGAGGGGAGAGAGGTAGGGGGCGGTGGTGGAGGAAACGACTGAGAGGGAGGAGGAGGAGGTTAAGGGGGAGAACGTCTACCTGGAGTCTATCTGGAGTCATCCAGGAGTCTACCTGAAATCTACCCGGAGGCAACCTGGAGCGTTCCAGGAATCTGCCTGGAATCTACCTGGAGTCTACTTGGAGTCTTCCAGGAGTCTACCTGAAATCTACCCAGAGTCTACCTGGAGTCCTCCAGGAATCTACCTGTACTCCAGTAGGAGTTTACTTGGAGTCTTGCAGGAGTCCACCAGGAGTCTACCTGGAGTCTTTCAGGAGTCAACAAGGAGTTTTCCTGGACTCTACCTGTAGTTCATTTCGGGGGTCGCCGCCCCTGCGGCCCAGTCCCAGACCCAGCGTTCTTGTTACTGGAGAGATCAACCAGGCTGTTGCAGCCAGCCCACACTTAGTCCAGTGTATGCACCACAGCCCGGCTGATCAGGATATGACTAGAGGAACTTTCAAGTTCCCACTTGAAGACAGCCATGGGGATTGCTCGAAATTCGTCTTTTGCATGGAAGGAAAAGTTTAGGGCCCCTTACACATAATGAGTTTGATTTTGGTGTGATCAACCCCCAACCCCCAACCCCATCCCTGTTTTCCTCTTGTCGTTGAAGGTCTTGCACCGTCTACCGAGTCTCTTACTTTCATATCGAGTGTTTTTGGTATGTAGGTTTGGACTCAGTCCCTCCAAGATTTTCATGTATCTCTCTCGCCTACGTTCCAATGAGTACAGTTCAAGAGACTTCAAGTGGTCACAGTAGTTCAGATATTTGTTCAAGTTTGTATGAACAATGAAGTATCTCCGTACGTTTTCCAATTCTGAAATTTTTGCTGCTTTGATTGTGGCCGTCCGTATACAGCAGTATTCTAGCCTAGACACAACGAATAACGTGAAAAGTGTAATCATTGGCTATATATCTCTCTTGTCTTGAATGTTTTTGTTATCCAGCCTATCATTTTCCTTTCACATTCAACAATAATGCTATTGCTGTGAGTGTTGAACGTGAGCACTTCCCACACTGTCATTCCCAGGTCCTTCGCATTACACTTCCCTCAGTTGAAAGATTCTAGTTTATCTTGTAATATATTCAGTCTTGAATTCATTTTTTTCCATAGTGAACATCACCGAAGGACAATTGGCTGAACGGACATTGCGCCGACAGCTGTTTGGCCGAACTGACAATAGACCGAACGGATTAGGTTAGGTTAGGCCTTTTTAATTTTGTTTAATTTTTATTTCTTCTTTTCAATGTTTGGAAACATGCGTGATGAATCCCAGTTCGTTCTGAAATGTCCGTCGGCAAAGGTCTGTCGGAAAATACCCGGGCCCTTTTAATCTCTTGAGGTTTTCTCCCTGAGTCCTGGATGAACATTCATGCAAATTCAAATATATCAGCAAGGCATGTTACGGCGCTGTGACTTACCCCCTAACCAAAGATGAGAAGGGAAAAGAGAGGCACAAAACTGTACCCAGGAGAAAAAGGCTTCACATTGTGTCATTTTCTCACCAATCGTTTATTTTTACTCTTTGCGTTTGTTTGTTAAAAAGAAAAAACATCTATCTGTTCCCTTTTCCAGTTTTCCCCTTTCCACGCATTTATCGCTGTCACACTAGGCCACCCTGTGAGGGTTTGCTAAGTCGTTTTAAAATACTTTGGGTTGTCTTCGAGGTTTTAAAGACCGTTGTGATGGCACAGATAATTTGGACGGCACAGACCATTTTACCCCCACGCAATGGGGTGACGGCACTGTCCTGTTGTGCGGCCGTCCATGTTGTGGGGAAACTAACTTTGTAAAAGTAGAAGGAAGAACATAAGGAGCTTCCCTCTCGTTCTTAAGCTTTCTTCGTTCTTAGGCTTCCCTCTCGTTTTTAGAGCTTCCCCCACGTACTAGAGTTCCCTGCACGTACCTAGGTTTCCCCTACCTTACTTGGGCTTCCCCCCCCGTATTTAAAGGGGCTTCCCCCAAAACGTACTTAGGCTTCCCCAGTTCTTTAAGTTCCCCTTCCTTAGTTTTTTTCCCCCACTTCTTACGCTTCCCCCCATTCTTAGCCCTTCTCTTCACGTATTAGAGCTTCTCTTCACGCCTTGGCTTCCCTCCACGTACTTGAGTTCCCCTCCACGTACTTGAGTTCCTCCTGTACTTAGGCTTCCGCCCACGACTTTTGAGTTTTCCCTCCCGTATTAGAGTTCCCCCCCACGTACTTAGAGCTTCCCTCCACGCCTTAGAGCTTCTTCCATGTATTAAGTTTCCCTTCCACGTTCTTAGATTCCCTCCACGTCTTAGAGTTTCCCTCCATGTTCTTACAGTTTCCCTTCCACTTACTTAGACCTTCCCCCACGTCCCTTTGACCTTCCCTCCCGACTTAGTTCCCCCTCACTCTTAGAGATTCCCTCCAGTCTTAAGCTTCCCTCCATGTTTTTGAGCTTCCTCCACGTACTTAGAGCTTCCCCCCATGTACTTAGAGCTTCCCCCACGTTCTTAGAGCTCCCTCCACGTATTAGGCTTCCCTCCTGTTCTTAAAGCCCCCCTCCACTACTTAGCCTTTTTCCCAGTCTTAGACCTTCCCTACGATTAAACCCTTTCCCTACGTATTGACCTTCCCTCCCGACTTAGAGCTTTCCTCCTACTTAGAGCTTCCCTCCACGTACTTAGAGCTTCCCTCCACGTACTTAGAGCTTCCCTCCACGTACTTAGAGCTTCCCTCCACGTACTTAGAGCTTCCCTCCATACTTAGGTTTTTTCCTCCACGTACTTAGAGCTTCCCCCCACTACTTGAGCTTCCCCCCACGTACTTAGACTTCCCCCCCCACGTCTTAACTTCCCCCCACTACTTAGAGCTTCCCTCCGTCTTAGAGCTTCCCTCCACGTCTTAGAGCTTCCCCTTCACTTTCTTAGGTTCCTCACTACTTTAAGTTTCCCCTCCATTACTTAGGCTTCCCTTCACTATTTAAAGGTTTTCCCTCCACGTACTTAAGCTTCCCCCAGTACTTAGAGCTTCCCTCCACGTACTTAGAGCCCCTTCACGTACTTAGGCTTCCCTTACGACTTAGAGTTTCCCCTCCAGTACTTAAGCTTCCCTCCATGTATTAGAGCTTCCCCTCCACGTACTTAGAGCCCCCCTCCCGTACTTAGGTTCCCTCCACACTTGAGCTTCCCTCCACTGGGAAAAAAAATACTTTCATTTTTATGAAAAAAATTCATGCTTTGGGGGAGGGGGGGGGAAGGGGGAGCGATGGAGGGGGAAGGAAAGGGAAAGGGGAGGTAGGGACGGAGGAGGAGGGGGGAGTGAAAGGGGGGGGGAGGGTAAGGGAAGGAGGGAGGGTAAAAGGGAAAGGGGGGGGT
>NC_069404.1:89637921-89695421 GCF_026875155.1 Cherax quadricarinatus | reverse complement strand
AGGCTCTGGCCCACTAGACTGTGATACGTCTGCGGTCTTCTTTGCCCTTCCCCAGTCTTCATGACTTTGCACTTGGTGGGGTTGAACTCCAGGAGCCAGTTTCTGAACCAGGCTTGCAGCCTGTCCAGATCCCTTTGTACTTCTACCTGGTTCTCATCCGACTGATTTTTTTTTCATCAACTTCACATCATTTGCAAACAGGGACACTTCTGAGTCTATTCCTTCCGTCATGTTTACATATATAAGAAGCAGCACCGGTCCTAGGACTGATCCCTGTGGAACCCCGCTCGTCACAGGCGCCCACTCTGACACTTTTTCTCGTACCATGACTCTCTGATGTCTACCCGACAGGTATTCCCTGATCCATTGCAGCGCCTTCCCTGTTGTATCTGCCTGATCCTCCAGCTTATGTACTAATCTCTTGTCAAAATCCTTCTTACAGTCAAAGACAATGCACTCTATCAACTCCTCTCTCTCTCTTATCTTACTGCTGTCACCCTGTCATAGAACTTCAGTCCAGTAGGTTTGTCACACAGGATTTCCCATCCCTGAAATCATGTTGGTTGTCGTTCATAAGCTCATTTCTCTCTAGGTGCTCCACGACTATCCTCCTAATAATCTTCGCCATGACTTTGAATACTATACATGTCTGTGACACAGGTCTGTAGTTTAATGCTTTGTGTCTGTCTCCTTTTCTAAAAATTGGGACAACATTTGCTGTCTTCCATATCTCAGGTAGTCGCCCTGTTTCGATAGATGTGTTGAAGATTGCTGTTAGTTACACATAGCGCCTCTGCTCCCTCTCTCAGGGCCCATGGAGAAATGTTATCCGGCACCATCGCCTTTGAAATATCTAGCTCTCTTAGCAGTCTCTTTACTTCTTCCTCGGCTTTATGTATCGTGTCTAACACTTGATGGTGGATCCCACCTCTTCGTCTTTCTGGGGTCCATCTGTCTCTTTGAATTTCATGTTGAGCTCCTCACATACTTTTCGGTCGTATCTCGTGATCTCTCCTCCTTCCTTCCTCAGCCTGATTACCTGGTCCTTGACTGTTGTTGTCCTCCTGATGTGGCTATACAACAGCTTCTGGTCAGATTTGGCTTTCACTGCTATGTCATTTTCGTATTGTCGTTGAGCCTCCCTTCTTACTTGTGCATATTCTTTTCTGGCTCTACGACTGCTCTTTTTATTCTCCTGGGTTCTATACCTTCTATACTTCTTCCGTTCTCTAGCACACTTGGTGTTGTCCTCTCTACACCATTGAGTGAACCAAGAGCTCATCCTGGCCTTCTTATTTCTGTTACCCTTGGGTACAAACCTCTCCTCAGCTTCCGTGCATTTTGTTGTCACATGTTCCATCGTCTACTGACTTCCCTGCCAGTGCTCTGTCTCACTGAACCTCGTGCAGGAAATTCTTCATGCCTGTGTAGTCCCCTCTCTTGTAGTTTGGCTTCATTTGTTCTGCCCTTCTTGCTTCCATCTCCACCCTAGTTTGTATTCGAAGCTCAGAACCACGTGGTCACTGGCCCCGAGACGTCTTTCATATGTGATAACCTCAATATCTGCACCGAAGGAGAATACTAGGTCCAGTCTCTCTGGTTCGTCCTATTTGTGTATGTATGTGTGTGTGTATGTGTAAAATTTTCTTTTAGGGGATATCCCTCTCATTGTGTATCCTTCTCAGGGGATATCCCTCTTATGGCATGTCCCACCCTGGGGGTATCCCTCTCATGGGGTGTTCCATTCATGGGGTATCCCTTTCATGGGGTGTTCCATTCATGGGGTATCCCTCTCATGGGGTGTTCCATTCATGGGGTATCCCTGTCATGAGGTATTCCATTCATGGGGTATCCCTGTCATGAGGTGTTCCATTCATGGGGTATCCCTGTCATGAGGTATTCCATTCATGGGGTATCCCTCTCATGAGGTGTTCCATTCATGGGGTATCCCTCTCATGAGGTATTCCATTCATGGGGTATCCCTCTCATGAGGTGTTCCATTCATGGGGTATCCCTGTCATGAGGTATTCCATTCATGGGGTATCCCTCTCATGAGGTGTTCCATTCATGGGGTATCCCTCTCATGAGGTATTCCATTCATGGGGTATCCCTCTCATGAGGTGTTCCATTCATGGGGTATCCCTGTCTTAGGTATTCCATTCATGGGGTATCCCTCTCATGAGGTGTTCCATTCATGGGGTATCCCTCTCATGAGGTATTCCATTCATGGGGTATCCCTCTCATGAGGTGTTCCATTCATGGGGTATCCCTCTCATGGGGTGTCCCTCCCAGGGTGTTCCACCCAGGGAGTATCCTCCTTATGGGGTGTCCCTCCCTCAGAGTATTTCTCCTCCCAGGGGATATACCTTCCTCGGGTGTCCATGCCCTTTATTTTACGCTTTTATTTTTTAACGAGCTTCACAACGTCAGTTTCTTCTTGACAACTTACGAAAACTAAACTTACGAACACCATAAACTTACGAACACCATAAACTTACGAACACCATAAATTTACGAGCACCATTAACTTACGAACATTATAAACTTACGGACAACATAAAATAACGAAAAATATACACACAAACGAACCTATGAAAAAACGACAAATAAAAAAAATTTAGAACTAATTGGGATGATACATTTGGCGGCCATGTTGGACGGCTCAGGTGCCACAGGTTATTTACTTATTTTTTCCTAAACACACAAACAGAGGCTAACCCCTCATTAACATAAACACTCAATGTTTACTTTATTAACTATTTTAGTGGTTAAAGTATTTTTGAGTGATGGTGAACAGGTTGAGTACAACCCTAATAACCCCTCGTGAGTACAACCCTAATAACCCCTCGTGCAGTTGGTAAGCTTAAAACTTGACACACCAACCAACTCTAGTGAAATCTTACATGGAAATCATTGCTCTCTGTCTGTCTGTCTGTCTGTCTGTCTGTCTCTCTCTCTCTCTCTCTCTCTCTCTCTCTCTCTCTCTCTCTCTCTCTCTCTCTCTCTCTCTCTCTCTCTCTCTCTCTCTCTCTCTGGTAAATTAGCAAGAATTCATTTAAAATTAAGTCCTTTCTAAAATTTTCTCATATACCTTTAAAGATTTGTTTTTTTCGTTTATGTTAATGTAAAAATTAATGATTTTATACTAAAAGAACCTTAGAAAACTTACCTAACCTTATTATAACAAGCGCAATTTAAAGTAGCCTGATCCAACTAAATATATTTTAGATACGTTAGAGAAGTTTTCATTGCATTTATGGATTTAGAAAAGGCATATGTTAGAGCAGATAGGGGAGCAATGTGGCAGATGTTACAAGTGCATGGAATAGGTAGTATATTACTAAATGGCAGCAGAGGGGTCTATGAAAGATGAGGTGGATCATAGAATTGACGAGGGGTAAAAGGTGAGTGGTGCACTGAGGAATCTGTGGAGATAAAGAACTTTATCCATAGGGGAATGTATGAGAGTATAGTTATACCAACACTATTATATGCGTGTGAAGCATGGGTGGTGAATGTTGCAACAAGGAGAAGGCTGGAGGCAGTTTAGATGTCGTGTCTGAGGGCAATGTGTGGTGTGAATATAATGTAGAGAATCTGTAGTTTGGAGATTAGGAGGAGGTGCAGGATTTCCAAAACTATTATCCGTAGGGATGAGGAGGGGTTATTGAGGTGGTTTGGACATGTAGAGAGGGTGGAACGAAATAGAATGGCTTCGAGAGTGTATAAATCTGTAGTGCGGGGAGGGTGGGGTAGGGGCCAGCCTAATAAAGGTTGGAGGGAGGGGGTAAAGGAAGTTTTTTTGTACGAGGGGCTTGTACTTCCGGCAAACATGCGTGAGCACTGAGCATGTTAGATAGGATCAAATGGAGACAAATAATTTTTAGGACTTGACGTGCTGCTGGAGTGTGAGCAAGGTAATATTTATGAAGGGATTCAGGGAAACCTGCAGGTCGGACATGAGTCCTGGAGATGGGAAATACAGTGCTTACACTCTGAAGAAAGGGTGTTAATGTTGCTTTTTATAACTTTAGTGTAAGTACACCTCTGGCAGGACAGTAATGGAGTGAATAATGAAAGTTTTATTTTTGGGGACACCCTTCCTTGGTGGGAAACGGCCGATGTGTTTATATATATAATATATATATATATATATATAATATATATATATATATATATATATATATATATATATATATATATATATAATATATATATATATATATATATATATATATATATATATATATATACTCGGCAAGAAGAGTGTTGCCATTTAAGCAAAAATCACAAGTTTTGCCTATTCGGAACGACATATATATATATATACATATATATAATATATATATATAATATATATATATATATATATATATATATATATATATATATATATATATATATATATGTATGTATATATATATATATTAGACCGGTCCAAAAATACATGTTAATTTTTAGACTTCAAAGGAAGTGCGCTCCAAAATGTAATTTTTATTCCACTACATGAGCCTGAACTGTGTGCCAAAATTTGGACTATTTCATGCATATTTAAAGGTTGCGTTAAACTTCATCTTTGGTTTCTCTCTATCGAAGATGGCATCCTCAGCACCGAGTACATGAAGTGAATCGGAATTGCGGTTAGTAGGGTGTCCCCTTGAGTTTTTCTCAAATGCCCAGCTTCGGACGTGAGGTGACGTACTTCACATGTCACAATTCTTTCACCTGAAGCAGAACCTACCTTTCCTAAAAAGCTTCAGGAAGTCCTGCAAAGCCTGCTGTGCCATATGGACGAGGGCAAGGATCCCTACCCAGCGGTTAGAGTCCTGCATGCGGAAGTTGGAGAAGTTAATGTGGGAATACCAGAATCTCAAGAAGAGTCGAAAGTGAGGCGATACGCAAGCGAGGAT
This sequence comes from Cherax quadricarinatus, assembly GCF_026875155.1. Taxonomy (NCBI): domain Eukaryota; kingdom Metazoa; phylum Arthropoda; class Malacostraca; order Decapoda; family Parastacidae; genus Cherax; species Cherax quadricarinatus. Next base: position 89,690,511 of record NC_069404.1, on the reverse strand, counting down.
TTTCCAGGACTCCCTTGGTGACCTCTTTGACATCGGAGCCAGTGATGCCCTGGCGCAGATGACCATCGAAGAGGATCGCGTGTTTTACCAAATGCAACGCGAGGATGTCACCTCCTGCAGCATGTCTGGCCCTGATCTCGTGACGGCGGGAAGGGAGAGTCGGAAGCGACTTCGGAAAGAGCAAGAGAAGATGGAAAGGGCAGAGGCAGAGGCCGACACAGCTTCATTCTCGGTGGCAGCACCTCGAGTCCGAGGGCGACGAAGACTTTGCTTCTACTCCCAGTTGCTCGACAGCACATTTATGGTGCCTCCCAAGCGATCGAAGAACATCTTCGCCTCTCCTACTGCGGCGTCAGCCCTCAATTGAGTCAACCTCCCGAACTGTGGAGCCGTGTTTGTGGCAGGAGCTGTGGCAGGGGCTCTTGGCCATGATTTCTCGAGTCTGGCCCTCTCCAGAAGCTCAGTCTGGCGATCTAAGCGGCAGGCACGACTTCAAGTGGACACTCAAGATCGAGAAGTCTTCACCCCTCAAGGTCCGCTTTTCCTGCACTGGAATGCCAAATTTTTCCCGGACTATACTGGGGACAGGGGAAGGGTGGACCATGTACCTGTGCTCGTTACTGGCCCGGATGGTTTCGAGAAGTTGTTGGCTGTACCGAAGACAGAAAGGGGAAAGGGGAGGCACAGGCAGAGGCATGCATGGTGGCTCTTGATGGATGGTCACTCCATCCTCATATTCAGTGACTAGTCTTCGATACAACTGCCTGGAACACGGGTCTCCACCGTGGAGCTTGTACACGGATCGAAGAAGTGCTTGGGAGGGAACACGTGTGGACAGCTTGCCATCATCATGTGTGGGAGATTGTCCTCTCCAGTGTTTTCAAGGTAGTCTTCGGGCCAACTGGAGGACCAGAAACTGGACTCTTCAAAAGCTTTCGGATGGAGGGGACCAACGTCAACCAAGTGGTATACGTTGGTGCCCCCAGCGAGATGTTCCGCGAACACAGAATGGAAAAGCAGAGCATCGACATGGTTTCCTACGTCAAGCAGGCTGTGAATGAGCAGCAAGTGCGAGCAGACTACGCTGAGTTCCTCAGCCTGAACCTCCTCTTCTTGGGGAGGAGGGGGTGACAAGCGGGCCAAGTTTCGGCCCTCAGGCCTGACACATCACGCGCGGTGGATTGGGAAGGGATTGTACGTCCTGAAGGTCTTCCTCTTCCGAAACCAGTTCAATCTCTCTGCCAAGGAATCGCGTACTATTGGATCACTCTCATTTTTCGTCGCCTTTATCTATGTCAGGTTCTGGAACGAGGCTCCATGTGGCGTGCAATCCCCTCCCTTTGTCCGAGTGTATCCGGACAAAGAGATCGCGAATGCTACTGCCATCACCTTTGCACGCCATCTCTGGTATCTGGCAGAACAACTGGTTGTACTGGCGTTCTTCGACGAGAAAGTGGACATTGCGACAAAGCGCAAGGTGGCGACCAACCTCTAACAGGAAAAGTAACCAGGGTGCCCCCATCGCTTGCAAGGTGTCCAGAGATCAGAGTCGGACTGGAGGAGTTCATGACTAAGAGGACGCTGAAGATGTTTAGCGTCATTACTGAGCTGAGGAAGGGGAAGGAAAAACTTTTTCTTGAATGAAAACCCCGAAATGTGGGAGACAAACACGGCGTTCCTGGAAGTGAAGTCTGCAGGCTCTTTGAAGGTCGTGAACAATGCAGCAGAAAGAACTGTTTCCCTCGTTCAGACCTTCAATGCATCGCTGACCGAGGACGAGGAGCAGAAACAGTACCGTCTTCACCTCGTGGTGGATCACCATCGCCGCTTCCGGGCTCCAACTAAGCAGAGACTAATGAAGGAGGGTAATTGCTGAATTTTAGAGTGACAGATTAAAGTCCCACCTCATTTCATCATTCAAGTAGGCACGAGGAAGGATTATTATGAGCGAGCTAGTGCAACGAGCGGAGACGTCTTACTGGCAGTTGGTGTGACAAATGAGTGACCCGACACGGGGAACCCGACCCGACACGTTCATATGATTTAGAGAGGCTAATAACTTTTTCCCTATATAAGATAGAGACCTAATTCCTTTTGAATCTGATAAACTCACGAAATAAATTATGTTATTAATCGTTTCTTTCACGGAAATTCCATGGGAACTCCCCCCAAAAAAAACAAGATATATGAGGGGATGTTTGGCCTAATTTCGATGTTTGTTCAACTTGAGAAGCGAATTGCGTGAGATTTTCTGTTGTGACACTATATTTTCTTTACTGAATTCGAAAGAGAAAAGATGAGAATTTACATTAACGTTTTTTCAACTTTTAGTCAGAAAAATCAGCTGGGGAAAACACCCATTTTCAGTGATTTTTCAGTTGAATACTTTAGTGCAGTGGTTGGTGAAGGTCGATCATAACCGACGATTTCTCACCCAAGAATTCATGACAAAGATGTTGCTTTGTTTAAATCAAGTTGAACCTCCTATTCAATACACATAATCGCTCACTCATTTCGCGCTCAACAAAGTTCTAAAAACTGGCCATTGATTCATTCTGCTGTCAGAGAAAATTGAAGCTATACTATGAGAAAGAGGAACAAAAATTAATATTTCTTCAGTTTCTCTTCTGTCAGCGAGAGACGCAGTTTTGTGAAACACCTAAAATTGAACGAAATTTCCTGAAAATTGGTTTGCATCTTACTTACGAAAAGTGTAACAAAATATAACTTGTGAAGTGAACGGTTTCACTTTATTTTTTGGACCAGTCTAGTATATATATATATATATATATATATATATATATATATATATATATATATATATATATATATATATATATATATATATATATATAATATATATATATATATTATTAACACATCGGCCTTCTCCCACCAAGACAGGGTGGCCGGAAAAAGAATTTTTTTTATCATTCAACCCATCACTGTCTTGCCAGAGGCACGCTTATATTACAGTTTTAAAACTGCAACATTAACATTCCTTCAGAGTGTAGACACTGTATTTCCCATCTCCAGGACTCAAGTCCAGCCTGCCGGTTTCCCTGACTCCATAAATGTTACCTTGCTCACACTCCAACAGCACGTCAAATCAATAAACCATTTGTCTCCATTCGTTCCTATCTAACATGCTCACGCATGCTTGCTAGAAGTCCAATCCCCTCACACACAAAACCTCCTTTACCCCCTTTCTCCATCCTTTCCTAGGCCCACCCCTACCCCACCTTCCCTCCACTACAGATTTATACACTCTCAAAGTCATTCTATTTTGTTCCATCCTCTCTACATGTCCGAACCATCTCAACAACCCCTCCTCAGCCCTCTAGATGATACTTTCTGTTAATGCCGCACCTCCTCCTAATTTCCAAACTACTAATTCTCTGTATTATATTCACACCACACATTGCCCTCAGACACGACATCTTCACTGCCTCCAGCCTTCTCCTCGCTGCAACATTCACTATCCATGTTTCACACCAATATAAGAGCTTTGGTATAACTATACTCTCATACATTTTTCCTCTTTTCTTCCAGGAACAAAGTTTTTTATCTCCACAGACTTCTAAGTTTACCACTCACCTTTTTCCCTCATTAGTTCTATGATTCGCATCATCTTTCATAGACCCATCTGCTGACACGTCCACTCCTAAATATATGAATGCATTCACCTCCTCCATACTCTCTCCCTCCAATCTGATATCCAATCTTTCGTCACCTAATTTTTTTCTTTTCCTCATCATCTTTCTCTCTCCTACATTCACTTTTAATTTTATTCTTTTACATACCCTACCAAACTCATATACCAACCTCTGCAACTTCTCTTCAGAATCTCCCAAAGCACAGTGTCATCAGCAAAGAGCAACTGTGACAACTCCCACTTTGTGTTAGATTCTTTGTTTTAACCCCACACCTCTTGCCAACACCCGAACATTCACTTCTCTTACAGCCCCATATATTGAACAACCATGGTGACATCACACATCCTTGTCTAAGCCCTACTTTTACTGGGAAATAATCTCTCTCCTCCATACAGTAACCTGAGCCTCACTATCCTCATAAACAGTCTTCACTGCTTTCAGTAACCTACCTCCTATTCCATACATTTGCAACATCTACCACATCGACCCCCTATCCACCCTGTCATATGCCTTTTCCAAATCCATAAATGCCACAAAAACCTCTTTCTCCTTATCTAAATACTGTCAATATATGCTTCACTGTAAACAAATGGTCTCTCTCTCTCTCTCTTTCTCTCTCTCATATATACATACAGTGGAACGTCAGCACTCGAACAGCTCTGTACTCAAACAATTCGGTACTCGAACACTTTGTTCGGTAAAAAAAATGCTCAGTAGTCGACCGTTTGATCGGTACTCGACCAAACAAACAAGACCTGCCAGAACATGTGTGTCAGTCTGCCTGCAGCTGTCGCTCAGTCCAAAACTCTGCTGAACCTCACTGTAAACTATTTCATGTTTCATCACATTTTTGGGTGTTTTTTTTTTATTATATGTATAAATAAGTCACCATGGTGCCTAAGAAGATTAGTGATAACAGTCAACCAAAAAGAAAATTGGTTAGAGTGTGTTTGCCCTGATGTAAACACCGCCTCTGCCTCTCCATATAATATGCCTTTTATTAATTTTGGCGTCTTTATTGTGCTTCTAGGTTATCTATCGTGTTTCTGATATCAAGCTGGGATAATTGTGATAGATAACCTTTATTAATAATATTAGCATAATTACACAACATTGCATTTGCGCCACCATTAGTATCCGGCTATCAAGACAACTCATCAGATACTGAATGCTCCTTCTGCTGGCCCCTCCTCCCTCTCTCTCCTATAGCTCCTCCCACTTCGGGCCTCTCTTACATTACACTTGCTTTCTATTTTGAATTTTTATTCACACAAAAAATAGAAGATTTACTGTTATGCAGACTACTGCATTGTTGAAAAAATGGTTAAATAATATCAGCGCATTTGTGAAAGCATATTAGACCCACCAGTTGACGAGAATTGGATGATTGATGTGATTTATTTACTCTTGAACTTCAGCAAAAATCGAACATTTCCGCTACCTTGAGCTCAATTTCAAGGTACTTTTAGTATTTAAGCCATTCAGAATCATAAATACCATACGAAAATACACGGCAAAGTCGCCGAAAGTGCATTTTTGGGGGTCTGACACGGATTAATCAAATTTACATTATTCCTTATGGGAAAAATTCGTTTGGTACTCGTACAAATTGGCACTCGAACATCCTTCTGGAACGAATTAAGATCGAGTACCGAGGTTCCACTGTATATACATATATACAATGCCTGCACTTTAAAGGAGGGGTTTAGGTATTTGGAGTTTGGAGGGACGTCTAAACTGTCATATCTGAGAGCCTCTGCCAAGACAGTAATTATGTATGAGTAATGGTGAAAGTGTTGAATGACGATGAAAGTTTTTTTTTTTTCTTTTTGGGTTTTTCTTTCTTTTTGAGTCACCCTGCCTCGGTGAGAAACGGCCCACGTGTTAAATATATAGAGACCAAGAAAAACTTTGTAATATTGGGATGTTTGAATGTGCTTGGACGTAGTGCAGATGATGAGAAAGAGATGATTGCTAATGTTATGAATGAAAAGAAGTTGGATGTCCTGGCCCTAAGCTAAACAAAGCTGAAGGGGGTAGGTGAGTTTCAGTGGGGGGAAATGAATGGGATTAAGTCAGGAGCATCTGAGAGAGTCAGAGCAAAGGAAGAAGTAGCAATGATGTTGAAAGATCAATTATGAAGAGAGAAGAGGGAATATAAATGCATAAATTCAAGGATTATGTGGATTAAAATAAGAGTCGAATGTGAGAAATGGGTCATAATAAGTGTGTATGTACCTGGAGAAGAGAGGAATGTAGAGGAGAGAGAGATTTTGAGAGATGTTAAGCGAGTGTGTAGGAACTTTTGAGCCAAGTGAGAGATTAATCGTGGTAGGGGGCCTAAATGCTAAAGTAGAAGCATTTAGAGAGGATGTGGTAGGTAAGTTTGTAGGGCCAAGTGTAAATGTTAATGGGGAGCATTTGATTGAACTTTATATAGAAAGGGGTTTTGTTAGAGGTAACACATATTTTAAGAAAAATAGGATAAGTAAGTATACAAGATATGATAGAGTGCGTAATAACAGTAGTTGGTTAGACTACGTATTGGTAGATAAAAGACTGTTGGGTAGACTTCAGGATGTATATGTTTATAGAGGGGCCACAGATATATCAGATCACTTTTTAGTTGTAGCTAAAATGAGAGAAAAATGTAGATGGGATACAAGGAAAATGGAAGCAGCTAGTAAGAGAGGTGAAGGTTTATAAACTAATGGAGGAGACAGTTAGGGTAAGATATAAACAACTGTTGGAGGATAGATGGGCTAGTAAGAATACAGGTAATGGGTTAGAAAATGTATGGGATAAGCTTAAAAATAGTGTTAGGGTGTTCAGCAGTTTTTGGTTACAGGAAAGTGGGTGCGGGAGGGAAGAGGAGCGATTGGTGGAATGACGTAAAGAGAGTAGTAAAAGAGAAAAAGTTAGCATATGAGAGTTTTTTACAAAGTAAAAGTGATGCAAGGAGTATATGGAGAGAAAAGGAGAGGTTAAGAGAGTGGTGAAGCAATGTAAAAAGAGAGCAAATGAAAGAGTGGGTGAGATGTTATCAACAAATTGTGTTGAAAATTAGAAAAAGTTTTGGAATGAGATTAATAAGTTGAGAAAGCCTAAGGAACAAATGGATTTGTTAATTAATAATAGGAGAGGAGAGTAATTAAACGGAGACTATAGGTATCGGAGGGAATATTTTGAGGAATTGTTAAATGTTGATGAAGATAGGGAAGCTGTATTTCATGTATAGGGCAAGGAGGAATAACATTTTATAGGAGTGTGGAAGAACCAGTTGTAAGTGTGGGGGAGGTGCATGGGGCAGTGGGTAGAATGAAAGGGGGTAAAGCAGCTGGGATTGATGAGATAAAGATAAAAAGCAGGTGGGGATATAGTTTTGGAGTGGTTAATGATTTTACTTAATAAATGTATGGAGGAGGGTAAGGTACCTAGGGATTGGCAGAGAGCATGCATAGTTCCTTTGTATAAAGGCAAAGGCGGCAAAAGAGAGCGTAAAAATTATAGGGGAATAATTCTGTTGAGTATACCTAGTAAAGTGTATGGCAGAGTTATTTTTGAAAGAATTAAGAATAAGATGGAGAGCAGGATAGCAGATGAACAGGGAGGCTTTAGGAAGGGTAGGGGGTGTGTAGACCAAGTGTTTACAGTGAGACATTGGTGAACAGTATTTAGATAAGGGTAAAGAGGTTTTTGTGACATTTATGGATTTGGAAAAGGCATACGAGAGGGTAGACAGGGAAGCAATGTGGCAGATGTTGCAAATGTATGGAATCGGAGGTAGGTTATTGAAAGCAGTGAAGAGTCTTTACGAGGAGAGTGAGACTCAGGTTAGAGTATGCCTTGGATCAAAGTCTAGCGCAAGCTGGACTCCAAGGTATTGGTCCAGTGTGGGTAGATTGGTAAAGCACTGAGTACCTTGTTCCAAGGTTCATAGGTTCGAGTCTCCTTCAGCCAGAGATCTGTGTTTGTGTATATTTCGCCTGCTCTTGAGAATTCCTTGTATATATATATATATATATATATATATATATATATATATATATATATATATATATATATATATATATATATATTATATATATATAAACAAGTCCACTAGTAATTTCTCTATATAACAGAGGTTAAAAATTCACTGAATATAACTCATAGAAAACGGGGAACTGTTTTGCTCTTGGACTATACTATCTTTAAGCTCCTAGTCTCTGTCTTGAATGTTTTCTGTGTACTACGTTAGCGTGTACTCAGTTGTTTGTAAGGGCTGAACTGTAGCTCCTGGATCCGGCCTTCTGACCATCAGTCGTCTCCCTGCTGGAATGATTCCCAAACCTGGTCTTGCTTAAAATATGCTTGTGAGGAGAGTCTTCAGATATGGTTGGGGTGAGCGGGTGCGTAGTGACCGTGAAGTTTCAGCTTGTACACAGTGACCTGTGCACCACAGCCACACTATAGTCACGTACTATACAGTATATTAGTCATCCTGGGTACTATATCCTCGGCACTACAGCCGTGTACAGCGCTTAATTCACCGGGTAACCAGAGAAATCTTATGAACGGGTTCACTTCCGCTTTCGATTGTTGCCTCTACGGTTCTGTTTACCTGTTCGATTGCTTAGGGAGTGTTCGGAACAGTTATAGCAGGCGCTGACAAGAGTAACAGCTTGCCAGGTGTTAGCTGAGAGCAACAGTGGGTAGCTCAGCGGAGGAAGGAAGGTGTGGAAAACAAGAAAGAGACGAGTGCATGGCGAAGCACGGCAGTAGCAGCCTGGGAGGCTGACATTGATGCATCAAGGTAGCTGAGGGTAGCATACAAGGAAGCAGTGATGGTGGTGCGTGTGCTTACCTCCCATGTCTGTGTATGTGTCTGCACCCTCACCTGTTAGTTAGTTAATTACCATTTTGTCCTAGGCACATGTCGATTAGACACTAGGCCTGTTCTGTATGTGGTGTGTGTGTGCGCGTGTGTGTCTGTGTGTGATATGCTGTGTGTTTGCGTGTCTGCACCCTCCCTTATGTGTCTGCGTATCTACATACTTACCTTTGTGTCTGCATGTCTGTATCCCCACCTATGTGCCTGTATGATATACTTCATGTCTGCATTCTCACCTGTGTGTTTCTGCATTCTTCACTACATATCTACATCCCCACCTGTGGGTCTGCGTGTTTGCACCTACCTGTGTTCCAGTCTGGATGCTTTACTAAATGTCTGCTCTCCCTTTGTCTTTGTCTGCATTCTTTGCTGCATATTTCTCTTCTTGTTTGCATGTCTTACTACATGTCTCCTGTCTACTGCTTCTGCTACTACTACTACTACTGTTACTACTTCTACTAGCTCTCTTACTACTACTAGTATTCCTACTACTAATATTACTACAACTACTTCTAGTATTCCTACTACTATTACTACAACTACTTCTAGTATTCCTACTACTACTGTTACTACTATTACTACTACTGTTACCACTCCTACTACTACTGTTACTACTACTACTACTACTACTACTACTGTTACTACGTCTTTTACTGCTGCTACTAACACTAGTTGTGCTCCTGTTTCTACTGCTACAAGCACCACCACCATCAACACCTGGTGCTACTAGCACCATCACCGCCTGGTGCTACTAGCCCCACCACCATCACCACTTGGTGCTACTAGCACCACCACCATCATCACCTGGTGCTAATAGCACCACCACCATCACCACCTGGTGCTTCTAGCACCACCACCATCACCACCTGGTGCTTCTGGTACCACCACCATTACCACCTGGTGCTATTAGCACCACCACCATCAGCATCCATAACTTCGAACTATAGACCAATAAGCCTTACCTCCATAGAGGGAAAATTTATGGAATCAGTAATTGCCGAGGCAGTTCGTAGCCATTTTGAAAAGCATAAATTGATTAATGAATCTCAGAACAGTTTTACAAAGGGGCGTTCCTGCCTTACGAATTTACTAACTTTTTTCACTAAGGTATATGAGGAGGTAGATCATGGTAATGAATACCATATTGTGTATATGGACTTTAGTAAGGCTTTTGATAGTTACACATCAGAGGCTATTGAGGAAAATTAAAGCACACGGAATAGGAGAAATTTTTTCCTGGATAGAGGTGTGGGTGATATATAGGCAGAAGAGAGTTCGCATCAATAGGGAGAAATCAGAGTGGGGGCGCATCACGAGCGGTGTTTCACAGGGGTCAGTGTTGGGCCCTTTGTTGTTCACAATTTATATAAATGACATTGATGAGAGAATAAATAGCGACATAAGCAGGTTTGCTGATGGCACCACTTGGTGCTACTAGCACCACCTGGTACTACTAGAATCATCTGGTACTGCTAGCACCACCTGGTACTAATAGCACCGCCTGGTATTATTAGCACCACCTTGTGCTACTAGCACCACCTGATACTACTAGCACCTCCTGGTGCTACTAGCACCACATGGAGCTACTAGCACCACCTGGTGTTACGCCATAAAAAACTATTATCTACTGTCCCTGAGAGATCATTTCCCTCCCTTCATCTTCCCTCCCTTCCTTTACTCCCCTTTCATCTTCCCTTCCTTATCCAAGCTCTTAAATAAGCACACACATCCACACACCACACCCATACACACACACACACACACACACACACACACACACACGCACGCACGCACGCACACACACACACATCACACACACACACACACACACACACACACACACACACACAGCAGACACAGACACACGACACAGACACAGACACACACACACACACACACACAACAACACACACACACACACACACACACACACACACACACACACACACACACACACACACACACACACCACACACACATATATAACACACACACACACACACATATACAGGATTTTACAACTTCCTGTGAAGTGACCCTATAACCCTTCCTTTCCCCCCATCTCTCTCCCTCTCTTCTCCTCTCTCTTCCTCTCTCACTCTCTCTCTCTCCTCTCTCTCTCTCTCTCTCTCTTCTCCTCTCTCTCTCCTCTCTCTCTCTCTCTCTCTCTCTCTCTCTCTCTTTCTCTCTCCCCCTTTCTCTCATCCTCTCTCTCATCCTCTCTCTCTCTTCATCTCTTCCTTTCACTCTTTCTCTCTCTCTTCCTCCTCTCATCTCCCTCTCCCTCTCTCTCTTCCTCTCTTCCTCTCTTACTCTCTCTCTTCCTCTTCTTTTCTCTCTCTCTCTTCCCTTGTCACTCCCCCCTCTCTCTTACCTTTTCCCTCTCTCACTTTCTCCCCCTTTTTCCCTTCTTTTCCCCTCCTCTCTCTCTCTCTCCCCTCCCCTTCTCTCTCTCCCTATCTCTCACACTCTCCCCCTTTTTCTTTTTCTCTTTCTCTCTCTCTTTCATTAAAAAAATGGTTGGGACTTGCAGGAATCAGGGATCAGATGACAATGGTACTGGTAGGGAGGAATGGATGGAGGAACAGTGGAAAAGGATAGAGCAAGAATGGGAGAGAAAATTAGGAGAGCTTTCTGAAAAAATGGTGAAAGAGCTCTCTGTAAAATGGAAAAAGAGGTTGGAGAAGGAGACGAAGAATTGGGAGGCACAAGTCGAAACTGCAGTAGCCAGGGTAAAGGTCCTAGAATTTGAGGTAAACAGGCTGAAGCAAGTCTCAGGGGTAGTGACCAGAGAAGACACACCATACGATGATGAGAGGCTGAACAGGAAGGAAGGAGATATGAATTATGCTAAGGTCATATCAGCCTGCAAAGAAGGGCCAGGAGTGGAAGGGAAGAGCAGATGGGTGCAGATGGAGAGGGAGATAGGTCGAATGCTGAGGCACAACCATGCTACCAAGAGCCACTGGAAAAATCAAGGGAGAAAATGACCACATACAGACAGGAACCAGAGTCACAGAGGGAGAGGCAATGGGAGGAGGAAAGGGCAAAATCAGTGATTATCCATGGGCTTCGGGAGAGAGAGGAAAGGACACACACTGAAAGACGGCAGGAAGAAAGAAAGGAGATTGAGAAAATCATCACGGAAATAGGGGGAGAAGACATGGATGAGATTGTAAATTTTCAGAGAATAGGGGGGTACTTGAAGGGGAGAAACCGACCGATCAAGCTAATTCTCAGGACAGAAACAGTGCGGAACAGGATCCTCCAAGAGAAACCACAGTTGAAAAGTTCGGAAGAGTACAAGAAGGTGTTCCTAGACAGAGACAGAACACAGAGAGAAAGCAGCTGAAGGAGAGGACAAAAAAGCGAAAGGAGCTAGGAAAGGAGACAAGGATGGAACCAGCAGAGGTCAGTCAGAGCAGAACAGAGCAGCAAGGGCAAGCACACACACAACTATCCTCAGAACCCCACAACCTATCACACCATCCCAACACACAATACAATCCATACCCACAGCTTCCACCCAACCCCCAACCATAGAATCCCACAGTATGCTACCAGGTCTCCCACCCCCACAGACCCCCAAACCACAGTGTTGGAAAGGAAACTGAAGGTATGGTACACAAACGCTGATGGAATAACAAACAAGTGGGAGGAGTGGCACGAAAGAGTCAAAGAGGCATCACCAGACATCACAGCGATCACAGAAACCAAGCTTACAGGTATGATAACAGATGCCATCTTTCCAGTGGGATACCAGATCCTGAGAAAAGACAGAAGGAACAGGGGGGGGTGGAGGAGTGGCATTGCTGATCAAACACCAACGGAATTTTGATGAGCTGGAGAGAGGAGACAGCGGAGAAGAAAGTGATTACATAGCGGGAACGCTTCACTCTGGTGGTCCCAAGGTGATAATTGCAGTGATGTATAACCCACCACAGAACAGCAGGAGGCCAAGGCAAGAGTATGACGAGAGCAATAGAGCGATGGTTGACACACTGGCTGCAGTGACCAGAAGAGCTCATGCATGCAGGGCAAAGCTCCTGATCATGGGCGACTTTAACCACAAGGAGATCGAATGGGAGAACTTGGAGCCACATGGGGCCAAGATACATGGAGGGCTAAGATGATGGAGGTGGTACTGCAAAACTTCATGTACCAACACGTAAGGGACACTACAAGAGAGAGAGGAGAGGATGAACCAGCAAGACTGGACTTAGTATTCACCTTGAGTAGTGCAGATATTGAGGACATCACATATGAAAGACCCCTTGGGGCCAGCGATCATGTGGTTTTGAACTTCGAATACACAGTAGAGCTACAAGTGGAGGGGGAAGCAGGAAGGCCAGGACAAATGAAACCAAACTACAGGAAAGGGGAGTACACAGTAATGAGGAACTTCCTGAATGAGGTTCAGTGGGACAGAGAACTGGCAGGGAAGCCAGTTAATGAGATGATGGAATATGTAGCAACAATGTGCAAGGAGGCTGAGGAGAGGTTTGTACCCAGGGTAACAGGAATAATGAAAAAGCAGGATGAGCCCATGGTTCACCCATAGATGCAAGGAGGCAAAAACCAAGTGTGCTAGGGAATGGAAGAAATATAGAAGGCAAAGGACCCAGGAGAATAAGGAGAGCAGTCGTAGAGCCAGAAACGAATATGCACAGATAAGAACCGAGGCCCAACGTCAATATGAAAACGACATAGCAGCAAAAGCCAAATCTGACCCGAAGCTGTTATACAGCCACATCAGGAAGAAAACAACCGTTAAGGACCAGGTACTCAGGCTAAGGAAGGAAGGAGTAGAGACAACAAGAAATGACCGTGAAGTATGTGAGGAACTCAACAAGAGATTCAAAAAAGTGTTTTACAGAGGAGACAGAAGGGGCTCCAGAAAGACGGAGAGGTGGGGTTTCACCACCATGTGCTGGACACAGTACACACAAACCGAGGAAGAAGTGAAGAGGCTTCTGAGTAAGCTAGATACCTCAAAAGGGAATGGGGCCAGATAACATCTCTCCATGGGTCCTGAGAGAGGGAGCAGAGGCGCTATGTGTACCCCTAACAACAATATTCAATGCATCTATCGAAACAGGGAGATTGCCTGAGGCATGGAAGACAGCAAATGTAGTCCCAATCTTTAAAAAAGGAGACAGACATGAAGCATTAAACTACAGACCAGTGTCACTGGGCATGTATAGTATGCAAAATCATGGAAAAGATTGTCAGGAGAAGAATGGTAGAAACATCTAGAAAAGGAATAATCTCATCACCAGCAGCCAACATGGTTTCAGAGATGGGAAATCCTGTGTCACAAACCTACTGGAGTTCTATGACATGGTGACAGCAGTAAGACAAGAGAGAGAGGGGTGGGTGGATTGCATTTTCTTGGACTGCAAGAAGGCTTTGACACAGAACCACACAAGAGATTAGTGCGAAAACTGGAGGACCAAGCAGGGATAACAGGGAAGGCACTGCATTGGATCAGGGAATACTTGTCAGGAAGACAGCAGCGAGTAATGGTACGTGGCGAGGTGTCAGAGTGGGAACCTGTGGCCAGCGGGGTCCCACAGGGGTCAGTCCTAGGACCAGTGCTGTTTCTGGTATTTGTGAACGACATGACGGAAGGAATAAACTCCGAGGTGTCCTGTTTGCAGAAGACGTGAAGTTGATGAGAAGAGTTCATTCGATCGAAGACCAGGCAGAAATACAAAGGGATCTGGACAGGCTGCAGACCTGGTCCAGCAACTGGCTCCTGGAGTTCAATCCCACCAAGTGCAAAGTCATGAGGATTGGGGAAGGGCAAAGAAGACCGCAGACGGAGTACAGTCTAGGGGGCCAGAGACTACAAACATCACTCAAGGAAAAAGATCTTGGGGTGAGTATAACACCAGGCACATCTCCTGAAGCGCACATCAACCAAATAACTGCCGCAGCATATGGGCGCCTAGCAAACCTCAGAACAGCATTCCGACATCTTAATAAGGAATCATTCAGGACCCTGTACACCGTGTACGTTAGACCCATATTAGAGTATGCGGCACCAGTTTGGAACCCACACCTAGCCAAGCATGTAAAGAAACTAGAGAAGGTGCAAAGGTTTGCAACAAGACTAGTCCCAGAGTTAAGAGGTATGTCCTATGAGGAGAGGTTAAGGGAAATCAACCTGACGACACTGGAGAACAGGAGAGATAGGGGGGACATGATAACGACTTACAAAATACTGAGAGGAATTGACAAGGTGGACAAAGACAGGATGTTCCAGAGACTGGACACAGCAACACGGGGACACAGTTGGAAGCTGAAGACACAGATGAATCAAAGGGATGTTAGGAAGTATTTCTCCAGCCACAGAGTAGTCAGGAAGTGGAATAGTTTGGGAAGCGATGTAGTGGAGGCAGGATCCATACATAGCTTTAAGCAGAGGTACGATAAAGCTCATGGTTCAGGGAGAGTGACCTAGTAGCGACCAGTGAAGAGGCGGGGCCAGGAGCTTGGACTCGACCCCTGCAACCTCAACTAGGTGAGTACTAGGTGAGTACACACACACACATACACACACACACACACACACACACACACACACACACACACACACACACACACACACACACACACACACACACACACCACAGCACACACGCACACACAGACTGAGACACAGACACACACAGACACACACACACACACACAGACACACACACACACACACACACACACACACACACACACACACACACACACACACACACACACACACACACACAGACACACACAGACACACACAGACACACACACAGACACACACACACACACACACACACACACACACACACACACACACACACACCACACACCACAAACACACACACTCACACACAGACACAGACACACACAGACACACACAGACACACACAGACACACACAGACACACATACAGACACACACAGACACACACAGACACACACAGACACACACACACAGACACACACACAGACCACACAGACACACACACACACACACACACAACACAAACACACACACACAGACACAGACACACACAGACACACACAGACACACACACACACAGACACACACACAGACACACACAGACACACACAGACACACACACACACACACACACACACACACACACACACACACACACACACACACACACACACACACACACACCACAACACACTATTATCCAGGCCTCCCTGTGTGTGTCTTCCATAGATTATAAATAATCGTTGTAATTTTAATCTTAAATTTCTCTCTCTCTCTCTCTCTCTCTCTCTCTCTCTCTCTCTCTCTCTCTCTCTCTCTCTCTCTCTCTCTCTCTCTCTCTCTCTCTTTTTTACACAGAGTTTAACAAAG
Organism: Cherax quadricarinatus; assembly: GCF_026875155.1. Classification (NCBI taxonomy): domain Eukaryota; kingdom Metazoa; phylum Arthropoda; class Malacostraca; order Decapoda; family Parastacidae; genus Cherax; species Cherax quadricarinatus. The sequence goes on along the minus strand of NC_069404.1, from coordinate 89,674,599 downwards.
TTAGGTTAAGGATCCCTAGGTCTAATGACAACTATTTACAGGTTAAGGATTCCTGACTTTATTAACAAGCTAAGAGCTGTTACCTACCTCAGCTCATTTGAAAGCATATTTATTGTTATGAGACATACAAGTAGGGAACAGGATGAAGTTGGAACCATCTGTGGGCCAGCATTTTCATTTGATCAACTGACTTTATCTCGTTGACATCATAATGCTGTACGAATGTGTTCCATACTCGAGTCATCCTGGGGATAAATGATCTCAGATGAAGTGATATTCTGGAGAAGGGTACGGCCAGAGTGAAGTTGCTGCTTTCTGCCCGTCTTGTGGTATAGAAACTTGCTTCACGCTTTCCTCGAAGTGGAGCCAAGTGTGGTATCTTGACAATATTGGCCTTGTACATAACAGTAAGGCCACCCACATCCCTCCTGTGTTGAAGGCTCTGCTGAAATGACAGATATATCCAGGATGGCTCCAGGCGAGAGATGAGACGTCTTGCTCTGTTCTCTATTCTGTAAAACAGTCGCAGATGAGAGGGGGGAGGGCAGGCAAACCAAGTAAGTGGAGCATACTCAAGGTGTGAGCGTACCTGTGCCTCATACAGAATCTTGCGAGATACGGCGAGATACGGCGAAGTGCTGTAGGCTTCCTGGCTGCCTTGTTTTGAAGATTTACAACATGGTTCTTCATGGTCAGTTTGGAGTCAAATTTCACCCCAAGGATATCAACTTCTTCCCCAGGTACCATGACCCTCCCATTCATACTTACTACTGCTCTCTGTCTCTGTCTCTGTCTCTGTCTCTGTCTCTGTCTCTCTGTCTCTCTGTCTCTCTGTCTCTGTCTCTGTCTCTGCCTCTCTCTCTCTCTGTCTCTCTCTCTCTCTCTCTCTCTCTCTCTCTCTCTCTCTCTCTCTCTCTCTCTCTCTCTCTCTCTCTCTCTCTCTCTCTCTCTCTCTCTCTCTCTCGACTGCAGCTTCTCTGTTTTAGAGTTATATGTCTTGATCATGACTCTTGATCATACTTGGAGTGTTATGTAGATCATACTCCCGAGAAACTGGTTTAGATCCACGTTGGTCGTGTCGTCTTTCAAGTGTATTCATTAAGGTCACTATTTAGCCTCAGCTGGTGTGTTATTCTGGATTTTATATTTGCTGAATTGGCCTTCTTGATCACTGATGGTTGCCGCTCTCAAAACAACGTATACGTAGGTCTCTAAAATTGTGCAATCTTCGTTACCGTAATCAAAAATAGTTTAAATCATAACCATAATTTTTAAAGTTGTGGACCGGTAAGTCAGCAGAAGGTCTCGGTCAGGTAACCAAGAGCTCCAGCGGCGGGTCATCATTTGACTAAGACCCGCGTCAGGAAACACTTGCCCTGTCTCCTGACAAATCTTGCCTTCCTGACCAGATCCTCGTTGTTCGTAAACATGAGGTCTTCCAGGGTATTTCCAAGTCTTGGTGATTTTGCCATCTGTTGGCTTGAGTCTGGAATTTATTCCTGAGGCTGAATAAGTCTTGTGTGAGAGACTGTTGCTCCATACTAGCTCTAGGGACACAATCTCTCTTTGTTATTATATTCCTTGTTACTTTCTCCCATTTAGGACGTTTCAAATTGAAGTCACCAAGCCAGTTGCCAGGTCTGATAGGTTATCCAGACAATGCTTGATCTCCACTAACTGATCCCTGTACTGCTGCCTGGTGGTGTCCGCTGGTTTATATACCAGCACTACAACCTGCTTCTTATCTGTCTGGGACAGTCACAAGTATGGACACTGGTGATAGAAAGGGAACGTGTAAATACGACCACTCAGAGAAATGGTGTGACCTCTTAAATAAAAACATAATTTCAGGTCCTGCACATTTTTACCCCACAAAAATTAACGTGATGTTTAATGAGGACACATGTCGGTTAGTCCGTTATGAAAAAAATGATGCAGTAAAAAGTAGAACGGAGTATATGACAAACTCCAACCACATAAAAGAAAGAAAAACTAGGAGTGATAATGTTAGAGGATCTCACCTTCAAAGATCAAAGCAGTGTCGTTATCACAACTGCGAGGACAAAGATAGGATGGGTAAAGAGCACTTCAGAACAAGAGATGGCAAGCCACTGATTCGTTAAGTGATTTATTTTCTTTAGGCTGGAATACTACTGTACTCTAGCAGCCTCTTTTAAGGTAAGTGAAATTGCAGACCTAGAGGATGTACAGGTAACCTTCGCTCTACGTATAAGTTCAGTAAAGCACCTACCATACCGGGAACGTTAGAAGTCCCTCGACCTATATACCCCTTGCAATGCCTAAGACAGAGACATTATATATATCCTGAAAAATTCTAGATGGACTGGTCCCAAATCACCCCATACGAAAACAAGAAGTCTAGCAGACCCATGCAAAATACCTCCAACTAAAAACAGAGTTGCCATGGTAACTAAGATGCAACGCAATTTACATAAGGGGCCCCCAAAAATTTCAGCAGCCTCCCTTCACACATAAGGGGGATTACCAACACAGGGAACCTGATGGGTCCCTTAATTAAGTCAGTTCCTGAACAGCCAGGTTGTGATTCGCACGTCGGACTGTGTGTGACCAGCAGGAGGCCTAGTTGATCAGGAGTCCTGGTATGAGACTGAGACTTAGTGGTGGTTACCTCTGAGAATATCCTCCAGGCATCCTGGGTAACCTTAAGGATATGTGTTTGTGAAGACAGACTTGTGTGTGTGTGTGTGTGTGTGTGTGTGTGTGTGTGTGTGTGTGTGTGTGTGTGTGTGTGTGTATGTGTGTGTGTGTGTGTGTGTGTGTGTGTGTGTGTGTGTGTGTGTGTGTGTGTGTATGTGTGTGTGTGTGTGTGTGGTGTGTATGTGTGTGTGTTGTGTGTGTGTGTGTGTGTGTGTGTGTGTGTGTGTGTGTGTGTGTAGTGTGTGTGTGTGTGTGTGTGTGTGTGTATGTGTGTGTGTGTGTGTGTGTGTGTGTGTGTGTGTGTGTGTGTGTGTGTGTGTGTATGTGTGTGGTGTGTGTGTGTGTGTGTGTGTGTGTGTGTGTGTGTGTGTGTATGTGTGTGTGTGTGTGTGTGTGTGTGGTGTGTGTGTGTGTGTGTGTGTGTGTGTGTGTGTGTGTATTTTTAACGATAACTGTCCTTGAAGAAACATATGTTTAAAAATAAGAGTGTGTTGAAGACGTGTTTTAAATGACAGATTTGTGTTTTAAAGAACAAATGTGTGTTTTAAATGACAGATTTGTGTTTTAAAGAACAAATGTGTGTTTTAAATGACAGATGTACATTTTGATGTCAGGAGACAGGTGTTGTGTTAAATACACAAGTTTGTTAACTGAATGTTCCATGACTCAAACATTGGTGAGTGGATGATTTGTGTAAATATGAGTAGTGTATAGTGTTTGTTGTGTTTGTTCCTGCTTTTGTGTATCAGGCGGCCAGGAAGTGAGAGATCAGGGTCATCAGTCTCACAACTCTCACCTCACACACTCACAACTCTCACCTCACACACTCACAACTCTCACCTCACACACTCACAACTCTCACCTCACACACTCACAACTCTCACCTCACACACTCACAACTCACTCACCTCACAACACTCACAACTCTCACCTCACACACTCACAACTCTCACCTCACACACTCACAACTCTCCACCTCATACACACTCACAACTCTCACCTCACACACACACACAAACTCTCACTCACACACTCACAACTCTCACCTCACACACTCACAACTCTCACCTCACACACTCACAACTCTCACCTCACACACTCACAACTCTCACCTCACACACTCACAACTCTCACCTCTACACTCACAACTCTCACCTCACTACACTCACAACTCTCACCTCACACACTCACAACTCTCACCTCACACACTCACAACTCTCACCTCACACACTCACAACTCTCACCCACACACTCACAACTCTCACCTCACACACTCACAACTCTCACCTCACACACACCACAACTCTCACCTCACACACTCACAACTCTCACCTCACACACTCACAACTCTCACCTCACACACTCACAACTCTCACCTCACACACTCACAACTCTCACCTCACACATCACAACTCTCACCTCACACACTCACAACTCTCACCTCACACACACCACAACTCTCACCTCACACACACAACTCTACTCACATCACACACCTCACAACTCTCACCTCACACACACACACAACTCTCAACCTCACACACTCACAAACTCTCACTCACACACACACAACTCTCACTCACACACTCACAACTCTCACCTCACACACTCACAACTCTCACCTCACACACTCACAACTCTCACTCACACACTCACAATCTCACCTCACACACTCACAACTCTCACTCACACACCACTCCAACCTCTCACTCACACACTCACAACTCTCACCTCACACACTCACAACTCTCACCTCACACACTCACAACTCTCACCTCACACACTCACAACTCTCACCTCACACACTCACAACTCTCACCTCACACACTCACAACTCTCACCTCACACACACAACTCTCACCTCACACACTCACAACTCTCACCTCACACACTCACAACTCTCACCTCACACACCAACTCTCACCTCACACACTCACAACTCTCACCTCACACACTCACAACTCTCCCTCACACACTCACACACTCTCACCTCACACACTCACAACTCTCACCTCACACACTCACAACTCTCACCTCACACAACTCACAACTCTCACCTCACACACTCACAACTCTCACCTCATTACACTCACAACTTCTCACCTCACACACTCACAACTCTCACCTCACACACTCACAACTCTCACTCACACACTCACAACTCTCACCTCACACACTCACAACTCTCACCTCACACACTCACAACTCTTCTTGTAAATATACAGAGAATTTAACATACAAAATAGTATTTCAGAATTTAATAATTCAAGTCACATATCTTCCAGTGTGTGTGTGTGATGTGTGTGTGTTGTGTGTAGTGTGTGTGTGTGTGTTGTGTGTGTGTGAGTGTGTTGTGTGTTGTGTGTGTGTGAGTGTGTGTGTGTGTGTGTAGTGTGGTGTGTGTGTGTGTGTGTTGTGAAGTTGTGTTGTGTGAGTGTGTGTGTGTGTGTGTGTGTGTGTGTGTGAGTGTGTGTGTGTGTGTGTGTGTGTGTGTGTGTGTGTGTGTGTGTGTGTGTGTGTGTGTGTGTGTGTGTGTGTGTGTGTGTGAGTGTGTGTGTGTGTGTGTGATGTGTGTGTGTGTGTGTGTGTGTGGTGATGTGTGTGTGTGTGTGTGTGTGTGTGTGTGTGTGTGTTGTGTGTGTGTGAGTTGTGTGTGTGTAGTGTGTGTGTGTGTGTGTGTGTGTGTGTGTGTTGTGTGTGTGTGGTGTGTGTGTGTGTGTGTGTTGTGTGTGTGTGGTGTGTGTGTGTGTGTGTGTGTGTGTGTGAGTGTGTGTGTGTGTGTGTGTGTGTGGTGTGTGAGTGTGTGTGTGTGTGTGTGTGTGTGTGAGTGTGTGTGTGTGTGTGTGTGGTGTGTGTGTGTGTGTGTGGTGTGTGTTGTGTGTGTGTGGTGTGTGTTGGTGTGTGTGTGTGTGTTTGTGTGTTGTTGTGTGTGAGAGAGAGAGCATTCCTGTAGGTATGCATCCTTGTACGTGTGCCTCCGTGTACGTGAATGTACGTGTATCTGTCCAGGCACACATGCGTTCCCGTACGTGTGCCTGTAAGTCGTGTACACACATGTACGTGTGTGCTCATGTAAGTGTACGTGCATATATGTGTGTGTACTTGCACGTACATCAGTGAGAGATCTTGACGTCCTTGTGTTCTCAGAGGAAATACCCGTGTCCTTAACACGCACCACTCATCATACAACCTACTGTATTCTACAGCAAGTAACATTCAACGAACGTCACGCAACATTCCGCATACAACATACAGTATACAACATTCAGCACGCAGCACAAAACATACAACCTCCAGCAAACAACACACAGCATACATAATACAGCATGCAACATCCAGCATACAATTTACAGTATACATCATACAGCATTTAACATATAAAATACATCATACAGTATACAACTTGCGACACACATCATACAACACTCAGCATACAACAAAAATCATACAACATATGGCACACAAAACATGCAGCATACAGAATAAATCATGTGACATACAGCATACCTCATACTGTATGCAACATACATCATACAATGTGCAACAAATCTAATACAACATACAACATATTGCATTATACAACGTACTACATACAGCCTTCAGCATACAACATAAACATAGTACAATATATAAAATATAACAGCATACAACATGCAGCATACTTTATACAACATACGGTATACATTCACCATACAACATGCAGCATTCAGCATGCATCATACAAGATACTTAATACAATATACAACATACACCGCACAACCTTACTACGATTTAGTTATGATATACCTTTGATGAATCTCAAGAGCTTTCCTGCTCTCGCAGCCCGGCCCTGGGCCAGGCTTACCTGGTCAACCAGGCTGTCGCTGTTAGCGACCCGCTGGACCGGATGTTCATCAGAGCCTGGTTGATCTGGCACCTGGTGGAGGCAGTGATCCAGTTTCCTCTTGAAGACTTCTACATTTGTCGCAACAGTGTTTTATGATATCTTCTGGTAAGATGTTGAATAGTCTGGGGCCAAGGATGTTGATACAGTGCTCTCTTATTATCCCCATGGCGCCCTTACTTTTCACTGGATTTATTTTACAATACCTCCCATACCTCTCACTCCAGTATGTTTTTATGGTAGTGTATAGATTTGGGACAAGGCCATCGAGTATTTTTCATGTATATATTATCAGGTATTTCTCTCTCTCTCTCTCTCTCTCTCTCTCTCTCTCTCTCTCTCTCTCTCTCTCTCTCTCTCTCTCTCTCTCTCTCTCTCTCTCTCTCTCTCTCTCTCTCTCTGTAGTTTAATTGGTTTATTGTTTCCTCGTGGTTAGTCAGTAATTTCTGTACGTTTCTAGTTGTGACATCTCTCGTGCCATCAACGGAGCTCTGAACATCGAACAATATTCTAAACGTGAGAGCATAAGTGATATGATAAGTGTTGTCTTAGACATTATTTTTCTTGTTTTGAAAGTTCTCACTATCCACCCTGTCATTTTTCCCTGGCGCTCCCGGCATTTGCCTTATTGTCTTCTCTGTATGACAGTATTATATCCGATTGTTTCATACATTCCTTTCGTTGCATGAGATGGCCCTCCTGTGTTGTGTGTGCAGTGCTCATTTACAGTTCTTCGTTCTTTCCATACCTGAGCAGCTGGAATTTATCACCCTTGAGCATCATGCTATACTCCTCTGTCCACTGGAATAATTATGTGTCTGCTCTGCGGGTGAGAAGCAGTAAGAGCTCCAGCACCGTACCTTGGGGTAGTACTAAACTTCGCTATGGTTGCATTTTCCTGTTTACTGCTGCACTCTGGGTTCCCTTTGTTAGAATCCTTCGTATCCGTTTTCCTACTTTTCCTGCTGCACATGTTGACCTTATTTTATGCGGTGCTGTCACGCCTTGATCGCATTTGTCAAATGTCTTCGACAAGTCCACGTCGACCTGGTAACTGTGATCAGCACGAGCTTTCCGCTCAACACCATACAACATACACCATACAACGTACACCATACAACATACACCATACAACATACACCATACAACGTACACCATACACCATACAACATACACCATACAACATACACCATACAACATACACCATACAACGTACACCATACAACATACACCATACAACGTACACCATACACCATACAACATACACCATACAACATACACCATACGACATACACCGCACAACACACACATTACAACATACAACATGTGCAACACATGGGAATCTTTATTGAAGAAACATTTCGCCACACAGTGGCTTCATCAGTTCAATACAAAGTAGAAATGGGTAAGGAGAGGAGGAGTTCGAAGTAATCAGTCCCTCAGCATGGAATCGACTTGTTCAGTCAATCAGTCTTGTAGGAAGTACAACACAGGGCCAGAGAGGTGGCTTATATACTGCAGTCAGGTGAGTCGAAGCAGGAGGAGGCGGGGTCAGAGTGGGACCTGCCATTAGTGTGAGTAGGTCGTCGTCCAAACGTTGGAGAAGCTTTGAAGTCTCACACTAGTGGCAGGTCCCACTCTGACCCCGCCTCCTCCTGCTTCGACTCACCTGACTGCAGTATATAAGCCACCTCTCTGGCCCTGTGTTGTACTTCCTACAAGACTGATTGACTGAACAAGTCGATTCCATGCTGAGGGACTGATTACCTCGAACTCCTCCTCTCCTTACCCATTTCTACTTTGTATTGAACTGATGAAGCCACTGTGTGGCGAAATGTTTCTTCAATAAAGATTCCCATGTGTTGCACATGTTGTATGTTGTAATGTGTGTGTTGTGCGGTGTATGTCGTATGGTGTATGTTGTATGGTGCATGTTGTATGGTGTATGTTGTATGGTGTATGTTGTATGGTGTACGTTGTATGGTGTATGTTGTATGGTGTATGTTGTATGGTGTATGGTGTACGTTGTATGGTGTATGTTGTATGGTGTACGTTGTATGGTGTATGTTGTATGGTGTACAACATACAGGTGTGACAGACATGATCGTCCTGCTCTAAAGTCACTCTGGTTTGAGTTATGCCGTCTCATCACTCTTCCGAAGATTTTTGTGATGTGAGAGGTTAGGGCTACTGGTATGTAATTTTGAGCTAGTGCTCTACTAGCTCCCTTTTGTAAAGGAGTTATGTCTGCACTCTTTAAGGCCTCTGGTATTTCACTTGTATCTGGCTCTTTCTCCAGAAAATTCTGAGGGCTCGTGGTAGTGGTACTTTGCACTGTTTTATAAATAAGGCATTCCATGAATCTGGTCCAGGTGCTGAGTGAGTGGGCATGGCTTCAATTCCTTTTTCGAAATCTATGGGATTTGTACTATCAGTTAGTTGGTCTGCGCGACCTCTGCTGAGTGAAAAATGTTTCTGCATTCTCTACCTTGCTGTCATTTAGTGGGTTGCTGAACACCGACTCATACTGTTCCTTTAGAATTTCGTTCATTTCCCGTTCATCGTCAGTATACGAGTCTCCTCTCATTAATGGTACAATTCAGCAGGTAGTTTGTGACTTGAAAAAGCCCACTGTGTGGGCGAAACGTTGTCAATAAAAGATCACATTAAACTGCATATGTGTTTATGTTTCCATTCCAGGTAGTTCTTAGCTTGGATTTTGCATAGGAATAAAAATATTTTTTGAGTTTCTTGCAGTATCTTGTATGTCATTTTATTCCCTTTGTGCGTCTCCTCTCTTGGATAACATACTAAGTTTTTGTTATAAGTCAGTAATGTCTCGCTAAGACAATCTTTCCTTCGTTGCGACGTGTTTCTGTTTTAAAGCAACTCGGTAACCCATTTTCTTCTTTTGTACCATCTCCTAAGCTCTCTTTCTCTATCTGATCTTCTTCTGGGTTTACTCAATGGTGCGTATTTAATGCAGACATTATGTGCTTCTGTATTCATTTTTTCGAGCCACTGGTGATGATTTAATGTTCATGTCTTTTTCGCAGTATATATCTGATAGTTCTTGGTTTATTTTGTCAGAGTCAATCCTGTGGTTGTTGAAGTTAAACTTAATGAACATACCTTCTCTTACATTATTGCTGTAGTTCCCTAACTCTGAGTTTATACTCGTTTGTACTTCTATGATGTTGGTCAGAGTATATTGCTTTTGTAACTGTTATGTCACTGTTTAGTGCCTCGTTATTTGTGAATATCAAATCCAGAGAATTTTCACAAAGCCTTCATTAGTTCCCTGGTACGTACCTGTCGAGCCAGGTGCTTCCAGGAGATATTCCTGGTATAACATTGTGTTCAGTCATCTCAGAATACTAGCAATCCTGTTCATTTTTTTACCTACACACTAGATAATAAAAAGTTAATTGAAATCTAGCTTCATGTATTCCAGATTTTTATTAGTCGAGGCGAATGTTTTTATTAGTTGAAGAGAATGACTGCTTTTATTGGTTGAAGAAAACGACTGTTTTTTCTTTTAGTTGAAGACAATAGTTGTTTTTATTGAGGAAAATAAATATTTTTATTAGTTAAAGAGAATGACTGTTTTTCTTACTTGGGTTTGCTTCCCTTTTTTTTTTTTTTTTTGGTATGAGCGAGTTGTTTTGAAATCTGGCGACGAGATTCCGCAGAGTTTGTAGCTAATGTTACTGTACCTGTAGTTAATGTTACTGTACCTGTAGTTAATGTTACTGTACCTGTAGTTAATGTTACTGTACCTGTAGTTAATGTTACTGTACCTGTAGTTAATGTTACTGTACCTGTAGTTAATGTTACTGTACCTGTAGTTAATGTTACTGTACCTGTAGTTAATGTTACTGTACTAGTAGTTAATGTTACTGTACCTGTAGTTATGTTACGAACCTTGTTAATGTACTGTACTGTAGTTAATGTTACTGTACTAGTTAATGTTACTGTACCGTAGTTAATTTACTGTACCTGTAGTTTAATGTTACTGTACCTGTAGTTAATGTTACTGTACCTGTAGTTAATGTTACTGTACCTGTAGTTAATGTTACTGTATCTGTAGTTAATGTTACTGTACCGTAGTTAATGTTACTGTACCTAAGTAGTTAATGTTACTGTACTATGTAGTTAATGTTACTGTACCTGTAGTTAATGTTACTGTACCTAGTTAATGTTACATGTACCTGTAGTTAATGTTACTGTACCTGTAGTTAATGTTACTGTACCTGTAGTTAATGTTACTGTACCTGTAGTTAATGTTACTGTACCTGTAGTTAATGTTACGTACCTGTAGTTAATGTTACTGTACCTGTAGTTAATATTACTGTACCTGTAGTTAATATTACTGTACCTGTAGTTAATGTTACTGTTCTAGTAGTTAATGTTACTGTACTAGTAGTTAATGTTACTGTACTAATAGTTAATGTTACTGTACTTGTAGTTAATGTTAATGTACCTGTAGTTAATGTTACTGTACCTGTAGTTAATGTTACTGTACCTGTAGTTAATGTTACTGTTCTAGTAGTTAATGTTACGCTAGATTATGTTACTGTATAATAGTTAATGTTACTGTACTTGTAGTTAATGTTACTGTACCTGTAGTTAATGTTACTGTACCAGTAGTTAATGTTAATGTACTTGTAGTTAATGTTACTGTACCTGTAATTAATGTTACTGTACTAGTAGTTAATGTTACTGTGCCTGTAGTTAATGTTACTGTACTAGTAGTTAATGTTACTGTACTTGTAGTTAATGTTGCTGTACTTGTAGTTAATATTACTGTACCTGTAGTTAATGTTACTGTACCTGTAGTTAATGTTACTGTACTAGTAGTTAATGTTACTGTACTTGTAGTTAATGTTACTGTACTTGTAGTTAATGTTACTGTACCTGTAGGTAATGGTACTGTACTTGTAGTTAATGTTACTGTACTTGTAGTTAATGTTACTGTACCTGTAGTTAATGTTACTGTACCTGTAGTTAATGTTACTGTACCTGTAGTTAATGTTACTGTACCTGTAGTTAATGTTACTGTGCCTGTAGTTAATGTTACTGTACTTGTAGTTAATGTTACTGTGCCTGTAGTTAATGTTACTGTACTTGTAGTTAATGTTACTGTGCCTGTAGTTAATGTTACTCAGTTACTATACCTGTAGTTAATGTTACTGTACTTGTAGTTAATGTTACTGTACTGTAGTTAATGTTTCTGTACTTGTAGTTAATGTTACTGTGCCTGTAGTTAAGTTACTCACTTTTCATACCTGTAGTTAATGTTAGATACTGCATTACTATACCTGTATTAAGTTTCTACTTGTAGTTAAGTTTACTGTGCCTGTAGTTAATGTTACTGTACCTTAGAAATTTTTCTTGTACCGTAGTTAATGTTACTGTCACCTGTAATTAATGTTACGTGCACTGTAGTTAACTGTTACCAGTACAAACCTGATAGTATAATGTTTCGTACTTGATTAATGTTACTGTGCCGATTATGTACTGTACCTGTAGTTAATGTTACTGTACCTGTAGTTAATGTTACGTACCTATTAATGTTTACTTGCCTGTAGTTAATGTTACTCAGTTACTATAGCCGTATTAATGTTTCGACTTAGTTAATGTTACTGATGCCTGTAGTAAGGGGAATGTTACTGTACTAGTAGTTAATGTTGCTGTAGCCTGTAGTTAATGTTACTCAGTTCTTACCTGTATTAAGTTTCTGTGCTGTAGTTTAATGTACTGCCCTGTAGTTAATTACTGTAGAGAACTTAAATGTTACTCAGTTACTACTACCTTACTTATGGTTCTGTACTGTAGTTAATACTGCTGCCTGTAGTTAATTTACTGTACTAGTAGTTAATGTTACTGTGCCTGTAGTTAATGTTACTGTACTTGTAGTTAATGTTGCTGTGCCTGTAGTTAATGTTACTCAGTTACTATATCTGTAGTTAATGTTTCTGTACTTGTAGTTAATGTTACTGTGCCTGTAGTTAATGTTACTGTACCTGTAGTTAATGTTACTGTGCCTGTAGTTAATGTTACTCAGTTACTAGACCCTGTAGTTAATTTTCTGTGCTTGTAGTTATGTTACAGTACCTGTAGTTAATTTACCAGTACCTGTGTTAATGTTACTGGTACTGAATTAAGTTACTGTGCCTTAGTTAATGTTACTAAATTACTAACCTTGTACTTAATTTTCTGTGCTGTATTAATGTTTACTGTACCTGTATTAATGTACGTACCTGTATTAATGTTACTGTGCCTTAGTTAATGTTATGTCCGTAGTTAAATGTTTACTAAGACGACCTCAAGGAAATGATAGACGGATAATTAAACTTTCAGACAAGAGATCTGAGATGATGATACTTTTCAGCATTGTTCCTCCAGGCGAATATTGTTGTATACTAAGACTTCCCTTCAGAGTCAGGCAAGCGAGTCTACTGACCTAAGAACGACAGACACTTTCATTGCCTTATATATTCAGTCCAACCTTTAAATCTGAGAACCTAAGTCCTTCGAACCCATTTTCTTGGACGTAGGCGAGGTACATCATACTATCCCCGATAAAAGCGAGCACGACGAGTACAGTAACAGAGAACCGAAAGTTAAATTTACGAGTTATTTACGTGAATAGGGGAATTAGTACTAAACCTCTGGCTGTCTCACGAGAGAACGTGACAAGTTCTTCAGTTCAGCTCCTAACCCTGAGGGTGTTTAAGTATTTTTACTGCCTCGGCCAGCAGTATAGACTGCTTGATTAGGTCTTGATTCACCTGGAGCCCTTGACTATGACCGGACCGCGGGGCCGTTAACCTCTCACCAAAATCCTTCAAGAATCCTACCTTTATCCCAGTCCAACATTTCTTCCAGGATAATCACTCTCTTCGTTCTCCTAAAGCTATCTATGATCCACTAAAAACAATCTGGTTTATCCGCCTGAACACCAAGTCTTGCCTTAGTCCCTTCTGGGGTACTCCATCCATTCCTTCTTACAGACTAAGAAAATACAATCCACCTATTATCCCTCACTTTCCTGTCTCGCTTTCTTTACTGTGTCATAGACTTCCAAACCCCGGGAAAAAAAAGATTTACTCACCAAACGATGCTTTTTATTTTTTAGAAAACCCCGGGTCTCCGGGCCTGCTCTCCCTCCTGGTTATCTATCCGTTACTTTGCGTGAAATCGGCAAAACTTCCGACTTTTTTCTTTCTTAAATACTGGGGTTTCTGACTGTCGTCCAATGTCTGGGGAATTCTCTCCACATCTACTAGGTGTTTTAATTCATCATTGCCGGACAGTGCCTGTCCTCCCTCCCACAGAATCCATGGTGATACCATGACAGGTTCCACTACTGTTGAAGTATCCATCCTCGTCATTTTTTTACCGCTTCTCTTGCTGTGCGTATGGAGTGCAGTGGGCAACATCAGGCTTTCTGGTATTGCCATTGTTTCCACTGAGATTACTTCTTTAAAACATACGCTCAACACTTTGCAGACTTTCATTATCATTTTAGTGAGCCCTGCTCCTTCCTTCTTCAGTAGAATTACCTGGTCTTTGTCATCTTTCTTCTGATGGGGCTGTGCATTTGCTGTTATGTCGTTCTCACAAAGCCGTTTAGTGTCTAACCTCACCTTTGCATAATCGTTACTGGTTATACTGCTCACTATGTTTATCGTTTGTCCTCTGCTTCCTTCAGATTTTCCAAGCTCTTCGCTTCTTTGTTTTTTTCTGTATGCATCTCTCTTTCTCCTTGATATTTCTCCTTCTTCAGGTGTATGTGCGCATGTGCATATGTATGTTTATGCATATGCATCCATGTGTGTATGCATGTGCATATGTATTCTTTCACAAATGTGTGTATGTGTCTGTTCTTATGCATGTGTGTACCTATTTATGCTTGTGCACGTTTTAAATAATTATATATATATTATATATATTATATATATATAAATATATATATATATAATATAATATATATATATTAAAAATATATATATATATGCATACAAGGCACATAACTTTAAACCCAACCTAACCTAACTAACTACATAACCTAACCAACCTAACTTAACCTAACCTAACCTAACCCTAACCTAACCAACCCAACCTAACTAAACCTAACCTAACCTAACCTACCTACCTAACCAACCAACTTAACCTAACCTAACCTAACCTAACCTTACCTAATTAACCTAACCTAACCTAACCAACCTAACCTAAACCTAACCTAAATTAACCTAACCTAACCCAAGCTAACCTAACCTAACTTAACCTAACCTAAACCAACCTAACCTAACTTACACCTAACTTAACCTAACATAACCTAACCTAACCTAACCTAACCTAACCTAACCTAACTTAACCTAACCTAACCTAACCTAACTTAACCTAAACCCAACTAACTTAACCTAAAATAACCTAAAACCCAACCAAACCCAACCCAACCCAACTTAACCAACCTAAATAACCAACTTAAACCCAACCTAACCAACCTAACCAACTTAACCTAACCTAACCTAACCTAACCAACCTAACCTAACTTTAAACCCAACCTAACCCAACCTAACCCAACCTAATTAACCCAACCTAACCAACTTTAAACCTAAACCCAACCTTACCTAACGTAACCCAACCTAACTTAACCCAACCTAACCTAACCTAACTTAACCCAACCTAACCTACCTAACCTAAATTAACCAACCTAAACTAACCTAACTTTCCAAACCCAACCTAACCCAACCTAACCCCAACTTAACCTAAAAACCTAACCTAAAACCCAACCTAACTTTAAATTTAAACCCAACCTAACCTAACCTAACCCTAACTTAAAATTTAAACCCAACCTAACCCAACCTAACCTTTAAATTAAAAACCCAAACCAACCAACCTAACCTAACCTAACCTTAAATTAACCAACCCTAAAACCCAAAACCCAACAAACCTAACCTAACCCCAACCTAACCTAAAAACCCAACTTAACCTAAACCCAAACCCAACCTAAAACCCAACTAAACCTAACCAAAACCAACCAAAACCCAACCTTTAAATTAAAACCCAACCAACCTAAACCCAACCCCAACCTAACCTAACTTTAAACCCAACCTAACCTAACCCTTTAAACCCAAACCCAACCTAACCTAACCTAACTTAACCAAAACCCAACCCCAACTTAAACTAAACCCAACCCAACCCCAACCTAACCCTAACTTAACCTAACCTAACCTAACCTAACCAACTTAAAAAAATCCTAACCTAACCTAAAATAACCCAACCTAACCTAACCTAACTTAACCTAACCTAAAAACCAACCTAACCTAACTTTAACCTAACCTAACCAACCTAAAACCAACCTAACTTAACCTTAACCCCCCCAAAAAAAAAAAAAACCCCTTTAAACCCAAAACCCTTTCCTAAAAACCCGACTTTAAATTAACTTAACTTTTAAATTTAAACCAAAACCCAACCTAACCTAACCTAACTTAACCTAACCAAACCTAACTTAAAACCCAAAACCCAACCAACCCAACCTAACCAAAATTTTCCCCAACCAACCTAACCTAAACCCAACCCTAAAGTAACCTAACTTAACCTAACCTAACCTAAAACCCAACCCCCAAATTTAAACCAACCCTAACCTAACCTAAAACCCAACTTAACCTAAAACCCAACCTAACCTAACCTAACCTAACTTAACCTAACCTAACCCAACCTAAAAACCAAACCCAACCCCAAAAACCTTTAAACCCAGCCTAACCTAAAAAACCCAACCTAACCTAACCCAACCTAAAGTAACCTAACTTAAAACCCAACCTAACCTAACCTAACCTAACCTAACTTAACCTAACCTAAAACCCAAAACCCAACCAAACCCAACCTTAACCCAACCTACTTTAAATTTTAAATTAAAATTAACTTAACCTAAACCAACCTAACCTAACCTAACTTAAAACCCAAAAAAAACCTAACTTAACCTAACCTAACCAAAACCCAACCCAACCTAACTTAACCTAACCTAACCTAAAACCCAACCAACCTAAAAAACCCCAAAATTTAAACCCAACCTAACCTAACCTAACCCTTTTCCTAAACCCAACCTAACCTAAAACCCAAAACCCAAATTTAAACCCAACCCAACCTAACCTAACCCAACCTACCTAACTTAACCTAACCCCCCAACCCAAACCCAACCAACTTAAAACCCCAAAACCCACCCAACCTAACCTAACCTAAACCCCAACCCAACCCAACCCAAAGGGAAACCAAATTAACAAACCTAACCTAACCCAAAAATAACCTAACCTAACCTAAAATTAACCTAAAACCCAACCAAACCCCAACCTTAAACCCCAAATTTTAAACCAACCTAAACCCAACCCAAAATTAACCCCAACCCAACCTAACCTAACCAAAATTTACCCCAACCTAAAAATAACCTTTAAACCCAACCCAACCTAATCCCAAAAAAATTTTTTAAACCCAACCTAACCTAAAACCCAAAACCCAACTTAAAACCCAAACTAACCTCACCAAAACCCAACCTAACCTAACCTCACCTCACCTAATCTAACCTAACCTTTAACCCCAAAAAAAAACTCACTAAACCCAACCCAAAACCCAACCTCACCTAAACCCATCCCAAAACCCCCAAAAACCCCAACCCAACCAAAATTAACCTAACCTAACCTCACCCAACCTAACCTAACCAAACCTTACCCTTTCCTAACCCACCGAAAACCCAACCCTTTACCTAACCTAACCTAACCTAACCTAACCTCAACAAAATAACCTAACCAACCCAACCTAATTTTAACCTAACCCCAACAAAACCTCACCTAATCTAACCTAACCTTACCAAACCCCAACCCTCCAAAACCCAACCTAACCTAACCTCCCCAACCTAACCTAAAACCCACCTAAAACCCCATCTAACCTAAACTTAACCTAACCCCAACCCAAACCCACCAAAAATCACCCCAAATTTAAAAAAACCAAAACCCCACCTACCCAACCTAACCCCAAAACCCCACCTAACCTAACCCCCCAAACCTTTAAACCCCAACTAAACAAACCCCAACCTAACCTTAAAAACCCACCCCCCACCTAACCTAACCTAACTTTACCTCACCTAACCAACCTAAAACCCAAAACCCAACCTTAAACCCAACCCAACCAAAACCCACCCAACCTCCCTAACCTAACCTCTCCCAACCTAACCAAACATAAAACCCCTCCTCACCTAACGTAACCTACCTAAACAAACCCCCCACCTAAACCCAACCTAACCTAAAAGTCCCCCCTCACCCTCACCTAACCTAACCCAACCTAACCTAATCTAACCTCAGCTAACCAAAACCCAAACCAAAACCCAACCTCAAACCCAACCTATCCAAACCCAACCTCACCTAACCTAACCCAACCCTAACTTAAAACCCAAACCTTTAGCTAACCTAACCCAAACCAACCTAACCTAACCTAACCTAACATAACCTAACCCGGAAAACCCAACCTAACCAAAACCCAACCTAACCTAACCAACCCAACCTAACCTAACCTAACCTAAAACCCAACCTAACCCAACCTAACCCAACTTAAACCAAAAAACCTAACCTAACCTAACTTAACCGGGCCAACCTAACCTAACCTCACCTAAATTAACCTAAACCCAAAACCCAACCTAACCTAACCTAACTTTCCCCAACCTAACCTAACCCCAACTTAACCTAAAAAACCCCCCAACCCCAAAATAAACCAAAACCTAACTTAACCTAACCTAACCTAACCCCAACCAACCAAACTTAAACCTAACCTAACCCCAACCTAAACCCTTTCCTAACCTGACTTAAAATTAACTTAACTTAACCTAACCTAACCTAACCCCAACCTAAAATTAACCCCAACCTAACCAAACCCAACCTAATCTAACCTAACCTAACCTAACCCAACCTAAAATTAACCAACCTAAACCCAACCCAACCCAAACCCAACCTAACCTTACCTTAAAACCCAACTTTAAATTAACTTAAAATTAACTTAAAATTAAAAAACCCAACCCCAACCTAACCCAACCTTACCTAACCCAACCTAATTAAAATTAAAATTAACTTAAATTAACCTAAAACCCAACCTAACTTAACCTAACCGAACCCAACCCCCAAACCCAACCTAACCTAAAATTTTAAATTAACCTAACCTAACCTAAAACCCAACCTAAACCCAACTTAAAACCCAAAACCAAAACCTTTAAACCCAACTTAACCCAACCCCAACCAACCCTAACCCCAAACCTAAATTTAAACCCAACCTAACCTAACTTAACCTAACTTTAAACCCAACCTAACCGAACCGAAAAAAACCTAACCTAACCTAACCTAACCCAACTTAACCTAACCTAACCTAACCTAACCAAACCCCTTAAATTAACCTAACCTAACCTAACCCACCTAACCTAACCAACCTCGCCCAACATAACCTAACCTAACCTCACCTCACCTCACCTAACCTAACCAACCTAACCTCACCTAAAACCAACCTAACCTAACCCCCACCAAAACCCCAAACCCATCCTAACCTAAACCTCACCCAATCTAAAACCCAGCATAACCTCAACCCAACCAACCTAAAAAAAACCTCCCCTAACCTAACCCCACCTTTAAACCCACCTACCCTAACCTAACCTAACCTCACCTAACCTAACCTCACCCCCACGTAACATAACCCAACCAACCTAACCCAACCCCCGCTAACCTAACCTAACCTAACCTAACCTCGCCAACCTAACCTAACCCAAAACCCCACCAACCCCAAAAACCTAACCTCACTAACCTAACCTAAACCTAACGTCACCCCACCCTAACCTAACCCACCCCACCTAACCTAACCTAACCTAACCAAAACCCCCCCTAAAACCCAACCTAACCTAAACCCCCCCTTCAACTTAACCTAACCTCCCCCTAACCTAACCTCACCTAAAACCCAACCAAAAACCCCACCTAAACCAACCTAACCTAACCAAAACCCACCCTCACCTAACCTAATTTTAAACCCAACCTAACCTAACCTCCCCCTAACCTAACTTAACCTAGCCTAACCTTAAACCCTTTCAAACCCAACCTAAGCTAAAACCCAACCTAACCTCACCCAACCTAACCTCCCTAACCTAACCAAACATAACCTCTCCTCACCCAACTAACCCACCCCAAAATAACCTCACCTAAACCCCAACCTAACCCCAACCCAACCCCAACCCCACCTCACCCAACCAACCTAAAACCCAACCTAATCAACCTCAGCTAAAAACCAAAAGTAAACCCAAAACCCAACCTCACCTAACCCAAACCTAACCTAACCTCACCTAACCTAAAACCCAACCCAAACTTTAAACCCAACCCAGCCAACCCAAACCGAACCCAAAACCAACCCCCAAACCCAACCCAACATAAAACCCAACCGAACCTAACCTAACCCAAAACCCAAAACCCAACCTAACCGAACCCAAACCCCAAACCCAACCAACCTAACCTAACCCAACCAAAACCCAACCTAACTTAAAAACCCAACCTAACCCAACCTAACCTAACTTTAAACCCGACCTAACCTAACCTAACCTCACCCTTTTTAAATTTAAACCCCAAAACCTTAAAACCTTTAAACCCAACCAAACCCAAAATTAAACCCAACCTAAACCTAACCTAACTTTTTAACCCAAAACCCAACCAACAAACCCCAACCTAACTTTAAACCAACCTAACCAAAAACCCAACCTAACCCCAAAACCCAAAATTAACCTAAACCAACCCCAACCTAACCTAACCTTACCAAAACCCGACTTAACTTAACTTAACTTAAAACCCAACCCAACCTAACCAACCTAACTTAACCTAACCAACCTAACCTAAACCCCAACTAACCTAACCCAACCTAACCTAAAAATTAACCCAATCTAACCTAACCAAACCCAACCTAACCTTACCTAAACCCAACTTAAAATTAACCCTTAACTTAACTTAAACCCAACCTAACCTAACCCCAAACCCTTTCCTAAACCCAACCTAACTTAAATTTAAATTAATTAACTTAACCTAAAACCCAACCTAACTTAAACCCAACCGAAAAACCCAACCTAACCTAACCTAACCAAAATTTTAAATTTAAACCCAACCTAACCTAAACCCAAAAATAACCTAACTTAAAAATTTAAACCTTTAAACCCCAACCCAACCTTTAAACCCAAATTTAAACCCAACCAAAACCCAAAACCCAACCCCAACCCTTAAAAACCCAACCTAACCTAAAAAATTTTTTTAAAAAAAACCCCCCCAAAAATTAACCCCAACCCCAACCGAACCGAACCTAACCTAAACCTAACCTAACCTAACCTAACTTAAAAACCCCAAACCCAACGTAACCAACCAAACCCAACTTAACCTAACCTAACCTAACCTCACCTAACCTAACCTAAACCTCGCCTTAAAATAAACCCAACCCCAACCCACCCCACCTCACCCAACCTAACCAAACCAACCTCAAACCTAACCTAACCTAACCTAACCTCACCTAACCCAACCTATCCAAAACCCAACCTTTAAACCCAATCTAAAACCTAGGGAAACCCCAAACCCAACCCCAACCTAAACCCAACCTCACCCAAACCCAAACCCAGCCTAACCTCACCTACCCCAACCCAACCTAACCCACCTAACCTAACCTCACCTACGTAACATAACCTAACCTCCCCTAACCCAACCTTTAGGCCCAACCTAACCCAACCTAACCCAAACCCCACCTAACCCCAACCTAACCAAAACCCCCAAATAACCTAACCAACCAACGTCACCTACCCTAACCTAAACCCAGCCTCCCCTAACCTAACCTAACCTAACCTAACCTCACCTAACCTAACCTAACCTAACCTCATCTAATTTAACCCAACCTCACACCTAACCTAACCTCACCTAACCTAAACCAAAAAACCCCACCTCCCCCTAACCTAACCTAACCCAACCTACCCTCACCTAACCTAATTTAACCTAAACCCAACCTAACCTCGCCTAACCCAACCCTTTAAACCCAGCCTTAAAAAACCCCCCCTTTCATATCCCAACCCCCAAGCTAACCTAACCTAACCCCCACCTAACCTTTAAACCCAACCCAACCTAACCCAAACCCAACCAAAACAACTAACCTCACCCCACCTAACCTAAAACCCAACCTAACCTCACTAACCTAACCTAAACCCAACGCACCTAACC
Source organism: Cherax quadricarinatus (assembly GCF_026875155.1). Taxonomy (NCBI): domain Eukaryota; kingdom Metazoa; phylum Arthropoda; class Malacostraca; order Decapoda; family Parastacidae; genus Cherax; species Cherax quadricarinatus. The sequence continues at coordinate 89,652,768 of NC_069404.1, read as the reverse complement.
CCAACCAAAACCTAGCCCCCCACCTAACCCCCAAACCCAACCTAACCAAAAACCCACCTAAAACCCAACCCAACCTAACCTAAAACCCATCTAACTTAACCTAAACCTCACCCCAACCAACCTCCAAATTTTAACCCCAAAAAAAAAACCTCACCTCACCTAAACCCAACCTAACCCAACCCCAAAACCCCCACCCAACCCAAATTTAAAACCCAACCTAACCTAACCTCGCCTAACCTAACTTTTAAACCCAGCCTAACCTTACCTTACAAACCTTAAAACCAAAACTAACCTAACCTAACCCCACCTAACCTAAACCCAACCTAACCTAACCTCACCTAACCAAACCCAAAACTAACCTCACTCACCCCAACCTAAAAACCCAATTAAAAACCCCTCCTAAACCCAACCTTAAACCCCACCTAAAACCCAACTTACATTACTTAACCAACTTCACCCAATCTAACCTAACCCATCCCCAAGCTCACTAAACCTAACCTAAAACCCCACCAAGCCTCACCAAAACCCAACTTAACCTAACCCTAACCCAAAACCCCCTAACCCACCTAACCTAACCCCAACCTAACCAACCTCACCTAACCCAACCCAACCCAACCTAACCTCACCTAACCTTTAAATAACCTAACCTAACATAACCCCCACCCCAAACCCAAAGAACCTAGCCTAAACTAAAACCCCACCTAAACCCCAACCTAACTAAAAACCCCACCTCACCTAATCTAACCTAACCAACCCAAAACCCAAACTCAGCTAACCCAACCTAACCAAACCTTTAAACCCAACCTAACCTCACCTAACCTATCCCAACCTAACCTCACCTAACCTAACCGAACTTAACCTAACCTCACCAACCTAAAACCAACCCAACCTCACCTAATCTAACCAACCTCGCTAACCCCAACCTAACCTAACCTAACCTAACCTAAAACCCACCCCAACCCAAAACCCAACCCAAACAAACCCCACCTACCTAATCTAAACCTAACCTAAAACCCAACCTTAAACCCAACCTAAACCCCACCTAACCAAAAACTCACATAAAACCCAACTTCCCCCCCCCAACCTAACCTAAAAATCCTAACCCAACCTAACCTAAAACCCCACCTAACCCAGCCTAACCTCACCTAACAAAACCTAACCCAACCTAACTAAGCCCAAAACCCCCAAATTAAAACCCAACCTAACCTAACCTAACCTTTTCTTAACGAAGCCCAACCTAACCTCACCTAACCTAACCTAACCTAATCCACCAAACCCAAACTAACCTTAAATTTTACCTAACCTAACCCCAACGTCCCCCTAACCTAACCAACCCCAAACTCACCTAACCTCACCTAACCTAACCTAACCTCACCAAAAGTAATCTAACCAACCCCAACTTTTCCCTAAAAACCAACCTCACCTAACCTAACCTAAAAAATAACCCAACTTCAACTAAAACCTAACCTAACCTAACCTAACCCACCCCCATCTAACCAACCTAAACCTAACCTCACCTAAAACCCAACCTAACCTCATCTAACCAAAACCCAACCTAACCTCAAAATAACCTAACCTAAACCCCCACCTAACCTAACTTTAAACCCAACCTAACCAAACCCCACTAACCTAACCTAACCTTTTCCTTACCTAATCTCACCGAACCCCAAACCCCACCGAACCTAACCTAACCAACCTAACCAAAACCCAACCTAACCTCTACTTTAAACCCAACCTAACCTCAAACCCAACCAAACTAACCTAACCTTAAATATACCTCACCTAATCAAACCCAACCTTACCAAGCCTAACCAACCTTAAACCCCACATAACCTAACCTAAAAAAAAACCCAAACCCCCTAACCAACCTAACCTTGGCCCCCAAACCCGACCTCACCTAACCTAAAAAAAACCCCACCTAAACCCCAACCCTTTAAACCCAACCCAACCTCACCCAACCTAACCAACCTCACCTAACCCAAACCCAAAACCCAACCTAACCTCACCAACCTAACCTAACATAACCTCACCAAACCCAACTTAAAATAACCTCACCTTAAACCCAACCTAGGGGCCCAAAACCCCACCTAACCCACCCAACCTTTAAACCTCAAACCCAACCTAACCTCACCCCACCTAACCTAACCCTTAAAAAAACCAACCTAACCTCAGCTAACCTAACCTAACCTAACCCCCACCTAACCTAAACCAACCAAAAACCCCACTAAAAACCCAACCTAACCTAACCAACCTTCCCCCTAACCTAACCTAAACCCCACAACCTAACCTAAAACCTTTCCTAACCTAACCTAACTTTCACCTTAAACCAAAACCCAACCTCACCCAACCAACCAAACCTCACCTCACCTAACCTAACAAACCCAACCTCCCCAACCTAACCTAACCTAACCTCCCCCTAACCCAAACCCAACCTAACCTAACCTCACCAAACCCACCATAAAACCCCACCTAACCTAACCTAAAATAACCCCCCCAAACCCAAACCAACCTAGCCAACCTCACCCCCACCCTAAAAACCCAACCTACCCCAACCTAACCTCACCCAAACCCAACCTAACCTCACCTCACCTAACATAACCTAAAACCCAAACCCAACCTAACCTCAGCTAACCTAACTTAACCTAACCCCCAAAAACCACCTAACCCAACCCAATCCCAAAACCCCAGCTAAACCCAACCTAAACCCAACCTAAAAACCAAAACCTTTTATTTAACCCAACCTAAAAATCACCCACCTAACATAACCTAACCAACCTAAACCTAACCTAACCCCAGCTAACCTAACTTAACCAACCTATCCTCACCTAAAACCCAACCCCTAAAAAAAAAACCCAACTAACCTAACCCCAACCCAACCTAACCCCCACCTAACCTAAAACCCAACCTCCAACCTAACGTAACCTCCCCTAACCCCAACCTAGCCTCAACAAAACCCAACCCTTAAAACCCACCTTAAACCAACCTAACCTAACCTCACTAACTTAACCTAACCAACCCCACCTAACCTAACCCACCTAACCTAACCTAACCTAACCAAACCTCACCTCACCTAACCTAAACCCAAACCCAACCTCACCTTTAAACCCAACCAAAAACCAACCTAACCTCGCCTAACCCAAATTAACCTAACCCAACCTCACCTAACCAACCCCAATCCCAACCTAAACCCAACCAACCTAACCTAACCCCAACCTAACTTAAAACCCCGCCTAACCTATCCTAACCTAACCTAAAACCCAACCTAAAACCCAACCTAAACCCAAACCTTTAAACCCAAACCTTTACCTAACCTAACCAACCCAACTTAAAAATTACTTTTAAACCCAACTTCACCTAATCTAAAACCCAACCAACCTAAAAACCCACCCCAAAAACCAAAACCCAACCTCACCTAACCTAACCAACCCCCCTCACCTAACCTAACTAACCTACTTAACCCCAAACCCCAACAAAAACCCAAACCCAACCTCACCTAACTTAACCAAAACCCAACCTCCCTACCCTAACCTAAAACCCAAACCCCACCTAAACCCAACCTAACCTAAATCAAACTAACAAACCTAACCTAAAACCCCAACCTACCCCCAAACCCTTTCCTAACCTAAACCCTTCACCTCACCTAACCTAACCAACCTAACCTCACCCTAACCTAACCTAACCTAACCTTAAACCCCAAACCAAAACCCAACCTCTCCCAACCTAACCAAACATAACCCTTTCCCCACCTAACGAAAACCCAGCCTAAACTAACCTCACCTAAACCCAACCTTAAACCCAACTTTACCTCACTCACCTAACCTAACCCAACCAACCTAATCTAACCTAAACTAACCTAACCTAACCTAACCCAACCTCACCTAACCCATCCTAAAACCCAACCTCACCTAACCTAACCCAACCTAAAATTTAAAACCCCAACCCTCAGCTAACCTAACCGAACCCCAACCAAAACCTTTTAAAATAACCCTAACCGAACCAAAACCCAACCTAACCTAACCTAACCTAACCGGGAAACCAAAACCCCAAACCAACCTAACCTAACCCCAACCTCACCTAACCTATCCTAACCTAACCCCCACTTTAAACCCAACCTAACCTAACCTAACTTAACCTAACCTCACTAACCTAACCTTAAACCCAACCTCACCTTTAAACTAACCTAACCTCAGCTAAACCCAACCACCAAACCTAACTTTTAAACCCAACCTCAAGGGGGTAACCTAACCTAACCTAACCTCACCTAATCTAACCTAACCCACCCAACCTAACCCAAAAAGTAACCTAACCTAACCTAAAACCCAACCTAACCCTTTAAACCCACCTAAACCTAAATTAACCTAACCTAACCCCACCTAACCTAACCCCAAACCAACCTAACCTCACCAAAAACCCAAAAAAACCCCAACCAAACCCAACCTACCAAAATTAACCTAACCCCAACCTAACCTAACCTCACCTAACTAACCTACCCAGCTAAACCCAACCTAACCCAAACTAACCTAAAACCAAACCCCAACCTAACCTCACCCAATCTTTAAACCCAAAACCCCCGCTAGCCTAACCCCAACCCCAACCAAAAAACCCCCCTAAAATTAAACCCAACCTAACCGAACCGAACCTAACCTAACCAAACCCAACCTAACCTCACCTAAAACCCAACCCAACCTAACCTAACCGAACCAAACCAAAACCCAACCTTTAAACCCAAACCCAACCTCACCTAACCTAACCTAACCAAAACCCCCAACCCCAAACCCAACCCAACCAACCAACCCAACCTAACCCAACCTCAAACCCAACCTAACCTAAAACCCAACCTAACCTCACCCCAATCTAACCTAAAACTCAGCTAACCTAACCTAACCTAACCTAACCTAAACCCAACTTAAACCCAACCTAACCCAACCCAACCCCACCCAACCTAACCTAACCTAACTTAACCTAACCTAACCTAACCTAACCTTTAAACCCAACCTAACTTAACCAACCTAACCTAACCTAACCCAACCAAAACCCAAACCAAAACCTTTACCTAACCCAAACCCTTTAAACCCAACCTCACCTAACCCACCATAACCTCAAACCAAAACCAACCCAAACTAACCCACCTAACCTAACCTACCCAAAACCCCACCCACCCTAACCTAACCCCCAAACCTTTTTCCCAACATTCCAACCTAAAACCCAACCTAACCCTCACCTCACCTAACATAACCTAACCTAACCTAAAACCCAACCCCTTTCCCCAGCTAAACCCAACTAAACCCAACCTATCCTCACCCAACCAAAAATAACCAAAACCCCAGCTAACCTTTCCCCAACCCCAACTTAACCTAACTTAACCTAACTTAAACCTAACCTAACCTAAAACCCAACCTAACCTAACCTTTAAACCCGACCTAACCTAACCTAACCCCCACCTAACTTAAAACCCAAACCCAACCTAACCTAAACCTAACCTAACCTAACCCCAACCCTTTAAACCCAACCCAACCCAACCTAACTTTAAAACCCAACCTAAACCCAAAACCCAACCTAACCTAACTTAACCTAAATAACCTAACCTATCCTAAACCCCAAAACCCAACTTAACCCAACCTAACCCAACCAACCTAACCTAACCTTACCTAACCTGACTTTAAATTAACCTTTAAACCCAAAAACCCAAAAATAACCCCAACCTAACTTAACCCAACCCAACCTAACCCAACCTAACCCAATCTAACCTAACCTAAACCAACCCAAAACCCAACTTAAAAATAACCTAAACCCAAAACCCAAAACCCTTTCCTAAAAATAACTTTAAATTAACTTAACTTAACTTAACTTAACCTAACCCAACCTAAAACCCAAAACCCAACCTTACCTAAACCCAAAACCCAAATTTAAATTTTAAATTTAAAATTAAATTTAAAACCCAACCTAACCAAAAATTAACCCAACCGAAACCCAACCTAACCTAACCTAACCTAATTTAACTTAACCAACCTAACCAAACCCAACCTAACCCTTTAAACCAAAACCCAACCTAATCCTAACCTATAACCCCTTTAACCCCCAACCTAACCTAAACCAAACCCAACTTTCCCAACCTAAAACCCAACTTAACCTAACTTTTAAACCCAACCTAACCGGGAAACCCAACCCAACCCTTTAAACCCAACCAAAACCAAACCCAAATTAACCTAACCTTTAAACCCAACCTAACCAAAACCCAACTTAACCCAACCTAACCCAACCTCACCCAACCTAAAACCCAACCCCAACCCGGGCCCAAAATAAAACCCAACCTAACCTCACCTCAAAACCCCATCTAACCCCAACCAAAAAACCCAAAAACCCACCTAACCTAACCTAACCTAACCCCACCTAACCCAACCTAAACCAAAACCCAAAAACCCCACCTAATCTAACCTAGCAAAACCTCACCTAACCTAACCTAAACAAACCTCACCTAACCCACCTAGCCTAACCTCACCTACCCTAACCTAACCCAACCCCACCTAACCTAACCCCACCCAACCCAAACCCCCACCTAAAACCCAACCCACCAACCTTTAAACCCCAAACCCAACCCAACCCCACCCAAGTAACATAACCAAAACCCCAAACCCAACCTAACCTCAGCAAAAACCAAAACCTAAACCCAACCTAACCTCAAACCCAACCTAAAACCCAACCAAAACCCCAGCTAACCTAACCGAACCTAACCTAACCAACCTCACCTAACCTAACCTAAAACCCAACCTCCCCTAACCTAACCTAAAACCCCAAAGCCACCTAAACCCCAACCTAACCCGCCTCCCCAACCCCAACCCGGGGCCCCCCCCCCCCCCAAAAAAAAAATTAAAAAAAAAAAAAATAAGGGTTTTAAAAAAAAATAAAATAAAAAAAAAAAAAAAAAAAAATAATAAATAATTAATTTAATTAAAAAATTTAAACCCAAACCCAATAAACCCAACCCCCCAAAATAAAAATTAAAAAAAAAATAAAAAAAACCTTAAAATAACCCTTTAAACCCAACCCAACCTAACCTAAAAACCCCACCTAATTTTAAACCCACCTAACCTTAAAACCCCCCTAACCAAACAACCCAAACCCCAAACCCTTTTTCCCAAAAATAAACCCAACCTAACCCAACCTACCCAACCCCTCACTAACCAACCTAACCCTCACCTAACCCCTAACCCAAACCCACCTAAACCCCAAACCCAACCTAACCTAACCTAACCCCCAACCAACCTAACCCCAACCACCTCATTCCCAACCTTTAAACCTAACCTCACCTAACCCCCCAACCCCACCACCCCAACACCCAAACCCACCCAAAACCCCAAACCCAACCAACCCCCAAATTTTCCCTTCCCAACCCCCCAATTTTCCAAACCTCCCCCCCCCTCCCAAACCCCCCCTTCCCCTAAACCCACCCCCCAAAAAAACCCCCCCCAAACCCCCCCCTAACCCCCCCCCAAACCCCCCCCCCAAACCCCCCCCCCAAACCCCACCCCAAACCCAAAACCCCCCCCCTAAAACCCCCCCCACCCCCAACCCAAACCCAAAAACCCCCTAACCCCCCCCCAACCCCCCCCCAAACCCCCCCAACCAAACCCCCCCCCCACCCCAACCCCCCAACCATCCCCAACCCACAACCCCCCCCAAACCCCCAACCCCCCCCCACCCCACCCCCCCCCAAATTAACCCAACCCCCAAACCCCCCCACCCAAAACCCCCCCAACCCCCCCCCCAACCCCCCCCAAACCCACCCCAAACCCCCCCCCCCCCAAACCCACCCCAAACCCCCCAAAAACCCCCCCCAACCCCCCACCCCCCCCTCCCAAACCCCCCCCCCAACCCAAAAACCCCCCCCAAACCCCCCCCCCCCCCCAAAAACCCCCCCCACCAATCCCCCCCCAAAAACCCAAACCCCCCCCTAAACCCCCCCAAAACCCACCTCCCCCCCCCCAAACCCCCCCCAACCTCCCCCCCCAACCTACCCCCCCCCTAACCCCACCCCTCCCCAAAAAAACCCCAAACCTTTACCCCAACCAACCCCCCCCAACCCCAAACCCACCAATCCCCCCAACCCAACCCCCCACCCCCCCCAAACCAACCAAACCCCCCTAAACCCCCCCCCCACCCCACCCCCCCCAAACAAACCCCCCCCTAACCAACCAACCCCCAAACCAAACCCCCCCCCCCCCCCCCAACCCCCCCCTCCCCTCCCCAAAAACCCCCCCAAAAAAACCCCCAAACCCCCCCCCCCCTCCCCCCCCAACCCCCCCCCTAAACCCCCCCACAACCAACCCACCCCCCCAAACCCCCCCCCCCACCCAACCCCCAAACCCCCAAAACCAACCCACCCAACCCCCCCAACCCCCCACCCAAACCTCCCCCCCCCCCCCCCTAACCCCCCCCACCCTTCCCCTTAAAAAACTTTAAACCCAACCCAAACCCCCCTTAAAACCCCCAAACCCCCCCCAAACCCCCCAATCTCCCCAAACCTAAAACTAACCTAAAATTCAACCTAAAACCCAACCTAAAGTCACCCCAACCAAAACCCCAAACCAAAAAACCCCCTAACCTTTACCTAAACCCCAAACCAAAACCCCCACCTAAGTAAACTAAACCAAAACCCAACCCTTTCCCCCCAAACCCAACCCACCTAACCAAACCAACCTAACCCCAACTTTAACCCAACCTAACCCTAAACCCAACCAAAACCCACCCTCATCAACCTAAACCCAACCCAACCCCACCCAACCCCCCACCAAAACCCCATCTTTAAACCTTTAAACCTAACCCCAACCTCCCCAAAACCTAACCAAAACCCCCCTAACCTAACTTAACCTAAACCCCAAACCCAACCTCACCCAACCTAACCTAACCTAACCTTCCCCACCCCATCCCCACCGAACCCCAACCCACCTAACCTAAAACCCAACCTAACCCCTACTAACCCAAAACCAAACCCCACCTAACCTAAACTTAAAACCCAACCAACTATACCCCCCACCCCAATCAAACCCAACCCTTTCCAAGCCCCAACCTAAAACCCAACCCCACATAACCTTAAACCCAACCCAACCTAACCTCACCTAACCTAACCCTTTAAACCCAGCCTAAAACCCGACCTCCACCCAACCAAAAACCCCCAAAACCCAAAACCCCACCAAAACCCAACCTAACCTAACCTCACCTAACCTAACCTTTCCTCACCTAACCCAACCCAACCTAACCTCACCTAACCTAACCTAACCTAACCTAACCTAACCTAACTTAACCTCGCCTAACCTATCCTAACCTAACCATAACCTAACCTAACCTAACCTAGCCTAACCTAACCTCACCTAACCTAACCTAACCTAATTTAACATTACTTAACCTAACTCACCTAATCTAACCTAACCTAACCTAACCTCACCTAACCTAACCTAACCTCACCTAACCTCATCTAACCTAGCTTAACCTAACCTAACCCAACCTCACCTAACCTCACCTAACTTAACCAAACCTAACCTCACCTACCCTAACCTAACCTAACCACACCTAACCTAACCTAACCTAACCTCATCTAACATAACCTAACCTAACCTAACCTACCCTCACCTAACCTAACCTAACTTCACCTCACCTAACCTATCCTATCCTACCTAACCTACCTAGCCTAACTAACCTACAACGAAACCTCACCTAACATAACTAACCTAACTAACCTCGCCTAAACCTCCAACCTAAACTCACCTAACCTAAACCTACCTAACCTAACCTCACCTAAACCTAAACTAACCAACCTAATCCTAACTACCTAAACATTTACCTAACCTAACCTAAACTCACCCCTTAACCTAAACCTAACCTAACCTCCTACCTAATCAAACCTAAATAACCTCACCTAAACCTAACCTCACAAACTAAAAACTAACCTAACCTAACGAAGCTAAATACTTAACCTAACCTAACCTCACCTAACGTAATCTAATAACTAACTCCTAACCTAACCTCACCTAGCTAACCCTAACATACCTAACCTAACCTAACCTCAGCTAACATACTAAACTAACCTTACCAAAACCTACTATCCTTTCCTAAACCTAAACCTAAACCTCACTAACTAACCTCACCTACCTAACCTACCTCACCTAACCTAACTACCTACCTAACCTAACCTCTTCTAACCTAACCTAACAACTACATAACCTAACCTAACCTAACCAAACCTCAACTATTCCTAACTAACCTAAACTCACTAACCTAACCTCACCTAACCTAAGCTAACTCACCTAAACCTAACCTTACTAAACCTCACCTAACCTAACCTCACCTAACTAACCTAACCTCACCTAATCAGCTAAACAAACTATTACCCTCACCTACCTAAACCTAACCTAACCTCACCTACCCTAACCTAACCTCACCTAACAAAACCTAACCTATACCTAACCTAACCGTAAGTAACCTCATTAACCTAACTTAAAATAACCAAACCTCACCTACGGGTTAAATCAACTAAACCTAACCTAACCAAAAACTAAACCCTATCGACCTAACCTGACCTAGCTAACCTCACCTACCAACTCACTAACATAACCTAACCTAACCTACTCGCCTAACTCACCTAACCTAACCTAACCTAACCTCACCTACCTAAATAACCTAACCTCCACATAACCTCACCTAACATTACCTAACCTAAAACCTACCCCATAACCTACCCTAACTAATCCTAAACTCCTAAACCTATTAACCTAACATAACCTCACCTAACCTAACCTAAACTACCCTACCCTCACATAACCTAAACTAACCTAACCTCACCTAACCTAACCTAAACGTAACCTCATCTATCCTAACATAACCTACTACCTAACCTACCTAACCTAACATCACCTACTAACCTACCTAACCTAGCTACCTCACTAACCTAACTTTACCTTTACCTAAACCTAACATAACCTCACCTAACCTAACCTTCACCTACCTAACCTCACCAAAACCTAACCTAACATAATCTGACCTAACCTAACCTAATATTACCCAACCTAAACTATCCTTTCAAAAACCCTAACTAACCTCACCTAACCTAAACCTAAATAACCTCACCTAACTAACCTAACCTAGCCTAACTAGCATCACCTACCTAACCTATAAACCTCAAGACCTAAACTCACCTAAAATAAACTATCCTAAGCATACCTCACCTAACCTAATCTATCCTGACCTTACCTAAACATATACCTTTACCTAACCTAACCTCACCTAACTAAACTCACATACCTACATTTACATAAACCAACCTAACCTCACCGATCCTACTAACCTCACCTACCTAACCTAACATAACCTAACCTACCTAACGTATAACTAACTCACTTAAAGTACCTTACCTAAACTTACCTAACGTAATCTAACTACCTAACCTCACCTAACCTAACCTAACTTCTCCTACATAACCTAACAATCTCACCTAACCTAACCTCACCTTAACCTAACCTAAACCTCACCTAACCTAAACCGAACCTAACCTCACTATCTAACTAAACCTAGATTCACTAACCCTTAATCACCTAACCTAAACTCACTAACAAACCTATCTAACCTAACGTAAGCTAACAATCAACTTAACTAACCTAACCTCACCTAACGTAATCCTAACCTAACCTCTCCTAATTTAACCTCACTTAACATAACTAACTTACACCTAACCTAAAGTAACCTCACCTAACCTCACCTAACCTAACCTCTTTAAACTAACCTTACCTACTAACCTAACCTCACTAACCTAACCTAACCTCAGCTAAATAACCTAACCAAAACCTCTCTATCCTAACCTAACCTCCCCCCCCCCCCCCCCCCAATAAAAAACCTAACTGACCTCACCTAACCTACCCTAACATAACCTCACCTAAAAAAACCCCCTAACCGTACCTAACCTCAAACTAAACCCTAACCTCACCTAACATAACTAACCTATCTAATCTAAGCTAACAAACCTAACCTCACTATCCTAACCTAACTCACTAACGTAAACATAACTAACCCCTCATCTCAATACTAACCTAAACCCTAACCCCAAACTAACTATCCTACCCTAACTAACCTTACTCACTAACCTAACCTAAATTAACTAACCTAACCTACTTCGCATAACACTCACCTAACCTCACCTAACCTAAACCTCACTAAACCTAATCTAACCTAACCAAACCTGACCTCACCTAACACACCTAAACCTAAACCTCACCTACCTATCTAACTAACCTAACCTAAACCTCACTACCAACCTACCCTCATCTAACCTACCTAACCTCACCTAATCTAACCTAACCTTACTAAACTCACGTAACCTAACCTAACCTAACTACCTAACCTAACTCACCTAACCTAAATTAACCTAACCTCACCTAACCTAACCTAACCTACCCTCATCTCACCTATACCTTGCTAACATAACCAAACTCACCTAACCTAACCTATCCTCACCTAACCTCAACGTCACCTAACCTAAACTACCCTAACCTAAACGTAACCTCACTTTCTCCTAACCTCTCTACACATAACCTCACCTAACCTAACTACCTAACCTACCTCACCTAACCTATCCTAACTCACCTAACCAACCTAACTTAACCTAACCTCATCCTAACCTAACCTCACCTAACCTACTAAAAAACTCTACCTAATATAACCTTAACCTCACCTAAGCTTAACTAACTGACTAACCTAAGCTAAGCTAACTAACCTAACCTAACTATCCCTCCTTACCTACCCTCACCTAACCTAACTTAACATCTCCTAACCTAGCATAAACCTCATAACCTAACCTCACCTACCTCACTACACATTACCTAACCTACCTCACCTTAACTCACCTAAACTAAATCACCTAACCTAACAAACAATCTCACCTAACTTAACTAACCTCATCTAACCTATCCTAACCTCCCCTAACCTATCTAAACCTAATAGCTAAACTTAACCTAACGTAACATACTCACCAACCTAAACTTCACCTAACTAATCTAACCGAACCTCACATAACCTCGCCTCAATCCTAACTAACCTCATCTAACCTACTAACCTAACCTCACCTAACATCACTTATTCTCACCTAAACTAAACCTCCTACCTAACCTAAACTTCCTAACCTAACTTAACTTACCTACCAACCTTACCTACCTAACATAACCTAAACTAACCTCACCTTAACTCCCTAACCTACCTCACCTAACCTCCAATCTCCCTAACTTAACCTTACCTCATCTAACCTAACCCTCAACCTAACCTATCCTAAAAGCTATACCTAACCTTATGTATCCTCACCTAACCTAAACCTAACTTCACCTAACCTAATCTAACCTTACTCAAATAACCTTGCCTATCCTATCCTAACTCACCTAACCTAACTAACCTAACCTAAATTTTTCCTAACCTCCTTAACTAACTTCACCTAACCTAAAAACCTTACCTCACCTAACCTCACCTAACCTATACTTAACCTAATCTAACCTAATAACCTATCCTAACCTCACCCTAACATAGCTTACTCACTAACCTAACCTCACCTAACCTAACCTCACCTAAATCTAACCAAACCTACCTAAAACTCACCTAACCTATTCATAACCTAACCTAACCTATCTCACCTACCTAAACAAAAACCTCACCTAACCTTACTCACCTAACCTCACCCTAAACCTAACTAACTAACCTAACTCAGCAAATAAAACACCTAACTCTCATAGCTAAGCTAACCTAATCTACACATTACCTAACCTAGCCTCACCTAACCTAACCTCACCTATGCTAACTACAGAGTCTTGAACGATCTTACTGAGGTTTCGGGACGCTGTCCGTAGGTTTGACAGACGCCCGTATGCTGCAGCAGTTATCTGACTGTGTGCAGCCTCTGGAGATATGGTCGGTGTTATACTCACCCTTCAGATCTTTTTCTGTGAGGGAGGTTTGCAGTCTTTTAGCCTTATAGACTATATTGGTGCGTCTTCTTTGCCTTCCCCCAATCTTCATAGACTTTGCATTGGCAGGGTAAACTCAAGGAGCCAGTTGCTGGGACCAGGCTGGGTAGCTGTCCAGGTATTTTGTAGTACCTGACTGATCCTGTCCGATGTGATTCTTCTCATTAACTTCACGTATCTGCAAACAAGAAACACTTCTGACTATCTTTTACGTTTTGTCATTCACAATATTCAAAAACATCACAGGTCCTAGGGACTGGCCCTGTGGAAAACCTCGTCACATACCATGACTCGTTGTTGCTCCCTGTCAGTTTTCTCTGATCCATTGCATGCCTTTCTGTTATGTGTGCTGATCTCTAGTTTTGCAGTAACCTCTTGTGAGGAAACTGTGTCGAAGGCCTCTTGCAGTCCAAAAAAATGCAGTCGATCCACCCTCTCTTCTTGTCTTCGTCGCCTTGTCATAAAACTCCAGTAGGTTTGTGAAACAGGATTTTCCTTCCTGAAAACCGTGCTGGTTGTCAATTATACACTTGTTTTCTTTCCAGGTGCTCCTCCGCTCTCCTATGATCTTCTCCAGGTTTGTACTATACAACGTTAGTGATACGGTCTGTTGTTTTAGTGGATCATGTCTGTCTCCCTTTATAAAAATTGGGATACGTTGGCCATTTGTCCATTACCTCAGTGAGTTGCCAGTTTTCAACGGATGTGGTGAAGATCTTTGTTATTGGTACACACAGCATCTCTGCTCCCTCTCAAACGACCACTGTGAGAATGTTGTCTGGTCCACCGCCGTTGAGGTGTCGAGTTCATATAGCTGCTTTTCACCTCCTCCTTGTGTTATTGTGTACCTCAT
>NC_069404.1:89606199-89637421 GCF_026875155.1 Cherax quadricarinatus | reverse complement strand
GTGGTACATAGTTTTTTGCGGCATTTAAATAGTTCGGCCGCAACTTTAAACCCCTGCCCGACGGCGGTGGTCATTAATGTTCTGTTTTATAATAAGTATGGCATTTTGCTGCGCTGTACCTCTGTTGCAGGGGGACGTAAAAGTTTTTGCATGAGTTTATAGATTTTTGTGGGGCTCGGGGTGGTGTTTGGCTACAAGAGCAGGGGTTTAGAGACCCCAATGCATCAGGGGGGTTAGGTCTCTTCCTTTTGGGGGTCGTGTCTTTAAATGTTGTGAAGCGTGTTTTTCCGACGGGGGTGGGGATGGGGGTTAATAGTTGAACCCTGCGCGGTTTTGGTGGGGAGGGAGGTTTAATTAGGTGGGGGAGGAGGTTTTTCGGTGATTGGAAGGGGGACATGCGGGTTGTTAAATTATGTCGGAAAAGGGGGTTAAGTTGGGGGGTGGGTTGAAAAAAATGACCCCGTCGGTGGGGATATTTGGAGGGGGGACCGTTGTCCTTCCGGGGGAATGGTTTTTTTTTTTTGGGTTTTTTTTTTTTTTTTCCAAATTTTTTTTCACGTTGTGTTTTCGGGAAAGTTTTAGGATGGTCGTGGTGGTTTCAGTAGGGTTTTGCGATTGGTGGGGGGTGATGTTTGTCGGCGCTCGGCGCTGGTTTTTTTTGTGTAGGTGGGGCTGACATGTGTGTAAATGTCGGTGTGTACGTCTGGCCGTTTATATTTATGTTTCATGGGGCAGAGGCACATTAAAGGTTATAGTAAAATTTCGTGTTTTAGTGGGAACGATTTTAGGACAATGGTCGAAATAGGTTGGTATATGGGGGAGATGGGAGAAGACTTCCCGTCTGAATTAAAGCTTTGGGTTAAGAGATTTAGTAATTTGTGTGCGTTCAGTGGGTAATTACAGGCTGGTCAGCGTGATAATTTGTATAATAGTTATGTCATCTTTCTTCGCCTTTGGGGGGAAGAGAGACGCATGCCTAGTAGCAACCCCTGCCCTCTGGTGGTGACTTTGCAACTGGAAGAAAAGTGGCAGTTGATGGGTCAGAGGATCAACACTGTTTGTATTCGTGGACGTGGCATGCTCAGTGGTAAACAAAAAAACCCTTGCTACCTCCCATCATTGGGGACGTCTATGGTTTTCCCAAACAATGAAGATAGGGTGTAGCTTTAAACGGGATGTCCAGGGTTTTCGTAAAAATGAATCGTCCCGACTTTATGACAGAATTTGTTGACGGTACCAGGGGGGGAAGATGATGTGAACTCGCTAGTACTATACGTGGTTAGGGAGAAATGTCCTTTCGAGGTGATGATATGGCATAAAGAGGTTTCAAGTTATGGAAAAAGTCCATTCAGTTTACTATGGGAGTATGGGAAGAGGGGCCATAGGGGGCTCCGGAGGGTTCTTTACCCTCAAAATGACTTTGGCTGGGCCCTATCCCAAAGACTGTAACTCTTTAATATTTCCCCCAAAGATGAGTATTTAGATACATCAATGACTATTTTGTTGTGGCTGTGCAGATTTACACAACTTATTGGGCTGTGTTTCAAGAGACTGTTTCTTCTGGCAAATGTGAGCTTTTTGTGGGCCAGTTATTTTCTTTAGAGACCCAGTTCGGTCCGTGGAGCCATAATTTTTATCCACAAATTTCTTGAGGGGGAACCACGTAAAATGTCGTGGTTTCTTGGGTAGAGACGTAAAGAAAGGATAATCTCTCGCATTCTTTTATTTTGCTATTGTTCTGTACTAGAAATTTTATCTTTTATTTTTTAAACCACTGGAGAATCCCCCCATTATCACCCCAGATCCGGTTTTCTCAATGTGAGATGATAAGTACTTTGTTGAGAAGAAGAAATTTTTGTACTACTAGAGTGCTGTCATTTCCCAATTGTGGTTTTTCTGCCCTTCAAGGGTGCTCCCCTGGCCTTTGAAGTAATTGTGTATTTCCTTCAGCTTTATCATGAAGTTTCAGCGCCATAACCTTGGTTGAGCACACAGAACCATGTAATGTGTAATTGTTTCCTCTTGCCCTATTTGTCGGGAAAAATTTAAATTTTGATGAAGTTGCTTAAACTCCTTGGAATTTTCATCCCAGCTTAAATCATTTCTAGAGGCAAGTTCCACCCCCAAAATTTTGGCTTCCATGCATCTTGCAAAAAGCATTTTACTTTTTGGAAAAGGGTTTGAGACAGCCTGAGGATCAAAAACATTGGATCCCTCTGACAGTAAACTACGTTTAGTGGGGTGTACTGCATGTTTTTTGTTTATCTTTTTGAGACTCAAGTATTTCCTGTGTGTTCCAATTAAGCCCCGCTTATTGTTGCAATCGGAATTTCAGTTTCGGGAAATTTCTTTATGGTTTCCTTAATTGTTTTGTTTTGTATTCCACATCCTTAGGGGCATATTTGCTTCTTTCACCCCCCCTTGTTAGTTCTCGTTAAGGTTTAAATTTTCCCCTTTTTTCACGACCTTAAAAGATTGTCCACTAAAAAATTTTTTTAAAGTTTTCTTTGAAGGGCTTTCAGATTTTTTTCAATGTGATTTAGAGTGCTTCTAGTAAAAATGGGGGATTTTTGCACCAAAAAAATATGATTTGAAACGATAAGTTTTCAAGGATTTGAGGATCTGTGGATTTTCAGGCCACAAGAATCGAGTATAATCTTTCTATTTTTTGTAGTCCTACTTTTAAAGAAAGCTTTGGAAATATCGCCGTGTAGGCATATGGGTTTGTGCAAAATTTTTAAAAGACGTCTCAAGTTCTCATTTAGTGAGGGTCCGGTCATCGGGACGCATTAAGCCCTTTAAATCTTTATTTGCACGTGCGCTGAAATTTTTATAAACAAGTAGTGGAGTGGTTTTTCAGAATTTTTTCTACCCTGGTGGGGGAGATAATGAGCGTTTGTTTTCAACTTATTTTCGACTATTTCCTCAAAAATTTATTGTCAACTGTTCTTGTATGTTTATCATAGACAGTCAGTAGCTCTGGATTCTTCCTGGCTCATGTATTTGGCTTTCATCTGTCAAAAAGCCATGCGATAATTGCAGGAGTGTGGTGGATTTAATTTCCTGACCAAAACCCAATACGCCCTTTTTTTATATTTGCAGTGTCCAAATATTGGTTAAAAGCCCGAGATTTGTGGGTTTGGTTTATTTAATAAAACCCTATCGATCTAAACCCCACACTTATAATGGTTCTTCATTTTCTTCCATTTAATGATTTTTTTTGGTGGTAAGATCAGGGTTATTCTCGTAACTAGTACATTTTCCATGAATCAATTCACTTCTTTTCCCCCTTTGAGGGGGAAAGGGACCACAATCAGTGGCCTCCTCTGTTTTTTGCAAGTGAACATCATGTTTACTTCTATATTTTTTCACAAAAAGTGATAATAATCACTTCCAAGATTAAATCAATTGGACTAATTGGTCCCTCTGATTCAGGACGGCTAACTTGACCTTTGCTGCTTTCAGTGCTGCAAATGTTTCTTTTAATCCCGGATCTGCACGACTTTGGCAAACATCTCACCACAGTTCTACTGTTTTTTCCTTTTCCCGACCCCAAAAGTGATTTGGCTAGGTCTTTTTTTGTTTACCGAATTGTGGAAAAAAAAAAAGTTAAACTACTTTTATTTTGGGATGGGGGGTTTTTTATTAGTTTCGCAGAGTTCTTCTTATGAAGGAAACCTTTTTGGCCCCCGTCAAATAGTGTTAGTACATTGGTTTTGTGGATTTTTAGATAACTCAAAAACCGAGCTATGGGAGAGCAGTTGCTTTAAAAATTATCTCTCACCCTTTAATGTGTTGCTTGTTGCTTCTGTTTTTGTGGAAGTCTTTGCTGTTCAGCAAAAAATATTTGGGCATAATGCTGTATGTCCCTTGCATTTAAAAAATTCTTCGTGAGCATTTTCCCCCCTTGGTTCACCTAAAAAACTTGATGACCTTTTCAGTGATGAACCGTTGTTTCGTGCCCCTTGATGTGTATTTAAAACAAAACTGTGCCCAAAGTGTTCCTCACAAAGTCACTTTTTGGGGTTTCGTTTATGTATGACGTCTGTTTATGTCTGTTGTATTCACAGCTTGTAAATGCCAATATGGGATTTCCCTTATGTGGTTTAAAAGGGGGTGGTTTACTCGTTTTTTTTCCAATGGATTTTTGGGATTTTTCATCTTGTCTCGTTGTTGCATGCTTTAAACTATTGTTTGTAAACCTTGCTAAATTTTCCCCACAAGTGAAATAGCGTTATTGAACATAATATTTTTTCGTTCAAAGTTTGTGGTGACAATTTTCTTGTACAATACCACTGATTTAAACCCCAAACACATTGTTTAGGGCTATTTTGCATCTAGAGATCGGACTATTGTTAATGTGATTCTAAATGCTGTAATCTGAAAAACAAAGTTTGGGTGGCTTCAAACTTGATATTAAGATCTGTTAACTTAGCTGTCGTCGAAGTAAATTGTTGCAAGACAGTAAGGTATTTGATAAATTCCTTTAACCCCCGGAAAAGATTAAATTTGTTATAGGGTTTCCCTTTAAAAGCATTTTGGGAAATTTAAATTGGCAATCTATCTTGTCAGTTCGTAATTTACTATGGATTGAAACCCCTAATGAATTCTTCATAATTGACTTGGAAAAAAAGGTAATGACAATGTAGGTAAACTTGGTAATGGGACACTTGTTGTTACAGGTGTAAAAGGAGTTTGACCACGTGTGGTTTTTGTGAAAGGTTTTAGGAGATAGCCTGTACTCCGTCCCCTTAATTGTTGATCACTAAAAATATCCAAAACATTTTTTAATTTCTCCTCAGTGGACTGATTCAAAAAATTTATTTTCTATGTGTTTTGCTGAATTAAATTTTTTTCATACGTTGTGTAAAAAATCCAAAATTACCCCAAGTCATCCAAAATTAGTTTGTATCTTGGGTTTTCCTAACGCTGAAATTAGATTTTCTAATTGTGTAAACTTAGTCGTAAAGACTGAAACTGAGTTTTAAAAAGCCATTTTAATGGTTACTGAAAATTTAGCACCACATTAGGTGTTTAAAAAAAAACTGTACTGCTTAAACAGCTGGTTTTTTTGTTTAATCAGGCATTAACGAGTCGACTACTGACCCCTTAGCTTAAAACCCAGGGGGCAATGACCCTGAAAGGGGACCGTACATGTGGCGGTGTTTTGGGTTGAGTTTGCTGTGTCAGTCTGACCCCGTGATTAATCGTAAATAACGTTTTACACTTCATTCACTTACCTATAAATGTCCTGTTTTAAAAGTAAATCACCGTGAATATTACTTACACATTATAAATGTCTGTTATATGTATTTGAAAGCTACACTTTTTTATAAGTTCCCTTTTAAATAAAGGTAGATTATAAAAAACAAAATTTAAAAACAAACTGTCTTTTTTTTCGGTTTAAAATTATTTTAAAACCATGTGTATATATTACTCAGACAAAAAACATCAATTGGGTTTTGTCTTAATCAGAAAATTTTCGAGATTGGGCAGTGGGGCAGGATGTGGGTGAGTCACCCAGCTCCCCTTTTTCTTTTGGGGGTCCGCTGGGGGAGGCCCCTTTTTTTTGGGTGAACGCTGGGTGGCGCCCGTTTTCTTTTGTTCCCATACTCTGTGTTTAGTCTGGAGGGGTCTTTAATGATTTTATTGTAAACACTCTTTTTAAGTTTTTTCGAAGGACCTTGGCTCATAGTCAACTTTTTTTGGACCACAGTGTGGTTTTATCCGGTTTCGAGCACGACCAAATTTTGGGTTTGGGTATTGGCCTTACCAGCTAAAATATAAATTTTTATATATAAATATAGGAAAAAACTTTGCTGATAAAAAGACAAAAAATCGTCTACACAGCCCCCCCCTGCAGCGGGTCTAGAAGCTGTCGAAAAACCATCTCAACATGGGTGTAAAAAAAAAATTTTTTTGTAAAACCGCTGCAAGGGCAGAGGTCATTGAACGTGGGATTGTCTGTGTCAATTACTCACTTCAGTAAACAAGGGCGCTCGCCCCCTTTTGAAAGGGCTTGGCCCTCAGGGCCCGAAAGGGGTTGAAGGGGCTGAAAGGGCTGAAGGGGGCTGTCCCCCCCCCTGGAGGGAAATTTTTCCCCACGGTGTTTGTGTTGGGGATTGTAATTCCCCTGTAATATCGGTGTGTTTGTGGTGAGATTTTAAATACCCCGTAATATACGGGTGTTGTTGTGAGAGTGTAATACCCTTTAATATACGGTGGTGTGGTGAGAGTGTAATACCACTGTAATATACGGTGTGTTGTGTGTGAGAGTGTCATACCATTGTACTGTTGGTTGTCGTTGTTATGTGTTTAGGGTTTAGTGAAGATTCTTGTGCATTAACCTTTTTTTCGAGTAATTTTTTTTAATATATTTTCTGTCACTTTTGTATCGCACTGTTTTAAATAAATATAAAAAAAAAATAAATTCTACTGTTACATAAATTTACATGATTCCATTTGGTTACCTCTTATTAGGTTCACAGATAATATTATACAGTCAGACTTGCTTATTTTTTTTTTTTTTTTTACCTATAACAAGTAAGTTTGCAATTATGTTATTAATTGATATCGCTCTAAGTAATGCATAAATTTCCAGGCGTAACAATTATTATCATAATATATAGATATATTAAATATATATATTTATATATCTATATATATATATATATATATTACATATATATATTATATTTCGTGTGTGTGTGTGTGTATGTGCAGCATGTAATCACATCCATCTTACCGTCTAAGCGCTTAAGTATAAAGCTACACTGATGATGAAGCTAAACCTGAAGTGTTAACTCATCTTTCTCTCGGCAGGAGCAACAAGAGAGGGGAGAGAGCAAACGGTAGAGAGACGTCAGGAGCGACTCATTCCACGCAGCTGTGAGTTCTATGTGTTCGCTAACTGAGTACTTTATTGCTCTAGGAGTAAGAAATGTGCAACACTTGCTGTCTTTAATTAAGAAAAGGGATTTTATGGGTCTATAGTAAGCGACCGAGAACTGTGATTTGTACAGGATCACAGAAATCTGGGCTCTCTGGTGGGCTGGTGGCTAAAGCTCTCGGTTTCACACGGCGAGGGGGCTGGGTTTTCGCTCCAGCCAGGGGTATAAACATTGGGCTTTTCTTTTAACTGTGGTCTATGTTCACCCATCAGTAAATGGGTACCTGGGTGTTAGTCGATGGTTGTGGGTCCGCATCCTGGGGACAACTGACATAATTTGCCCGAAATGCTCAGCATTAACAAGAGTCTTTCTACATAGTAGTATGTCATTGCATGTCAGCTTAAGGACTGTATACCCCCCTTTGTTAATGTATTTTCGTAAATAAAGATATTATTATTAATTATAATTATTATGGTAATGTTACAGTAGTAGTAGTAATACCACATACTGCAAGTCCTCCCATGAAGGTCATGCTAGTAATCCTTCTTAAACCACTTGTAAAGGCAAATACTCACGAAGAAATTTCTCACTTACTGGTTAATAATAATTTATCAAAGTTATTATACATGATGATCTAAGCAGAGTTTCTACTGGCAGGGCTGCATCTGTTCTTGTTACCACTCCAGCAGGAGTCTACTGGCAGGCTGCATCTGTTTTGTTGCACTCCAGCGGAGTCTACTGTGCAGGCTTGCATCTGTTCTTGTTTACCACTTCCAGCAGGGAGACACTGGCAGGGTGCACCTGTTTTTGTTGCCACTCCAGCAGGAGTTTTGGCAGGGCTGCCTCTGTTCTTGTTACACCTCCATGCAGCAGTTCTTATGGCAGGGCTGCAACCTGTTTCTTGTTACCACCTCCAGCAGGGAGTCTACTGGCAGGGATGCAATCTGCTCTTGTTGCCACCTCCAGCAGGAGTCTACTGGCAGGGCTGCATCTGTTCTTGTTACCACCTTCCAGCAGGAGTTCTACTGGGCAGGGCTGCCACTGTTCTTGTTACACCTCCAGCAGGATGTTACTGGCAGGGATGCATCTGCTCTTGTTGCCACCTCAGCAGGACTCTACTGGCAGGGCGGCACCTGTTTTTTTGCACTCCAGAGGAGGGGTCTCCGGCTGGGCTGCATCTGTTCTTGTTACCACCTCAGCAGGGAGTCTACTGGCAGGGTCTGCACCTGTTTCTTGTTACCACCTCCAGCAGGAGCTACTGGCAGGGAGCATCTGCTCTTGTTGCCACCTCCAGCAGGGTCTACTGGCCGGGCTGCAATCTGTTCTTGTTTACCACCATCCAGCAGGAGTCTAGTGGCAGGCTGCACCTGTTCTTGTTGCATCAGGCAGGAGTCTACTGGCTGGGATGCATCTGTTTTGTTACCTCCTCCAGCAGGAGTCTACTGGCAGGGCTGCCACTGTTTCTTGTTACCACCTACAGCAGGAGGTCTACTGGCAGGGCTGCAAATCTGTTTTGTTACCACTCCGAGGAGATCTACTGGCTGGGCTGATCTGTTCTTGTTGCCACCTACAGCAGGAGGTCTTCTGGCAGGGCGCATCTGTTCTTGTTACCATCCTGCAGGTAGGGTTACTGGCAGAGCAGCATTCTGTTTCTTGTTGCCACCTCCAGCAGGAGTTCTACTGGCAGGGCTGCATCTGTTCTTGGTTACCACCTCCCAGCAGGAGTCTACTGGCAGGGCAGCATCTGTTTCTTGTTACACCTTCCAGCCATGAGTCTACTGGCAGTGCTAGCTATTCTTGTTCTTGTTGCCACTCTCAGCAGGAGTCTTACTGGCAGGGCTGCATCTGTTCTTGTTACCACCTCCAGCAGGAGGTTCTACGAGGGCTGCATCTGTTCTTGTTTCCACTCAGCAGAGTTACTCGCAGGTGAATCTGTTCTTGTTCCCTCTCCAGCAGGAGTCTATGGCAGGGCTGCATCTGTTCTTGTTGCCACTCCAGCAGGAGTCTACTGGCAGGGCCTGATCTGTTCTTGTTACACCTCAGCAGGATGGTCTACTGGAGGGTGCATCTGTTCTTGTTTGCCACCTCCAGCAGGAGTCTACTGGGCGCGGGCCTGCATCTGTTCTTGTTACCACCTCCCAGCAGGAGTCTACTGGCAGGGCTGCACTGTCTTGTTGCACCTCCAGCAGGAGTCTATGGCAGGGCTGCATCTGTTCTTGTTACCACCTTCCAGCAGGAGTCTACTTGGCAGGGCTGCACCAGTTCTTGTTACCACTCCAGCAGGAGTCTATGGCAGGGCTGATCCTGTTCTTGTTGCCACCTCCAGCCGGAGGTCTACTGGCAGGGCTGCAACTGCTTTTGTTGCACCTCCAGCAGGAGTTCTACTGGCAGAGCTGCATCGACTACTTGTTGCCACCTCCAGCAGGAGTCTACTGGCAGGGCTACATCTGCTTTGTTGCCACCTCCAGCAGGAGTCTACTGGCAAGGGCTGATCTGTTCTTGGTTACCAACCTCCAGCCAGGAGTCTACTGCAGGGCTGCATCTGTTTCTTGTTACCACCTCACAGCAGCAGTCTACTGGCAGGGCTGCATCTGCTCTTGTTACCAACCTCCAGCAGGAGTCTACTGGCAGGGGCTGCATCTTTTTGTTGCCCACCTCCGCAGGAGTATACTGGCAGGGCTGCATCCGTTCTTGTTACCACCTCCAGCAGGAGTCTACTGGCAGGGCTGCACCTGTTCTTGTTACCACCTCCAGCAGGAGTCTACTGGCAGAGCTGCATCTGTTCTTGTTACCACCTCCAGCAGGAGGGTCTCTCGGAGGGCTGCTTTGTTCTTGTTACCACTCCAGCAGGAGTCTAACTGGCAGAGCTGATCACTTCTTGTTACCACCTCCAGCAGGAGTCTACTGCAGGGCTGCATTGTTCTTTTTACCACCTTCCAGCAGGAGTCTAGGGCAGGGCTGCATCTGTTCTTGTTACCACCTCAGCAGATTCTACTGGCAGGGCTGCAATTGTTCTTGTTACCACCTCCAGCAGGAGTCTACTGGCAGGGGCTGAATCTGTTCTTGTTGCACCTCAGCAGGAGGTCTACTCGCAGGGCTGAATTGTTCTTGTTACCACCTCCAGCAGGAGTGTCTAACTGGCAGGGCTGCATCTGTTCTTGTGCACCTCCAGCAGGAGGTCTACTGGCAGAGGCTGCATCTGTTCTTGTAACCCCTCCGCAGGTGAGTCTACTGGCAGGGCTGCATCTGTTCTTGGTGCCACCTTCCAGCAGGAGTCTACTGGCAGGGCTGCATCTGTTCTTGTTTAACCACCGCCTGGCAGGAGTCTATAGAGGGCTGCACCTGTTCTTGTTGCACCTCCAGCAGGAGTCTACTGGCAGGGTGCATCTGTTCTTGTTACCACCTCAGCAGGAGTCTACTGGGAGGGCTGCACCTGTTCTTGTTACCACCTCGCAGAGTCTATGGCAGGGCTGCATCTGTTCTTGTTGCACCTCCAGCAGGAGTTACTGGCAGGGCTGCATCTGCTCTTGTTGTACTCCAGCAGGAGGGTCTACTGGCAGAGCTGCATCTGCTCTTGTTGCCACCTGCAGCAGGAGTCTACTGGCAGGGCTGCCTACATCTGATCTTGTTGCCACCTCCAGCAGGAGTCTACTTGGCAGGGCTTGCATCTGTTCTTGTTCCACCTCCAGCAGGAGGTCTACTGGCAGCAGGGTGCATCTGTTCTTGTTACCACCTCCAGCAGCAGTCTACTAGGCAGGGCTGCATCTGCTTCTTGTTACCACTCCAGCAGTGAGTCTACTGGCAGGGCTGCAATACTGTTCTGTTGACACCTCCAGCAGGAGTCTACTGGCAGGGATGCATCCGTTCTTGTTACACCTCAGTGGAGTTACTGGCAGGGAATGCACCTGTTCTTGTTACACCTCCAGCAGGAGTCTATGGCAGGCTGCATCTGTTCTTGTTACACCTCCAGAGGTGTCTACTGCAGGACTGCATCTGTTCTTGTTACCACCTCCAGCAGGAAGTCTCTTCTACTGCAGTGCTGCTTCTGTTCATGTTACCACTCCAGCAGAGTCTACTGGCAGGGCTGCATCTGTTCTTTTTACCACCTTCACAGCAGGAGTCTACTGGCAG
The DNA here is from genome assembly GCF_026875155.1 of Cherax quadricarinatus. Classification (NCBI taxonomy): domain Eukaryota; kingdom Metazoa; phylum Arthropoda; class Malacostraca; order Decapoda; family Parastacidae; genus Cherax; species Cherax quadricarinatus. The sequence goes on along the minus strand of NC_069404.1, from coordinate 89,626,400 downwards.
GGGCGGCATCTGTTCTTGTTACTAACCACCTCCAGCCAGGAGTCTACTGGCAGGGGGCTGATCTGTTCTTGTTTACAACCTCCAGCAGGAGTTACTGGCAGGGCTGCATCTGTTCTGTTTTCCACCTCAGACAGGAGTCTACTGGAGGGCCTGCACCTGTTCTTGTTGCCCACCTCCAGCAGGAGTCTAACTGCAGGCTGCCTGCATCTGTTCTTGGTACCACCTTCCAGCAGGAGTCTTCTACTGCCAGGGCTGCATCTGTTCTTGTTACCACCTCCAGAAGGAGGTAACTGGTAGGGCTGCATCTGTTCTTGTTACACTCCAGCAGGGAGTCTACTGCAGGGCTTGCATTCTGTTCTTGTTACCACCTCAGCAGGGTCTACTGCAGGGTGCATCTGTTCTTGTTACCACTCCAGCAGGAGTTCTTGCAGGCTGCACCTGTTCTTGTTGCACCCAGCAGGAGTCTACGGCAGGGCTGCATCTGTTCTTGTTACCACCTCCAGCAGGAGTGTCTACTGGCAGGGCTGCACTAAGTTCTTGTTACCACCTCCTGCAGGAGTCTACTGACAGGGAATTGCTCTTGTTGCCACCTCCAGCAGGAGTCTAACTGCAGGGGCTGCATCTGTTCTTGTTACCACCTCCAGCAGGAGTCTACTGGCAGGGCTACACTGCTCTTGTTGCCACTCCAGCAGAGGTTCTACTTGGCGGGCTGCATCTGCTCTGTTGCCCCCCCCCCCCCCAAAAAAACCCCCTCTGCTGGGTTTCTACTGCCAGGGACTACATCTGTTCTTGTTGCCACCACCAGCAGGAGGTCTATTGGCAGGGCCGACATCTGCTCTTGGTGCCACCTCCAGCAGGAGTCTTACTGGCAGGGCACGTCTGCTTTTGGTTGCCACCTCCAGCAGGAGTCTACTGGCAGGGCTGCATCTGCTATAGTTGCCACTCCAGCAGGAAGTTACTGGCAGGCTACATCTGTTCTGTTGTCACTCCAACAGGAGTCTACTGGCAGGGCTGCATCTGCTCTTGTTGCCACCTCAGCAGGAGTTACTGGCAGGGCTGCATTGCTCTTGTTTGCCACCTCCAGCAGGAGTCTACTGGCCAGGGCTGCATCTGCTCTTGTGCCACCTCCAGCAGGAGAGTCACTGCAGGGCAGGCGTCTGTTCTTGTTGCACCCCAGCAGGGTCTACTGTCAAAGGGCTACATCTGCTTTTGTTGCCACCTCAGCTGGAGTTCTAACTGGGGCAGGGATGCATCTGCTCTTGTTGACACCTCAGCAGGAGTCTACTGGCAGGGCTGCATATGTCTTTGTTGCCACCTCAGCAGGAGGTCTACTGGCAGGGCTTGCATCTGCTCTTGTTGCCACCTCCAGCAGGAGTCTACTGGCGGGGCTGCATTGCTCTTGTTGCCACTCAGCAGGAGTTCTACTGGAGGGCTGCATCTACTCTTGTTGCACCTTCCAGCAGGAGTCTACTGGCAGGGCTGCATCTGCTCTTGTTGCCACCCCAGCAGGAGTCTACTGGAGGGCTACAATCGCTCTTGTAGGCACTCCAGCAGGAGTCTACTGGCAGGGCGCATCGGCTCTTGTTGCCACTCCAGCAGGAGTTACTGGAGGGCTGCATCTGCTCTTGTTGCACTCCTCAGCAGGAGTCTACTGGCAGGGCTACAGCTGCTCTTGTTGCCACCTCCAGGAGGAGTCTTTCTGGCAGGGCTGCAATCTGCTCTTGTTTGCCACTCAAGCAGGAGGTCTACTGGCAAGCTGCATCTGCTATTGTTTGCCACTCCAGCAGGAGCTGTGTCTACTGGCGGGCTACATCTGCTCTTAGTTGCCACTCCAGCAGGAGTCTACTGGCAGGATGCATTCTGCTCTTGTTGCCACCTCAGCATGGAGGTCTACTGGCAGGGCTGCATCTGTCTTGTACCACCTCCAGCAGGAGGTCACTGGGGGGATGATCTGCTCTTGTTGCACTCCAGCAGGAGTCTACTGGCAGGGATGCATCTGCTCTTGTTGCCACCTCCAGCAGGTGTCTACTGGAGGCTGCATTTCTGCTCTTGTTGCCACCTCAAGCAGGAGTCTATGGCCAGGGATGCATCTGTTTTGGTTACTCACCTCCAGCAGGAGGGTCTACTGGCAGGGCAGCATCTGCTCTTGTTGCCACCTCCAGCAGGAAGTCTACTGGAGGTGCTGCATCTGCTCTTGTTGCCACCTTCCACAGGAGTCTACTGGCAGGGCTGAATCTGCTCTTGTTGCAACTCCAGAGGAGTCTACTGGCAGGGCTACATTCTGCTCTTGTTGCCACCTCCAGCAGGAGTCTATTGGCAGGGATGCATAGCTCCCTTGTTGCCCTTCCAGCAGGAGGTTCTACTGGCAGGGCTGCATTGCTCTTTCCCACTCCAGCAGGAGTCTACTGGCAGGGCTCTTGTCTGTCTTGTTTGCCACTCCAGCAGGAGTCTACTGGCAGGTCTCATCTGCTTCTTGTTGCCACCTCCAGCAGGGAGGTCTATGGCAGGGCTGCATCTGCTTCTTGTTGCACCTCCAGCAGGAGTCTACTGGCAGGGCTGCATCTTGCTCTTGTTTGCCACCTCCAGCAGGAGTTACTGGAGAGCTGCATCTGCTCTTGTTGCCACCTCCAGCAGGGGGAGCGTCTACTTGCAGGGCTGCATCTGCTCTTGTTGCACCTCCAGTGCAGGGGGTCTATTGGCAGGGCTGCATCTGCTATTGTTGCCACTTCTAGCAGGGATTTTTCTACTGGCAGGGCTGCATTGCGCTGTTGCCACCCCAGCAGGAGTCTATGGCAGGCTGCATCTGCTCTTGTAGTCACCTCCCAGCAGGAGTCTGCTGGCAGGGTTGCTTCTGCTCTTGTTGCCATTTCAGCAGGAGTCTACTGGCAGGGCTACAATCTGCTCTTGTTGCCACCTCAGCAGGCCGTCTACTGGCGGGCTGGCATCTGCTCTTGTTGCCACCTCAGCAGGAGTCTCTGGCAGGGCTGCATCTGCTCTTGTTGCCACCTCCAGCAGGAGGTCTACGGGCAGGGCTTCATTCGCTCTTGTGCCACCTCCAGCAGGAGTCTACTGGCAGGGCTGCATCTGATCTTGTTGCCACTCCAGCATGGGTGTCTTACTGCCGCATGGCTGCATCCTAGCTCTTGTTGCCACTCCAAGCAGGAGGTCTACTGGCAGGGTACATCTGCTCTTGTTGCGCCTCCTGCAGGAGAGTCTACTGCAGGGCTGCATCCTGCTCTTGTTGCCACCTCCAGCCAGGAGGTCTACTGGCCCAGGACGGCAATCTGCTTTGTTGCCACCTCAGCAGGAGTCTACTGCAGGGCTACATCTGCTCTTGTTGCCTCCTCCAGCAGGAGTCTACTGGGCAGGGCTTGCATCTGCTCTTGTTGCCACCTCCTGCAGTGATGTCTACTGGCAGGGCTTCATCTTGCTCTTGTTGCCACCTCCAGCAGGAGTCTACCTGGCCAGGGCTGCATCTGCTCTTGTAGCCATCTCCAGCAGAGAGTTTACTGGCAGGGCTGCATTGCTCTTGTGCCACCTCCAGCAGGTGTCTACTGGGCTGGGCTGCATCTGCTCTTGTTGCTACACCTCCAGAAGGAGTTTACTGGCAGGGCTGCATCTGCTCTTGTTGCCACCTCCAGCAAGGAGTCTACTGCAGGGCTGCATCTGCTTTTGTTCCACCTCCAGCAGGAGGTCTACTGGCGAGGCTTCATCGTCTTGTTGCCACCTAGCAGGAGTCTACTGGCAGGGCTACATCTGCTCTTGTTGACCACCTCGCAGGAGTCTATGGCAGGGCTGCATCTTCTTTTGTTGCACCTCCAGCAGGTGGTATACTGGCAGGGCTACATCTGCTCTTGTTGCCACCTCCAGCAGGAGTCTAATGGCAGGGCCTGCATCTGCTGTTTTGCACACCCTCAGAGGAGTCTACTGGCAGGGGCTACATCTGTTTCTTGTTGCCATCTCTCTAGATAAGAATGATAGGAACTTGTTGAGTTTAAAGCATAAGAATTTAACAAACTGGGCGTCTACACTGCATAAATGAATTGTTTACTATCCTAATGGCGCTAAAGCTAACTTATAACACTGAGCTTGACTCTCTCATCGTTATTGATTCTATTTAATCACTGATAGCTTTGACGCGCGTAATGATTCCAACAACATGCTCATTGGAGAAACCAGATATAGATACTCAAAAATCCTGAAAAAAAAGAATTAATGTACACTTGTTATGAATTCCATCACACACTGGATTACTCCTTCATGATAAAGTTGATATATTAGCCAAGAAAAGAACCCTGAAGGAAAGTAGAGAATATAACTTTGGTATATCTGTGTTTAGCATTAGGAATTATATTAGGAGAGAAGAAAATAATGAAACTGAATGTTATAGGAATGAAGTTAGAAGTTTGAGTAGATCTATAACCCACTATGATATGAACCTAGATAAATACGTTTATGGAGCAACTTGCAATGTGAACAGACTGACTGATATTGTAGTGGCCAGGCTTAGGCTTGTTTACAAGTACTTCCGGCAGTTTGGGAGACACACAGATGATGATCAAACTAATTATAAAGTATGTGGCTAGCACTATAGTCACTATCTTGAACACTATTTGCTTTATTGTCTACTTTTTGAGGAATTTAGAGAGCAGGACGTATTATAACGTATGGTGATATTTGTCAAGATATCTTATTAATGAAAATATGATACCAGTCATATTAAGCAATTTTCTAAATCTGCTTGCAAACACACAAGGACACTGTACATTAATAAAATCTAGATGTACTTTCTGTTAACCCTTTGGGGGCCTAGTATTTACTAGGTCTTTTGTTTTTCCCATATGCTCTTGTGTACCATCCACAGGATGGATTGATGTACACAATAACTAGCCACTTAGGACGCCAAATCGAAAAATCTTGTGCTACATATTATAGTAGGTTTTGTTGTTTTTATTGTTGTAGTAGCAGTAGTTGTAGTGGTTGTAGGAGTAGCCAGTAGTTGTTGATATTGAAATAATTGTGGTGATGGGTTAGTGGTGGTGGTTGGTGGTGGTGGTGATAGTGGTGGTGTGAAGATTTTGGTGGCAGTGTTGGTGGGCGGGTGCGGTGGGGTGGTGGCAGTGGTGGACCGGTGTGGTGGTGGCGGTGTGGTATTGGTGCCTGTGCGTGGTGGTGGTGGTGGAGGTGGTTGTTGATCATGTTAGGAGGGCAGGGCTAGTTAGTTAAATAAATAACTTATGTATTAACCACTTCTGGAATTTAGACTAACTAAGCAGAGTTTCAAAGATGCTGAGCAAACAGCGTCTTGTGTTGTGCTGATGGAACGACAACACAGGAACCTGTACCTTTCTGCAGTTCGGAGTTCTTCATTTATGATAGTCAGAGCGGGGTCCAGGCCGACCTCTGTATATAATTCATGCGTTTGCTTATATTGGCACTTCTACACGCATATTTATGTTTGCTGTCTCTGATATCCAGCAAAACAGTGATGGAATGTTATGACACTGCGTCAGTGAGACACAATGTTGAGTTGATGGCATTTTATCTGTGAAGACGTTTCATCCCCCCAAGTGGCCTGTTGGACGAAACGTTTTCAGAAATAAAATGCCAAAACCCTGCATATTGAGACTTATTTGCGTGTAGAGATCTTCTCGAGTAAACTTTATCCAAGCCTTCACAAGGGGTTAGACGTAAACAACGTTCACTGTGTACTACGTGCTGTACACAAATAACCCGCACATAGAAGAAAGGAGCTTACGACGACGTTTCGGTCCGACTTGGACCATTTACAAAGTCACACTAACGAAGTGTAGCAGGACGGCTAATATAGGCAGGAAGAGGTAGTGGTGGTAGTTGTAGTAGTAGTAGTAGTTGGTAGTAGTATTTAGTAGTTTGTAGTATGGTTAAATGGTAGTAGTGGGGAATTAAAGGGGGAGGAGGGGCCAGTCAAAATAAAGAAAGGGGAAACACTGCAAGGGAGCTAGGTGCCCACAAGGGAGCTAGGTGCCCACAAGGGAGATTAGGTGCCCACAAGGGGAGGTAGGTGCCCACAGAGGGAGAGCAAGTGAAGAGGTGGGGGGAAGGGGAAGTGGTGAAAATAAATAATGAAGGAACAGAAACACGCGACAGAAGAAAAAAAGACAAAAAAAGGAAAGAGGAAAAGGGGAAGAGGGAAGGAAGAAAAAAAAGAGGAAAACAGGTTAAGGGCACGGGCGTTCTGAAGTTTGGAACATTTTACAATGTAGTGGGAGAGGAAGGCATCTACAGAGACGAAGGTCCGAGGACTAAGATTCATACAAGGAAAGTTGTGTATTAGAGAGGATCAACTAGACGGCGAGACTGTTCAGTTGGATGTATGGGAAGACATTTTTAGCGAAGACCAGTCAATAGGGTGGGGGCCTTTTGGGTGATCTCTGACGTGAAAGAACGGAGAGCATTGTTAGTGACGCAAGCCTAACACTATTTTTGTGCTCCTAAGTCTTCAGTGTACTTTGTAAATGGTCCAAGTCGGACCGAAACGTAGTCGTAAGCTCCTCTCTCATTCTATGTCCGGGTTATATGTGTATCGTTGCGTCAATCACGTATTTGTGCCTTTTCTTGTTATTTGCCACGTTCTGGTTATTTTTCCGGGTGTAGATCGCGTGACTGTGACAAGCATGGGCAGCAGGCAGTGCGACTTTGAGCTTAACTTGGGCTAAAGTGTGTGAAATGTTTTTAGGGGGATCTGTCACTTGTGTGTGGTGGATACTAAATATATGTTAATTGTGTTCTCCTATACTCTACCGTGATAGTTTTTAAAATCTGGAGGTAGCACGTTCTTGTCGTCGGTGATAAAGTGTGTAGGAATTGTAAGTTGAAGAAGCTTGCTGGCAGGCATTGAAATTCTTCTGCACGCATATGTAACCGTCATGGTAGCATACTGGTTTCATGGGCTACCATACCTCATACTTCATACATAATCAATTGCTACTCATACCTCATATTCATAGCAGGTGTGTTGTTGCTACCATACCTCAAGCTTCATTACCTACCGGATACCTCATGCTATCGATATCATACTAACCATACTCTCATAGCAACCGAAACCTCATATTTACCATAGCTCATACCGCCCTACCACACATGCTTAATATAGGGTGTCATGGCTGTCCATGGCCTCCTGTATCATCGGGTGGCCATTGCTGCCATAACCTGCAAGCTTCATACGGTGTCATGGCTGGCCATACTGCATGCTTCAACGGGTGTCTCGCTGCCATTAACTCATGTTTATATATACTGGTGTCATGGCTGCCATACCATAAAGCTTCATACGGAGCCATGGGCTGCCATACTGCGTGCTTCATACGGGTTTCATGGGCTTACCATACATCAAGTTTCATACGGGCGTCATGGCTGCCATACCTCATGTTTCATACGGGTATCATGGCTGCCATAACCACATGTATCATACTGGGTGTCGATGGCCTGCCATAACCTTCATGATTCATACGGAGTGTCAAGGCTGCCATAACCTCATGCTTCATACGGTGTCATGGCTTCCATACCTCATGATTATCATAACGGTTGAACATGCCAGCCATACTCATGGCTTTCATACGGTTGGTCATTGCAGCCATAAAACCAACAGCTTGCATAGCGGGTGTCATGCCTGCCATATATATCCTCATAGCTTCATACGGGTGTCCATGGCTGGCCATATCTCATGCTTCATATCGGGTGATCATGGCTGCTCATAAACCTCATGCATCAAACGGAGTGTCATTGGCCTTGCCATACCGCATGCTCATACGGTTGTCATGGCTGCCATATAACTTCATGTTCATACGGGTGTCATGGCATGTCCAAAACCTCATGCTCTCATACGGGTGTCAAGCCAGCCATGGCCGTAAGCTTCATACGGGTGTCATGGCTATCGCATACCTCATTTTCATACGGGGGGTCAGGCTCGCGCATACATCAAGATTCATACGGGTGTCATGCCTGCCATACCTCATGCTTCATGACGGGGTTTCATGGGCTGGCCATACCTCACATCGAAACGGTTCAAGGCTGGCCATATCTCATGTTTACATAGGCGGTGTCATGGCTAGCCATACTTCAAGTTTCATACGGTGGTGCAGGCTTCCAAATACCGCATGGCTTACATACGGGTGTCATGGCTGCCTACCTCATTCATCATACGTTGTCATAGGCTGCCATATCTCACGTCTTTCATACGGGTGTCATGGCTGCCATAGAACCTCATTTTTCATACGGGTTTCATGGCTACCATACTTCATGTTTCATGCGGGTGTCATGGCTGCCATAGCCGCATGCTTCATACGGGTGTCATGGCTGGCCATAGGGGGGGGACCTCATGTTACAGTACGGGTGTCATGGCTGTCATACTGGCGTTCTTCATACGGGTGTCATAGCTGTCATACCTCATGCTTCATACGGGTGTCATGGCTCCCATACCTCATGTTTCGGTACAGGGGTCATGAGGCTGCCATACTCGTATGCATCATACGGGTGTCAATGGCTGCCATCACCTCGTGTTTCACACGGGTGTCCATGGCACCATAACCTCGTTTTTCATACGGGTGTCATTGGCTGCCGATACCTCCGTGTTTGCATAGCGGATGGCATGTCTCCTATACCTCATGCTTATATGGGTATTCATGGCTGCCATATCTAGTGTTTTTTTTTTTTTTTTTTTCATACGGCGTCATGTGCTGCCATACCTCATGCTTCATACATTTGTAATGGCTCCATATCTCATGTTTCATACGTGTGTCAAGGCTTACATACCTCATGGCTTTATACGGTGTGTCAAGGCTAGGCCATACATCATGGCATCAAACGGTTGTCATGGCTGCCATACCGTATGCTTCATACGGGTGTCATGGCTGCCATACACTCTTGTTTTCATACGGGTGTCATGGCTGCCATATGCTATTGTTTCATAGCGGTGTCATGCTGGGCCTACTCAGGCTTTCATACAGGGTAAATGGCTGCCATAATCTCATGTTTCATAGCGGGTGTCAAGGCTGCCATACCTCATGCTTTATAACGGGTGGTTCATGGGCTGCCATACATCATGCTTCATACTGGTGTCAAGGCTGGGCCATACATCATGCTTCAAACGGGTTGTCATGGCGCCATAACCTAGCATTCATACGGGTGTCAAGGCAGCCATACCATCGTGTTTTCATACGGGTGTCCATGTCTGCCATATCTAAAGGGGGTTTCATACGTGCCATGCTGTGCCATACCTCATGGCTTCATACAGTTGTAATGGCTGGGCCAAATCTCATGTTTCATACGGGTGTCAAAGGCTGCCATATCCTCATTCTTAATAACTGTTGTCATGGGCTGGCCATACATCATCTTCAAACGGGTGTCAAGGCTGCCATAACCTCAAGTTTCATACGGGTGTCAAGGCTGGGCCATACCTACAGTTCTTTAATAACGGGTGTCAGTGGCTGCCATACATCATGTCTCCATACGGTGACCAGGCTGGCCTATCTCATGTTTCATACGGGTGTCAAGGCTGCCACCACATGCTTTATGTACGGGTGTCATGGCTGCCATACAACATGGCTTCATACGTGTGTCATGGCTGCCATAACTCCATTTTATCATACGGTTGTGTCATGGCTGCCATACGTCAAATGGCTTTATAACGGGTGACATTGGCTGCCATACATCATGCTTCATACGTGTGTCCATGGCTGCCATCCCTCACATGCATTATAGCTGTGTGTCAAGGCTGCCATAACTCATGCTTCATACGGGTGTCATGCTGCCATACCTCATGTTACATAGCTGGTGTCATGGGCTGCCATAAAAAAACATGCGTTCGACCTTAATTGTGGGTCATGAATTAATTTGTGAACAATCTTCTCTTCTCGTTTTAAACAGAAGGACTCTGCAGAACTGGAGTTTTGTCTTCAACTTCCTCCTCCAGTGTGGTTTTGTCTCTGACAGCGTCCTACTAGACTGACAACTTCTGTATAGTGTTCTTGATGACTATATCTTTTCCCTGTGTAAGGTAAGTCCTTTAAAGATTGCTAGAAAATCGTCTTGCTTCAAGGTGTTTTGCAACAATGACGGTCTCATTTCTGTAAAACCAAGGGAGAGCGAGAGGTTTAGCTTGGCCAGATCATAAATGCAAGGCGAACACATGAGACGACTTGAAAGAAGTAAAAAAAGCCACAAGCACACAACCAACGCCACGAATTGTTGTCAAATAAATCTTTAGATGACTTATTTCCTCCCTGGACCATCGCGTATCTGGGCTTGATGATGTAAAGGCCTAGGAATGCGCGGGGCGTAGCCGATCAGTGGTCTAAAATATTTATATCAATATGTTAAAGGTACTGAACTATTATCCTTGTCAGGTTGGTCTATCCTTTGTCACTGTATTTCCACGCATCAAGGTGGCGGCATCACTGTCCTGTCTAGGGTGTCCGAACCGGTATCTCACTACGGAATGGCATGTCACTATTCCTTGTCACTGTTCCTCACTACATAATGGCATGTCACTATTCCTTGTCAGCTTGTGTCTCACACTACATAATTGCATGTCACTATTCCTTGTCACTGTTTCTCACAACATAAAGGAATGTCACTATTCCTTGTCACTGAGTCTCACTACATAAATGGCATGTCATCTATTTCGCTTTTCACTGTGTCTCACTACATAATGGCATGTCACTATTCGCTTTCACTGAGTGGTCCTACACTACATAAAGAGCATATCGAATTATCGCTTGTCAACTGTATCTCACAAGAATTACAATAACTGTCACTGGTCTATGGACAGTGAACCTCACGTGTTTATTCTGTTTACTTCAGTACTTCTACTCAGTGTTTTATAATACAAGTTTCATATATTGTTGAAGGACGCACTCAGCATAACAACTTCTTGCCGCTCTCCTTGACACTCTCCATGCTGACGATGTCCCGGCGGCCCCGACACTGCTTTACACAAGCTGCATAATGCAGTGTTTCTTCCTTAAAGCTTGTGCCAGTGCACTTCAAAACGCTAACACCATGGCCTCTCCCTGAGGGCCACTGACCCTCCAGCGTCCACCCTGTCATCTCCATTGAGCTAACGTCACAGCTAACTTCTGAGACACAAGATTTGCCAATGCATGGCAGTACGCTATCTTTCCTTCCAGGGGGTCATCGTCCCCCGATGCCCGATCCTAGACTAGAACTCCTGGTTGACAGCTGTTCGATTAGGCTCTTGTGCGCATCCGCACGCAGGCCATCGTATGGAGGGGCACAACCCGGGTCTTAGGAATGTGATTTTAGGAACTTATCAAGTTCCATCACTAAAGCTCCTTGTAAAACTGTGTAAAACAAAAGACAATCAAGGGCACTGAAAAGTCTGGCACTTATACGCCTCTCTCGGTGTGTTCGTAGCACCGTCGTGCGCAAATATAACTTAATAATTTTTAATAATAATAACCAAGATATTATTAAAAGGGTGGGCCGGTATGCCAATGGAAATCCTGTACAGATGACCAAAAGCACCAGCTGTGGTCAATATGACTAAACACGAGGCTTCAGGAAACACTTGTCTTGTTTCCTGACAAACATTATACGCTACCTACCTCTACGGCGTACCTACCTACTCTACCTACCTACCTACCTACCTACTAGCCTACCTACCTACCTACCTCTTGCCAAATCTCTTGGCTTTCAAACGGAGTGGTTTCAGTGTGTAGTTAAGGACTCAGTCCAACCAGGATTCCTCAGTAAAAATTATAATGTACTCTTTCTCTTGCAGACGTTCAGAGAGAACTTTTGCAAGAGATTCCCATTTATTGATACGTTTAACGAGTTTTCTACGGGCTTGAAGTATTTCTGTACAATTTCTAGGGCCCTGGCAGTCTGTCCCTACTACCAAGAAGGGAGACGCGTTAGTATAATCGACGCAGTGTTCATCAGGCCTGAAGAGAACAAGTGACTCGTAGAGGTTGTCGTCACTGGTTCCAACACCGTCTATTCTGAGAATGTTCTAGTAATCCAGTTCTTTCATTTTCCTTGGGGGCGGAAGTGATAACAATGCAGTGATGCCATGAATGTGAGATCCACTGATATCGTGAAACTACCCAAGTCTCGCACATGGAATTTTCTTCTCCACTAGATGATTTAAATATTATCATGTCCTCTGTTCAGCTCCTATTTCCTCCCCTCATCCATAGCGGGAGAAACAGAAAATTTGTCCTCTTCATTGAACATTGTATGTCTGAGGTCCGCTGGAATAGCGTGAATGATATCCGCTTGTAGATACACATGATCTTTGACTGACGGCCACTCTCATGAAGATCTTGTATCATCAACAAGGGATGTTATGGTGCTATTTATCATATCTTTGTCTATGTCGGACATAATACTGAGGAACAGAAGTGGATGTGATACGCGTAACTTGATGTATCAAAGCTGCCACGGTGAGAACCTCTGTTCCTCAAAGTAGGCATTACTTTACTCGCACCACTTTTGTGTTCTTGCTATTCTTTATGTTCGATAAAGAACTTAGATATTCATCTGTCCACCCTTCGCGTTTATATCTTTTTATTCACTTGCATAATTGAGTGCTGTCACGCCAATCTCGCACTGGTTTGTTTTCGCAATGGGGCACTCACGATCTGTCGATATGATCTAGGTCAAAAGTGAAAGGCAGTAGCTACCTGGTTTAAGTCCACTCATGCTAACGCCCTGATTTTGTCAATGGTGGTGATTCCATATGATTAGCAATCTTGGGCTTCTTAGGGTGGGGGCCCCGTTCGAGAGATTTAGGATAATGTTGTGATGTTAACGGCTGTTGGTCAACCATATATTTTTATCATTGTTTTAAATGCAGCCTTTGTGAGGTGATATAATAAACGGTGGTTATTTATTCACCTCATGGACTACATCTGTGTCCAGTCTTCTTCTTCTTTCTCTCACAGAATTCTAAAAGCCTGAGAAAGTGAAATTATTATATTTTTATTATTTATACTGACGTTCGCATGAGTCTAGTCGCTGGAGTTTAGAAAAAAAACCGTGGAATATTATCAGTTAACAGCTACTGCGGCATGACATATATATATGTCTTGCCCAAATAGGTAAAACTGCGATTTTTGCCTTAAATAGTCAACGCCCTCTTGGCCGAATAAGGCAAAAAACGCAAATTAGTGTATGTCAATAATTTTCGTCAAAAATCATTCTGGGCCTAACGAAAAAATATATTACTTTGTTTTCGTTTATTATAAATTATTGAAAACTTATCTAAAATATATTTAGGGTCTGGATTATGCTAATAAGATTGCGCTTGTTATAATAAGGATAGGGTAAATTCTTTCTAGGTCGCTTTTTTAGCAAAATAATTAATTTTTACATTAAAAATAAATAAAAAATAAATATCTTGAAAGCATAAGAAAAGATTTTAGAAAGGAATTATATAAATAGAATATACTAAGTATATATATATAAATAATTATCATATATATATATGTATATATATAGTAGTATATATATATATAAATAATAGCAAATATATATTATATTATATGTAATATATACAATATATATAAATATATAGTATATAACAAACACAAGTGATACACACACGCCACACACGACACCCACACACACATACACGACACATACAACACTACCCAGCACTAGCCCAACATCACACAACACGATCACACACACCACACGGACACTACACGACACACCACACACACACACACGACAACAAGATCACACCATTCCACACACATCATCACAAAAAAATAAAAAAACCACACCACTCATTTTTACCCCCACAGATACCAATATGTTCCTCCCACTCCATCTCCCCTATTCACCCCCTTCAACCCTTCCGCCACTAATTCAAACCAACACATCGCTCCCAAATCAACAACGCCCGAACACCACACTCCCCCCCCACAAAACCCCTCAAAAAATAAACGCTCCAAATTCCACAAAACAACCCACCACTTCCCCTCCTCAAAACCTCTCACCCCAATAATCCACACCCTTAGTTCCACACACTGACCCTTAAGTGTATAAACGAGAGAAACACCTAAACAACTGCTACAAACACAACCAGCACCTCCGGTCATGTGTCATATCCCAAAATGGCAGCATTGCAATACCCCAAATGACAGCCGCGGCAGACCGCTGTAAGCAGAAAACAAGTCTGCCGTCAATGGATCCATAGTTCCCCTGAGAAGTCTATATTTACCGCAGGGCTCCTAAAGGAAATTAGATTGTGCACACTTTCCCTCTTTCCTCCATGAGGGCCAAGGGATCTCAGAGCCTATGGGAAGCAAACATATAATGAAGGGGCGAAGTTCTCCATATTTTCTAGACTTTTGGGACACCCTAAAGCTGGGCAGCTGCCCCTCCTTCCTCCCTGGTGTAATAGTTGATAGGTTAACAGCCAAGGTAGAGTGCACATGTATATGTCCCACACCACCTGCTTCCCATCTGTCCTGTCTGAAGGGTGATAGCCAATCTGGACGCATCTGGCTGCCATCGAATCAGCATATTGGGGTGGCTCCCTTACTTTCAGGTTCATCCAGCGTTGAGAGTGCTCCTCCTTAAAATTGATATTAACCTCGCTCATGTCTTTGCAATCTTTCCCTCTGATTTAACGGTCATCACAAGACCAATGAGTCGCTGCGTACGTCGGTCCATGCTGCTTCACTGTCCTACAAAATTCATCCTGTTTTCGGCTAGAATAGGGGGCGAGGGGGGCGGCAAGTCGAAGGGCAACGACCGAAGCGGATGGTCTGTGGGTCGAGGCGTAGTGCCAAGATGGAGTTGGTAAGCAAAGCCAACAAAAGTCCCCAGCATGGAGGGGCACTCACTTGCCGATGCAGGGCGGGCTCTATCCTTCCTGTACACACTCTGAAGCATCGTTGATGCTATAATTTCGCACTATTGGACTCATCCGCTCAGTTTCGATTGTTTTAGTTGTTGGGGGAGCAGTTCTGGTTTCTGAGCCCGTTAGATTATCCTCAGATCATTGCTCCGTCAATGAATTTTTGGTCCTTGGGCTCGCAATCTTGTCGCCTTAAGAGGTGTACAGGGATAACCTCTGCTACAACTCCAGGGCTGCAATACACGGAGGACAGAAAAGCAGGTAACGCAATCTGTGATGACGTTGCGGACACCAAATGCCTCCTAGTCCTGACAGGAAGTGAAGGCTTTGGTTTCGCGACTGTCCCGTCTTCCTAGAGGTAAGTTAAGAAGCTTTCGTAAAAAATCTGCCCAAAAACAGGTCATAATCTTGCAGTATATGGTTATCATATGACAGGTGCACATCTTATGAAAATATTACAACGCTTGGGTTCAGACTCAAGCACTTGTGAGAAGGTACAAGGCATCGAGGGTGTCCATAATTGCCTAATACTTGTTCCATTCTCCTTAACTCATCTTCCAATTTCTTCCTGAGAATTGTGTCAATGCATTGCTTCCCAGAGGTGGCTCCTAGCAAATAGCACTAATTGTGGGGGCAATGAACTGCTGCTCCTGGTAGTTTGATCTCACTGCATTTATCACTTGTGGTGACTGACTGAGATATTTCACATTTGGATGAATTCAGGATAGGAACGTCCATTTCCTGTCCGCCGTTTCATTGACCAGTGTAAGGGTCATGTAGTGAGGGACCTCCTTAGTACCGTGGCTTGTTTAGTCCATCATCTAGGAACGCAGATGTTTAAGGCTCGCTGGTCGGAGTCGCTTACTGTGGAATTTTCCCTAACTGCAATAATATATAATATAGTAGTATATAGTATATATATATAAAATATATATTATAGTATATATATATAGAATATATCAATATGATATATATGTATATATATTAGTATATATATATAAATAAAGAAAATATATATATATATATAAATATAATATATAAGTATGTGTGTGTGTGTGTGTGTGTGTGAGTGTGTGTGTTGTTTGTGTGTGTGTGGCGATTTTTGGGCCTATGTCGCCATTTTGGGGAGGAAGAGTGTGGGGGGAGGATGGGATTGTAGCATGTGCCCCAAAGGAACTACATTTCAGTCTTGTCGTTTACTGATGCTGTCTGTCACTGTAGTCCCATACCGGGGTAATTATTTTGATCTGTGTTCCAATCAACACGATCACTGACTATGTCACCACCTATCACCAGCACAGACAATCGACCAACCACCGAGTCAACCAGCACATGACAGCATCACGAGCCGATTGCTACCAGGGGCACTGACATTCATCACATCACCACGCGAGCACCATCACAGACAGTTCGTCCACCAACCGTGCACCCTCAGCACCAGGCACAGATCTAGCAACACCACCCAGCACGCCGCACAACAGGCCATAACGACCACACCAGCACTGGACAGCATCACCACGCAGCACCAGCAGCAGACATTCATCACCACCAGCACGCCGCACGACACATCACTATCACCACCTAGCACCAGCACTGACCGGCATCACCACCACACCGGATCACAGAGCAGCATCACCTACCAGCAGCCAGGCACTGGACAACACACCACCAGCACCTAGCACTGACAGGCATTACACCAACACTCACGCAGCACAGATCAAGCGTCACGCAACAGAGGCAGCGTCAGTCAATGTCAAGCATCACCACCAGCACCAGCCCTGAAAGGCAACATCACCACCAGCACCACACTGTACATCAACGCCAGTCTCAAACCCCTAGAACCCACCACCAGAAGTCGGCATCATTACATTACCAGTATTCAGAAACTGAACCAAAACACCTGTACGCACTGTTGAAGGCTCCACCAGGAACTGCACCAAAAGGAGCATCAGCTTACATAATGGAGGAGAGTCTGATAAACGCACTACAGTGGAGTAATTTCTATTGACTCTGTTTGGTGGTCTATATAAGACTGATCTAAGTCATTGTGATGAGCGACCTTTGCAAGATCGAGGGCAAGTCAGAAATGATACTGGTTGATGCCTGGCCTCCGTCTTTGTGATATTGGAGAGTTATTAACCCTTATCATGTTCAGCATATCCAGAAGTACAATGCACGAATGCGTGAATATGAGAATCCTGGCGGATAAGCGAAGTTTATGGTTCCCAGACAGCTGTCATGATCAAGCCGCAAGCAGACGAGTTCGGCATTTATCAATCCGTGCACGCCATAGAAGGAGGAAGGTCCCTTCTTGGATTTGTTCGTTCTAATTACGTTCTCTCGGCTGCCGATGCAAGCGTTAAAGTCCAGGATCGGGGGGGGGGGGAGGCAAGAGTCCGGCTCCGTCCAAGGGAAGTTCGACATTCTCGACCGTAGTCCACTTTCATGACTGCATCCTTGTCTGGGCAACATTCCCTCAAAAAGTTTGGGTAATGAAGCCATAGCATCATCTATAGACTAACTCAATGCCGACTGTTGGACAAGGATAAAAGGTTATTAAGCGCAGAGCATCATACTAATAATGCCTCGCTCACTGAGAAACTCACCCTGCCATCTTCGTGGCATTAAGTAACCTTGGTATGTATACGGGTAGAATTACTGACAAAAAGTTAGGTAAAATTGAAGCACAGATGTGGCAACTAGTGTGACATTTAATGTGACACAAATTGCAACTAATGAGACATTTAATGTGATGCACAGATGCAACTAATGTGACATATAATGAGACACAGATGGCATCTAGCGTGGCATTTAATGTGACACAGATGTTCAACTAATGTGACATTTAATTTTGCAAAGACGCAACTAGTGCGTCACAGTGGTGCCCTGAAAACCTTTCCCTATGGTAGTAAATAACCTTTTGGATGAATCTTATTGTGGGCAGCGGGTTCGGGCTAACGCGGGGTCTGGGTTGTTGATTCTTTGCCCGGGGTTCTACCCCCACCGTTTTTGGGGTTTGTTTGCAATGTGTCATTACGTTTCGTGAATTTGGTAGTCTGCTGTACAACGATTTAAATTTTCGTGGTGCAGCAAGTGTTGCCACCGGGGCCTCTGCAACTTAACATGAGCAGGTAAGTGTTTTTTGATGTGCGTGAGAATTTTCCCCAAAGCAATGAGAAAAAACCCGGGGAGTCTGCCACTGAACAACTGTCCCATCAGTTTAGGTCTGCCACTGGAAAAACTGTCCCACTCATTTTAGTGTCCCCACGGGAACAACGCCCCCATTCTTTTAGGTTGCCACGGAAAACTGTCCCATTCATTTTAGTGTCTGCCACGGGAAAAAAAGTCTTACTCAGTGTCCCCTGAAGGTCCCCCACGCATGATAAAACCCCTTACCCTTGTATACCCACAAATTTATTAGTATTATGAAAAATTTCATGATGGTAGATTGACACCTGTGTAACACTTGGAAATGTTTCCACCCAAAGCTGCCTAAATTTTGACATGTGTGTCTAATTTATGAACTTGTGGGTACTCTGAATATTTTCTAAAACCCATAGCCCTTTGTTTTCCAGTGTTCCAGTGTTTGGAAGTTTGAAAAAGTCTGCAACCATGACTCACGAAATCGTAACGACCGATTGCAAACCAACCCCCGGAGGGCGGGGTTTTCAACTTGTGGCAAGTGTGTGTAAAACTCCGGGCAGTGCGTAAAGCACTGAGCCAGCTGGCCCCGTGCCTTACGCGTGCCCTGGAGTTTTTACGACTCATTGCCGCGAGTTCTTTTCCCCCCGTACCTGGTTTAGTCTGCAACAACATATACTTAAATTTGTTCAGGATTTAGGTTTTTCCCCTTAAGATTGTGACATTTGTTGTTTATTCCTATCATCAGCAACATCTGGAAACTATTTTCTCTGATAATCTCCGTCAGCCCCTGAGTCTTGAAGCACACATCCTCGAGACTCACTCCGGGGCCGCTTCAAGAGTATTAACCAGCTTTTGCTGATAAATTCAACACATGTGTAACACTTGGTATCATATTCAGAAAACGTTTCGCCACTATGGCTTCATCAGTCCAATACAAGGTGAATGGTGAAGAGCAGTAGGAGTTTGAGGTAATTATTCCATTGAAAAGCTGAAAGGATTTTCAATGGCATGATTACTTCAATGGCATGATTACCTCAATGGCATGATTACCTCAATGGCATGATTACCTCAATGGAATGATCATCTCAGTGGAATGATTACCTCAATGGCATGATTACCTCAATGACATGATTACCTCAATGGAATGATTACCTCATTGGAATGATTACCTCAATGGAATGATTACCTCAATGGAATGATTCCCTCAATGGCATGATTACCTCAATGACATGATTACCTCAATGGAATGATTACCTCATTGGAATGATTACCTCAATGGAATGATTACCTCAATGGAATGATTACCTCAATGGCATATTACCAATAATGTTTACCTAAATGGAATGATTCCCTCTTGGAATGATTACCTCAATGGAATGATTACCTCAAGGGAATGATTCCCTCAAGGCATGATTCCCTCAATGGCAGATTCCCTAAATGGAATGATCATCTCGGGGAAAAAGATTCCCTCAGGCTGTTACCTAAAAGGGAAATGTCATCTCAGTGGAATGATTACCCAAGGCATATTCCCTCAATGACATGATTCCTCAAGGGAATATTCCCTTTTGGAATGATTCCCTAAGGGAATGATTCCCTCAATGGCATGATTACCCAATGGCATGATTACTCAAGGGCAGATACCTCAAGGCAAAATTTACCTCAATGGAGAACCTCAATGGCATGATTACCTAAAGGGGCTGTTTACCTAAAGGAATGATTACCTCAAGGGAAATGATTATCTCAATGGAATTTTTTCCTCAAGGGCATAATTACCTCAAGGAATGATTACCTAAAGGGAAATGTTACCTAAATAAAAGATTATCTAAAGGGAGATTCCTCAAGGAATGATTACTCAATGAATGATTACCTAAAGGGCAGATTACCTCAATGGCTAATTACCTCAATGGCATGATTACCTCAATGAAATGATTACCCAAGGGAAATGATTCCCTAAATGACATATTCCCTAAAGGGAATGATTTCAATGGAATGTTACCTCAATGAAATATTCCCTCAATGGAATGATTACTCAATGGAAGATTCCCTCATTGGAATGATTCCCCTAAATGGAATGGTTACCCAAGGGAATGTTACCAATGAAAATTCCTCAAGGGATGATTACCCAAGGGCAGATTCTTCAATGAATGATTACCAATGGAATGATTCCTCAATGGAATGATTACCTTTT
>NC_069404.1:89580149-89605699 GCF_026875155.1 Cherax quadricarinatus | reverse complement strand
TGAAGGGGAACAATAAAATTTGGAAAAGCAAACGTAACCCCCAAAGGACTTTTTTTTATTACTTTTCAAAAAAAGTTTAAAGTTTTTCTAAAAAAAAAAATAAAAAAATTTTTTGAAACGGGCCCTGGGTACCCTTTTTGGGCCTTGGACCCTGAAAGGGTTAAACATCAACGATCTTTCCCAACGTATCACAACACCTGAAACCCCATTCTCTTTTGCTGACGACACGACTTATGTCATCTCCCACCCAAATCTTGCTACACTCTAACACCATTGTCCCCTCAGGGAAGGTTCCTTGATATTGGTGAGGGGCTCTTGATTTAGGGAATTGGATCTGTGCTCCAGTTCCCCGAATTAAGCCTGAATGCCTTCCGCATTCCCACCCCAGGCGCTGTATAGATCCTATGGGTTTAGCGCTTCCCCCTTGATTATAATAATAATAATCAACACTATTGTTAATGAGTAGCTACTCAAAATATGTACTTGGATGACAGCCAATAAACTTACACTTAACAGTGACTAAACCTTCTATATTATGTTTGGTAACAGAGCAGGTGTTGCACAACTTAACATAAGATCGACAACACTCTTATTGCCAGACAAAATGAGGGCAAATTCCTGGACCTGCACCTCGACAGCAACCTGAATTTCAGTACCCATATCCAACATATAACAAAAAAAGTATCCAAAATGGTTGGGATCCTCTCCAAGATCTGTTACTATGTGCCACAATCAGCCCTTCTCGCACTATACTATTCACGTCGTCTGTCCCTACCTCACCTATGCTATTTGTTCTTGGGGATCAACTGCAGCAACACACCTAAAGCCAATAATAACCCAACAAAAAGCAGTAGTGAGAATAATCACTCAATCCAATCCCAGGAAACACCCTCCCCCCCCACTCTTCATAGATCTAAACTTACTCACTGTACAGAACATCCACACTTACTACTGTGCAGCCTACATTTACAGAACCTTAAATTCCAATATTAACCCTGACCTAAAACACAAGAGAAGAGGACAAAGGAAGAGAAGAGAAGACATTCTGATTTTGACTCTCGCCTCGGCAGGTCATAGCAGCTCTCCTTGCTTAGTCTTCCTACGATCCCCGTTGGGGAGGGGAACCTTTACCATCGTCGTCTTCTGCCTTGACTTGCACGATGAACTATGCAAATCGTGTCAAAATCAAGTCAAACAGTGGCACTGTTGATGATTCAACGAAACTTGCTCTTGCAACTGTCGTTCAGGGTACACTGCATGTGAAATTCAATGCTATTCTATAACTCAAAGAAGCTTGCATTGTTGTGTGTCATGATGATGCTGAAGCAGAGAAGATACTCACTACAGAAGCCACCACTACTCTTACTGCTCAAGGATTTACTGTTATATCCTCTCCTGCTCTCAGGGCAAGGAAATCAGTATTCCTGAAAAAACTGGACAAGATTCTCACTTCTCTACCAATTGCTGAACTCGGGTCATCCATTGAAACTCAAAATACTTGGGCTACTGTTGACAGCATCACAAAAATCCCGAATGCATCGTCTATGCTCAAGGTCACCTTCACCACTGTGAACATGGCTGCCACTGCTCTGAACGAAGGTCTTGCTGTATACTACTACTACATCAGTCCCACCTACATAGAAGCAGAGAGATTCCACACATCCAACATTGCTGGAACTACTATTCTTATCTACACACCACCAAGGCATGTCCAGTAAAAGACAAGAAGTTCTGCACTACATGTGGTAGTGAGGGCCACACCTTTAGTTCCTGTACCGCCGCTGCTCCATCACAACCAGCATGTTTAAACTGCAAAAGCAACGATCCACCATACTCTGGCAGCAAAATGTCTACTAGAAAGGACATTATGAAGAAAACACAAGATGCAGCACAAAAAAATCATCTAACAAGTCACCAACGTATGTCGCAATTGCAAAGTTGCAAGCAGATGCTACAAAATTACTTCAAGCCTCTACTCAACCCGCCTCCACCACCACCATCACTCCTCCAACATGTGACATAACAAAGATCCACTACTGTCTACTACATGTTCATATGCAGAGCATGACTGTACCTGGATCCTTCAACACTACCATCAACAAGTTATTTGCCTTGAACAAAATGCCATCATTTACATTTCCAGCATCTCCACCTTCTGCAGAAATTCTCAAATTCACAAAGGACTTAGTCGCTACCTCTGCTGCAGTAGCTTCCACCACCAACTAGTGATGTCACTCCAACAACGTCCAATGAGAAGCCTCCACCGCCACCACTCCTCATTGAAACCCACCAATCAGAAGCCTTGCCACCAGCAACATCTCCTATTCGTCTACTGAAGCTGACAACGTATCTTCACTTCCACCTTCAACACCACTTAACAAGAAAGAAAAACCAGCACCAACAACACTATCTGACGACTCCCCGACATGATAATGATGCAGATGAAGTTACTGTAAAATACTGTGAATGGATTGGAATCAACTTCTACACCACAGAAAATTATCCTCAAGATATGCTGCTTTCTGAACTTCATTCTCACCTCATCCAAAAGAAAGCCAAGTTCACTGTTGATTCTTTTGCACAACTGATAAAATTGAATTTGTGCTATTCTAAACACATTGACGAACTACTAGAAGAAGATCCCCACTATCACCACTCGCTGACACGTCTAAATATGAGCCCTCTACAAACATTTTTAAACATCTTAAAAATGGAACTGAATTCAACTAGCCAATACACATCGTAAAACAACGCCACAACTCCAAGTAACCACCAAACCTCTATGAACTGACCAATCAACGATGAGCTCCTCCCTTGTCGCCTGCAGCCACCTATCACCATCAAGTCGCAGTTATCTTCCATCCAGCAAGATGCAGTCAGCACCTGCAGAGTTTCCTGTTGCTTTCCTACATCGTCTTCGTCAGTGTTTCTTCAGGCTTAGCAGTTGGGTCTAGTCCTGACTCTTCTTTCTTCAACTCAAGACATTCCTCTCACCGTCTATTCTTCGCCCTGTCCCCACTTGCCCCTCGCCCCTCGTGGGTCCTTACCTGTGAGTCCGTGTTGTTGTTGTTGTTTACCTAAAACACTTTCTTGATAGTTGTGACAGACCCACAGGCATAACACTAGGCACAAAAATCTCTATGACATTCCCTGTGTCCGGCTAAACCTACACAAAAATTCAACATGTACATAAAAGGACCTAAAATCTAGAACACCCTAACCTGAAAACTCTAGAACTTCAGACACAATCATTACTTTCAAAACTACTGTTAGAAAACATCTTGCCTCCCTGACACACCCCACTGTCAGCTTACTACATGAAAACCGCCTATTCTCTGTATCATACACACATAAAAAACAACCTAGACCTCCCCTTGATATCTGTGATTCCCCACAATTCACACTTAAACTCACCCAATTGACTATAAACATAGAAAAACGTTATACAACTATTACCTAATGCATCTTAAACTAGTCATAAGTTTGCCTGTGATACTCCAATATAGGAGCTTCATTAGAGACTATGTATCGCAACCAAAACAAAACCATTCACATTGCTAAATTTTACAAACTGTAATGCGGTTACTTAGCCTTAATACCAACATGCTCCATAATCTGAATTAATGTTAGGCTGCCCGAAATGCCTAGTCATGGCCCTCTCTGTAATTATTATTTTATAATATGTAAACCACACAATATCCTGTAATATGTAAATCCCTGCACTGTAATCTTTATAGAGAATAAACTTGATTGATTGAAAGGGATGTAAATAGCGTGCTAAAAATAACTAGCTTAGGACATGCAGGAATGGATTTAAGTTGAAAAAAATTCAGATTCAGGAAGTATATAGGAAAGCACTGATTTGGTAATAGAGTTGTGGATGAGTGGAACAAACTCCCGAGTACCGTCATAGAAGCTAAGATGTGTAGTTTTAAAAATAGGTTAGATAAATACGTGAGTGGGTGTGGGTGGGTGTGAGTTGGACCTGACCAGCTTGTGCTGCTAGGTCAGTTGTCATGCTCCTTCCTTAGTGAATGGGACCTGACCTGACTACCTAAGGCATTTGCTTAAGCCAGTGGGTGAATTGGACCTGCCTCGCATGGGCCAGTAGGCCTACTGCAGTGTTTCCTTATGTTCTTATTAGTATGACCCCCATACCTTATATTTCTGACCTTCATGAACCAACCCACCAATGGACCCCAATGGAAATAAGTCACTCTGTCTGACTTTTTTGGGTTATCCTAGGTTCTCTACACATATGCTGCTATGTATGATAATTCTATGTAACTGTATTTGTGTATACCTGAATAAACTACTTACTTACTTACTTATTGATTCCTTGCCTACCTGTGCTGTATTTAACATAAAAAAAAATTATTTTTTTTGGTGGGAGATAGCTTCAAATGTTCTCATCCAGAAAAGATTCCATACTTCATTATCATTCAGTGGTATGTGATGGAATAACATAGTTCATCTTTTGACACAGGTTCATCATTGTTTTTGTGCCTGGTAAGAAGTACAAGAAATTACAGGACCTAGAAATAAATACTGCTACCAAGATCCAAGTGCCCAACACAAATCAGAACTCTGAAGACATTATCATTATGGCGACCAGACAGAGTATGGAGAAAGCCATGCATCATACCCAACAAATTACTGTATGTATTTATTCATTGTTTGTTGCTGTATAATATATATTCATACTGCATGTTACTATATGATTATACAGAAGATGTACAGTAGCTTGATTTTTAGAGCATATCTTAATGAAGTTCTGAAATTCATAAATGTTAATACAGTGATTCATTTTGAAACTAGGTATTTTGCATGTAAAGTGTAAAGTACAGTACTGATACTGGATTCTGTTATGAAAACAGTGAAGTACTTGAAGTAACCTTGAAATGTTTGAATTTGCATTCCTTTTGCTCTTTTAATGAAATAAACTGGCTCTTGTGTAGAATAATGTACATGGCTTAAATCATGTCATTACTAATGTGCAGTTTTTGGCCAGAGATATAATGTAAAGCTTTCCTAAGATTTTTCAAGGAGTTGTATAAAATGTATGTGCTAGACAAAGTTGCATGATGCAAACAAGTAGTGGAAAAATAAGAGAAAGAGAATGCAGTCACATAGGAAATGTTTATTGGAAATGTTGGATGATGTCCTGTATTCCACTATTGTTATTCTTATTTTCCTGTGTACAGCACATTCATATTTAAACATTTTAACTAAGTATACAGCTTTATAAAAATATAGAAACCCCCAAATAGTTGCATCCATTTATCTGTAGTACTTACAAAGAAAATATTACAGCACTTATACTTGAAAGTGATCAATGTGCCTCTCAACATTCCACCACCAGTGTTATGAAGAATGAGATCACTATTGCTGGAGAGCAGGAAAATGTACAGAATCTTCAGATGCTTAAAATAATTATCAGTTCCCTTTAATGCTCAATTTAAGCTTCTCAGATTTCTTAAATGAATTAGAAGCTTGCTAATTGTCATAGAATGTCTTACAAGAATTTAAAATTTAGGAACAAAGGTGCCACAGGGTGTCATCACAGCAGTCAAGTACAAACACACCACTTTTTGGGACCCTCAGGATAAGCTGAGACAGGTATTTTTTTTGTGTATTCTAAAAATCTAAATTGTGTACTTAAAAAGGGTAACTAGGTGAGTACAAATTGAAAGCGCTCTGCCCCCCCCTCTCCTCATCAGACAGAGGGAAACCTTGACCCCCATCTGGGACTAAAAGGCTCATGTGGGGGTTAGCTTTAAAAATGAATTAAAAAGTTTCCCTAGAAATAATAAAAAATCGAACCCCGACCCTTGCCGTTAAAGCAAGAGCTTTAAAAAACCCCGGCTTGTCTTTCCTGGGTACACATCCCAAACCAATTTTTTCTGGGTTTTTATTTTAAAGCACAATTTTCTTTATGCCCTGTGTTTCTTTTATTGTTCTACATTGGGTGTATGTGCTGCTTCCTGAAAAAATCCCCCACCTTTTTACACCTTTCTCATAATTTTTGGTAATTCCCTTGGCATTTTGAATTTTTAAACAAATGGTTCATGAAATCCTTTAATAATTTTTTTTGGAAGAGGGTTGGAATGTCTGGAAATTCATTAGAGGTTTTCCCCACCATAATAGAATAACCCAAAGAAGAAAAAATTTTCATCGACACTCCTTCTTTTTTCTGTGTTTACAAGTAGCACATATAATACAGACATTCCACTGAACTGCAATCCTACCCTTTCTTCATAATATGGTCACAGAACATTGCAACAGTATGTTAGTAACATAAAAAGCTCTTAATTTGATATATAATGTACTGCCATAAAATTTTGTAATAAAATGGTCACTGTATCTATGACATCAAGTTGTGTGAATGGTTTACTATATTATTTTATTATTATTATTATTTATTATTATTATTATAGATTTTCTGTCATTGTTGATATTACCCACATAAATGAGTTGCAGTGGGAAGAAAGTCAAATTATTGGTTGTACAATTGCATTTTTGAATTTGGTAGTGTCTTATAAATCATGAAAATATTATACATAGAGAATGTAAAATATCCCTGTCTTCATCTTTCCATGTGTAGGTGTAAAAATATATACTTAGTCATATTAAAGTAAGAGAAATAAAAGACAAGATGAGCATACTCTATTATATATTAATTCACAATTAAGGTGCTATTTTATAATGGAACGAAACAGAATGACTTCGAGAGTGTTTAAATCTGTAGTGGAGGGGGGGCGGGGTAGGGGTCTGCCTAGGAAAAATTGGAGGAAGGGGGCAAAGGAGGTTCTGTGTACAAGGGGCTTAGACTTCCAAAAAAGCATTTCCATGAAGTGTATTTGATAGGATGAATGGAAACAAATGATTTTTAATACTTGACATGCTCTTGGAGTGTGAGCTAAGTAACATTTATGGAAGGGATTCAGGGAAACTGGCAGGCCGACTTGAGTTCTGGAGATGGGAAGTACAGTGTCTGAAGGAGGGGTGTTAATGTTGCAGTTTTTGTTAAAATGTAGTGTAAAGAAACCCTCGGGAAAAGGGACAGTGATGGAAATGAATGATGAAAGTTTTTCTTTTTCGGGCCACCCTGCCTCGGTGGGAATCGGCTGATGTGTTAAAAAATTTAATAATTATCACCTTATGATCAGAAATAATAATAATAATGCAAAAATTCCTACATAACTCAAGTAAATTATGTCAGTCTTGCTGTTGCTCATGTTACACCAAAATTGTTTGTCACTGTTACTTACATCAAACCAAATTAAAAATAGTGTGGAGCAAAATAAACCACTCAGCTTCCTGGGCATACTCCACAGTTCCAATGGTCCTGCCCCTAGATCTACTCCTCAATCCCCATGGTCTTGTTTCCTAAATTTTGCTCCACTATCTCAGCTTCCTCACACCCATCATGTCCCATTGCCTAGATCCTTCCACAATCTCAGCTTCCTCACACACATGGTCGCACTCCCTAGATCTACCCACAGTCCCAGCTTCCTCACACCCATCATAGTCCCTGTTACAACCCAAAGGAGTCCAAATGGCCTTTTTATCCGGGGTGAAAAAGGGAGCAAAAAAACACAGCAAAAAGTTTTGACTTATATTATCCTTCACCAATTTAGAAGCAATATGTACACTATTCACTAGTGCATTTCACCACGGTAAGCAAGGCAGAATAGAAACCCAAGAAAAGCAGACCGTGCTTCACCAGCTCTAGAATGGGAATGAAAAGGGGCAGACAGGAGAGTGGTACCCACATAACCTCTGCAATTGCCAAAACCATCTTCTTATTGGCTGGAACCTGGTTACTAGTTGAACGAGGGGCCCCATCGTCAACTCTTAGTCACCTGGTTCGCGGTTGGGGGAGATAGCCTGTAAATGAGGGTGTGTACATGTGCCGATAATGGTTACGTACTCTTTGCATGCCACCCCCCCACCCGAGAAGGTCCCATTTTTTGTGCCACCATGGCACAAAATAATGGGACCACCTTTTTCCTCTCAACCATCCAACTCTTAGATAGAGCTCAGCTTTTCTCTGACAAAAGCCAAACCCTAAACTCAAAGCGAGACAGCAAACAGTCGGGCTAGCTTAGGTCCAAGACACAGGCGGACGGTAGCCCGTATCCCCTCACTAAAAAAAAAAAACCCACCAGGGGATAAAAAAAAGAGCTTGGAAGGGGTTACCACAAGTAACCTAACATCCTAACCTAATATATATTTGAATAATATAGTTAGACTCTAGATAAAGAGTCTGCCAACATATTTTCTTTGCCGGCAATATATTTAATTCTGAGAGAGTAAGGTTGCAGTCTTAAAGCCCAATGCATGAGCCTTGTGTTGTGGTTCTTCATGGCTTGGAGATATACTAGAGGATTGTGATCACTGTAGACGGTAACCACCTGCGATGTCTGGCCTACATAAACATTGAAATGCTCCAAAGCCAATACCAGCGCGAGGGCTTCTTTTTCAATGGTAGAGTAATCCCTCTGATGCAGCTGGAACTTGGCTGAGAAGTAGGCTACAGGCTGCAACTCCTCATTCTCGTTTTGCAATAGTACTGCCCCAACCCCAGACTCACAAGTATCAACCTGTAATGAAAAAGGTTTGGAGACAAAAGAATGGGTGCAGTACACAATAATCTTTTTGCTTTATCAAAAGCATTTTGACATTCTGGGGTCCATTAAAGGAACTTTGTGACTGGTAAGAGGGGCTACAATATCTGAGAAATTCTTACAGAATCTTCTGTGAAATCCTATCATGCCTAGGAAACGTTGAAGAGATTTCCTATCATGAGGAACTGGATAATCTTTAATGGCAAGAACTTGAGCAAGTTTAGGGGCAACTTTACCACTACCTACTTCATGGCCTAGAAAAGTAACAGTGGCCTGGCCAAAGGAAGACTTAGATAAATTAAAAGTTAAATGGGAACTCTGAAAGGTCTCAAAAAGAGCCTTAAGTCTAAATTGGTGTTGATCCCAAGTATCAGACACCACAACAATGTCATCCAGGTATGCTGCCAGCCTTCAAGTCCTTTAATAGCCTGATGGATAAGTTTCTGGAATGAAGAGGGGGAGTCTTTCATTCCGAAGGGGGTAACTGTATATTGATAATGACCTCCTGGAATTACGAAGGCAGAGATTTCCTTCGCCTTATCCGTTTTAAAAGGGACCTATAGTAACCTTTAAGGAGATCTAACTTGGACACAAAAGAGCCTTACCCACAAAGTCGATTACATCATCCAGACGAGGAAGAGGGTAAGCATCTGTGATTGTGACCTCATTCACCTTACGGGAGTCTGTACACCTAGAAAACCCCCATCAGCTTTTTTTAAAAAGGATGCATGGTGAAGCCCATGGACTAGATGACTCCTCCACTAAACCAAAGCTTTAACAGAAATTCTACTTCCTGCTGAAGTAGCCTCTGCTTTTCAGGATTAGCTCTGTAGGGGGAGAGTTTAATAGGTTTAGAGTTTTTCCCACATCTACATCAGATAACCTAAGTACATTTTTTCGCACACCCGAAAAATTTTTTTGGGTATGACTTAGAAGCTCAGTTAAACTTGTTGCTTGCTTTTAGAAGCCCCCTCCTTAAAGGGCAGGTCCTTAAGGGGGACAGATTTGAAAGTTTAACTAAATTTCAGAATAAGTGCAAAAAAACAGTCACCCCTCAGAGGTAAGGACAGAGTCATTAGGGGGCTTTATCTGGGAGAAAAGATTTTAACTATAATGTGGTTTTTTTAAGAGGACTACCACATAATTTACATCAGATAATTTACTTAAAATTTGCTAGGTCCTGTAAATCTACTTTCAAGGTGTGGCCAGGTATAGGTTCCTGCACCAACCCCTTGTCCCCCGGATGGAAGGAGGGGAAATTTGTGCCTTCTGTCATACCCCTGTTTCATCTTATTTGACTTCTTTTAGGTTCCCTTTGGCTAACTGAGTGCCACCGAAAACCTTGAAGACGGTTTTTAAGGGGTTTTGGGGTTAACGCTTCTCCCTCCACCCTTTCTTTGAGCACCCAAAGAGGACCTCGAACTTTGGGCCCAAAGACACCAAAGGGACATACCCTTAGACTCTTGCACCTTTTTCTCGCACTGAGAATAGCAACAAAGGTAGTATTCATCCCAGTCTGTAAAAAAAGCATGCAAAGTTCTCATCAGGTTTTTTTAACTCGAGGAATTTTTCCCAAGGGCACCTTGAACGGGGATGAAGGCATGGATAATTGGATTACCCCAAACCTATTAAATGCTTCCAAAATGTTTTGGCAGTAAAGTTAGTACCTGATCTTTTTAAATAGTTTTAAAATGCCAAAAAAGAAAAAAAATTTTGGTAAAGCTTTAGAATAGTTTTTATATTAATACTGCGCATGGGAATTTGCTTCGGAATCTATTTACTCATCCATAATGGTAAAAAACACTGATTTCCTGACTTTGACCTAGTTGGACCTACCAAATCTATAATTAAATCGCAAAAGGTTTTCCTCAGCAGGTTTGGTTTTGGGGGGTGCAGGTTTTTAAGGAATGTCCGGTTTCCCAAAATTCTGACATCTCGGGAACACCTGAATATTTTTCACATCTTGCTTAATTTTGGGGGCCCAATAAAATTTTTTTGTGATTCTAACAAAGGTTTTTTTTAATTCCCAATGACCTCCAATGAAGTATTATAGCATATTCATATTTTAGGGCAAAAATTGTTTAACCACAAACCCGTCAAAACAATTGCCGCCCTCAAACCCTTCCATCTCAGTGCAGATCAAATAAACGTTTTTTTAATTCATACTTTACCGATGATCCAAAAGGTTTACCCATTGGGGCCTAAAAACAATTTAAAAAAGGGCCTTTTTTTGTTTTCCCCCCGGGAAAGGACAGTCCCTTGGGGTGGAAAAAGAGATATCTGGCAAACCGAACCTGGGGGTGGAAAAGGGTTTATCGGGGCTGTTTACTTGATTTAAGGCTCTGGCCTGTGCCCCGTAAAAAAACGTGGGATTCCGAGATCGGGGTCGTCCAAGGGTAGGTCAACATTCTCCCCGGACCCCCTTTGGGGGGTTGCCTGGTTATGGCCAAAAAGGGGAAAATTAATCATATGTTCAACACACACTAGCAGTAGTAAAGTTAAAACCCAGAAAAAACTGGCATCTTTCACAGGAATCCTTTGGAACACCCACAGTCAAATACCCAGTGTAAATTTGCACTGTACATAAATTTTAATGCAAAGGGACAGAATATAACTCCCTCCAATGCTTCCAATAAAACAGAGGAATTCAAGGAAGTTTTTCTTTGAAAGGGGCAATATTCCCTCTCTTATAAGTGAGCAAAAATGCTCCAGTATCTCTAAAGGTTTTGACTTCGGTTATTTCGAGTTTTCCTGAAGGGAAATAAGATTTCTTACAATAATAAGGGGCCACCCCCTTTTTCCTACTTCTCTCAGGGACATGTTACTAGGATTTTAAAGAGATTTTCCCAAGGGGTTTGGGGGTTTGGGGGGGCAGTTGGACGGATGTGACCTATTTTTGTTGCAGAGGAAGCAGACAACAGGCTTTCCCTTTACTCCCTGCTGACATTGCAACTGGTGCCGTTCTGGCTGGCGTCTCTGAATACTGTTGTCGAGATGCACCATGTTCAGTAGTTGTCTCTCAGCAGGTGGACCATAAGTTAGAAGCGTGGCTCACCAGTGACTTAGTTGGCTGACATAGACGTTCTCCCTCCGGCTGGCACTTCATTCTCCAAGGTTGACGATCACTGCTCATGCCAGGCTGTTGAAAAGAGAGACGGGACTGCTCGGACAAGGAGCGGTTAGTTTCGAAGGTATCAGGGCCCAAATTGGCTGCCTCCAATGCAGTGGTTAAGTCACGATCCTGCAGAAAGACTCGAACCTCTGGTCCCATGGGCTCCAGCAGGTTGTCAATCAGAATAAGCTGCACCAGATCCTCAAAAGTAGTGACACCACTTGCTTTATACCAGCTGGTAAAAGCTTTGGTCTGCTGTCGCACAAAATCAACCAGGGATTGACCAAGCTGTCGCCTGCCTAATTTAAATAATTTACGATATTTAGCTGGGATACAGGTATATGCTCCCAAAACTGTGGTCTTCACTACTTGATAATCAGAAAATTCAGTGTCATTTAACACTGACGCAAATTCCTGTGCCTTACCAAACAATGCTGTATGTCAACACTCTACCTGAAAACTCTAGAAAAGCAGACACATTCATCACCTTCAAAAGTACTGTTAGAAAACATCTTATCTCCATGATACACCCCATCAACTAGCTACATAAAAACCACCTGGTGGTCCACATTTACACTCACTCACTCACTCACCCATTTGACTATAAGCACAGAAATACGTATTCCTAATCTTAAAATAATGATTCCAAACTAGTCATAAGTTTTCCTGTGATACTCCAATATAGAAACTATGTATTGTGCCAAAACAAAAGCATTCACATTGCTAAACTCACAAACTAGTATTTATTTTATTTTATTATCACACTGGCCGATTCCCACCAAGGCAGGGTGGCCCGAAAAAGAAAAACTTTCACCATCATTCACTCCATCACTGTCTTGCCAGAAGGGTGCTTTACACTACAGTTTTTAAACTGCAACATTAACACCCCTCCTTCAGTATTTGTCACTTAGTATTTAGTCACTTAATATTTAGTCAACTTACTCCACAATTTGTTATAATTTAGGGTTAAGAATTAATCTAAGTTTGACCGAAATGCCTAGCCATGCTAGGCGTTCTAGTGGCCCCCTCTGTAATTATTATTTTACTACATGTAAACCACACAATAACCAAAATCTGTAAACCCTGAATTGTATTCCTTATAGAGAATAAACTTTGATTTGATATGATTTGATCATGGTCCCACTCCCTAGATCTACTCCACAATCCCAGATTCTCACACCCATCATGATCCTGCTCCTTAGATATACTCCACAATCTCAGCTTACTCACATCTATCATGGTCCCATTGCCTAGATCTCTTCCACAATATCAGCTTCCTCACACACATCATGGTCCCATTGCCTAGATCTCTTCCACAATATCAGCTTCCTCACACACATCATGGTCCCACTCCCTAGATCTACTCCACAATCCCAGCTTCCTCACACCCATCATGATCCTGCTCCTTAGATCTACTCCACAATCTCAGCTTACTCACACCTATCATGGTCCCATTGCCTAGATCTCTTCCACAATATCAGCTTCCTCACACACATCATGGTCCCACTCCCTAGATCTACTCCATAATCCCAGCTTCCTCACACCCATCATGGTCCCGCTCTTTAGATCTCCACAATTCCAGCTTCCTCACACCCATCATGATCCCGCTCCTTACATCTGCTCCACAGTCTCAGCTTCCTCACTCCAATCATGGTCCTGCTCCCTAGATCTACTCCACAATCTCAGCTTCCTCACACCCATCATGGTCCCACTCTCTAGATCTACTCCACAATCTCAGCTTTCTCACACTCATCATGGTCCTGCTCCCTAGATCTACTCCACAATCTCAGCTTCCTCACACCCATCATGGTCCTGCTCCCTAGATCTACTCCACAATCTCAGCTTCCTCACACCCATCATGGTCCCGCTCCCTAGATCTACTCCGCAATCTCAGCTTCCTCACACCCATCATGATCCCACTCCTTAGATCTACTCCACAATCTCAGCTTCCTCACACCTATCATGAATCCACTCCCTAGATCTACTTCACAATCTCATCTTCCTCACACCCATCATGGTCCCACTCCCTAGATCTACTCCACAATCTCAGCTTCCTCACACCCATCGTGATCCCACTCCCTAGATCTACTCCACAATCTCAGCTTCTTCAAACCCATCATGATCCCACTCCCTAGATCTACTCCACAATCTCAGCTTCCTCACACCCATCATGATCCCACTCCCTAGATCTATTCCACAATCCCAGCTTCCTCTCACCCATCATGATCCCACCCCTTAGATCTATTCCACAATCCCAGCTTCCTCACACCTATCATGGTCCTGCTCCCTAGATTTACTCCACAATCTCAGCTTTTTCACACCCATCATGGTCCCAATCCCTAGATCTACTCCACTATCTCAGCTTCCTCACTCCGATCATGGTCTTGCTCCCCAGATCTACTCCACAATGTCAGCTTCCTCACTCCAATCATGGCCCTGCTCCCCAGATCTACTCCACAATCTCAGCTTCCTCGCACCTATCATGGTCCCACTCCCTAGATCTACTCCACAATCTCAGCTTCCTCATGCCCATCGTGGTACCACTCCCTAGATCTACTCCACAATCTCAGCTTTCTCACACCCATCATTGTCCCGCTCCCTAGATCTCCAGAGTGTCAGCTTCCTCACACCCATCATGGGGCTGCTCCCTAGATCTACTCCACAATCTTAGCTTCCTCACACCCATCTTGGGTATTATCTTAACATCTCATCATCTCTGGTGCTGATTTACTCTTGTTTCCTCAGATGAACCTGAAAACATAACCTTGTAGATTTTAGATGATTTTGTGATTTTTTTTGTAGCTTATAATGACTTTGCCTTGAAACAAAATGCATATATAGTTTATGGTTTGTATTTAATGGACTTTTAACTAAATTGTTGCTGAATTTCAAGGAAATAAGTCAGAATAGGACAAAGCTGTTGATAATGGTACCAACAAATTGCGCAATGCTGAGCAACCAGTTGATTGTAATGGCCAATTGAAGGTACAACTACATGAACCCATGTAGAACACAAAATGACCCAAGAATACTATTAATGTAACCCAAATCTCGACAAAATTAGAAGATCTAAGGAAGACAGCCCTGCTAACCCAAACACTGCCTCTACTGCCAGACAACCACTTAACCTAAGTTCAGGGAAAACAAGCCTTCTCCTCCATAGCTACACAGTATCTACTTTAGTGATACTATGAAAGGATATCGCAGAAGAATCAACAGCAGTAAGAAAAGAATAACGCCAAGGACCCTAGAACTCGACTTGTCTACCCAGCAGGAAGCCGGTGTATTATCAACCCCCATCACCACCACCACCCAGGGAACAACAACAATCCCCCTCACCACTACAACCCAGGGAACATCAACAACAAACATGGCTGACTCCCCCTCCAACTCTACTCCCTTCAAAGGATTCACCCATGATAACTCAGGTATGATTATTCCTGACAATATCAGGGACTACATCATTGCTCTAGAAAACGAAATCAAAGATATTTAAGCAACACTTGCGCGACGAGAATCCAAGATAATCAACCTCGAGAATGAGATCCAAAACCTTGAAGAGAAGATTACATCAGGAAGTGCCGACACAGAAAATACTCTGAAAACAGCTATAGCCAGTCACACTGAACAAATAACAACCCTAAATATGAAGGTTGAAGAAGCAATCAAGGACTGGAATCAAAACATGCACACTCGACTGAATGAATACCTTGATTTTCAAGATGACAAAACTGAACAAGACAAGTTGTCTGATGCAGTTATAATAAACAGCCCTCACATTCCTAGTGACATCACCCAAGAACAGTGCAAAGAAACTGCTATGAGGATAATACGTGATCACGTAAAAGTTATCGTGCAAAGCAATGAAATTAAAGAAACACGTTTACTAGGAAAACAAGGTAGTAAATGTTACAAAAAACGCGATTCTAAAAGCTTAGAGATCTCCAGTGAATACTAGAAAGGACTGCCCTTCTAGCATCCAGCCTGTTACTGGGTTTTCGTAACAAGTAGTCAGTATCCTTGTCCAATTATCCATTAAAATTCAGTATGGTTCAATAGTGCTTTAGGATTACAACTGGTAGGCTACTAACTAGAGAAATTAAAATTTAATAAATTTATTAAGTCTAGAGGTATATTATCAAATTAAATTAATTACAGCAATCAAAATAAAATCAATCTCTCGAGTTCAATATTATTGTGCTGAAAGCACATATCACATTTATAATTTTTAAAGTACCGTCAGGTACATTAACATTTAATAAGATATTACAAATAGGGTACAAGTGTGGTGAAATGCTTGTAAGTGCTCTAAGTAGTTCGCTATGTCTCATGACTCGACTAGACTTAAACAAGTGACTGACAAAGTCCTCAAATAAAACTAAAATTCTTGACCGACTGGCAACCCGAACAGTCGCTTGAACAACAAAGAATGCTAAGCCCAATAGCAATGCAATATCAGCGACTGCGACACAGAATCAGGAACTGGAAATAATATAACGACACTAAGTAGGGACCATCAGCAGATTCCTCCACAAAAATTACAAAACTCCCATACTACTGAATCTATGTTCAGCATAGGAAAAAAGCGACTGTGACAGTACACAGAAACCAGTACAAAATTAGGTCAGAAGCTATAGCTAAGGACCTGAGTGTTCAGAGTTGTCTAAGCGACACACAACCTCAGTACAACGTCGAAAATCACTAAGTCTATACAATGTTCTGGAACAGAGTTCTACCAGAACAACAAGAAATAATGAAAACAGACAATCTGTCCAACCAAACCAAGCGAGTCTACAGCAGACTAAAAACTTCACGAGAGGTGAGGACAAACCCCCCCCCCCAATCACTTGATAGCTACGTGGACAACTGCAGCTCAGAACCCGGCATATAACAGCGACAAGCGATAATTACAGTAGTTTTGACAATCAGAATAACTGAGCACATTTTATATACATCCTAACAATATGTAATATGTAACATCCTAACAACATAAGCTACGTCAAATAACAATATAAGGCAATACATTTGCGATTTAGCTATTATCGCAAATATAAGCAATATAAAATTAAATGAAAAGGTAATATACATTATATATACATAATAATCATTGTAACCCATTCAGGGGTTGCAACAGTAAACACAGTATCATGATCAGACTTCATTTATATGGTAAAAGAAAGGACCTAATTAAATCGGCAGTCACAATGAAAAATGGAGTGTACATCAACGAGTGTCTAACGAGAAAACGTCAAAACCATCTGTTCAGGTTGAGAAAACTTAAACAGGAAAACAAAATGCATCAGTGTTTCACTCGAGATGGGAAAATACTAGTTAGGAAAACATCAACAGGACAATAATATACTATCTCAAATGAACATGATTTCTCTACCTTTCTTAGAAAAGCTGACAGTTCTGAAACAGATTAGATAAGTGTCCTTAACACATATATACGTGTGGTGCATTGTTACGTTGGTATTACTTTGATAGTAAGGTTCTCACTACATGTTCTAGTGTGGGGTAGCTTCTTACTTAATGACCTTATCTGTCTAGGGGTAATACATCATGGCTGATCATCTTGAGTGTGTCTGATATCTTTTCACCACCCTTTCACAGTTATGTAAACTCTATTTAAAAAAAATTAACTGTATTTAAATAGATTTTAAAGAAGATACAATCACAGCCTCACATATTCAAAACAAAAATCTACACACTCCTTAGCTGTTCTCCCACATGGTGCATATCAGCAACTTTGGTGGCCCGGTGGCCTGGTGGCTAAAGCCCCCCCGCTTCACACCCCGGGGGGTCCGGGGTTCGATTCCCGGCGGGGGAAACATTTCACACTTTTTCCTTACACCTTTTCCTTTCACCTACAGCAAATTACCCTGGTGTTATCACGGGTGTGGGTTGCATCCGGGGGGACAAGTTTAAGGACCCCAAAGGAAAATAATTAGACATCCTCGATACGCATGACTTTTTTGGGGGTTATCCGGGGTGGCAAAACCCCCCCGGGGTTTAAAAAAATCCGAAAGAAACTTATCTTATCTTTCTTCTCTTTTCTTGACTAACTCGGGGCAACCAGTTTTTCACACTTTTTCACCCGGGTATGGGGGCCAAATTTAATTTATAAAACCACCCCAAAAAGATAGAAAAAAGGACCCAGGGGCCCTCCCACCTCCTGTCAACAAAAGAAAGAGAAAAAGGAGAGAGAGAGAGAGAAGGGGGGGGGGGGGGGGGGCCTAGCTAACCCTCCCACACCCCCCCAAAACAAAGCTTTTCCAACAAAATTTCTCCATTACCCAATTCTACCCCCCCTTAATTTTACTTTTAAAAAAGAAATAAAAATTTTCAAAAACACTTTTAAAATTGTGTGTGTGTGTGTGTCTAAGTTTAACCTTTTAATTGAAAAAAAGGCTTGACCCAGCTGCCTCCAGCCCAAAGGGTGATCGTCCTTAGACATTTAAGCTAAGTCCCCTCAATTCAATAAAATTTGGGTTTTTCCAAGTAACTGCTACTTATAAATACAGGGGGGTCCTATACCCCATAACCCCCCACCTCCGACAATCCACAAAAGCTACCCTTTCCCCCTCGGATACGGCTAGTAAAAAGATATTGCTTGAGTCTGAAGGCGGTAAGCAAGACTACTAAAATGCAAAATATTTCCCAGCCCATAACTCCCTTCATTTTATTGTTATTTACAACAAAATTGCGATTTTTTTAAAAAGCATTTTAACCATACCCATATACTAAAGGGTTAACTATTTAAGTTTTAGGGGTTTTTAAAAACAATACACTTAAAATGCAAAATTGCACACA
Organism: Cherax quadricarinatus; assembly: GCF_026875155.1. NCBI lineage: Eukaryota > Metazoa > Arthropoda > Malacostraca > Decapoda > Parastacidae > Cherax > Cherax quadricarinatus. The sequence goes on along the minus strand of NC_069404.1, from coordinate 89,587,144 downwards.
ATGCCCACGGGAAAAGCCTCCCCAACAGGCCTGGCCTCTGCGGGGTAATCCAGAAAGCAACTATACCCAGGGGGGCATTTTCCCTGATCAGGGATGAGAGTAACCAAACCCAGAGCATCGGGGTTACCCCAGGCGGGAAACTTCAAAAAACCTCAAGGTGCCCCTCTCATTTGGGGCCGCCCAAACAGGAGACTTCCATAAACACTCACGACCCTTTACAGGTCAACACTCAACCCATTTCCGGGTCCCACTCCACATGATCCTCCAAACTTATGAAGAGGAGGGGCAAAACATGGAGGGGGGGCCCAAAGGGACCACAAAGGGAAATCATCAGGCCGTTTTGATATAGACCACCCCGACACAAAATCACAACCTTTCCCGAACGTCCATTTTCCGAAGGTTTCAACCACTGCCTCAACTCACATTTACATATACACTGCCCCCTCACACTTTTTACTCGCTCCTTTACAGTCAGTTGGCTGGTAGAGAGTACTCAGGGCCCCCAAGTTTCACCACGCAAAAACAAGTCAGCACATGGCAAACACTATGTACAAAGTACGCACCCTGCACTCAGAAACATCTAGAGAGCATCAGCAACCACATTTTCTGACCTTTTATGTATTTTAAATTCCAAATTTTAAAAAGGGGTAGGAACAAAGCCCTCTTTAAAATCTTTTTAGTCACCATACACAGGAACAGGATGAAGAGTCCTGAACATGTACAAATGCTGAATAGCCACCCCCAAAATGAAAATTTTCTTTCCTGTGGTAAAATGTTGACATTAAATTTTGAAGGTTCTCATTTATAGTAACAGTTCTGCAACCTCTACAGTCAACAACAAACACCAAAGACATCTCTTTGCACCCAGGTTTTGGGTACATCAAGTTTACACAAATACCATCACGTTCCATCTCACACACAAAAAAAAAAAAAAAAAAGGGGGGGGGTGGAACACACCCTAACACATTTTCTGCCCCATTTTTTAGTTTTTAAACCCACTGGTCACGCCCATGCCAAAATTTTTTAAAAAAAAAAATTTTTTTTTTTCTTATGAAATGTAGGAATCTTTTTGTGAAGGTAAAAAAACAAAAAATACAAATTTTGTGGAAAATTGCGAAATTATGCCTCGCGAATTTTGATGTGTCACGATTTTACGAATCGGGGATTTTTCCCACTTTTACTCCCATTTTAGGCCAATTACATTTTTCCAATCAACCAAATTCTTAGCATTTCACTAGTTTACTTCTATTCTATCGATTGGGCACAAGAAATCGCCAAGTCAACTGTTTCAACTACAAAATAAAGTGATGGAAATTGTTAATTTGGGGCCCAAAATTTTAAAACAAAATTTAAAAAATTTTCCCAAATTTCAAAATAGGGGCCAGAATGAACAAGTAGGGATTCCTGGCACTAAACTAACATTTCCCCTGTTCATTATTTTGTTTTGAGGCTTACAAATAAAATTCCATTTTGTTTTTTTTTCCATAAAGAATTTTTATTCAAAAAACCAAAAAAAGAAGATTTACGTTATCAATACTGTAAAAAGTATAAAATCTCACCATATTTTGTGAATGTATATTAACCCACCAGCTACGTGTATTGACTGTGAGGTCGTTTGTTTACCTTTTAAATATCGGCAAAAATTAAACATTTCTGCACTTTGGCTCATTTCAAGCCATTTCCAGTGCTAAAAACCAAAAAAAATCACTCAAAATTTTCTTAATAATTTTTTCCTTTTATCAAATGAGCCCAAGAAATCGAAAATACAATTTTAAAAAAAACATACGAAAAAACACTGAAAATTTTGCTGTTTTTAATTAAAAAAATCTGATTTCTTTTTTTTTCCATTATACACAGTGTGCGCAGGACTGTTTTATTGGTGCACACATCCCATGAGTATTCTCTCATATCTGGGCCCAAATGTACCACTCACATTTAAATCAGAGTGAGCTGACTCATGGCGAGATCAAGGGTTTGGACCCTGAACGTAAAGCCGTAATCTACGGACGGACCCTAAAGGGGTTTAAAAATTTTGTTTGCATCCCCTTATGCTAAGACAATTTTTCTAATCCTTTTTAACCTTAATTTTTAAATGTACTTTGTGGTAGTCAGTGTTTATACCCAGGGTGTTCCCTAATTTGGGAAACCCATGAACATGGGAATGCCCATGACTCTCACAAAGGGCACTACAAACGGTTTTGGAAGAATTTCCTTTTTCCCCTTATCCAATTTTTCATACAGATTTTCCACAAAAAAATTGTTAAATTTGGCTCAGTTTCCCCTTAAAAATTTCTTCATGGAGTTTCCAACTTTCCCCCCATTACTGATATCCCAAACTTTTAAAAGGTTCCAAGGTGGCTGAGCCAACTCCCAAAAATTTTTCTCTTTAAACCCAAGCATGCATTTCCCAAAATCATTTACACACATGTTTTTTCAAATCACTTTTGTATTTCATCAGATTATTTTTTTTTCACCCCTTTCATTCCTTTAAAACTTGGCCTCTAAATTTTTGACATAACTTCAAACCCTTTAAAACCGGGTTTTTACTGTGTACATTATACCTTCTTTCTTGCTTGGGGGGTGTGGGTTTTATATCAAACCCCTGGGAATTTCCCCCCACAACAGTTCACTCACAGCAACTTCCCAAAAACAGATTTTCACATGAATTGGCTCCATACAGCACTTCCTTACAGACTCCACACTTTATGGTCCCACTCACCCGGTTGGGTTGATGGCTTTTTTACGGGTCCCAATCCCCCTCATACGACCAAACAGTGTCTAAACTGAAAAAAGTCCGAGGGGGAGCATCACCATCCCCCCCAACCAATAGCTCAGAGATTCCAGATGCTTCCTCACTCAGCAAATACAAAAAAAGGGATCCCTCATTCCAGTTGTTAGTATTTCTTACCATAGGCTTGTTCATTGCCTTGAGGTTTGATTATTTCTCTATTCCCCTTGAGATGAGAATAAACACATTTGAACACTGAGGCTCATTTTTTAATCCCTTCAAAACATTTCAAAAGACTTTGAGGTAAAGTTTAGGCCCTTGTTTTTTTTTGCACTGCTTAGGAAAACCAACATGAAAAAAGAACTTATCAAACCCCTTTAAACTACACGAGCTTTTAATCTTATGCAGGGGGTTGCTTCCAGGTACCTGGTAGTGGAAAAAAATATTTGAGTAAAAATCATTTCCCATTTGGTCCGGGGAAGGACCAATACATCTACTAAACCAGCTTGCTGAAGGGGTCACCTTGCTGAAATAGACAAAGGGGGAAACGGGTTTTAATACTTTGACTGGGCCCCCTATAAACTAGAGACTATAGGTCTCAAGTACCCTCTGACATCCCCATACTGAGACCAGAAGAAACCCGGGAAACCTTTGGACATCACCATCGGGGAACAAAACCCCTTTGTTCCCTTCCATCGATACTGCAAACAGGGGTAAATTTCTTTTTTAATTTTCCCCCCTAAAATGAAAACCTTTATTAACTGTAAAATCTCTTCCTCAGCAACAGCGACTTTTTCCGCACAGAAAAAAATTTGCCCCAGTAGGTGCACCCTCTCACTATTTAACTGACCCATTCTCCAATCATCTCACCGGGCGGAACACCTTTTCTTCAGTTAACGCATTCAACATCAAAAGCAAGTTACAAATTTAAGCCTCACCACCCTCATAAAAATACATGAAACTTTTGGTACATGATCATGAGCCATACTTTCAATGGGGGAAACCATCAGGAGAAGGCTGGCAGGGTTTTCCTAGCCATTTCCCCAACATTTGGGATTTGGGTTTTCCCCCCAAAAATAGTTGTTCCTCACGTCTAACGGGCCCATAACATTACCCCTAATAAGAGGTCGACCCCTTCGAAGGGTTTTTCATCTGAGATCCACGGGGAGAACCAACTTTATGCAGATTCCACCCAAAATTTTTAAGGTGTCCTTAGGTTGAACCCGTAATACCTTTAAACCCAAAAATCTAAACCCCCGTTAAAAGGGATCCTTTGACACTGGGAGCACTCCACCGAGCAAAGAGTAGGGGCTACATCCAATCTCAAGGACAATAGTTCTCAACTCTGCCTACACTTTTGCAAACCAAATGGGACCTACTAGAAAATAAAAAACATCCTGGGGGCCTAACCAAAGGTTCCCCCCACCTTTCCTTGAAGACCTAATGCAGGCAACTGGATTATCTCTCAGTTAGGCCCCTGGGAGGGTTTCCCCCCTTTCCCAAACTCGCCGTCTTGCCACAAAACGTGTGTGGGCCATTTTTTTACGTAGTAACAATAAAACTCTTTAAAAGGGATTTTTACCATTGGTGTAGGACTGGTACTTTACTCAGGACCTGAAACAACTGATTGCTAGGAAACTTTGAACTCCAGCGACTTACCTTTTCCTTTTATTTTAGAGGGGACCTCAGCCTTTATTTTTCCCTGAAAATTCTTGTCCCACTACCTTTAGACCATAGGCTGGAAAAGGTTTAGAACGAGTGGGAAATTTTCAAACAGCAGACTGTTTTTTCTTTCCAATTCCCTGCGAGCCCAAAAATCTGTCACCTAGATCCAGTGCTTCTGAAGGATATCGGGGGTTTTTGTCCTCCAAATACTCTAGGGCAACAGGGATTGTATTGTACAAAACCTCAGAACCTGATCACAATTTTTTTATAGTCTTTTTTAACTCCTTTTTGGGAAAAAACCCATTTCTTAAAAAAGGAACAGTTTCCATTCCCCAAAATCAGTTAAGTCTGCCCATCCTGAAATTTTTTTATTTTTGAACTTTTTTCTATTTTCTCAGGTATCATTGGTAGGCAAGCAATCTTTCCCTTTTAAACTTATCAAATCAAAATTTTTTTCCCCCCCGAGTCTCTAACCCTTGGGAAACCTTTAAACCCCAAGTTGGGAAATAGGGTAGCCCCCCTGTTGGGCCACCTTGCTCCAAGCATCTTCCAAAAAAAAAAAAATAACTATCTGGGTCACTCCCCTGTAAACTTTGGGACAAAATTTTTTCAGCTTTAGTTATGTTAAAGTACGCTCAGGGTCTTTTTGAACCCCTAACCTTTGACTTTTTTCCTCCTTTGCTTTTATTAAATTTTTATTTCGGCCCCTAGCACACTAATTTCAGTCTCATTCTCTCCATTTCCATATCACCGGAAGGTATCCCTCATGTTTACTGTTTAAAAGGCATGTTTCCGAGAATTTTTACCTTCCTCCCTAAGCCTAAAAAGTTTAAAGACTCTTTTTCTGACATAGTTTTATCTTTAAACACTGCTTTCCCTTACAGTATCATGGGCAAATTTTTCCCCCATACAAAAATAACACAAATTGAATGAAAATGCACATAGCACTTCCCTAACCACAACAAAAAAAGTGTTACCAACCTTTCCCCCCTTAGGGGGAAAAAAAAACCTGAAACTAAAAATATGAAAACAAAACCCTTCCACTGACACCACCTTGGTAAATCTTTTACCCGAAACATGCAACTGTTTTTACCCCCCAACCATACATATAGTTCAAAGAAGTTTTGAGTTATTTTAGCACAAATAACTCTCCCGTCAAACCCCCCCCGTTACGTTTTGGGAAGTCTTTTTACTTTTTATAAGGTTCTCACTACAGTTCTAGGTGGGTTTGCATTTTAACTTAATGGCCTTATCTGTCAGGGAAAAAATTTCTATGGGTGATCATCTTGATGTCTCTGATATTTTTTCACCAGCCCCTTCACAGGGTTTTGTAAACTACACTATAAAAATATAACTGTATTTTAAAAAGATATGTACAGAAAATAAAATCACAGCCCCACATTTAAAACAAAAATCTACACCTCTTAGCTGTTCTCCCAATGGTGCATCTCACAAATTTTGTCCTCTCTTTTGACTAACTCTGGGGTAAAATGTTTTTAAAAAACTTTTTCACCCGGGTATGGTGCCCCAACTTAATTTATAAAAACTCACCCCAAAAAGATAAAAAAAGGGCCCAGAGGTCCTGCCACCTCCATGTCAAAAAAAAGAAGAAGAGGGGAGGGGGGGGAGCCTAGCTAACCCTCCCACACCCACCAAAACAAAGACTGTTACCACAAATTTTTACCACACCTTAATTTTCTTTTTTCAAAAAGAAAAACAACTTCATAAACTCTTATTTAAATTGTGTGTTTGTGTGTCCCAGTATAACCATTAAATTTAGAAAAAGGGTTGACCCAGCTGCCTCTCAGTCCTAAGGGGTGATCATCCTTTTGACATTTAACAATCCCCCATCGTTCAAATACAGTGTCCCCCCGATATCGCGGTTATCCGTTCCTGAAAACCCCGGGCGATTACGAAATGGTCGATTTACGAATCAATTTTCCCCCCCTAAGAAATAATGTAAACAATTAATCCGTTTCCCGAACCCGAAGTATTAAAAACAAAAAAATTTTTACATGAAATATTCATTAGTACATAAACAAACAATGGGAAATGAGAATGAAACATTAAAACATAACACTTACCTTTTTTGGGGATTCTTCTAGTGTATGGGGACTGAGGGGGGAGGAGAGAGTGGATTGTTTATAGTTTTGGGGAAGGGAACCCCCTTTCCCGCAACACCCAGGTACCCTTTGCTTTTCTGGGGGGCTTCTTTTCTCTTTTTTCTTTAATGCCACTAGGGCCAGCTGAGAGTCACTGGAGTCCGTCTCGCAAAATAACGTGCAAGAGCTCTGTTTCTGGGATCTCTTTAAAACTCCCTAAAAGGGGGCCCAAAACTCTGTCACGTACAAGCTGCCGAATGGCTTGCAACTCCTTCTCCTGGTGATGTTTTCCCAAAAATCTTTCCATCTTTCCCCACATAAAAAATCTCCTTAATTTCTGAAAAGGCCCTTCTTTCCCTCCTCTTCCCCCTCCCTCGCAAGATTCTGAGCTGCGATCTTTTTTCCTTCCCGCGAAGCTCTTTCAGCTCCTCAGTGGTTAGCCTTCGTTGTGGCCCCACCAACTCTTTTCCCCATCCTCCAAACCCATCCAACCCCCTGGG
>NC_069404.1:89448451-89579649 GCF_026875155.1 Cherax quadricarinatus | reverse complement strand
CAGGGGAGTTTGCCCGGGGGAGAGTTTTTGACTGCTAAAATAACTAAAAACATCTTAAATAAGGCGGGTAGGGGGGTAATAACATTGCATGTTCGGGTAGAAGTTTACCAAGGGGGGTCAGGAAGTGTTGTTTTCAATATTTTTCAGGTTGTTTTTTTTCCTAAGGGGGGGGAAAGGGGATAACACATTTTTGTTGGGGTTTGGTAATGCTAGGGGAAATTTTTTACATTCAATTTGTGTTATTTTTGTGCCTGTGGAAAACTTTGTCCACTGATATTTAAAGGGGGGAAAACAAGTTTTAAAGATAAAACTTTTTCAGAAGATGATTTTCAATTTTTTGGGCTTCAGGAAGAAGGAAAACATCATAAACATCCTTTAAAGTGATTGGAGGAATCACCTACTCCGGGTGAATGGAAAGGAGAGAAGAGACTAAAAATTAGCTGAAAAAGGGCGAAATAAATTTAAGAAAGCTAAGGAGAAAAAACGTCAAAGGTGGGGGTTCAGAACAAGACCTGAGCATCCCTTAACAAACTAAAGCGAAAAATTTTTTCCCAAATTTCAAGGACCCAGTAGGATTTTTCTTTTTTTAGAACTGCGGGGGCAAGGGCCCAAAAACAAAGTGGGCTACCCTATTCGCACACAACTTGGGGAAAAGGGTTTTCCAAGAGTAAGACCTGGGGGGGCAAATTTTTTGTTTTATGATAAATTAAAGAGGAATATTGCTTCATCCCAAAATGATACCTGAAAAATAAACAAAAGTTCAAATAAAAAATTTTCAATGGGCAAACCCTTAAGAGTTTGGGGAAAAGAAACGTTCCTTTTTAAAATGGGTTTTTTCTAAGGGTTTTTTAAAGACAAACAATTAGGAAACTAATGGTTCATGGGGAATTTTCAAAACAATCCCTGTTTACCTCAAGAAAATTGGAGGACAAAAAAACCCCGATAAATTTTCAGAAACACTGGACTAGGGACCCATTCTTGGCTCGCAGGGATTGGAAGTAAAAAAAAGTCATGCCCTGAAAATTTTTCCCCACTATTCTAACCTTATTCCAATCCTATTGGGCATAAAAGGTAAAGGGGCAAAATTTTTAGGGACAAATGAAGGGAGGTCCCTCTAAAATAGAAGGAAAAAATAAGTCAGCGGGATTCAAATTTTTTCTTAACAAACAGAGTTTGATCCCCGGGGAAACAGTAAAACCGTCAAACCCAAATGGGGGGAAAAAACCTTTAAGAGTTTTTGTTATTACTGTAACAAACTGGACACACAAAAGTTTTGCTTTTCAAGGGGGGGCGGGGGTCAGGAAAGGGGGGGAAACCCCCCCAGAGGACCTAACTGAAAAAATACATCCAGTTGCCTGCATTAGGTCTTAAAGGGGCCAAGGTAGGGGGAACCTTTGGATCAGACCCCGGGAAAGGGGGTTATTTTTAAAAGGGTTTCCCCCATTTGGGTTTGCAAAAGAATGTGGGCCCAGGTTGAGAAAATTGTCCTTAAAATGGATGTACCCACCAAATTTTTGGCTACGTGCTGGATCTCCCAGTGCCCCAAAAAAGGATCCCTTTTACTGGGGTAGAAAATTTTGTTAAAATTTAAAAAATTGGGGGTTAAAACCATAAGGACCCCGGTTTACCCCAAAATTAGGGGTTAAATCTACCCCCCAAAGGGTTGGTTTATCCCCCGTGGGTATCTCAGATGAAATTCCCTTTCGAAGGGGTCGACCTCTTTTTTAGGGAATAATTTTAGGGGCCTTGTTGGGGCCGGTGAAAACCACTATTTAATGGGGGAAAACCGGGCCCCCAAAAATTTTGGGGAAAGAAGGTTGGGAAACCCCTGCCAGACCTTTTCCCTTTGGTCCCATAAAACGGGGGGAAGTAGCTCGTAAACCAATACCGGGGAAATCCTTAAACTCATTGGGAGGGTGGGACAAATTTTTGGGGAAACCTTTTTTTCTGGGGGTTGAACTGCAATAAACCCTAAAAAAAAGGATACCAAAAAACCCGAGTTGGGGCCTAATCAGTCCCAGAAAATCAAGGAAGTATGGGGGGGGAAATTTGGGCCCCCTACTTTGATGCATTTAATTGTTTGCACGGGGGTGTGAGGGAACACTTAAGTCGATCAAAAGCCTCGGTGTAAACGAGGGGGAAATCTTTATGCTTAAAAAAAGGGTTTCTATTTAGGAAAGGTATACTCATAAAAGGAAAAACCTTGGGTTGCAAAACCGGGTAAAAGGAGACCAAGTTTTTGTCCCCAGGTCGGGGTTTGCCGGGACCCTTTATAAAACCATGTTCTTAGTTTAGTCAGGACCAACCTCTAGGGGGAACACCTGGGTATTGCAAAAAACATTTTCCGGGGTTTTCCGGGCTTTTTCTTCTGGTCTCAGCTGGGGGAACGGGTCAGAGAGTAAATTGAACCATCAATGTCTCTCATTTTATGGGGAAACCTAGTCGAAGTTTTTAAAAACCTGTTCCCTTAAATTTTTATTTCAGCCCCGGGGGAAACCCCCAAAGGAAAGCTGGTAGAGATGTACTTGGCCCCTTTTCCCAAAGGGACCAAACGGAAAAAAAAAAAAAAATGAATTTACCACAAATATTTGCTCCATTTACCGGGGGTACCTGGAACCCGGCCCCCTCATAAGAAAAACAGTTTCTTTAAAGTTTTAAGGGCTTTGTAAAATTTCTTTTTTCATTTTGGTTTTCCACAAGCAGGAAAAAAAGACCGGGGGCCTAACTTTACCTCAAAGTCTTTTAGAAATTTTTTGGGGAAGGGAAAATTAAAAGTAGACCCCTAATTTGCAATGGCCTTCCCCCTTTCCATCTAAAGGGGGAAATAGAGAAATTAAAAATTAAACCCCTCAAGACAATGATGCAACCCTTTGGGTTTATAGACAATACTAACAACTGGGAGAGGGGGCCCCCTTTTTCTTTGAAATTTGCGGGAGGGGGGAAAGCACTCTGGAAAATTCTGAGCTATTGGCTTGGGGGGGGATGGGAGGGTCCCCCCCCTCGGAGTTTTTTTCTAAATTTTAAGAAAGGGTTTGGTTTATATGAGGGGGGGGGATGGTACCAGTGAACGGCCCCAAAACCCAGCCAGGAGGGGATGTTTGGGGGGACCATAAGGGAACCAAAAAACTCGGAGGCTGGGGGGGAAGGGCTGATACTGGACCCAATTTCCCTTTTGGGGGAAAATCTGTATGGCAAGTTGCTGTGAGCCTAACATTTGTGGGGAATTTTTCCCGGGGTTAGATTTTAAAACCCACACCCCGGGCAGAAAAAGAAGAGTATAATGTTCACAAAAAACCGGCCCAAAAGGGGTTTTGAAGTTTTTCCCAAAAATTTTCAGAGAGCCCCAATGTTTTAAGGGAATTTTAAAGGGCTGCAAAAAAATAATCTTTTATAAATCCCAAAAAGGTTTTTAAAAGGAAATAAAAATTTGTGAAAAAGTTTTTGGGGAAAAAATGCGTGTTTGGGTTTTTTAATGAAAAAAAATTTTGGAGGTTTGGCCTCAGCCCCCCTTGGAAACCCTTTAAATAAAAAAATTTTGGGGTTTGTCCGGGAAAGGGGGAAAAAATTGAAACTCCATGAAAAAATTTGTTAAGGAAACTGAGCCAATTCAAACAATTTTTGTGTGGGAAAAAAACGGTTTTGAAAAATTGGGGAGGAGGAAAAGTGAAATTCTTTCCCAAAACCAGTTTTTTAAATGCTTAGTGAGGTCAGGGGGGCTTTTCCCCTGCTTCATGGGGTTCCCCCAAAAAGATGGCACCCTGGGGGTAAACACTGACTACCAAAAAGTAGTTTTAAAAACAGGGTTTTCAGAATTAAAAAATTGATACTTATGCACCTTTTAAAAAATTTCAAAAAAATTTTTTAAAAAAAAGCTAAAAAAATGAAGATGGGGATTTCCAGGGTCTGTGTTCAAACCCCCATTTTAAAAGTGTTAATGAAATTTTTGTTTATTGTGTGTTTAAAATTTTTTGGTGAGATGGAAGTGATGGTGTTTTTGTAAACTTATGTATCCCCAACCCGGGGGCAAAAGGGTGTCTTTGGTTTTTTGTTGTTGGGGGACTGCGAAAAGGTTGCAGGGAAATGTTCCCATCGTTAGCAACCTTCTAAATTTTTTAAAAGTAAAAAACTTTAAACCCCAGGAAAAAAAATTTTCATTTTGGGGGTGGGTATTCAGCATTTGTACATGTCTCAGGATCTCTTCATCCTTTCCTGTGTTTTAGTGACTAAAATCAGCTCTTAAAAGGGGTTTTTTTTCCTACGCCTTTTTAAATTTGGGGGGAAAGGGGTTTTAAAAAATAAAAAAGGGTCAGAGAATGTGGTTGCCCGATTTCTCTCTCTAGATGGTTTTTTGTAATGCCATGGGGGCGTTTCTTTGTCATAGTGTTTGTCATGTTTCTACCTTGTTGTTTTTTTAAATGGGGAACTCTCGGCGAGCCTGAGTTAAATCCCCTACCCCCATTGTGAAAGGGGTTTGATTTAGAGCCCAAAAAGGTGTGCGAGGGGCAGGGGGTACTTAAATGTTTAGTTTTTGGCATGTTGACAAAACCCTTTGGTAACTTTAGACGTTTAGGGAAAAGGGTTTTTGATGTTGTTTTCTTTTGGGGGCTCTTATTTAAAAAGGCCCAAAGGTTTTCCTTTGTGGCCCCCGGACCCCTCCCCTTTTTTCTTGTCAGCCCCTCTTCATTTAAATTTTTGGGGGAACTGTGTGGAGTGGGGCCTCGGAAATGGGCTTGAGTGCCCGACATGTTAAAGGGTCGTTTTAGTGGTTTTACTGGAAGTCTCACCTTTTTGGGTTTGGCCCCCAAGGGGAGAGACCCTTGACATGTTTTGTGAAAATTTTTTCCTTTCCTGGTGTACACCTGACGGGGGGTCTGGGTTTTGGGTCTACCCCTGTCTTTCCCGATCAGGGAAATCCAAACCCTGGAGTAAACCTTTGGCTTGCGGAATTAAACCCTAGCAAAAAGGCACAGGGTGTTGGGCGGCTTTCACAAATGGGGTTTTTGTCAATTTTTGCATTGTAATGTTATTTTTTAAAAGTCACTAAAAAATTTTAAATTTTTACCCCTTGATATATGGGTTTTGGTTAAAAAAGCTTTTTTTAAAAAATTCTTTCCCAAACTGTTGTAAATAACAAATAAAATGAAGATAGTTATGGTGCTAGGGGAAAAATTTTAGCAATTTTTAGTAGTTCCCGGGTTTTCCCCCCTTCAGATTTAAACAAAATACTTTTTAATACCGTAAACCTGAGGGACACGGCTAGTTTTGTAGGGCTTTTGTCGGAGGTGGGGGTGTTATGGGGCCCATAGGACCCAACATGAAATTTTTAAGTACAGTTACTCTGGAAAAAACCCAATTATATTTAATTGATGGGGGCTTTGCTCTAAATGCAGAAGGCTGATCAACCTTAGACTGAGGAGGCGCTGGGGGCAAAAACCCATTTTTTTCAATATAATGGTTTATTTCATAGACAAAATAAACACACAAAATTTTAAAAAAGTGTTTATTTAAATTTTTATTTCTTTTTTGTAAAAGTAAAAAAAGGTGTTTGGGGAATTGGGTAATGGGGAAAAGGGGCTTGGGCAACGTTTTTTTTGGGGGGAGGAGCTTAGCCTCTCTCCCCTCTCCCCTCTCTCCCTCTCCTGACTCCCCTCTCTTGTGGCTGGGCCTTTCAACTGGGAGGGTCTCTGGGTCCTTCTCCCATCTTTTGGGGGTCATGGTTCCTTTCCCGGGGTTTAGTTTTTATAATTTTTAAATTTTTTCCCCCCATACCCAGGGGGGGGCTAAAAATGTGTCAAAACAGGGTTAGCCCAAGTTATGTAGGGAAGGGGGTGAAGGACAAGATTTTGCCAAAAAAACCATGTGGAGCAAAAAAGGGATGGGATTTTTAATTTTTTTTTGAAAATTTGGGGGCTGTGATTGTATATTCTGTACTATCTATTGGGGGAAACAGTTATATTTTTTTTTAGTATAGTTTACATAACCGGAAGGGGGGGGGGCTGGTTTAAAAGGGTTTTCCAAAACACTCCAAAATATCAGCCATGTGTAAATAAATTTCCCCCGAAAAAATAAGGCCTTAAGGGAAAAAGCTAACCCCCCCACAAAAAACATGTATGAGAACCTTTACCATCCAAGGGAAAAAAGGGGAAAACCCAAAGTAAAAATGTATGAAAAAGTACTTATTGACCTTTTCCTTTAAAAAAAACTTTCTTAATCCCTTATTTGGGAAAATGAGTGGTCTCCTTCTGAAACCCGAGGGGAAAAGGCAGGCAGAGCTAGCCAGCCAGCCAAAAGCCATCTAGCAGCCCCCAAATCAAACCAGCCAGCTGCATTAATTAACCCCCTTCCAGTTCATCTCTCTCTCCCTTTTGGGCATTGGGGGGATAAGACATTCTGACAGGATGACACTACCAGTTGCATCAAAATCAAAAGGATGTGGCACAAATGCTGCACAAAGGTTATTATCTAGGTTTTTGATATTTCCTTGACCACCTGTGGCCACGTCCATCTCAAAGCCAGTAAACTTAGGGTCAACGTCACTTTCCTTGAAAAAGGAGTGTTAATACAACATAGCATTAGTGATTCCCTGGAGTTTGTCATCCTGTTTGCTCTAGCTGGCATTCAATTGAACTGATGCTCCCACAAGGTATTAAGTGGTTCCAGATTTTAATACTCTGCACATTGAGTGTTAAGACCCATTCTATACTGCCTACACTTATCAGGCCTCTGGTGCCAAATTTGAGGGCAGGAAAAATAGTGCATTGATGGACATCTTGAGCACTAATAGTAAAACATTGATCAACGGTTTGAGAATTAAAGGGTTAAAGAATATTTCAAACAGGGCTGGGCTTTAAAATAAGCTTAAGTAGGATAATTACTTGGCCTGATAATTAAACTGTGCAAAAAAAGAATTTTGTTTTCGGGTAAAACCATGAGGTATCTTGCTCAAGTGAGGAAGTACTTAATTATGTGCCGCTATCTCTTTTTTTTTGTGGTACTTATATTTGCATTAAAAACACTTCTTCACCTTTAATTTTAATCGATCCAGCTTATCTTGACATTTTTGAACTACAACAAGTTGAGCATCTCGCCGCCTACGTAGTGCATCAAGGGGCTCATACAGTGCTTGGTACTGCTTCACTGGATCACCCATCACCTGCTGAACAGCTAAACTTATCTCTTCACTTTTAGGTTTCATCTGAAATGAAATAAAATAAATCAATATATGGATGTTCTAGCATAAATATTTACTGAATGTACAGACACTCCTCACTTAACTACTTACCTCTTTAACCCTTTCAGAGTCCACACCTCCCCATCTGAAACTTGTCCACAGGATCCAAGAACTTTAAAAAAAAAATATTTTTTCTTATAAAAAGGTTGAGAATCTTTTTCTGAAGGTAATAAAACAAAAAGTACGAAATTTGATGGAAAATCGATGAAATTATACTCTTGGTAATTTTGGTGTGTCAGTGATATTTACGCATCGGCGATTTTGCCCATGTTGATTCCCATTTTAAGCCAATTAAATTATTCCAGTCGACCAAATTCTTTGTTATTTCACTAGTACTAAGTCTATTTTTATCAATTAAGCACAAGAAATTGCCCAGTCAGCTGTTTCAACTACCCAATAAAGTGATCGGAAACTGATAATTTGGCCAATTTCACAAAAAGTTCAAAATATTCCAATTTTAAAACAGGGTCCAGAATAAACAATGTAGGCATTCCTGGCACTAAAATAACATTTCCTCTGTTTATTAGTTATGTTTCCAGGCTTTCAAATGAATTCCATTTTGATTTTTTATTCACATAATGAATTTTTATTCACACCAAAAAATTGAAGATATACTGTTATGCAATATTGTAATAATTGTATAAATAATATCAGTGTTTATGAACACACATTAAACCCACCAGCTGACGTGTATTGGACGCGTGACATTTGTTTACTCTTGAGCATCAGCAAAAATTGACACATTTTTCACCATTTTGAACACTATTTTCACTACACTTAAAACCAATCAAAAATCATCTCTATTTTCCTGTAACATCAATCTTCCATTCTCATCAACTGAGACCAAGAAACCGTTAATACAACTGTAAAAAACACATGAAGACACACTAACAAACGTTGCTGTTTTATCCAAAAATAGAGTCTTGCAGTTTTTGTTCTCATACATATTTATTTATATTATTTATTAACAATTTGAGCCAACACATACAGAGGTACAAAAAAATACAGATAAGACAGCATGCCAAAGCAACTTATACTATGCACAAGCATTACAGGCTGGCTTAATAATTTAACTTAAGAATTTAACTAAACAAGCGAATGAAATCAGTGATAAAACATTAATTAACACAGATTACTATAAAAGCACAAGTGAGTATTACAAAGACAGGTCATATGGTTACATCATTGTTGTACATTTCAGTAGAATGGAGTATTCTGATTTAGTAGTGTATTTAAAAAATAATAAAAGGTTAGATTGGGTCACTTTAGGTTTAACATTTATATGATATAATTGTGAAGAATACAAGTTTAACCCTTGACTGATTCGACGCATAAATAACGTACATTACGAAGCCAATGTTCAGACGAATTTTATACGCATAAATTCTAGCAGCGTTCAATCACAGCCAGGAGAAAGCTGGTAGCCCACATGTGAAGAATGGGTCTCCATGGTCAGTGTGCACCATATAAAAAAAAATCTACGACGAGGATGGAGAGACCAGTGGTGCGCTTTGGTGGGAATGCCATTTCAGTTGTCCTTTTTTCACGCATGTTCTAGCGGTAAGAAATATGTGATGCCCTAGCAATATGACTCTTCTCCTCCCAAGTGATGCTCCCTAACACAGATGGAGTGTCCAGTGAAGATCAAATTTCATGATTTGGAGGAGTACATGGACCAAAGCAATGAGGAGGAGGAGGAGGGAAGGAGGGGGAGGAAGAGGAGGGAGGAAGGATGGAAGGAAGAGGAGGAGTAGAGGCAGGAAAGGAGAAAGGAGGAGGAGAAAAAAGAAGAATGTAAAAATTTGTTCCCTTGAAAGCAGAAAAACAAAAAGTCCACCCCATGACAGTGAACAAGAATAAGGGGAGATAACATCTGATCA
Source organism: Cherax quadricarinatus (assembly GCF_026875155.1). Taxonomy (NCBI): domain Eukaryota; kingdom Metazoa; phylum Arthropoda; class Malacostraca; order Decapoda; family Parastacidae; genus Cherax; species Cherax quadricarinatus. The sequence goes on along the minus strand of NC_069404.1, from coordinate 89,570,538 downwards.
AGAGCTGACTTTGATGAGCGTAAAAGGAGGGAAATATTACATGACCAGTCGCCCTCCCTTTGTTTGCTGGTACAACAAACATTTCTGTCTGCGTCTATTTGTCTGTCTGATCAAGCTCCGCTGTCTGTCCCTCTAGCTCTCTGTCTCAGAGAGAGCCACAAAAACTGTGTCATCACCTTTACACACACATCTTCAAGCAGAGTATGCACTTTGTCTGGATTACCTTGGTTATCCTAGGTACACATTTACACTATGTATAAACTGTATTTATTGTACCTGTACAGACAGAGATAGGCAACAAGATAGAAGAGACAGACAGATTGAAAGATAAGAATGAGGGAGAAAGATAATTAATAGAATAGGTAGGAGGGGAAGCCGCATACCAGACCCCATTGTTTTGACAGGAGGTAGGGGGTGATGAGTAATAGAGACAATATGTCACTTTACAGCTGCCGACATCTGACTCAAAACAATTATAAGCCACACACTCCCACATACACAAGACAAGGAGGAGGAGAAGGAGGTGAAGTGAGAAGGAGGAGACACTGAGAAGAAAGGAACCACGGACCAGTAGAAGTAGAAGTAGAAGTAAAGGTAGAAGGAGAAAGGAGAAGGAGGAGGGAGAGGAGAGAGGAGAGGAGAGGAGGAGGAGGAGGAAGTAGGAGGAGACGAAGAAGTGTGAAGGAGAAGGAGAAGGAGGAGAGAAGGAGAAGGAGGAGGAGAAGGAGGAGGAGGAGGAGGGAGGAGAACAGAAGGAGGAGGAGAAGTGCGAGAGAAGAAGGAGGAGCGAGCAAGGAGGAGGAGAAGAAGAGGAGGTAGGAGGAGAAGAGAAGGAAGGAGAAGGGAGAGGAGGAGAGGAGGAGGAAGGAGGACGGAGGAGGAGAGAGGAGAAGGAGGAGGAGAGAAGGAGAGAGGAGGATGAGGAGAGCAGGAGGAGAGAGGAGTGAGGAGGAGGAGGAGGAGGAGGAGGACAGGAGGAGGAGGAGGAGAGGAGGAGGGGAGAGAAGGAGAAGGAGAAGGAGAAGGAGACAGGAGAAAGGAAAGGAGAAGGAGAAGGAGGAGAGGAAAGAGAGGAGGAGGAGGAGAGGATGATTGTTTTGTTTGTTTTTGTAAACAAGTTTTTGTAAACAATATATTGATAATTATGTTTGTGTGCTTACATTGTGTTGCTATACAACGAGTGTATATATATACATCGCCACCTTACCTTTGGTCTCATGGCCACATAAGTCTATGTGAAAAAATAAAATAGTAGAAAAAAACAAAAACCTTCAAAAACAAGATAAACTAAAGTTTACACCCGGGTGAGCTGCATTCGTCCTCTGTTGCCATAAAAATACGCCGCTCATTTTCTGCAAACTTCACGGCTCTATATCTCGGTAAGTACCGATGGTGCAAAAAAATTTTTTTTGCGACTGAAAACACTCAGAAAAATAATCATAACATTTTCATAAGAAAAAATAAACACACTTTTTTTTTCTTGAATATTTGCGTACCATAGAATGACAATTTTGTCAGAGAGGGCCTGACAACATCAAAGGGGTTAAGATATACAATTTATGAGGTATCAGTTATTCAGTATTTATATTGGTTTTGGGTGAGTAAGTGATCTTTGAGAAGAGACTTGAATTTATAAAACAGGTATGTGTTTCTTTTATATTTACAGGTAATGAATTTTTCCAGATTTTAGGGCCCTTTATGATGCATTGAGTTTTTGCATAGCGTGAGATGCGACACGAGGAACATCAAAGCAATGATCATGTGGCCTTCTGTGTTATGGGCATGTTTCTGTTGAGGTTGGCAAGGAGATGTTTGAGGGGAGGGGTTCTATACATCAGAGTTAAGTGTTCTAGTTTGTAATACAGGGCAGTAATAAGTATTGGAATGTTTTGTATGTGAGTAAGGTTTAGTTGTAATTAGAATATTGGTGGAGTGTGCAGCTGTATGAGAATTTGTTATCATTCTAACATGCAGCCTTTGTTGGGTAAATTAATTGGTCTGAAATGGTTAATTGTTTTTTTGAGTCCCCATGCACAAATTCCCATTAGGTGAGATAGGGGAAATAAGAGTGATATAGGGCCAGGAGGGCTAAGACTGTGAGCATAGTACCGTATTCTTCGATAGTAATGCCCTACAGATCTTGGAAATTTTCTTAGAAATTTGTGTATATGTGTATGATATTTGAGTCTATATATCAAGGTGGGATTCCTAAGAATTTCCCTCTTTAGCTTTGTGATAGGTGATCCGTTTAATCATTATACATTCAGAGTGACATCAGTAGCTTCTGTTACCAAACTGATAACGTAGGTTTTGTCATGTTTAAGTGTAAGTTTGTTATCCTCACCAGGTAGAAATTTCTGTAATTCGGGATTGTACAGCAACAGGCTAGCGTGACTGGGCTCGGGTGGGAGAAGACTAAGTAGTGTCATCTGCAAATAGTGTGGGTTCATGAGTAATTGCGAAGCATTTGGTAGGTCATTTAGTATAGGAGAAAGAGAAGAGGGCCAAGGACACTTCCCTGTGAGGACACAACTGAAATTTTTTGTCCAGAAGAAGTTTGCCCCATTTGCGTACCATATAGGCTTCTGTTGCTGAGGATATGACTTGACAGGTAGTTAGGGAGTGCCTCCTTATACCATACGTGGTGACCATTTTACGTGGAGCAAGTCATGGTCAACTGTATCAAACGCTTTACGTAAGTCAATGAAGATCCCGTGGGACTTCTTTTTCTCTATTGCAGTGTATCTAGTTCTAGCATGTGTATAATAGCATCATCAGTATTTTATTCAAGGCCTGAAATCCATTGGCGGGGTTGTTACGTTTTGGGAGATAAGGTAGGGAGTAGATTCGTTTATGAATTAAATTTTTCAAAGATTTTTGCAGAGAGGGTGTAAGTTGGATATTGCCTTTAGTTATTCAACTCTTCTCTCAATCTCTTCATCTCCTCTTTGTGGATTCAGGTGGTGACCCTTGCTATTTTGAGTACTGGACAGGGAAGGTGTGGATTCAATGGATTTGTTTAAAGCATGTTGCAAGATTGGTGATAGCAACTTGTGACACTTTTTTGTATATAAAGGGTGGTAAGGTATTTAAATCTCCTGCATTCTTGTTTGTTTAGTGCGTTGATAATAAGGGGAACTTCGTATGGGTTAGTCGGGTAGGAACAGTGGGTCGGTAGTGCCGGTGAGGTAGTCATTTGGTGGGGTATCTGAGCTTGGACCAATTTTATGTAAAAAAACAGGTTTGTCCTATAGTGGAGAAGAAATCATGAGTCTGTTTGCTGTTTATTCTGTTGGTGGGAAGTTGGGTTCATCCTGATTTTGCTAATTTTTAATTTCGCTATTTCGTGAAATTTTCGTGAAATTATCTTAGCCTTCTTATCAGGCTGTTAGGACTGTACATAAGAACATAAGAAAGGAGGAACACTGCAACAGGCCTGTTGGCCCACACTACTGGCAGGTCCCTTCACAATCCATCCACTAAACAAAACATTTGCCCAACCCAATTTTCCAAATGCCACCCAAGAAAATAACTCTGATAACTCCTATCCACTCTCATATGCAGAAAAACCCTTCCTCCCCCCCCCACTCAAATCCAACACCCCTACCACTCATGTATTTATCCACACCTATATACATGAAACTGCCCAAGGTTTTAGCCTCAATAACCCAACCTAGTAGACCTGTCACTCATACAACTACCCTATTCCAAACACAATACTTTCCTACATCCCCTCTAAATCATCCCAAAAACCAATAAATACTGAATAACTGAACCTTATAAATTGGTATACTTAAATGTTTCTCACAATTATATCACATTAAATGTTTAACCTAAAACCAATCTAACTTTCTTATTTTTTAAATACAACTAAACCCCCTAAAACAAAGAATACTCCATTCTACTGAATTTACAACAATGCATGCAACGCATCATGACCTGTCCTTTGTAATACTCACTTTGCTTTATAGTAAATCAGTTTACATAAATAGTTTTTCAACTGATTTCATCATTGCTTATGTTAATACTAGTTAATTTTAAGCCACCCGTATTGCTATGCATAGTATATGTGGCTTGGCATGCTGCTCTTATCTGTATATTTTTTTGTACCTCTGTAAGTGTGCTCAAATTATACATAAATAAATAAAATAAATAAATATCTTTTTTTGTTCCCAGAATTTCTGATAAGAATTTTCCAGTCTATTTTATAATCACCTCGTACGTTGGAATAATCTGTTATTCCAAATAAAATTTTTGCCCTTCTTATCAGGCTGGTAGGACGACGTAAGACTATAAAAGGAGGAACACTGCAACAGGCTGTTGGCCCATACTTGCAAGGTCCTTTACAATCCATCCACTAACAAAACATTTGCCCAACACCAATTTTTTCACTGCAAAACAAAAAACGAAAACAAAGACACCCAAGAAATAAGCTCACTGAATAAACTCTATCCACTCTCAAATGCAATCCCACTCAAAGTCCAAACCCTTCTACAACTCAATGTCATTTTATCCAACCTATCATTTGAAACATGCCAAGGGTTTTAGCCTCAATAACCAACTAAGGTAGACTGTTCCACTCATCAACTACCCTATTTCAACCAATACTTCCATACTCCCTCTAAACTAAACTTGTCCAATTTGAATCCATTACTGCGGGTTTCTCTTGGAGAGATATCCTCAACACCCTGCTAATATCCCCTATATAATACCCATACTTCCATTATACACTTCGATCATGTCTCCCCTCATCTTCGTCTAACAAGTGATGTAATTTAACCCTAGACTGTTTACGCCCGTATAAATACGTCTTACGCGCCACTGTTTCGACGTATCTACATACGCATAAATTCTAGCAGCTTCAACATCAAGCAGGAGAAAGCTGGAAGGCCCACATGTGAGAGAATGGGTCTCCATGGTCAGTGCGCACCATATAAAAAAATCGGGGGAGCCAGTAGTGCATGTGGACGAATGCAATTTCTCCGTTGTCCTTTTTTTCAGCAAGACCTAGCGGTAAGAAATATGTGATTCCCAGCAAATCTCTTGGGACTCTTCTCTCCCAAGTGATGCATCTATACATAATATTAACGAGAATTTTTCATCATTTTAAATTAATAATTTACATATATTTTTAAAAAATCTTGCAAAACCAAATGCGATAAAAATTCAGAAATAATTTGAATATTTTACATATCCTTCTTAAAAAATTCTCTTGAATCTTTGAAAAACTGGTAAAATGTGCTGAAACGATGGAATGTCAGTGAAGATCAATTTCATGGTTTTGAGGAGTTTGAGAACCAAAAGCAATGCCCAGTAACACAAGAAGGAAAGGGAGGATGGGAGGGGAGGGAGGGGAGGGGAGGGAGGGGAGGAGGAGAGGAAAGGAGGAGGAGAAGGAGAGAGGGAGGAGGAGAAGGAGAAGGGGGAGAGGCAAAGGGAGGAGGAGGAGGAGGACAGAAGGGAGGAAGGAAGAGGAGGACAAGGAGAGAGGAAAGGGAGGAGAAGGGAGGGAGGAAGGAGGAGAGGAGGAGGAATGGGGGGGGGGGAGGAGGAGGAGGAGGAGAGGAGGAGAGAGGAGAGAAGGAAGAAAAGAAGAACAGAGAAGAAGAAGAGAAGAAGAAGAGAAGAAGAAAAGACGAAGGAGAAGAAAAAGAAGAAGAAGACAAGAAGGAGAAAGGAGAAGAAGAAGAAGAAGAAGAAGAAGAAGAAGAAGAAAGACAGCAAGAAGAAGGAAGAAGAAGAAGAAAAGAAGAAGAAGGAGAAGGTGAAGGAGTAAAGGAGGAGAAGAGGAGAAGAGAAGTAGAGAAGGAGAGAAGGAGGAGAAGGAGGAGAAGGAGAGAAGGATGAGAATGAGCGAAGGAGGAGGAGAAGGAGAAGAAGAGAAAGGCGAGAAGGATAAGGAGAAGGAGAAGAAGGAGAAGAGGAGAAGAAGGAGAAGGAAGAAGCGGAGGAGAAGGAGAAGGAAGGAAGAGAAGAAGAAGAAGAAGAAGAAGAAGAAAAAGAGACACCGAAAGGAGAAGAACACAAGGAGAACAGGAGAAGGAGAAGAAGGAGAAACACAGAAAGGAGAAAGGAGCAAGGAGAAGAAGGAGAAGGAGAAGGAGAAGGAGAAGACAAGGCGAAGCAAGGAGGAGAAAGAGAAGGAGAGACGGAGAAAGAAAAGGAGAAGAAGAAGGAGAAACGAGAAGAAGGCACCAAGAAGGACGAAGAGGAGAAGTAAGGAGAAGAAGGAGAAGAAGGCGAATAAGGGTAAGGTGAGAAGAAGGATGAGAAGAGAGGAGAAAGAAGGAGAAGAAAGGAGAGAAGAAGGAGGCAGAATATAGAGGAGAAGACAGAGGAGAAAAAGGAGGAGAACAAGGAGAAAGAAGAAGAAAGGAGAAGAAGAAGAAGGAGAAAATGAGAAGAAAGAAGGAGAAGAAGAAGGAAAGAAGAAGGAGAAAAGTAGGAGAGAGAAGAAGGAGAAGAAGAGAGAAAAGAAGAGAAGAAGAAGAAGGAGGAGGAAGGCACGAAGAGAGGAGGAGGAGGAGGGAGGAGGAGGAGGAGAGGAGGAGGAGGAGGAGAGGAGGAGGAGGGAGGACAGAGAGGACGAGGACGACGAGGACGAGGAGGACGAGGAGGACGATGAACGAGAATGACGAGGAGGACGAGGAGGAGGAGAGAGGACGAGAGGAGGACGAGGACGAGGAGGAGGAGGACGAGGAGGAGGAGGACAGGAGGAGGAGGACGAGGAGAGAACGAGGAGGAGGAGGACGAGGACAGGGGGACGAAGGAGGAGAGGACGAGGAGGAACGAGGAGGAGGATGATGAGGAGGAGGAGGAACGAGGAGGAGTAGGACGAGAGGAGGAGGACGAGGAGGAGGAGGACGAGGAGAGGAGGACAAGGAGGAGGAGACGAGGAGGACGAGGACGAGGGGAGGAGGACGAGGAGGAGGAGGACGAGGAGGAGGAGGACGAGGAGGACGAGGAGGAGGAGGACGAGGGAGGAGGAGACGAGGAGGAGGAGGACGAGAGGGGAGGAAGAGGAGGAGAGGACGAGGAGGAGGACAGAGGAGTACGAGAAGAAAAGAAAAGAAGAAGAAGAAGAAGAAGAAAAGAAGAAGAAGAAGAAGATATGATAAAATAATAAAATAAAATAATAATAAAATATGTTTCCCTTGCAGGCACTGAAAACAGTTCACCCCATGACAGTGACCAAGATAAGGTGAGAATAACATCTGATAAGAGCTGACATTTGAAGAGTGTAAACGAGGGTGGGGGGAGGGTGCAACATGAGATAAAAAAGAATTAGATGACAACCCCCTCGCTTTGATTGTTTTTTGCTGGACTACACAAACATTTGTCATGTCTGTCCAAGCACTACCCTGTCTACCTTCTAGCTTCATCTGTCTCAGAGCCCACAAGACTGTGTCCATGATCCGTATTACTCACATTCGTCAAGGCAGAGTATAGCACTTTGCGTCTGGATTTTTGGGTGTAATACCTAGGTAATTATTATACACTATGTAAACTTGATTTATGTGGTACCTGTGATACAGAGATAAGACAGACAGAAAGAACAGAGAGACAGATAGATTGCAAGAGATAGAATGAGGGAGACAAGATAATTAGATAGAATGGGAGGAAGCAGCATCCGACCCACTGTTTTGACAGCGGTAGGGGGAGTGAGGTTATGAGAGATAATAGATCATTATTGACAACTGCCCCCTCCTGACTCAAAACAATTATAAGCCACAACACTCGCACACAAAGACAAGCTTGAATGAATAAAGATAAATAGCAGTTATATGACAAGTATCTTAGTGACTATAATATTGTGTATATTATTTAGAAACCAGAGCAACACAAGGGAAGGCAGGAAATGAAGAAGGAACGCGAGACATGAAAGGAGGAAAAACGTAAGCAAGGACAGATGAAGGAAGTAGGAAAGAGAGGTAGGAAGGAATGCAGAGAAAGGAATGAGAAATAGGGAAGGAAGTGAATGATTATACACGACCATTTACCAGGATAACTAACATAAAACAACTGCCTGCTAATACTTTGAGAAGAAAACTGCTCAGGAACGAGGTGTTTTAGCGACTCATTTGCACATAAAAAAAAAAAGTTCACAACAAATCAGACACAAATAAAGACTGATTTTAATGTGTGAGGCGTAGTAAAAACAAACATGAATAAAATAAGACAAAAAAAAAAACCTCACCCAACGCACCCCACACACCCCCCGAAAAACATATAGAGACAAATCCCCACATACATCAACCGGCTAAACACCAGCAATGTTCCGCCCATAACTAGGGTAATAATGATCAGAGACAAGAATAAATTGGAAATATATCAAATATATAAAGAACAATATTAATAGAAAAAAATAATATTGTATTGTTTTGATTGATTGTAAACAAGTTCAATGTGTTAAAAACCAATAAAATGATAACTAAGTTCGTACAGATTCTTTAATGTGTATAGAATGCAATGCTTGTAAATATATGTACACTGCAAACACTTACTAAATTGTACACTAACAAGAGCATCCCAAAAATAAGTTATGTGAAAAAAATAAAAAAATTGAAAAAAACCATAAACCTTTCAAATACATAGTAAACCAAAGATTTAACCAAAGTTGAAGCGGCAGGTAGAACGGCCAAAGCTGTTTTCCGAAATATAAACGCGGCTCATATCAATTACTGCAAAAATTCACACTGGCTGCTATATCTTGGTAAAGATACTGATAGGGAGAGATTATTTTTTTTTTCATGGACTAACAACAATCAGAAAAAATAATCATTAAACAAATTAAGTTCATAAGAAAAAAATGTTTTTTTTTATTTTTATTGAAAAATAAATTTGCGACATCCAGGAAAGACACTAAAACAGGATTGGGCAACCTTAGATCGACAGTCAAAAAGGGTAAGGGGTTTAAAAAATTACTGATATTCCCTGTTCTAAATTACAATAAAAATTAACCACAAAATTTAAAATCCCGAAAAAAATGGAAAATACAGTGGAACCAATCGTTTTCGAACATTTAATTCGCAATCTAATAGAGCAAAGAAGTTGATTCGACAAACCAAAATCAGATGAACTAAACCAACAGACAAATTTTAATTTCCATAAAGACATAAAAGTAAATAGAAAAATCATAACACAGAGCTTCAAATGACAGTAACAAAATAAATATACAGTGGAACAACGACCCGGACCATGTGAACTTTCTTCCAAGGATAACGAAACCGTATGTATTACGGATTGATTTTTGCTTCTGGAATTATTAACAAATTTACGGCAGGGTGGTATTTACATTATTTTTAGCAAAAGGGTTACAATTGTCTGTTTTTTAACAATATCATAATATGAATATGGAGCAAAAGAAATCCCTATCATGCCGCGAAGCATATTGCGCAGAACTTAAATGAAATGATTTATGTTGGCTACCAACAGTAAATACAAAAACCTACAAGGAGTTACAGAGGGACAACTAGTTAGGTTTTCACCAAACTAGACCACATCATGGACCAACACCAATATCCCCCATAAACAGGCAATAACATTCAACCAGATAATACCACAGTCTACTTACCAACTAACCTTCCCATCAATCAGCAAATCATTGAGCACAAATTACCCCTAGACACATACTAAAAAGTACACTTTCAGAAAGACTATCAACGAATGAGGCAGACTATCAATAATATACAACAGCACGGCAGTGCGAACAAAACATTGACTGGCACAACTGAGCAGAAATCTAATAACAGATATTGAGGAATGTAATTAATAACATTTTTACTAAAACAACACCAAATACCAAATCTAAATAAGAACAAGCACTGCCCACTACAAAAACTACAAACAGAATGAAACTGTGAAGAAGACTGAACAGTCCCCTGGCTAAACGATCCAAGTATCCTCAAAAAATCCCATAAATAACAAAAGCACCAAATAAACGAAAAAGACAGTACAAGTATGGGCCACATTAAAAAACCAACAAGACCAAATAAACAAAACGTTACTCGTCAATCCTAACCAAAACGCTAATAAGAATTGCTAAAAAAACTTGTATTAAGATAAACAGAATACAATCCAACTTGAATGAGGTGACCATAAAAAAGCCCTGGAACAGAACCCAAATCCGCACATACATAAGGAAACAAAAAAATATATCAACGAAAAATAATAGCAACAAAATTTGAATAACCAAATAATCAAGAAATAAAACCACCAACACAAAAAAAAAACAACACCAAAAACTGAAACAGCAAAACAGGCCAACATGCCAAACTTCACCATCAACACTATGCCCCCCACCAATCCCAACACCCAACCCCCCTCACCGCAGACACTCCAACCCGGACCCCCATCCACCAACAAACACCAACATGGCAACCAACCTCTAACACACAACTGTTATATCCTAGCATAACACGACTACACAAAACCACCAGCCTCACACCTAAGCCTAAACACACCAACAACAACAAAGCCCCCTGCCCTCTCACAAACCCCCGACCCCCACCCCCCCGCTCCAACACACCCCCCCACCCCTACACCGCCCTCCTGATGCACACCACCCCCACCATTGCCCGGCCCTCAAAAAAAACACAAAAACAAAAATATGTACTCCTCACATACACCATTACCAAAACAGCATTACTCCCCAACGCCATTGACACACCAGTAAAAAAGAACAAACCAGAAACCAAAACAGGAGGTAGAACTACACACAGACCTTGAAAAAACTAAGCCACAAAACCAAAACAATAACACACGACAATCGCCACACCCAAACAAATAAATAATCACAGAAAACTTCCAAACGCCACAAACTAAACACCACTCACCCACAAACCGACAACACCACCCCCACACCACAAACCACCCCAGTCAATTTGGATTATTCAGAAGCAAGAAAAAAACATTCTAAGATGATACGCTAATTATCCACATGACAGACGCCCCACAAATTAGCAACCATCCCACTCGCACCCCTTTCCACTAACCAACACATGAGGGATCTTACCAATTACTTCAACATAAAAAAGGCTTTCGAAATCCACAGTTACATCACGAACCATTGCATTGATGTCATACAGATAAAAAATGTAACGCAACTATAGGGATAAAAAAAGAAGGCCCTCCCATCAACTACCAAAAGTACAAAATAACAGCACCACGCAAACAAGAAGCAAACAATATATAGAACACAAACTGTGGCATACCCACCAATCCAAACACCGCCACAAAAACAAAGATGGTGTCCCACATGAACAGTTTCCTAGGCCCAACTTACACATTAAAAAATCCCATCATATACATAAAAAATGACACTACCAACAAATAGCCAATACACACAAATGAACTAACTCAATAAACGCCCACCAACATAATTTGCGCAACCTGATGACACATACAATAACACTCTACTACTCACCACCACAAGCCAGTCCAACGGACTAGCCAAAACTGTAAAATACCCGAAATAACAGAAAATAATCAAACTTGGATGAAGGACACAACAAAACTTAAAAAACATAAAAGGATGAACAAAAACACTACTAACATTCAGTTTGGTAAACAGATCTAAACAGATGTGATCGCTAAACATAAAGATAAATGGATCACCTATGCCACAAAACTCACAGAGTGGTGAAAATTCTTAGGAACAACACACATAAGATAATATAGACTTAAAACTTTCAAACACAATAACAACAACAAAAATTAACAACAACAAATATGTCCAATAACCACTTACTGCCACACACACTCCTCTCAGTTACCCACAGAACAACACCCCGAACAGTCCCACCATGGCCCAAAATATCACTCACTTATGTCCCCCTATCTCACACCTATGGAATTTGAGCATTGGCTCAACAGCAATAAACCCATCTCATAACACAACTAATCACTCAACAAAAGTCTGCAGTCAGAAAGATAAAACAATTCCCACTCCAGACCAACACCCCTCCACCAATATCAAACACTCTAAACCTACTCACAATACAAAACATCCATACTTATTACTGCACATACTACATACATAAACACTTAACTCTGACATAAACCCTCCCCTCAAACTTCTCCTTACCAACCTTAACAGAACACATGACCATAAGACAAGGCACAGATCACTCTTTGATATTCCTAGTGTCCATCTCACGCTATGCAAAAACTCAATGCACATAAAAGGCCCTAAAATCCGGAATTCATTACCTGTGAATATAAAAGAAACACTGTTTATAAATTCAAGTCTTTTCTCAAAAATCACTTACTCACCCACAACTAAATAATATTTTTTATTTTTTTTTATTATCACACTGGCCGATTCCCACCAAGGCAGGGTGGCCCGAAAAAGAAAAACTTTCACCATCATTCACTCCATCACTGTCTTGCCAGAAGGGTGCTTTACACTACAGTTTTTAACTGCGCAACATTAACACCCCGTCCCCAAGAGCAGGCACTGTACTTCCCATCTCCAGGACTCACGTCACCCGGCTGCCGAGGGTTCAATGAACCCCTTCAAAAATGTTTCTGTTGCTCACAACTCCCACAGCACGTCAAGTATTAAAAAACCATATGTCACTCATTCACACCTATCAAACACGCTCACTGCATGCCTGCTGGAAGCAAGCCCCTCGCACACAAACCTCCTTTACCCCCCTCCCTCCAACCTTTTCCTAGGCCGACCCCTACCCTACCTTCTTTCCACCTACAGCAGTGATACATACACTTCAAGTCATTCTGTTTCCCGTTCCATTCTCTCTACATGTCCGGACCACCTCAATCAAACCCTTCCTCTAGCCCTCTGGACATCTTTTGGTAATCCCGCACCACCCTCCTAACTTCACAAACTAACGAATTCTCTGCATTAATATTCACATCACACGTTGCCTTCAGACATGACATCTCCACTCCCTCCAGCCTTCTCCTCGCTTCAATAATCATCACCATGCTTCACACCCCATAATAAGAGCGTTGGTAAAACTATACTCTCATTCATCCCTCTTTCGCCTCCAAGGACAAAGTTTCTTTGTCTCCACAGACTCCTAAGTGCACCCCTCACCCTTTTCCCTTATCAATTCTATGATTCACCTCATCTTCATAGACCCATCCACTCCCAAATATCCTGAATACATTCACCCCTCCATACTCTCTCCCTCCAATTCCTGAATCCAAAATCTTTCATCAACTAATCTTTTGTATCCTCATAACCTTACTCTTTCTAGTATTCACTTTACTAATTTTCTTCTTTGCATACCCTACCATATTCATCCACCAATCTCCCAACTTCTCTTACAGATCTCCCAAAGCACAGTGTCATCAGCAAAGATCAACTTACGTAACAACTCCCACTCTTGATGTGTCGATCTTTTATCTTTTTAACTCCACACCTCTTGCCAAGACCCCCTCGCATTTACTTCTCTTACACCCCATCATTAAATATATTAAACAACCACGGTGACATCACACACCTTGCGTTCTACAGGCCTACTTTACTTGAAATATTTCCCCCTTTCCTACATACTCTAACTGAGCCTTCACTATCCTCGTAAAAACTCTTCACTGCTTCATAACCTACTTCATACACCATACACCTGCAACATCTACCCACATTGCCCCCCTATCCACCCTTCCATATGCCTTTCCAAATCCATATATGCACAAAAGACCTCTTTAGCCTTATCTAAAATACTGTTCACTTTATGTGTTTCACTGTAAACACCTGTCCACACACCCCCTACCTTTCCTAAAGCCTCCTTGTTCACATCTGCAATCCTATTCTCCGTCTTACTCTAATTCTTTCAATAATAACTCTACATACCTACTTACCAGGTATACTCAACAACTATCCCCCTACAATTTTGCACAACTCACTTTCTTGTTCCTCCTTTGCCTTTCTACAAAGGAACATGGCATCTCACTCTGTCATCCCTAGTACCATTACCTTCTTCCATACATTTATTAAATAAATTGCACCAACCACTCCAAAACTATATCCCCACACTGCTTTTAACATTTCTATCTTTATCCCATCAAGCCCGCTGCCTTACCCCCTTTCCATTTTACCTACTGCGTCACGAACTTCCCCACACTCACAACTGGCTCTCCTCACTCCTACAAGATGTATTACCCTCCATTGCCCTATACACGAAACCACAAGCTTCCCGATCTTCATCCAAACATTTAACAGGTCCCTCAAAATATTCCCTCCCATCTTCCCAATACTCTACAATTTGCATTATAAAACACTTCTTCACCTTTAATTTTAAATCTACGATCCAGCTTAACTTGACATTTTAAACACTACAACACGTTGAGCATCTCGCCGCCTACGTAGTGCATCAAGGGCTCATACCGTGCTTGTTACAGCTTCACTGGATCACCACATCACCTGCTGAACAGCTAAACTTAATCTCTTCAACTTTTATGGTTTCATCTGCAAAATGAAATAAAATGAAAATAAATCAATATATGGAAGTTCTAGCATAAATTTTTTACTAATGTAACGAACACTCCTCACTTATTTAAACTACTTACCTCTTTAACCCTTTCAGAGTCCACAACCTCCCATCTGAAACCTTGTCCACAGGATCCAAGAACTTTAAAAAAAAAATATTTTTTCTTATAAAAAGGATTGAGAATCTTTTTCAGAAGGTAATAAAACAAAAGACGAAATTTGATGGAAAATCGAATGAAATTATACTCCTTGGTAAATTTTGGTGTGTCAGTGATTCATTTACGCATACGGCGATTTGCCCATGTTGATTATCCATTTTAAGCATTAACTTATTCCAGATCGAACCAAATTCTTATGTCTAATTCACTAGTACATAGTCTATTTTTTATCAATTAACACACAAGAAATTGCCCAGTCAGCTGTTTCAACTACCCATTAAAGTGATCGGACAAACTGATAATTTGGCCACTTTCACAAAACAAGTTCAAAGATATTCCAATTTATAAAACAGGGTTCACAGAATAAACAATGTAGCATTCCTGGCACTAAAATAACATTTCCTCTGTTATAAGTTATGTTTCCAGGCTTTCAAATGAATTCCATTTTGATTTTTTTATTTCACATAATGAATTTTTATTCCACACCAAAAAATTGAAGATGTATACGTAATGCAATATTGTTAATAATTGTATAAATAATATCAAGTGTTTTATGAACACACATTAACCCACCAGCTGACGTGTATTGGACGCGTGACAATCATGTTTACTCTTGAGCATCAGCAAAAATTGACACATTTTTCACCATTTTGAACACTATTTTCACTACACTTAAAACCAATCAAAAATCATCTCTATTTTCCTGTAACATCAATCTTCCATTCTCATCAACTGAGACCAAGAAACCGTTAATACAACTGTAAAAAACACATGAAGACACACTAACAAACGTTGCTGTTTTATCCAAAAATAGAGTCTTGCAGTTTTTGTTCTCATACATATTTATTTATATTATTTATTAACAATTTGAGCCAACACATACAGAGGTACAAAAAAATACAGATAAGACAGCATGCCAAAGCAACTTATACTATGCACAAGCATTACAGGCTGGCTTAATAATTTAACTTAAGAATTTAACTAAACAAGCGAATGAAATCAGTGATAAAACATTAATTAACACAGATTACTATAAAAGCACAAGTGAGTATTACAAAGACAGGTCATATGGTTACATCATTGTTGTACATTTCAGTAGAATGGAGTATTCTGATTTAGTAGTGTATTTAAAAAATAATAAAAGGTTAGATTGGGTCACTTTAGGTTTAACATTTATATGATATAATTGTGAAGAATACAAGTTTAACCCTTGACTGATTCGACGCATAAATAACGTACATTACGAAGCCAATGTTCAGACGAATTTTATACGCATAAATTCTAGCAGCGTTCAATCACAGCCAGGAGAAAGCTGGTAGCCCACATGTGAAGAATGGGTCTCCATGGTCAGTGTGCACCATATAAAAAAAAATCTACGACGAGGATGGAGAGACCAGTGGTGCGCTTTGGTGGGAATGCCATTTCAGTTGTCCTTTTTTCACGCATGTTCTAGCGGTAAGAAATATGTGATGCCCTAGCAATATGACTCTTCTCCTCCCAAGTGATGCTCCCTAACACAGATGGAGTGTCCAGTGAAGATCAAATTTCATGATTTGGAGGAGTACATGGACCAAAGCAATGAGGAGGAGGAGGAGGGAAGGAGGGGGAGGAAGAGGAGGGAGGAAGGATGGAAGGAAGAGGAGGAGTAGAGGCAGGAAAGGAGAAAGGAGGAGGAGAAAAAAGAAGAATGTAAAAATTTGTTCCCTTGAAAGCAGAAAAACAAAAAGTCCACCCCATGACAGTGAACAAGAATAAGGGGAGATAACATCTGATCAAGAGCTGACTTTGATGAGCGTAAAAGGAGGGAAATATTACATGACCAGTCGCCCTCCCTTTGTTTGCTGGTACAACAAACATTTCTGTCTGCGTCTATTTGTCTGTCTGATCAAGCTCCGCTGTCTGTCCCTCTAGCTCTCTGTCTCAGAGAGAGCCACAAAAACTGTGTCATCACCTTTACACACACATCTTCAAGCAGAGTATGCACTTTGTCTGGATTACCTTGGTTATCCTAGGTACACATTTACACTATGTATAAACTGTATTTATTGTACCTGTACAGACAGAGATAGGCAACAAGATAGAAGAGACAGACAGATTGAAAGATAAGAATGAGGGAGAAAGATAATTAATAGAATAGGTAGGAGGGGAAGCCGCATACCAGACCCCATTGTTTTGACAGGAGGTAGGGGGTGATGAGTAATAGAGACAATATGTCACTTTACAGCTGCCGACATCTGACTCAAAACAATTATAAGCCACACACTCCCACATACACAAGACAAGGAGGAGGAGAAGGAGGTGAAGTGAGAAGGAGGAGACACTGAGAAGAAAGGAACCACGGACCAGTAGAAGTAGAAGTAGAAGTAAAGGTAGAAGGAGAAAGGAGAAGGAGGAGGGAGAGGAGAGAGGAGAGGAGAGGAGGAGGAGGAGGAAGTAGGAGGAGACGAAGAAGTGTGAAGGAGAAGGAGAAGGAGGAGAGAAGGAGAAGGAGGAGGAGAAGGAGGAGGAGGAGGAGGGAGGAGAACAGAAGGAGGAGGAGAAGTGCGAGAGAAGAAGGAGGAGCGAGCAAGGAGGAGGAGAAGAAGAGGAGGTAGGAGGAGAAGAGAAGGAAGGAGAAGGGAGAGGAGGAGAGGAGGAGGAAGGAGGACGGAGGAGGAGAGAGGAGAAGGAGGAGGAGAGAAGGAGAGAGGAGGATGAGGAGAGCAGGAGGAGAGAGGAGTGAGGAGGAGGAGGAGGAGGAGGAGGACAGGAGGAGGAGGAGGAGAGGAGGAGGGGAGAGAAGGAGAAGGAGAAGGAGAAGGAGACAGGAGAAAGGAAAGGAGAAGGAGAAGGAGGAGAGGAAAGAGAGGAGGAGGAGGAGAGGATGATTGTTTTGTTTGTTTTTGTAAACAAGTTTTTGTAAACAATATATTGATAATTATGTTTGTGTGCTTACATTGTGTTGCTATACAACGAGTGTATATATATACATCGCCACCTTACCTTTGGTCTCATGGCCACATAAGTCTATGTGAAAAAATAAAATAGTAGAAAAAAACAAAAACCTTCAAAAACAAGATAAACTAAAGTTTACACCCGGGTGAGCTGCATTCGTCCTCTGTTGCCATAAAAATACGCCGCTCATTTTCTGCAAACTTCACGGCTCTATATCTCGGTAAGTACCGATGGTGCAAAAAAATTTTTTTTGCGACTGAAAACACTCAGAAAAATAATCATAACATTTTCATAAGAAAAAATAAACACACTTTTTTTTTCTTGAATATTTGCGTACCATAGAATGACAATTTTGTCAGAGAGGGCCTGACAACATCAAAGGGGTTAAGATATACAATTTATGAGGTATCAGTTATTCAGTATTTATATTGGTTTTGGGTGAGTAAGTGATCTTTGAGAAGAGACTTGAATTTATAAAACAGGTATGTGTTTCTTTTATATTTACAGGTAATGAATTTTTCCAGATTTTAGGGCCCTTTATGATGCATTGAGTTTTTGCATAGCGTGAGATGCGACACGAGGAACATCAAAGCAATGATCATGTGGCCTTCTGTGTTATGGGCATGTTTCTGTTGAGGTTGGCAAGGAGATGTTTGAGGGGAGGGGTTCTATACATCAGAGTTAAGTGTTCTAGTTTGTAATACAGGGCAGTAATAAGTATTGGAATGTTTTGTATGTGAGTAAGGTTTAGTTGTAATTAGAATATTGGTGGAGTGTGCAGCTGTATGAGAATTTGTTATCATTCTAACATGCAGCCTTTGTTGGGTAAATTAATTGGTCTGAAATGGTTAATTGTTTTTTTGAGTCCCCATGCACAAATTCCCATTAGGTGAGATAGGGGAAATAAGAGTGATATAGGGCCAGGAGGGCTAAGACTGTGAGCATAGTACCGTATTCTTCGATAGTAATGCCCTACAGATCTTGGAAATTTTCTTAGAAATTTGTGTATATGTGTATGATATTTGAGTCTATATATCAAGGTGGGATTCCTAAGAATTTCCCTCTTTAGCTTTGTGATAGGTGATCCGTTTAATCATTATACATTCAGAGTGACATCAGTAGCTTCTGTTACCAAACTGATAACGTAGGTTTTGTCATGTTTAAGTGTAAGTTTGTTATCCTCACCAGGTAGAAATTTCTGTAATTCGGGATTGTACAGCAACAGGCTAGCGTGACTGGGCTCGGGTGGGAGAAGACTAAGTAGTGTCATCTGCAAATAGTGTGGGTTCATGAGTAATTGCGAAGCATTTGGTAGGTCATTTAGTATAGGAGAAAGAGAAGAGGGCCAAGGACACTTCCCTGTGAGGACACAACTGAAATTTTTTGTCCAGAAGAAGTTTGCCCCATTTGCGTACCATATAGGCTTCTGTTGCTGAGGATATGACTTGACAGGTAGTTAGGGAGTGCCTCCTTATACCATACGTGGTGACCATTTTACGTGGAGCAAGTCATGGTCAACTGTATCAAACGCTTTACGTAAGTCAATGAAGATCCCGTGGGACTTCTTTTTCTCTATTGCAGTGTATCTAGTTCTAGCATGTGTATAATAGCATCATCAGTATTTTATTCAAGGCCTGAAATCCATTGGCGGGGTTGTTACGTTTTGGGAGATAAGGTAGGGAGTAGATTCGTTTATGAATTAAATTTTTCAAAGATTTTTGCAGAGAGGGTGTAAGTTGGATATTGCCTTTAGTTATTCAACTCTTCTCTCAATCTCTTCATCTCCTCTTTGTGGATTCAGGTGGTGACCCTTGCTATTTTGAGTACTGGACAGGGAAGGTGTGGATTCAATGGATTTGTTTAAAGCATGTTGCAAGATTGGTGATAGCAACTTGTGACACTTTTTTGTATATAAAGGGTGGTAAGGTATTTAAATCTCCTGCATTCTTGTTTGTTTAGTGCGTTGATAATAAGGGGAACTTCGTATGGGTTAGTCGGGTAGGAACAGTGGGTCGGTAGTGCCGGTGAGGTAGTCATTTGGTGGGGTATCTGAGCTTGGACCAATTTTATGTAAAAAAACAGGTTTGTCCTATAGTGGAGAAGAAATCATGAGTCTGTTTGCTGTTTATTCTGTTGGTGGGAAGTTGGGTTCATCCTGATTTTGCTAATTTTTAATTTCGCTATTTCGTGAAATTTTCGTGAAATTATCTTAGCCTTCTTATCAGGCTGTTAGGACTGTACATAAGAACATAAGAAAGGAGGAACACTGCAACAGGCCTGTTGGCCCACACTACTGGCAGGTCCCTTCACAATCCATCCACTAAACAAAACATTTGCCCAACCCAATTTTCCAAATGCCACCCAAGAAAATAACTCTGATAACTCCTATCCACTCTCATATGCAGAAAAACCCTTCCTCCCCCCCCCACTCAAATCCAACACCCCTACCACTCATGTATTTATCCACACCTATATACATGAAACTGCCCAAGGTTTTAGCCTCAATAACCCAACCTAGTAGACCTGTCACTCATACAACTACCCTATTCCAAACACAATACTTTCCTACATCCCCTCTAAATCATCCCAAAAACCAATAAATACTGAATAACTGAACCTTATAAATTGGTATACTTAAATGTTTCTCACAATTATATCACATTAAATGTTTAACCTAAAACCAATCTAACTTTCTTATTTTTTAAATACAACTAAACCCCCTAAAACAAAGAATACTCCATTCTACTGAATTTACAACAATGCATGCAACGCATCATGACCTGTCCTTTGTAATACTCACTTTGCTTTATAGTAAATCAGTTTACATAAATAGTTTTTCAACTGATTTCATCATTGCTTATGTTAATACTAGTTAATTTTAAGCCACCCGTATTGCTATGCATAGTATATGTGGCTTGGCATGCTGCTCTTATCTGTATATTTTTTTGTACCTCTGTAAGTGTGCTCAAATTATACATAAATAAATAAAATAAATAAATATCTTTTTTTGTTCCCAGAATTTCTGATAAGAATTTTCCAGTCTATTTTATAATCACCTCGTACGTTGGAATAATCTGTTATTCCAAATAAAATTTTTGCCCTTCTTATCAGGCTGGTAGGACGACGTAAGACTATAAAAGGAGGAACACTGCAACAGGCTGTTGGCCCATACTTGCAAGGTCCTTTACAATCCATCCACTAACAAAACATTTGCCCAACACCAATTTTTTCACTGCAAAACAAAAAACGAAAACAAAGACACCCAAGAAATAAGCTCACTGAATAAACTCTATCCACTCTCAAATGCAATCCCACTCAAAGTCCAAACCCTTCTACAACTCAATGTCATTTTATCCAACCTATCATTTGAAACATGCCAAGGGTTTTAGCCTCAATAACCAACTAAGGTAGACTGTTCCACTCATCAACTACCCTATTTCAACCAATACTTCCATACTCCCTCTAAACTAAACTTGTCCAATTTGAATCCATTACTGCGGGTTTCTCTTGGAGAGATATCCTCAACACCCTGCTAATATCCCCCTTATTAATACCCATCTTCCACTTATACACTTCGATCATGTCTCCCCTCATCTTCGTCTAACAAGTGATGTAATTTAACCCTAGACTGTTTACGCCCGTATAAATACGTCTTACGCGCCACTGTTTCGACGTATCTACATACGCATAAATTCTAGCAGCTTCAACATCAAGCAGGAGAAAGCTGGAAGGCCCACATGTGAGAGAATGGGTCTCCATGGTCAGTGCGCACCATATAAAAAAATCGGGGGAGCCAGTAGTGCATGTGGACGAATGCAATTTCTCCGTTGTCCTTTTTTTCAGCAAGACCTAGCGGTAAGAAATATGTGATTCCCAGCAAATCTCTTGGGACTCTTCTCTCCCAAGTGATGCATCTATACATAATATTAACGAGAATTTTTCATCATTTTAAATTAATAATTTACATATATTTTTAAAAAATCTTGCAAAACCAAATGCGATAAAAATTCAGAAATAATTTGAATATTTTACATATCCTTCTTAAAAAATTCTCTTGAATCTTTGAAAAACTGGTAAAATGTGCTGAAACGATGGAATGTCAGTGAAGATCAATTTCATGGTTTTGAGGAGTTTGAGAACCAAAAGCAATGCCCAGTAACACAAGAAGGAAAGGGAGGATGGGAGGGGAGGGAGGGGAGGGGAGGGAGGGGAGGAGGAGAGGAAAGGAGGAGGAGAAGGAGAGAGGGAGGAGGAGAAGGAGAAGGGGGAGAGGCAAAGGGAGGAGGAGGAGGAGGACAGAAGGGAGGAAGGAAGAGGAGGACAAGGAGAGAGGAAAGGGAGGAGAAGGGAGGGAGGAAGGAGGAGAGGAGGAGGAATGGGGGGGGGGGAGGAGGAGGAGGAGGAGAGGAGGAGAGAGGAGAGAAGGAAGAAAAGAAGAACAGAGAAGAAGAAGAGAAGAAGAAGAGAAGAAGAAAAGACGAAGGAGAAGAAAAAGAAGAAGAAGACAAGAAGGAGAAAGGAGAAGAAGAAGAAGAAGAAGAAGAAGAAGAAGAAGAAAGACAGCAAGAAGAAGGAAGAAGAAGAAGAAAAGAAGAAGAAGGAGAAGGTGAAGGAGTAAAGGAGGAGAAGAGGAGAAGAGAAGTAGAGAAGGAGAGAAGGAGGAGAAGGAGGAGAAGGAGAGAAGGATGAGAATGAGCGAAGGAGGAGGAGAAGGAGAAGAAGAGAAAGGCGAGAAGGATAAGGAGAAGGAGAAGAAGGAGAAGAGGAGAAGAAGGAGAAGGAAGAAGCGGAGGAGAAGGAGAAGGAAGGAAGAGAAGAAGAAGAAGAAGAAGAAGAAGAAAAAGAGACACCGAAAGGAGAAGAACACAAGGACATACTTTCTAATAATTTCTTTTTTAAACTCAACAGCACTTTTTACAACTTTTCTTTTTGCTTGCATCTCTCTATCCTTCTTTGAACCCATGATGGCTTATCTCACAATTAAAACTGCAAAATAACAAAAAAGTTCACAAGATGCAAAATAAACGCTCAAGAGATGTTTACAGCACACAAGTTAGTGGCTATGCTGACTCATACCCACACTCTCGACCCACTGTCCTTTGCGCATTCCATGAGCACGTGACCTGAGCCACTCTGTCCCATTCCGTACATGTAAAAAGTTGTCCATCGACAACCAAGAGAATGTACGAAAACCAAGACATTTTTTTCTCTACCACCTCATTCGAAAACCGATTTATTCGGCAAGTAATGTCATTGACAACCAAGGTTCAACTGTAATTCTAAATATGGTTACAGTACTGTACACAAAGTTCATGCAAAATGATGTCAGTATACCAACCTCCATGACAACAGAGAGGTACTCATCTGTTGCCTGCTGCATCTGTGGGGAAATTGCTGTCAAGCCAGAAGAACCCAAATCTTTCAGGAGTTTTTCCTCAGCTTCTTGTATGTCTTTAATAGCCTCTCTGTAATTTCGAACTTCACTTAAGATCTTGCAACAGCCAGCTTCAGATCTACAAATAAAAATAAACATAAAATGTTTTTGTCCTTTGTTTTTCCTCTCTGTTCAGGGTCTCTCAATTACTCTTCTATAAACTTTGAAAGTGGACAACTAGAATTAACTAAACTGTATATAATACAAAAATGTCTAAACAGTAAATATACAGTAGAACCCCCGTATCCACTGATTCTGTATCTGTGGTTTCAGTTACCCACGACTTACTTTGGCCCAAAAATACCTCTTAATTTTGCATAATAATGGCCCCAAAGCACAAAACTAGAGAACCTGGCAGTTCTTCAGCATCTAAGAGAAGCCACAAAGTGCTTCCCATCAGTAAAAAGGTCACAATTCTCCACTTACGGTGCATAATATATCAGTTAAACTTTATAATAGGTATGTATAGAACTTATATATAGGGTTTGCTACTATCCACAGCAGGTCCTTGGAATGTATCCCCCGCAGGTCCTTGGAATGTCTAAAGACATTGGAGCAATCTACAGAGTACCTCACTCCAACATTCACTCATTTAGTAAAAACCTAAGACACACGATAACTGACAAAGAGATGAATAAACACCACCTGATACTTACAGGTGACTTCAACATAAACCTCATCTATGACCATGACTCACAAGTTCAGTGGACCCTCAGTTAACGACATCATCGGATTATGTAGAAATTGGATAATGACACGTTTTTGCGTCAAAATACTGGCTCAGTTAATGACAAAGAACTCGGTTAAAGTCATTCGTCCCGAATGCATCCGCACGCCATGAGCAGCCCGACCACTCCATGTACAGCCAGTGTGCCATTGTTTACAAGCCAGTGAGGATGATCCCACGCGTACATGTGATACATTTTGTATTATTCCATTGCTTTTAGTGCTTGTAACTGCTAAATAAGCCACCATGGGCCCAAAGAAAGCTGCTAGTGCCAGCCCTTTGGTAAAGAGGGTGAGAAACACTATAGAATTCAAGAAAAAGTTGGTAGAAAGATACGAAAGTGGTGGTGGTAGAGGGTGGTAGTGATGGTGGTACACCAGCCAGGGTACTTCCCCACATACCAGCCAGGGTACTTCCCCACACACCAGCCAGAGTATTTCCCCACATAACAGCCAGGGTACTTCCCCACACACCAAGCAGGGTACTTCCCCACACACCAGTCAGGGTACTTCCTCACATACCAGCCAGGGTACTTCCCTACATACCAGCCAGAGTACTTCCCCCACACACCAGCCAGGGTACTTCTCCACATACCAGCCAGGGTACTTCCCCACACACGATTTGATTTGAGTGGGACTTGCGCATAAGTGAATAGAATTATCAAAGCTTATTGCTTGGAAAGCACTGAAAATTGGGTTGGGCAAATATAATTCTGTTAGTGGGATGTTTGTGAAGGACCTGCCTAGTATGGGCCAACAGGCCTGCTGCAGTGTTCCTGCTTTCTTATGTGCAAACATTTATGGATGAACATCACCCTGATGCAGCTGTTGCAGGCCGTGCTGTCAACATCTACATTGACAATGTTGTGTCCCATTTTAGGGAAATTTTAAAGAGATGCCAAAAACAGATCTCTCTGGACAGATATTAGTGTCACAGGTGTGCAATGACTCTCAAGCTAGTCCTAGTGGCATTAAAAGCAAAGAAGGGAAGTAACCTCGGAAAAATACTTGGTACCTGAAGTCTTTATGGAAGGGGATTCCCCTTCCAAACAACAGTACACCTCCGTCCTCTCCCCTCCTCCTGTCTCATTACTCATTAATAAGTCTTCAATAGAGGTAAAAGTTATTTTAGTATTGTTTATTCTGCATGTCTCATTGTTTTCTGTGTAGGGAAATGTATATTTCATGTAAAAAAATTATTTTGTTTAATACTTTTGGGTGTCTGGAATGGATTAATTGGATTTCCATTATTTCTTATGGGGAAAATTAATTTGGATAACGACAGAATCGGTTAAAGACAAGCTCTCTGTAACGGATTAATGTCGTTAACTGAGGGTCCATTGTAAGTGAATTCACAAACACTATGAGCAGCTGCTTACTTCTGCCAACTATAACAAAACCTACACGAATCTCTGAGACAAGTGCCTCATTACCCAACCATATACAGTGGACCCCCGCATAATGATCACCTCCGAATGCAACCAATTATGTAAGTGTATTTATGTAAGTGCGTTTGTACGTGTATGTTTGGGGGTCTGAAATGGACTAATCTACTTCACAATATTCCTTATGGGAACAAATTCGGTCAGTACTGGCACCTGAACATACTTCTGGAGTGAAAAAATATCGTTAACCGGGGGTCCACTGTATGGATAAACACTATATCCCCATTAAAAGCAGGCATAATCACAGATAACACCACTGACCACTATCCCACCTTTCTCATAACCAACTTATCTAAACTGCCCCAGAACACAAGTAGGATCACATTCTGACTACATGACAAGTTATCAGTTAATAACTTTATTTCAGCATTAAGTAACATCAACTGGCAGAGTGAACTAGCAGTCAACCCCGATATTGATGAATGTGATAAGAGTTTTTTACAAAAAACCCAAAACCTCTATAACAGGCATTGCCCAATAAAAACAAAGCAGATCACAGCAAAAAGACTAAACAGCCCCTGGCTTACAAGCAGCATCCTCAAATCTATTGATAAAAAAAATCTATATGAAAAACACTATAGAATGGATCTAATAGCAAAGATCTGGCAAAACATAACTCATCAATACTAATTTAACCCTTTCAGGGTCCAGAGGCCAAATTTCAAAGTGTGCACCATGGTCCAAGAATTTTCAAAAAATAATTTTGTTATTTTTTCTTATGAAATGGTAGAGAATCTTTTTCTGAAGATAAAAAAACAAAAAGTACGAAATTTGATGGAAAATTGACAAAATTATGCTCTTGTGAATTTTCATGTGTCGGCGATATTTACGCATCGCGATTTTGCCAACTTTGACTACCATTTTAGGCCAATTACAGTATTCCAGTCAACCAAATTCTTAGCTATTTCACTAGAATTACTTCTATTCTATTGACTGAGCACAAGAAATCACCAAGTCAACTGTTTCAACAACAAAATAAAGTGACTGGAAATTGGTAATTTGGCCAATTTAATGCAAAGTTCAAAATATTCCAATTTCAAAATAGGGTCCAGAATAAGCAATGCAGGCATTCCTGGCACTAAACTAACATTTCCTCTGTTCATTAGCTACGTTTTCAGGCTTTACAAATGAATTCCATTTTGAGTTTTTACTCACATAATGAATTTTTATTCAAACCAAAAAATAGAAGATTTACTGTTATGCAATACTCTAATAATTGTATAAATAATATTACCACATTAGGAGGCCTGGTCACAGACCGGGCCGCGGGGGCGTTGACCCCCGAAACTCTCTCCAGGTAAACTCCAGGTAAACATTTGTGAATGTATATTAGACCCACCACCTGTCATGTATTAGACTTGTGAGGTCATTTATTTACTCTTGAACATTGGCAAAAATTTAACATTTCTGCTACTTTGAGCTGAGTTTCAAGCCATTTCCCGTACTAAAACCAATCAAAATCATCTCTATTTCTGTAGTATATCTTTCATTCTATCAAATGTGACCAAGAAATTGCATAAACAACTAAAAAAACATATGAAAAAACACTGCAAATTCGTTGTTTTAATCGAAAATTACGGTCTCAGTTTTTTTCTCTCATTATGCACTGTGTGCTGCAGGACTTGTTTTATGTGGTGCACACATACCACATAGATGTATTCTCTCATATCTAGGCCCAAATTTACTGCTCACAGCTTATCAGAGTGAGCTGAGTTCATGGCATAGATCTGTTTGGACCCTGAACATAAAGCCGTAGATCTACGGCACGGACCCTGAAAGGGTTAATAAGGAGGTATAAAAAAAAATTACGAAAACAGATTTCATGACATAAAAGGTGATGCGAAAAAGACCTGGAAAACCTTATCTGATATTCTAGGATATGAAAAGTTGTTTCAAAACAGAGTGATTAACTTAATGAAACCAGAAGAACCTCTCCTCCAGCCAATAGATACTGCCAACAAACAAAAAGTCTTTTTCTCGACCGTAGGAACAAAGCTAGCAAACAAAATCCCAAACTCAAACACTCAGCCAAAAGGCTATCTCACTGGTAACTACCCAAATACAGTGGTCCCTCGACAACCGTAAGGCTCGATAGTCGTAATTTTAAAAAATCATAACATTATTTTCGTCAAAACATTGGCTCGCTAATCGTAGTTTGACTCGTGAATAGTCGTTCGTCTGGGATGCGTACTCTCAGCTCTGAGCCGTTCCCAGCCAGTGTGCCATTGTTTACCAGTGAGCGACGGTCCCCTCACTTGTTCATAAGAAATACAGTGGACCCTTGCATAGCGCTATTAATCCGTTCCTGAGAGCTCAATGTTATGCGAAACTATCGTTATGCGAATTAATTTTCCCCACAAGAAATAATGGAAATCAAATTAATCCGTGCAAGACACCCAAAAGTATGAAAAATTTTTTTTTTTACCACATGAAATATTAATTTTAATACACACAAACTGAAGAAGCCATGCACAATTACATGACACCTTTATTGAAGATCTGGTGATGATTGATGGGATGAGAGGAGGAGAGAGTGTAGATCTTCTTAGTGTTTAGAAGGGAAATCCCCTTCCATTAGGACTTGAGGTGTCAAGTCCTTTTCCGGGGTTACTTCCCTTCTTCTTTTAATGCCACTAGGACCAGCTTGAGAGTCACTGGACCTCTGTCGTACAACATTTCTGTCCATAGAGGCCTGTACCTCTCGTTCCTTTATGACTTTCCTGAAGTGTTTCACAACATTGTCAGTGTAATAGTCACCAGCACGGCTTGCAATAGCTGTGTGAGGGTGATTTTCATCAAAAAAGGTTTGCACTTTAAGCCACATTGCACACATTTCCTTAATCTTTGAAGTAGGCAACTTCTTCAATTTCTCTATCCCCTCCTCCGGAGCAGTTTCCTCAGGTGTGGCCTCTTACTGTTGAAGATGATCTAGCAGCTCATCAGTGGTTAGTTCTTCATTGTCCTCCTCCACCAACTCTTCCACATCCTCCCCACTAACCTCACCAATATGAGCACTAGTTCCAGGCATTTTTTCCTGTTCACCTGGGTGTTAGTCAACTGTTGTGGGTCGCATCCTGGGGGACAAGATTAAGGACCCCAATGGAAATAAGTTAGACAGTCATCGATGATGAACTGACTTTCTTGGGTTATCCTGGGTGGCTAACCCTCCGGGGTTAATCGTTTCCTGTAATTGTTTCACGTTAAGCCACACCCAAAAACCCCTCTCTCTACATCTTCGAGTAATATAGTATGGTGGGGCAGCAACAACGTGACTGTGGGTTGCAGCAACAGTTTCCATGGTGCAGCAGTAGCTGTGGGCGCAATAGCTGACCCATGGGCAGCAACCGTGGTGCAGAAAAGTGACCAGGGTGCAGCCAGCTGTGGTGCAGCAACGTGACCATGGTGCGCAGCAGCTTGGTGCAGCAACAGCTGACTGGTCCAAAAAGTGACCGTGGTGCAGCACAGTACTGTGGTACGTAGTATTTACGCCCTTTTTTCCAAAAAGGGTTTGGGACAGAAAACTTTTTTGGGCCCATGGTGGTTATTTAGCGTTACAAGCACTATAAAATCGAATGTATTATGAACCAGCCAACCCCGGCTTGTAAACATAACCAAAGGGAGGGCTCGGGGTGGCGGAAAAGGTTGGGAGGTCATGTTAAAAACGCTGAGGTGGGCAACGCAGTTGACCGTGGTGCAGCAGCACTGATGATCCAGCACAGCTGACTGGTCCAGAACAGCTGACTGAAACCCCGCAACAGCTGATGGTCCAGCAAACAGCTGACTGATCCAGAACAGTGACTGGTCCCGCAAAAGCTGACGATCCCGAACACTGACTGGGCCAGCAACAGCTGATCGTGGTGCGCAGCAGCTGACTGATCCGCAACAGTAGGTCCGCAAAGCTGTCATGGGGCCGCAGTAGCGAAGGCCCCAAAAAAGCTGATGGTCCAGAACAGTATATGGTGCAAACAGCGCTGATGGTCCAGCAACAGCTGATCGGGGAGCAGCAGTGACGTCCAGCAACAGCGACGGTCCAGCAACAGCTGATCGTGGTGCAGCAGCAGCACTGATCCAGAACAGTGACTGGTCCAGAACAGCTGACTGGTCCAGCAACAGCCCGACCATTGTGCAGCGCACTGACGTGGTAATAGTATTTCTCACCCTTTTTTTCCACAGGGGTTAGCACCAAAAAATTTTTTTGGGGGCCCATGGTCACTTATTTTTCAGATGAAAACACCAAAAAGGTTAATAAAACGAAATTTCCGATTGTATGCTTGGATGTTACCACGGAGGGTGGCTTGTAAACAATGCCCCCGGCGGAAATGTGGGCTGGCTCAGGCCAACTTTAGAAGCGTCTCGGACAAATGCTTTTGACGATTTTTTTTAGGGGTAGCAGGAAAAATTTTTAGTAAAAAATGATCGGTATCGGTTTCGTTTGTGATGCCAAGGGTATGCGAGGGCCACTGTATTTCAAAATATTCCATTCATTTTAGTGCTTCAATATAAATAAGCTACCATGGCTCCAAAGAAAGTCCTGTGCCAACCCTTTTGGTAAAGAAGGTGAGAAATAAAATTGAATTAAGAAAAACACATTGAAAAATATGAAAGTGGGTACGTGGGGCCGAACGGGGCCAGGAGTTAACAAACCCCATACAACCATAGCTTCCTTGTGGCAAGAAAAAAGGGAAAACAAGGGAAACGTTTTTGCAAAAGGGGGTAAATTTGCTGAAAAAAAGAGATCACCAGTATCGAAAATGTTGAGAAGTTTATTATTGGGTTTGGGTAAACGAGAAACAATTGCGGAGATAGTTTTATGATCATTTTTGTGGAAAAAATTAGGCTTTTTACGACGATTGGTAAAAAATTGCCCGCAAGAGTACTTACATTTGGAAAATTTAAAGGAGCAAAAGGGTTTGGTTTTTAAAGTTTTTAAAAACCCTAGGGCATACACAGTGTGGTAAGGCATGGTGAGGCTGCCAGTTCGGATAAAATTGCAGCTATAAAATTCGTAAGTGAATTCAAGGAGTACATAGAGGCTGAAGGACTGAAACCTGAACAAGCCTCTTCTGGAAGAAAGCGCCAAAGAGGACCTACATTACTCAGGAGGAAAAGGGACTGCCAGGGCACAAGCCTATGAAAGACAGGCTGACACTCATGTTCTGTGCTAATGCTAGTGGGGATTTCAGAGTGAAGCTGTAACTAGTGTATCATTCTGAAAATCCCAGTGTGTTCAGGAATCTGATAATAAGGCATGAGTCACGAGGGAAATTTTCGTTGAGTGGTTCAATGAAGTGTTTGGCCCTAGTGTGAAGAATTACCTCCTGGAAAAGAAATTGGATCTCAAGTGCCTCCTATTAATGGACAATGCACCTGCTCATCCTCCAAACTTGGATGACCTAATTTTGTAGGAGTCTGGGTTCATCACAGTAAAGTTCTTGCCCCCTAATACCACTCCTCTCCTCCAGCCCATGGACCAGCAGGTCATTTCAAACTTTAACCCTTTGACTGTTTCAGGCCCCTCTCTGAAACTGTCATTCTATGTCGCCAAATATTCAAAAAAAAAAAATTATTTTTTCTTATGAAAATGTTAAGATTATTTTTCTGAGTGTTTTAGTCCAAAAAAAAAAATTTTGCCATCGGTACTTACCGAGATATAGAGCCGTGAAGTTTGCAGAAAATGAGCCGCGTATGGCAACAGCGGCGACTGCCGCTCACCCGGTAAACTTTAGTTTACTTGTAATTGAAGGTTTTTTGTTTTTTTCACTATTTTATTTTTTCACATAACTTATGTGGCCTATGAGACCAAAGTAAGGTGCAATGTATATATATATACACTCGTTGTATACAACACAATAAGCACCCAAACATAATTATCAATATATTGTTTACAAAACTTGTTTACAAAAACAAACAATCATCCTCCTCCTCCTCCTTCTCCTCCTCCTCCTCCTTCTCCTTCTCCTCCTCCTCCTCCTTCTCCTCCTCCTCCTTCTCCTTCTCCTCCTCCTCCTCCTCCTTCTCCTCCTTCTCCTCCTCCTTCTCCTCCTCCTCCTTCTCCTCCTCCTCCTTCTCCTCCTCCTCCTTCTCCTCCTCCTTCTCCTCCTCCTTCTCCTCCTCCTCCTCCTTCTCCCTCCTCCTCCTCCTCCTCCTCCTTCTCCTCCTTCTCCTTCTCCTTCTCCTTCCCTTCCTCCTCCTTCTCCTCCTCCTCCTTCTCCTCCTCCTTCTCCTCCTCCTCCTTCCCCTCCTCCTTTCTCCTCCTCCTTGTCTTGTGTGCGAGTGTGTGGCTTATAATTGTTTTGAGTCAGAAGTCGGCAGCTGTCAAAGTGACATATTGTCTCATTACTTACTCCCCCTCCTGCCTGTCAAAACAATGGGTCGGATGCTGCTTCCCCTCCTCCATTCTATCTAATTATCTTTCTCCCTCATTCTATATCTTTCAATCTGTCTCTCTTTCTATCTGTCTGCCTATCTCTGTCTCACAGGTACACATAAATACAAGTATACATAGTGTAAATTACCTAGGATAACCCAAGAAATCCAGACAAAGTGCTATACTCTGCTTGAAGATGTGAGTAAACGTGATGACACAGTCTTGTGGCTCTCTCTGAGCCCAGAGAGCTAGATGGACAGACAGGGAGCTTGACAGACAGACAAATAGACAGACAGGAATGTTTGTGTACCAGTAAAAACAAAGGGAGGGCGATGGTCATGTAATATTACCCTCCTTTACACTCATCAAAGTCAGCTCTTATCAGATGTTATCTCCCCTTATCTTGTCACTGTCATGGGGTGGACTTTTTTTTTACTTGCTTCAAGGGAACAATATTATTACATCTTCTTCTTCCTCCTCCTCCTCCTCCTCCTCTTCCTCCTCCTCCTCTTCCTCTTCCTTCCCTCCTTCTCCTCCTCCTCCTCTTCCTCCCCTCCTCCTCCTCCATTGCTTTTGGTCTCAAACTCCTCCAAATCATGAAATTGATCTTCACTGACACTTCCATCTGTGTTAGAGCATCACTTGGGAAGAGAAGAGTCCCAGATTTCCTGGGGAATCACATATTTCTTACCGCTAGACATGCTGAAAAAGGACAACTGAAATGGCATTCCCACAATGCACCACTGGCTCCCCGATTTTTTTTTATATGGTGCACACTGACCATGGAGACCCATTCTCTCACATGTGGGCCTACCAGCTTTCTCCTGCTTGATTTGAAGCTGCTAGAATTTATGCGTATAAATACGTCAGAAACATTGGCTCGTAAGACGTATTTATACGTCGGAAACAGTCAAAGGGTTAAAAAACTCTACACCAAAGCAATGTTTCAAAGGTGCTTTAATGTGACCTCAGATACTCACTTGACCCTAAGAGATTTTTGGAAAGAACACTTCAGTATCCTCCACTGCATAAGCCTTATAGGTAAGGCTTGGTAGGGAGTGACTACCAGGACTTTGAACTCTGCTTGGAGAAAATTGTGGCCAGATTGTGTCTACAAGAGGGATTTTGAAGGGTTTGTGGCTGACCCTGATGAGCCTATGTCAGTTGTGAAATCTATTGTGGCACTGGGGAGTTCCATGGGGTTGGATGTGAGTTTGGAGGATGTGGAAGAGTTGGTGGAAGACCACAATGAAGAGCTCACCACTGAGGAGCTGCAAGAGCTTCAGCAGGAACAGGAACAGATCACAGCTCAGAATCTTGCTGCAGAGGAGGAGGAAGAGAGATGGAAGAAGTTGCCTTCTTCAGAAATTAAGGAGATTTTTGAAATGTGGGGTAAGATGGAAAGATTTATGGAGAAACATCACCCTGACAAGGCTGTTGCAAGCCATGTTGGCAACATGTACAGCGACAAAGTCTTGGCCCATTTTAGGGAAGTGTTAAAGAGACGCCAGAAAGAGAGCTCTCTGGACAGTTTTCTTTGCGAGACAGGACTCCAGTGACTCTCAAGCTGGTCCTAGTGGCATTAAGAAACAGAGAAGAGAAGTAACCCCAGAAAAGCACTTGGTACCTGAGGTGTTGGTGGAAGGGGATATCTCTTCCAAAGAGTAAATAATCCAATCTCTCTCCTCCTCCAGTCTTCCATACACTAAGAAGAATCACCAATAAAGGTAAGTGTTATGATGTTAATGTTTCATTCATCATGTCCCATTGTATTGTTTATGTACTACATCTATACTTCATGTAAAAATTTTTTTTGTTTTAATACTTCTGGGTGTCAGGAATGGATTAATTGTATTTACATTATTTCTTATGGGGAAATTGATTCGAAAATCGTCAATTTCGATAATAGTCACACTTCCAGGAACGGATTAATTATGAAAAACGAGGGACCACTGTACTCTATTTCTAGCCCCAACAAACCCTACTGAAATCTCACTCATCATCAAAACACTAAAGAACAAGACAGGAGACCTAAATAATTTACCACCACTCATGTATAAAAAAGCTTCTCATGTTTTCACCAATTATTGGAACTCTTTTTAACAAATCCATTGAATCTTCCAACTTCCCATCTATATTCAAGACAGCAAGGGTTACCCCTATCATCAAAGGAGGTGATCTAACAACTATAGGCCTATATAAAACTTACCCCTATCTAAAATCTTCGAAAAATTAATTTACCAACTAGTCTACTCCTACTTAGTATCCCACAACATACTTAACCCCTGTCAGTCTGGATTTAGACTGAAAAAAGTACTAACAATGCCAACAATGCCATTTTAAACTAGTATTTTTTATATTATTAGATTAAACCTAGTTGTACTTTAGCTCATTCTAGCCCAATACATAGACAACACCAAATTCATTATATTAGACCTTAGTGCAATTACAAGTGAGAGTCTGGTGCTATTTTTAATTTGTATTTTTATATTTTTAGTTTATATTTAGCTGTACTTTAGCTCATTCTAGCACAACACATAGACAATATCAACTTCATTATGTTTATTATTGACTATACTCTATATGACCAAAGTGCTTTAGCTATATACAGCAGGGCCCCGCTTTACGGCGTTTCACTTTACGGCGTTCCGCTAATATGGACATTTCAAATTATGACCAAAACTCGCTATACGGCTCCCCCCACCTGTCTTTCTAATACGGTCACAGCGGCCCACCGAGTTTGTTTACATTCTCCCTGAGCACATCTCCTTATTATGTCTGGAAACTTTCCAAAATTTCAAGTGTTTTAAAGTTATTGTATAAAGTGGACCCCCGCATAGCGAACGCATCGCATAGCGAACAATCCGCATAGCGAACGCTTTGTTCGCTGAAATTTTGCCCCGCATAGTAGACAAAAACCCGCTCAGCGAACTTCGTCCGAGACGCGTCCAATGTGGGCCCTCACCCAGCCTCACATGTGCCGCCCGTCCCATTGTTTACCAGCCAGCCTCCGCGGTAACATCCAAGCATACACTCGGAATATTTCGTATTATTACAGTGTTTTCGGTGCTGTTTGTGGAAAATAAGTGACCATGGGCCCCAAGAAAGCTTCTAGTGCCAACCCTACACCTCAAAGGGTAAGAATACCCATTGAAATTAAGAAAGAAATCATTGATAAGTATGAAAGTGGAGTACGTATCACCGACCTGGTCAGGTTGTACAAGAAACCAAAATCAACCATCGGTTCTATTGTGGGCAAGAAAACGGCAATCAAGGAAGCTGTTTTCCCAAAGGTTTAACTGTGTTTTCGAAACAAAGATCGCAAGTGATGGAAGATGTTGAGAGACTCTTATTGGTGTGGATAAATGAAAAACAGCTAGCAGGAGATAGCGTCTCTCAAGCGATCATATGTGAAAAGGCTAGGAAGTTGCATGACGATTTAATTAAAAAAATGCCTGCAACTAGTGATGATGTGAGTGAATTTAAGGCCAGCAAAGGTTGGTTTGAGAGATTTAAGAAGCGTAGTGGCATCCACAGTGTGATACGGCATGGTGAGGCTGCCAGTTCGGACCACAAAGCGGCTGAAAAATATGTGCATGAATTCAAGGAGTACATAGAAACTGAAGGACTGGAACCTGAACAAGTGTTTAATTGTGATGAAACAGGCCTGTTCTGGAAGAAAATGCAAGCAGGACCTACATTACTCAGGGAAAAAGGCACTCCCAGGACATAAGCCTATGAAAGGGCAGGCTTACTTTGTTGATGTGTGCCAATGCTACTGGTGATTGCAAAGTTAAGCCTTTATTAGTGTATCACTCAGAAACTCCCAGAGCGTTCAGGCAAAAGAATATCCTCAAGGATAATTTGTGTGTGCTGTGGAGGGCAAACAGTAAGGCATGGGTCACTAGGGAATTTTCTATAACTGGTTTACACCATGCATTTGCCCCCAATGTGAAAGATTACCTAACTCAAAAGAATTAGACCTTAAGTGCCTCCTGGTGTTAGACAATGCCCCTGGTCATCCTACAGACGTGGCAGAGCGACTTTATGGGGACATGAGCTTCATTACGGTGAAGTTTTTGCCTCCTAATACCACTCCTCTCCTGCCCGCCCATGGACCAGCAGGTCATTTCCAACTTCAAGAAACTGTACACAAAAGCTCTGTTTCAAAAGTGCTTTGAAGTGACCACAGACACTGGATTGACTCTAAAAGAGTTTTGGAAGGATCACTTTAATATCCTCAGTTGTGTAAACCTTATAGGTAAGGCTTGGGAGGGAGTGACTAAGAGAACTTGAACTCTGCTTGGAAGAAACTGTGGCCAGAATGTGTAGACAAAAGGGATTTTGAAGGGTTTGAGGCTAACCTGGAAAGGAGTAGTATACCAGTTTGAGGAATCCATTGTGGCATTGGGGAAGTCCTTGGGTTGGAGGTTAGTGGGGAGGATGTGGAAGAGTTGGTGGAGGAGGACAATGAAGAACTAACCCCTGATGAGCTGATAGATCAACTTCAAGAGCAAGAGGCCAGACCTGGGGAAACTGGTTCAGAGGAGGGGAGAGAGAAATTGAAGGGAAATTGCCTACTTCAAAGATTAAGGAAATGTGTGCAAAATGGCTTGAAGTGCAAACCTTTTTTGATGAAAATCACCCTCACACAGCTATTGCAAGCCGTGCTGGTGACTATTACAATGACACTGTTGTGAAACACTTTAGGAAAGTCATAAAGGAACGAGAGGTACAGGCCACTATGGACAGATATCTTGTGCGACAGAAGTCCAGTGACTCTCAAGCTGGTCCTAGTGGCATTAAAAGAAGAAGGGAAGTAACCCCAGAAAAGGACTTGCTACCTCAAGTCCTAATGGAAGGGGATTCCCCTTCTAAACACTAACACTCTCTCTCCCCTCCTCCCATCCCATCAATCATCACCAGATCTTCAATAAAAGTAAGTGTCATGTAATTGTGCATGCCTTTTTCAGTTTGTGTGTACTAAAATTAACATTTTTTTGTGGTAAAAAAATTTTTTTTTCATACTTTTGGGTGTCTTGCACGGATTAATTTTATTTCCATTATTTCTTATGGGGAAAATTAATTCGCATAGCGAACATTTCGCATAACGAACAGCCCTCTTGCACGGATTAAGTTCGCTATGCGGGGGTCCACTGTATTTTATATGTATTGTACTTGATAATTAAACTGGGAAGTACAGTGCCTCCACTCTGAAGGAGGGGTGTTAATGTTGTAGTTTAAAAACTGTAGTGTAAAGCACCCTTCTGGCAAGACAGTGATGGAGTGAATGATGGTGAAAGTTTTTCTTTTTCGGGCCACCCTGCCTTGGTGGGAATCGGCCAGTGTGATAATAAAAAAAAAAATAAAAATTAAACTTGTGTACACCTGTACCTAAATAAACTTACACACTGTGCTGGCATGTAGGTACACATTAAAATCACTAAGAGTCTCTCTACTCTTGATGCAATAATAATAATAATAATAATAATAATAATAATAATAATAATAATAATAATAATCTCTTGGGCGCATTAATGTCGCATATTACGTTAATATAGACATTTCCCTTAATCTATCTATGATATTTTTTTCAAAATTATATAAGAAACACATTATGTAACACACAAACATGATACATGCACCCACAGTATAAAAATTTATACAAATATATATGAGATGTTTACCAAACGGTTTGTAGAAGTGTCGGAAGAATTACGTTTTCTCTAGCCCGTCACCTGTTACTAGGGATAACTGTAGAAAAATATTCCTTTCGTATGCCTTCACTTTATAGCTATAATTCTGTACTAACTTGTACACAGTTGTAAGAGTATTTGTTTTGTGATTTAATTATTATAATAATAATAAAAATATTATAAGGTAAAAGTTTCACAAACTCTTACAAATGTACACGAATGAACTAAAACTGGACACGTATTAATACCGTCTATTTCGCCTGACCGAGTGATCATCCACAACCTGTTCAGTTTGTTTATTTACGCTGTCTGAGCTCAGTGTATCATTAAATGTTGTATATTACGTTAATATACACATTTTCATTAATCCATCCGTGATATTTTTTTCAAAATTATATAATAAACACGATACATAACATAAATACATAACAACATATGTGTAGAGAACCTAGGATAACCCAAAAAAGTCAGAGTGACTTACTTCCATTGCCTTCACTCAGAGCATCATTTCTTCTCAAAATGATGTTACATGAGAATGGGAGTGTTCTTCTTTATTTATTCTACTGTATCAATGTAGAGACAACCTGTTACACAATGTAACTTGTACACAAACCAGACGTGTACACTGTTTACAAACTTACCTTCGCCTGGTTTGTTTACATAAAATCTGCGCCTGTCCTCTCTCATGCACTCATTCTTTCTCTCTGGTATGGTAGCCTGGCTGACTACCATACATACCACACTGATTTTTTACAATAAATACTACTCATCTCACCCTATATTTTAAAGGGAAGTAAAAGAGTGAACTGTATATACATTTTATCGCTCTGGATGCTTAAATATCATAGAATAGTATGTGTGGGGGGTTGGCCTGGTAAAGGTAGCCCGGCTGACTACCATACATACCACACTTGATTTTTTACAATAAATACTACTCATCTCACCCTATATTTTAAGGTAAGTAATGAGTGAACTGTATATACATTTTATCACTCTGGGATGCTTAAATATCATAGAATAGTATGTGTGGGTGGGTTGGCCTGGTATGGTAGCCTGGCTGACTACCATACATACCACACTTGATTTTTTACAATAAATACTACTCATCTCACCCTATATTTTAAGGTAAGTAATGAGTGAACTGTATATACATTTTATCGCTCTGGGATGCTTAAATATCATAGAATAGTATGTGTGGGTGGGTTGGCCTGGTATGGTAGCCTGGCTGACTACCATACATACCACACTTGATTTCTTACAATAAATGCTACTTGTCTCACCCTAGATTAAGACTATAAATATTTTAAGGTAAGTAATGAGTGCACTATGTGTGTATTGTACTTTTTTATTGTTTTTTGATGCCTGGTTCTATTGCTAACATAATATATGTTAGTGTAAACTTGTTATCTAGTGTTTGTATGCATTTGTAAGTGGAAAAAAAGGGTGTTCCACTTTACGGCGGTTTCCAACTTTACGGCGGTAGCCTGGAACCTAACCCGCCATATAAGTGGGGCCCTCCTGTACTTGTCCAAACTTCCCACTACTACAGATATCAGTATTAGAACTCACCGCATAATACAGGATATAAATAACCACTATTTAAACCTAGAAGATGAATGATCATGTCGACACTGATATAAACCTCCACAATATAACACCAAATCAAAACCTAGGAAAGTAACTGCCTTTATTACACAGCATCACAAGCCAGCACTATCCTAAACTGCTAAAAGTCTATCAGTTCTTAACTACAACATCAGGTCCTTAAGCAAACACTATGATGACCTCCTGGCACTCCTTGAGTTGCTAAAGACACCCTTCTCCTGCATTATTCTTACTGAGACCTGGCTTAAGCAGGACACAATAGATATCTACCCACTACTAGGATACACAGCAATCCACTGCAGACCATACCAAGTTGGGGGTGGTATTGCAATCTATTACTCCAACCAACTATCTTGTGTTAGCACCAGTTGCTTTAGTGATGAATATGGGAAATACATTTTTGCTAATTTTACTGTAAAAAACCTTAAGACGCCTATAACAATCGGTGCCATTTACCGGATACCCCACACAAACATCCCAAATTTCAGTGAGAAATTAAAGGCACTAATAACAAACAGACAAATGAACAAGCACCACCTTCTCTTAGCTGGAGACTTCAGTATCAACCTTGGCCTACTAGATGATCAGCCTGTAACTGATTTCATCAACAATATGAACAACAAACTTCTCATACCAACAATAACTAAACCAACCAGGCTCATTGAGACAAGTGCAACCAAAATAGACCACATATGGACCAATATACTAGCCCCCCTTAAATCAGGGATAATCACAGACAGCACTACAGACCACTACCCTACCTTCCTCTTAACAAGCATTAGTAAACCACCACTGGAATACAACAAAGTTTCATTTAGACTCCATGACGAGGCCTCAATAAGGAAGTTCACAGCAGACCTAGAGACTGTTGACTGGCCTACAGAATTCTCCAAGGCCAATGGTATTGACGATTGGACAGACATTTTTCTTAACAAATTATTTAGACTATACAACAAACGTTGTCCTATAAAAACTAAACAGATCACGAATAAACGGCTCAGTTGCCCATGGCTAACCAGCAGCATTCTGAAATCCATTGAAAAGCAATATAGACGGGGTTTAAACCCCTTTTTCAGGGTCCGTCCCGTAGATCTACGGCTTTACGTTCTGGGGTCCAAACCGTAGATCTACGCCATGAGCTCAGCTCACTCTGATAAACTGTGAGTGGTACATTTGGGCCTAGATATGAGAGAATACATCTATGTGGTATGTGTGCACCACATAAAACAGATCCTGCAGCACACTGTGTATAATGAGAGAAAAAAAATGAAATCATGATTTTTCGATTAAAACAGCAACTTTGCAGTGTTTTTTCCCTATGTTTTTATAGTTGTTTTTTGCGATTTCTTGGTCTCATTTGATAGAATGGAAGACATAATTACAGAAATAGAGATGATTTTGATTGGTTTTAGCATTGGAAATGGCTTGAAACTGAGCTCAAAGTTTGCAGAAATTTAAATTTTTGCCGATATTCAAGAGTAAACAAACGACCTCACACTCCTAAAAACACATCAGCTGGTGGGTCTAATATACTTCACAAATATGGTGATGATATTTATACACTTATTACAGTATTGCATAACAGTAAATCTTCTATTTTTTGGTGTGAATAAAAATTCATTATGTGAATAAAAAATCAAAAAGGAATTTATTTGTAAAGCCTCAAAACATAACTAATGAACAGAGGAAATGTTAGTTTTGTGCCAGGAATGCCTACATTGTTCATTCTGGACCCTATTTTGAAATTGGAATATTTTGAACTTTGTGTTAAATTGGCCAAATTAACAATTTCCAATCACTTTATTTGTAGTTGAAACAATTGACTTGGCGATTTCTTGTGCTCAATCGATAGAATAGAAGTAATACTAGTGAAATAGCTAAGAATTTGGTTGATTGGAATAATGTAATTGGCCTAAAATGGGAGTCAAAGTCGGCAAAAATCGCCGATTCGTAAATATCGCTGACACATCAAAATTCGCGAGAGCATAATTTCGTCAATTTTCCACCAAATTTCGTACTTTTTGTTTTATTACCTTCACAAAAAGATTCTCTACGATTTCATAAGAAAAAATAACAAATTTTTTTTTGGAAAATTCTTGGACACTGGTGTGTGACTCCAGATTTGGGCCTTGGACCCTGAAAGGGTTAATACACAAAGATATTCTTAAACACTATTCATCAGTTCTCACCAAAGTAATAAAGAAAGCCAAACAACTGTACTACTCCAGCAGATTCACCGACACAAGAGGAGATATAAAAAAGACCTGGAAAACACTCAGATTCTGGGCACCCACAAACTGAAAAAAAACAAGAATACTGTCCTAACTAAACCTAATGAAACACCACTGCATCCCACTGAAACAGCTAACAAGATAAATGACTTCTTCTCAACCATAGGATCTAACCTTGCCAGTAAAATCCCACATACCAACGCCCAAGCCGGGGACTATCTAGATGGGAATTTCCCAAATTCCTTCTATCTTGTACCAACTGAGCCCACCGAAGTCACTGAGATTATAAAGTCACTTAAAAATAACTCAGGGAACCTGTCTCATGTCCCACCATTATTGTACAAGCGAGTGGCCCATGTCCTCTCGCATGCTATATCATTACTTTTTAACAAGTCACTGGAAATCAGCACCTTCCCGAAACTACTCAAGACAGCAAGAGTTACACCAATACATAAAGGTGGTGACTCTACAGATGTAAACAACTATAGGCCAATATCTAACTTACCATTGCTATCCCAAAATCTTCGAGAAACTCGTGCACAGGAGACTGTATTCATTTACAACGGCACAAAACATACTCAGCCCCTGCCAATTTGGTTTCAGGGAAAAAAAAAAGCACTAATGATGCAATTGTAAAATGCTAGATCTGCTTTACACAGCATTGGAAAATAAGGAATATCCACTAGAAATTTTTATTGACCTAAGAAAAGCTTCTGACACAGTAGACCATGGCATCCTACTCCACAAACTTGACCATTATGGTATAAGAGGCCACGCGCTTGCATATTTCAAATCCTACCTTAATAATAGGTATCAGTATGTCACCATTAACCCTTTCAGGGTCCAAGGCCAAAACTAAAGTGGTGCTTCCATGTCCAAGAAATTTTGAAAAAAAAAAAAAAAATTATTTTTTCTTACAGAATTAAAGACCCATATTTTGTGAAGGAAATAAGACAAAAAAAAAATCTGATCAGTACTTACCGAATACGTGCCAAAAGTTTGTCAAAAATGTGTGGGGCAACATCGACAAATTTTTTTTTTCCACATACGCGCATTACATTATTTTTGATTTTAGTTGTTTTTTTTTTCTTTTCCAATTTTTTTCTATTCCTACTAACATTGGGGCCTGAGAGACATACTGTATAAGTATAATAAAAACCACTGTATGAACACAAACCGCACAAAGTTTATCATATTATTTTTTACACTGTTGTTTATTACAATAAACATGCACAAATATTTATAATACTAATGTTCTATCATATATTTACAAAATTTAAAATCACTGTATTGAACACAATAACCGCACTAAAGTTATTATCATATTATTGTTTACCACTGTTGTTTATTACAATAAACATGCACAAATATTTTTATAATACTAATGTTCTATCATATATTTACATATTTACAATCACTGGACATGGTTTTAAAACTGCTGGAGCTTGTGGAACTCCTTGAAACAAGGACCATGCACAGAGGCACCTTACATTCCTCACACATAAACCGAGTGTCTTTGCGTCTTTGTTGCCGTCGTTTTGTTTGTGCACAGACAATCCCATCTCTTCTGAGCAAATTTCCTTCTGAGTTGAAGGAAGCTGTATTATGAAATGATCACCTTCTCTCCTCAAACGCTTGGGTATATCCTAGGAATTCGAGGCCCATGTTGTATAGCAGGTGTTGTTACCTGGTACTTCATTATGAGTTGTCTGACAACAGACAAACAAAATTCACCATACGGTGGTCTGTTGCCAGTCTTTATTTGGTACATATTATATGCTTTTGAGCATTGAAATGTCCAGAGATGGAAGAAAATTTTTCATGTACCACTTGTAACTCTTACGACACAGTCAACAAAACCAATTGGTAATAAAGTTGGTAAAATTTAAACCGACAATATGTAAAGTAAAAGGACACAAGTGCAACTAATGTGACATTTATTGTGGCAACGTTTTCGCTCTCCAGGAGCTTTATCAAGCCATTACTAATGTCACATTAGTTGCACTTGTGTCCTTTTTACTTTACAAAACCAATCTGCATGTCACACTTGTCAACCAAGCGCATGTTTTGTGTATAATCAATCACTGACACGGGTTTTTTCGAATACGTTCATTAGCCCACTCCGTCAACTTTGGCATTTCATTACGGTGAATGGTTGTCAACAATGTGACATCTCTTTTGTCATGCCACCGAAAATGCCATGATGTCATTAGCAGTAAACACCTGCACGTCATCACCACGAGCACCTGCGTTGAGCCTGGGCAAAATGTTTTACGATTAGAACGCACTGTGCCCCACACATCTGTCTTGTTCCACTCGCAGAAATCACTGAGTAATGGGCTTTTGTACCAGTTTTTCGGTATATAATGTATGCCCCTTACCAAGATAAGGTGCCATCATGTTTCTCACTACGTCACCTGAGATACCCAATAACATCTTGGTATCTTTCAATTTTTTTACTACCCGTGTATACAACAATATCCAACACCAGGGCCCCTGTCACAATCACAGAGTACAAACAGTTTTTATACCAAAGCGTTTCCTCTTGCTCGAAATACTGCTTGAATGACAGTCTAAACCCTTTGAACAAAATCAAAGACTCGTCAATTACAAGATTTTTTGAATTGATAAAAGTATATGCTGAACTTTTGTTTGAGATACATGAAAACATTTCTAATCTTGTATAACCTGTCACTTCTGTCAGGGCCCGGTTTGGTCAGACAAGTGCAACATACGTAAGAGTAAGATAAACCTGTTCACTGGTATGATTTCACTGAAGACCCCGGGGGAGAAATTAGCCGATCTGTGGACCATATGCTTTTTTTATTATGCTTATAGACGTGAGCATAAGCATTAAATTTTTGCAAAAAGCAAATACATTTCGCAACAGTCGTCCCCTTTCCACCTTTTGAGTCTTGACTGTGGTGATAAGATCGTACTTGCCATGGTGTACTCAAAATACTTATTACTTTCCCTGACAATAATTTCCATCAATGGCTTGGTCAAAGAATAATTCAAAGAATTCCAGTTCATTGGCCGTGGTTCCAAGGGACAAGTAGGTAGAATTCCCACTTTGAGAATCATCAAAATGGGTGAGGCTTGGAACAAAATTGAGATTTTGCTGCCAATCCCACATACGTTTTGCTGGTGGATACTGGACATCATAGGCTGGTTGTGCGGGTGGTTGTGGTTGTGGGGGGCTGGTGGTTGGGGCCCGCTTTATCCTTGAACTGACGAGTCAGCACGTGGGTCCCCGCGTGGCCTGGTGAGTCATGCTGGC
The DNA here is from genome assembly GCF_026875155.1 of Cherax quadricarinatus. Taxonomy (NCBI): domain Eukaryota; kingdom Metazoa; phylum Arthropoda; class Malacostraca; order Decapoda; family Parastacidae; genus Cherax; species Cherax quadricarinatus. Next base: position 89,526,207 of record NC_069404.1, on the reverse strand, counting down.
GGTGCCACACCAAACACCATTAACACCATCCACTGATGCCTGTGGTCTATCCATGCCAAGTGTAGCCACATCATCCTCATTATCACTACCCAAAACTGGTGTTGGCCACGGGATGTACTCCGGGGTGTACTCCGGGATGTACTCCCCTCCCCTGGCACAGCATAGGGACACTACCCGAGCGCATGCGGCAGCGAACATACCGACGCTTCACTGGTGAATAGATTCCTCACTATCACTACTCGATTGATCGTCAGCGCAATAAAATCACAGTCCACGTCACATCATCATCATTACTGAAGTCAGAGGCCGGCCACGCGAAAATATTATTTTCTCTTGCGATGAGGAACAACCGACCGTGATCACGAGTGCCCACACCAGAAGTAGAAGGTTGAGGATCGTCAGGGTTTTCTGCACTATTATCGATATCCGGTCATTCTTTTCGGTCACTAACTGATCAAAGCCGTAGAATTCGTCTTCATTTCCACTTCCATCCCGTGTCAAACTATCAGATAGGAAGAGGAGAGTCCCCAATTTTCCGGGAGTGAGAGCTGACTTTGCGACGAGGCTGGTGAACAAGGGGAACTGAGCGGGGTTCCCACAATGCTATGCGGGCGCCTAGATTTTTTGTTTATGGCGCACACCCACCACGCAGACCCCGTTCTCTCACACGTAGGCCTATGAGCGTTTTCGCGCTAAATTTTGACGGGGCTAAAATTTTGGCGTAGATCTACGGTTTTTGGGCACTCAACGTAAAGCCGTTGATCTACGGGACGGACCCTGAAAGGGTTCAAGACACAGCATCATCAACACGGCCACTTGATACTGGAGTTCCACAGGGAAGTGTCCTTGGGCCCCTGCTCTTCCTCATTTACATCAATGATCTTCCAAATGTATCCCAACACCTGAAAACCCATTCTCTTGCTGATGACATGACTTATGTCATCTCTCATCCTAATCTTGCCACCCTCAACACCATTGTTAATGAGGAGCTGCTCAAAATATCAACTTGGATGACAGCCAATAAACTTACACTTAACGCTGACAAAACCTACTATATTATGTTCGGTAGCAGAGCAGGTGTTGCGCAACTTAACATTAAGATTGACAGCACTCTAATTGCCAGACATAATGAGGGCAAATTCCTAGGCCTACACCTCGACAACAACCTGAATTTCAGCACCCATATCCAACACATAACAAAAAAAGTATCCAAAACAGTTGGGATCCTCTCTAAGATACGATACTAAGTGCCACAAAATGCCCTTCTCACACTATACCATTCACTCATTTATCCATACCTCACCTATACTATTTGTGCTTGGGGATCAACTGCAGCAACACACCTAAAGCCGATAATAACCCAACAAAAAGCTGCAGTAAGAATAATCACTAAATCCCATCCCTGGCAACACACCCCCCACTCTTCATAGATCTAAACTTACTCCCTGTTCAGAACATCCACACTTACTACTGTGCAATCTACATCTACAGGACCTTAAATTCCAATATTAACCTTGACCTAAAACGCTTTCTTGATAGTTGTGACAGGACCCACAAGCATAACACCAGACACAAACATCTCTACGACATTCCCCGTGTCCGACTAATCTATACAAAAATTCAATGTATGTCAAAGGCCCTAAAATCTGGAACACCTTACAAACTCTAGAACTGCAGACACATTCATCACCTTCAAAACTACCGTTAGAAAACATCTTATCTCCCTGATACACCCCGTCAACTAACTACATAAAAACCACCTGGCGGTTCACACTTACACTCACTCACTCACCCATTTAACTATAAGCACAGAAATATGTATCTTAATCTTAAAATAATGATTCCTAACTAGTCACAAGTTTGCCTGTGATACTCCAATATAGAAACTATGTATTGTACCAAAACAAAAGCATTCACATTGCTAAACTCACAAACTAGTATTTAGTAACTTAGTATTTAGTCATTTAGTATTTAGTCAACTTACTCCACAATTTGTCATAATTTAGGGTTAAGAATTAATCTAAGTTTGCCCGAAATGCCTAGCCTTGCTAGGTGTTCTAGTGGCCCCCTCTGTAATTAGCATTTTATTACATGTAAACCACACAATAACCAAAATCTGTAAACCTCGCATTGTAATCCTTATAGAGAATAAAATTTGATTTGATTTATACAATGCTTGAACTAATATATTCAGCACTCAAAAAAAAAAAAAAAAGGAAATTCCCGAGACTTTTCACAAGCCTACGAAAAGCATTTGATACAGTCGACCATGACCTACTGCACCTAAAACTTGAACATTACGGGGTCAGAGGACACTCTCCCGATTACTTAAAATCTTATCTTAGTGACAGAAGCCAGAATGTATACACAAATGGCATCAATTCCACTACACAACCTCTTCTTGTTGGAGTCCCACAGGGTAGTGTCCTTGGCCCACTTCTCTTTCTCACTTACATCAATGACCTCCCTTAAACCTGTTTCGTTTTCAGATGACACTACTTATGTCTTCTCTCACCCAAACCCAACTATACTAACGCTGTAAATGCCGAACCACTAAAAATATTAACTTGGATGATTACCAACAAACATACTCTCAATATAGACAAAACCTATCTCATGATATTTGGAAAAAGAGCTTCAAAAAGTACAGCTAAACATACTGATAAATGGTTCACCCATTTCAAGAAACACAGAGGGTAAATTTCTAGGACTCCACCTTGACTGCAGTCTCAAATTCCAGACAAACATACAGCAAATATCCAAGAAAGTCTCCAAAACAAAGAGCATCCTTTCAAAGATATGGTACTATGTACCCCAACAGCTCGTCTTGCTCTTTACCAATCTCTCATCTACCCTTACCTCACCCATGGCATTTCTGCAAGCGTTTTAGGTCAAGGTTGATATTGGAGTTTAAGGTCCTGTAGATGTAGACTGCACAGTAGTAAGTGTGGATGTACTGAACAGGGAGTAAGTTTAGATCTATGAAGAGTGGGGGGGGTGTGTTGCCAGGGATGGGATTTAGTGATTTTTCTTACTTCAGCTTTTTGTTGGGTTATTATTGGCTTTAGGTGTGTTGCTGCAGTTGATCCCCAAGCACAAATAGCATAGGTGAGGTATGGATAAATAAGTGAGTGGTATAAAGTCATGAGATACACTTACTAGTTGACAACTGTTTGGGGTTACCCCTTTATCGGTATAGTATGTTTGAAACTTATCAGAGTCTGTGTTAAAGACATTTGATGCAGCTGGTAGTTTACTTACTAGTGTTGATGCAACAGATGTGTAGTAGGAATTAAAACAATTTGCCACCTTAGATGTTTCGTGGCATACCTCGTTATCGATAGTGAGTAATATGTTAGACCTATATACTGGCTTATGGCTATACCCCACTGTGTTAGTTGTTGCCAGAGCTTTCTAGGGTTATGCTTATACTCTTCAATTTTTGAGCAATAGTGCTTTGCCTTTGCTCCTTTTATAAGTCTCTACGCTCTGCTCCTCACCCTTTGGAATTCATTTAGTGCTGCAATATCCTGTCTGTTTGCTTTAAATCTTTTCAGCAGCTGGTGTCTGAATTTCATATTATCTAATATCTCAGTAGTCATCCAGGGTTCAGTTCTCCGTTTAATCCTAACTTCTTTAACTGGTGCAATATTATCAAGGATAACAGTGAACATTGTTTTGAATTCTTCCCAGGCATCGTTTACGTCCGTGCAACTTGTTATCACCGTACAGTCACAATTGTGTAGCCTATTTACCAGTGTTTCTTTACTGTAGTTTCTAGCTGACCTCATTTTTATTGTCCTGTGTAGGCCTATCCTATCCCTAGTGATTTTCCTAGTGCAGTAAATGATGAAATGATCAGTAAGACCTGTGGTAATGACGCCTGACTGACTAATGTTCTCAGAGCGGTTACAAAGTATGTGGTCAATTAGGGTGGCTGAGAACTGTGTGATCTGGGTTGGTGTGTTAATTAGTTGAGTGTAACTATTTAAACCTAGAATTTGCTTATACCTTTTGCATAGCCCGTTATTTTGCTGCTGAAAACAGATATTGAAGTCGCCCAGTATTATTGTCTCGCAATTGTTTTCAAGTCTGGACAATTTTTTATTTTATTTATTAACACACTGGCCGATTCCCACCAAGGCAGGGTGGCCTGAAAAAAGAAAAACTTTCACCATCATTCACTCCATCACTGTCTTGCCAGAAGGGTGCTTTACACTACAGTTTTTAAACTGCAACATTAACACCCCACCTTCACAGTGCAGGCACTGTACTTCCCATCTCCAGGACTCAAGTCCGGCCTGCCAATTTCCCTGAATCCCTTCATAAATGTTACTTCGCTCACACTCCAACAGGACGTCAAGTATTAAACACAATTTGTTTCCATTCACTCCTATCAAACACGCTCACACATGCCTGCTGGAAGTCCAAGCCCCTCGCACACAAAACCTCCTTTACTCCCTCCCTCCAACCTTTCCTAGGCTGACCCCTACCCTGCCTTCCTTCCACTACAGACTGATACACTCTTGAAGTCATTCTGTTTTGCTCCATTCTCTCTACATGTCCGAACCACCTCAACAACCCTTCCTCAGCCCTCTGGACAACCGTTTTGGTAATCCCGCACCTCCTTCTAACTTCCAAACTACGAATTCTCTGCATTTATTCACACCACACATTGCCCTCAGACATGACATCTCCACTCCCTCCAGCCTTCTCCTCGCTGCAACATTCATCACCCATGCTTCACACCCATATAAGAGCGTTGATAAAACTATACTCTCATACATTCCCCTCTTTGCCTCCAAGGACAAAGTTCTTTGTCTCCACAGACTCCTAAGTGCACCGCTCACCCTTTTCCCCTCATCAATTCTATGATTCACCTCATCTTTCATAGACCCATCCGCTGACACGTCCACTCCCAAATATCTGAATACATTCACCTCCTCCATACTCCCTCCCTCCAATCTGATATCCAATCTTTCATCACCTAATCTTTTTGTTATCCTCATAACCTTACTCTTTCCTGTATTCACTTTTAATTTTCTTCTTTTGAATACCCTACCAAATTCATCCACCAACCTCTGCAACTTCTCTTCAGAATCTCCCAAGAGCACAGTGTCATCAGCAAAGAGCAACTGTGACAACTCCCACTTTATGTGTGATTCTTTATCTTTTAACTCCACGCCTCTTGCCAAGACCCTCGCATTTACTTCTCTTACAACCCCAACTATAAATATATTAAACAACCACGGTGACATCACACATCCTTGTCTAAGGCCTACTTTTACTAGGAAATAATCTCCCTCTTTCCTACATACTCTAACTTGAGCCTCACTATCCTCATAAAAACTCTTCACTGCTTTCAGTAACCTACCTCCTACACCATACACCTGTAACATCTGCCACATTGCCCCCCTATCCACCCTGTCATATGCCTTTTCCAAATCCATAAATGGCACAAAAACCTCTTTAGCCTTATCTAAATACTGTTCACTTATATGTTTCACTGTAAACACCTGGTCCACACACCCCCTACCATTCCTAAAGCCTCCTTGTTCATCTGCTATCCTATTCTCCGTCTTACTCTTAATTCTTTCAATAATAACTCTACCATACACTTTACCAGGTATACTCAACAGACTTATCCCCCTATAATTTTTGCACTCACAAACTTCCTCCACACTCACAACTGGCTCTTCCTCACTCCTACAAGATGTTATTCCTCCTTGCCCTATACACGAAATCACAGCTTCCCTATCTTCATCAACATTTAACAATTCCTCAAAATATTCCCTCCATCTTCCCAATACCTCTAACTCTCCATTTAATAACTCTCCTCTCCTATTTTTAACTGACAAATCCATTTGTTCTCTAGGCTTCCTTAACTTGTTAATCTCACTCCAAAACTTTTTCTTACTTTCAACAAAATTTGTTGATAACATCTCACCCACTCTCTCATTTGCTCTCTTTTTACATTGCTTCATCACTCTTTTAACCTCTCTCTTTTTCTCCATATACTCTTTTCTCCTTGCATCACTTCTACTTTGTAAAAACTTCTCATATGCTAACTTTTCTCCCTTACTACTCTCTTTACAACATCATCCACCAATCGCTCCTCTTCCCTCCCGCACCCACTTTCCTGTAACCACAAACTTCTGCTGAACACTCTAACACTACATTTTTAAACCTACCCCATACCTCTTCGACCCCATTGCCTATGCTCTCATTAGCCCATCTATCCTCCAATAGCTGTTTATATCTTACCCTAACTGCCTCCTCTTTTAGTTTATAAACCTTCACCTCTCTCTTCCCTGATGCTTCTATTCTCCTTGTATCCCATCTACCTTTTACTCTCAGTGTAGCTACAACTAAAAAGTGATATGATATATCTGTGGCTCCTCTATAAACATGTACATCCTGAAGTCTACTCAACAGTCTTTAATCTACCAATACATAATTCAACAAACTACTGTCATTTTTTCCTACATCATATCTTGTATGCTTATTTATCCTCTTTTTCTTAAAATATGTATTACCTATAACTAAACCCCTTTCTATACAAAGTTCAATCAAAGGGCTCCCATTATCATTTACACCTGGCACCCCAAACTTACCTACCACACCCTGTCTAAAAGTTTCTCCTACTTTAGCATTCAGGTCTCCTACCACAATTACTCTCTCACTTGGTTCAAAGGTTCCTATACATTCACTTAGCATCTCCCAAAATCTCTCTCTCTCTCTCCTCTACATTCCTCTCTTCTCCAGGTGCATACACACTTATTATGACCCACTTTTCGCATCCAACCTTTACTTTAATCTACATAATTCTTGAATTTACACATTCATATTCTCTTTTCTCCTTCCATAACTGATCCTTCAACATTACAATACCCAACAAAAAGCTGCAGCCTGATTGATTACCAACTCCTGCACTAGGCAGCACACTCCACTGCTTTTTAAGAGCCTTAACTTGCTTAATATATAAAACATCTACACTTATTATTGTGCCTACTACACACACAGAACATTATACTCAAATATTATTAACCCTCCTCTCTAACTCCTCCTTGATTACTACAACAGAACATACAGGCATAACATAAGGCACAAATCACTCTTCGATATCCCTCGCGTCCATTTCTACCTATGCAAAAATGCTATGCACATAAAGGGCCCGAATATCTGGAATTCATTGCCAGAACACACTAAATGGCCCCTGCCTGCAAATCAATTTAAGGCCCTACTTAGAAATCACCTCATCACTCAAAATTAACCAGACAAACACTATACAGTGGAACCTTAGTTTTCATCATTAATTCGTTCCAGAAAGTCCGATGAAAACTGAATTCAATGAAAACTGAAGCAGTATTTCCCATAAGAAATAATGTAAACCCAATTAATCTGTTCCAGACACCCAAAAGTATTAACAAAAAATACATTTTATAGAGAATAACTATAGTTTTACATACAGACAACAATGAGAAATAAATAAAAAGGACTAATGAAATGGATAAATGAACATCTAATATCACTTTTACCTTTATTGAAGACTCTTGCTGGTGTATGGCAGACACGAGGGCAGAGGAAGGAGGAGAGGTTATTGGTTGGAAAGGGAATCACCCTCCATAAGGACTTGATGTATCAAGTCCCTATCCAGGGTTACTTCCCTTCTTTGTCTTTTACTGGCACTGGACCACTGTCACACAATAAAATCTGTCCAGAGAGGTCTGTTTCTGGCATCTCTAAGATTTGCTTAAAATGGGACAAGGCACTGTCATTGAACATGTTACAGACATGGCTTGCAACAGCTTTGTTAGGGTGATATTTCTCCACAAAACTTGGCAACTCACTCCATTTGCATACATGTCCATAATCACTGAAGAAGGCACATTCTCCCTTCTCTCTTCCTCTTCCTCTGAAGCAATTTCCTCATCTGCAATCTGTTGCTGTTCCAGCTGAATGTGTTGCAGCTCTTCATTGGTTAGCTCTTTCCCGTGATTGTCCACTAACTCTTCCACATCCTGGCCACTCACATCCAACCCCATGAACTTCCCCAAAGCCCCATGGTGGTGTATTTAGCAGTCGCATTCAATAAACAAGCACAAAAAACAATTGATTATTACGAAATGTTCTGGATGAACAAGCAGGGTAATGCTCACTTGACAAGAAACAAAGCCAGAATTACTCAGAACGCGTGGGATGCTTTCTGTGGGCGAGGGCAGGCAGACACGTTCAGTACAGCGGAGCGATGAAAACAGAAATGATGAACAAAAACTGGGACAAAATTTTGACGAAAAAAGTCATTTGTGGTCACAGTGGTGCCTATGCTAACCTTCCTATGGTGTAGAAATATACCTAGTTGGACGAATCTTATTATGGCTAGCTGGTCCAGTGGCTAACGCGACGGTCTGGAGTTTTGAGACTCTCTGACCGTGGTTTCAAATCCCGCCCGTGGTATGGTTTAATCTACTCCTACCTCATCTCCCACAACATACTCAAACCTTGTCAGTTTGGATTCAGGCTAGGCTGTGGTTCATATGTTGGACCACATGTGGCCAGCAGTAACAACCTGGTTGATCAGGCCCTGATCCACTGGGAGGCCTGGTCGTGGACCGGGCCGTGGGGGCATTGATCCCCAGAATACTCTCCAGGTAGACTCCAGGTAGATTATACCCATATTAGAACTAATATACACAGCTCTATAGGTAGTAGGTCGGTAAACAGCAACCGCCCAGGGACGTACTACCGTCCTGCCAAGTGAGTGCAAAACGAAAGCCTGTAATTGTTTTACATGATGGTAAGATTGCTGGTGTCCTTTTTTCTGTCTCATAAACATGCAAGATTTCAGGTACATCTTGCTGCTTCTACTTACACTTAGGTCACACTTCACATACATGTACAAGCATATATATATATATATATATATATATATATACACACCCCTCTGGGTTTTCTGCTATTTTCTTTCTGGTTCTTGTTCTTGTGTATTTCCTCATATCTCCATGGGGAAGTGGAACAGAATTCTTCCTCTGTAAGCTATGCGTGTTGGAAGAGGCGACTAAAATGCCAGAGACAAGGGGCTAGTAACCCCATCTCTTGAATAAATTACTAAATTTACAAAGAGAAACTTTCGTTTTTCTTTTTTGGCCACCCTGCCTTGGTGGGATACGGATGATTTGTTGAAAAAAAAAAATACACAACTCTCGAGAAAAAAGAAGTCCCACTGGGAATCTTCACAGAATTACATAAAGCTTTTGATACAGCTGACCATGATTTGTTGCACATAAAATTAACACACTATGGTATAAGAGGGCACTCCCTCAACTACCTAAAGTCATACCTTAGCAACAGAAGCCAATATGTGTACACAAATGAAGCTAACTCTTCCACACAACCAATTACAGTTGGGGTCCCACAGGGAAGTGTCCTTGGCCCACTTCTCTTTCTCATTTACATCAATGACCTACCAAATGCATCTCAACTACTCAAACCTATATTATTTGCAGATAACACTACATATGTCTTCTCTCACCCAAGCCCAGTCATACTAGCCAGCACTCTAAATGCTGAATTACAGAAAATATCTACCTGAATGATGACAAAAAGGTTACTCTCAATACTGACAAAACCTATTTCATTCAGTCTAGAAACAGATCTACAAATGTTCCACTTAACTTAATGATAAACAGATCACCTGTCACAAGACTCACAGAGGGAAAATTCTTAGGAATCCTCCTTGACAGTAGCCTCAAATTTCAGACACAAATATGTACAACAAATTTCCAAGAAAATCAATAAGACAGTAGGCATACTATCAAAGATACGGTACTATGTTCCACAACCAGCTCTCCTTGCCCTGTATCACTCACTCATTTACCCCTATCTCACTTATGGAGTTTGTGCATGGGGCTCAACAACAATAAATCATCTAAGACCATTAATAATCCAGCAAAAGGCTGCAGTCAGAAAGATAGCAAAATCCAACTCCAGACAGCATACGCCACAAATATTCAAAAGTCTAAACTTACTCACTGTAAAGAACATCCATACGTATTATTGTGCCTACTACATACATAGAACACTACACTCAAATATAAACCCTCCACACAAACTTCTCCTTACTAACCTTAACAGGACACACAACCATAACACAAGACACAGATCACTCTTTGAAATTCCCAGTGTTCATCTTACACTATGCAAAAACTCAATGCAGATAAAGGGCCCAAAAATTTGGAATTCATTACCAGTGAATACCAAAGGAACCCTGTCTGTACATCAATTCAAGACTCTTTTTTAAAAATCATCTACTCACCCAAAACAAAATCCTTAGTACTTACCTTCACCTACAAATAATGTTGTTGCAGTGATAACACCAGGAGGCAGCTCTGACGAGAACTCACACACACACAAGCTTTTAAATCTCTGCACAAAATTCAACTTAAACCAGCAAATAATAGAGCCTACTAGGCTGGAGAATACACTAGACCTCATCTTCACTAACAATGATGATCTGATACGAAATGTCACCTTATCAAAAACAATATACTCAGATCACAACATAATCGAGGTTCAGACATGTATGCGCGGAGCCCCAGACCGACAAAATGAAATTAGTCACGAGGGAGCCTTCACCAAATTCAACTTCAATAACAAGAACATAAAGTGGGACCAAGTAAATCAAGTCCTAAACGATATAAGCTGGGAAGATGGACTAAGCAACACAGACCCCAACTTATGCCTAGAACAGATTAACTCAGTGGCACTCGATGTATGCTCAAGGCTTATTCCTTTAAGAAAAAGGAGGAGTAGATGTAAAATAGAAAGAGATAGCCACTCCCTTTACAGGCGATGGAAAAGAATAACAGAGTGGCTAAAAGAGGCCAATATATCTGAAATGTGTAGGGACTCACTGGTCAGAGAAATAGCAAACATCGAACTTAAGCTAAAGGAATCTTATAGGAGTCAGGAATCGCGGGAAGAACTAAAAGCCATAAATGAAATCGAAAGAAACCCAAAGTACAGTGGACCCCCGGTTAACGATATTTTTTCATTCCAGAAGTATGTTCAGGTGCCAGTACTGACCGAATTTGTTCCCATAAGGAATATTGTGAAGTAGATTAGTCCATTTCAGACCCCCAAACATACACGTACAAACGCACTTACATAATTGGTCGCTTTGGGGAGGTGACTTTGAGTGGGGTCCACTGTATTTCTTTTCTTATGCCAAATCGAAGTCGAAAAACAACATCCATATCGGGCCCCTACTTAAACAAAATGGGTCCTACACAGATGACAGCAAGGAAATCAGTGAGCTACTCAAGTCCCAATATGACTCAGTTTCTAGCAAGCCGCTAACCAGACTGAGAGTCAAAGATCAAAATGAATTTTTTATGAGAGCCACAGAATTTGGTTAACACAAGCCTATCTGATATTATCCTGACGCCAAATGACTTTGAACAGGTGATAAATGACATGCCCATGCACTCTGCTCCAGGGCCAGACTCATGGAACTCCATGTTCATCAAGAACTGCAAGAAGCCCCTATCACGAGCTTTTACCATCCTATGGAGAGGGAGAATGGACACTGGGGTCATCCCACATTATTATTATAATCAAAAAGAAGCGCTAAGCCACAAGGACTATACAGCAAGGGGTCATCCCACAGTTACTAAAAACAAGAGACATAGCCCACCCCACAAAGGGGGCGTAAAGCAATAGAAAGAACTACAGACCGATAACTTTTAACACCCCATATCATTAAAAATCTTTAAAAGGGTCCTAATAAGCAAGATCACCACCCATCTAGATACCCACCCAATTACACAACCCGGGCAACATGGGTTTAGAGCAAGTCGCTCCTGTCTGTCTCATCTACTGGATCATACGACAAGGTCCTAGATGCACTAGAAGACAAAAAGAATGCAGATGTAATATATACAGACTTTGCAAAAAGCCTTCAAAGTGTGACCATGGCGTAATGCGCACAAAATGCATGCTAAAGGAATAACAGGAAAAGTCGGTCGATGGATCTATAATTTTCCTCACAAACAGAACACAGAGTAGTAGTCAACAGAGTAAAGTCTGAGGCGGCTATGGTGAAAAGCTCTTTTTCCACAAGGGGCACAGTACTTGCTCCCATCTTGTTTTCATCCCCATTTTGGACACAGACAAGGATGTCACCCCCACAGCACTATTTCTTCCTTGCAGTTTGCACCCGAATCTGATGACAGTGTCTTCCATTGCAGACACTGCGAGGCTCCAGGCGGACTCAACCAAATCTTTCAGTGGGCTGCAGAAAACAATATAAAGTTCAAACGATGAGAAATTTCAATTACTCCGATACAGTAAACTGAGGAAATTAAAACTTCATCCAGAGTACAAAACAAATTCCGGCCATAAAATAGAGCGAAAAACCATGTCAAAGACCTGGAGTGATCATGTCGGAGGATCTCCCTTCAAGGACCATAACACTGTATCAATCGCATCTGCTAGAAAAATGACAGGATGGATAATGAGAACCTTCAAAAATAGGGATGCCCAAACCCAGATGACACTCTTCAGGTCGCTTGTTCTATCTAGGCTAGAATATTGCTGCACAATAAAAGCACCTTTCAAGGCAGGTGAAAAATTTCTGACCTAGAAAAGTACAGAAAACCTTCACGACACACAAACGGATATAAAACACCCAATTACTGGGAGCGCTTGAAGTTCCTGAACTGTACTCCTGGAATGCAGGGGGAGAGATACATGATTATATACACCTGGAAAACCTAGAGGGACTAGTACCGAACTTTCACACGAAAATCACTCACAACGAAAGCAAAAGACTCGGGAGACGATGCAACTCCCCCAATGAAAAGCAGGGGTGTCACTAGCATGTTAAGAGACAATACAATAAGTGTCAGGGGCCCAAGACTGTTCAACTGTCTCCCAGCATACATAAAAGGGGGATTACCAAAAGCCCCAGGCTGTCTTCAAGCAGGCACTGGACAAGCACCTAAGTCGGTACCTGACCAGCCAGGCTGTGGGCTCGTACATTGGATTGTGAGTAGCCAGCAGTAACAGCCTGGTTGATCAGGGTCTGATCCACCAGGAGGCCTGGTCAAAAGACTGGGCCACGAGGGCGTTGACCCCAGAACCTCTCCAGGTAAACTCCAGGTCCAGGTAAACAAAGCTAACAAATCACTTTCCCCTGCCTCAAATATGATGCTCACTGTGTTACTCCCCTAGCCCCGAACCCCATAAGTAAATGCTCTAAGTAAATAAATTCTCATATTTTAACCTAATGCAAATGTGAATAACAATATTTTACGATGTATAAACCCACTGTTTAATTAGTGCAATCTTAAATTCAAATTCAAATTATTTCATTTTTGCTTTTATTATTCCTGAATCCAAACTGACAGGGGTTTAGTATGTGTTGTTAGACGAGGTAGTAATAGATCCGTCCATGAAATTTAAATTTTTTAAGGATTTTGAGAGCAGGGGTAAGTTAGAAATTGGTCTATAGTTAGTTTGGTCTTTAGTTAGTTTGGTCTATAGTCAGTTTGGTCTCCTTTGTGGATCAGGGGGACCCTCGCTATTTTGAGAATTGCTGGGAAGGTGGAGGATTAATGGATTTGTTAAAAAATGTTGCATAATTGGTGACAATACTTGAGAAGCTTTTTTGTACATAAAAGTTGGCAAGTTGTTTATGTCTCCTGCCTTGTTTTTAAGGGTGATGATGATGAATGAGACTTCTGTTGGGTTGGTAGGGGTAGGATAGTGCATTCAAGAAGGTGCCCGAGAGGTAGTCTGAAAGGACGGGTGTTTTGACTTGGGATTTTGCTGTTTCAGTTGGGGGGAGTAGGGCCGTCTGATTTTTTAAATTTGATTTTGTTTTTGGATATCTTTTTAGTTCCTAGAATTTCAGATAGGGTTTTCAGGTCTTTTTCATGTTACCTTTGATGTTATGTTTAAACCCGTTTTATAATACAATTTTTTAAACCTTCTTTCAGGCTGTAAGAGTGGACGGTGATGTTTTAGACTATTCTCTAGTTATTTGACCATTCTGTACTGTTTTTCATATTTGGGACTTTGTCAATGGGATTTACCCTTTCAGGGTCCGTGCCATAGATCTAAGGCTTTAACATTGAGGGTCCAAAACTGTAGGTTTTACGCCAAATTCTAGCAGCGTTAAATTTTGTGCAAGAAAGGGTGGTAGGCCTACAACTGAGAGAATGGGTCTGGGTGGTCAGTGTGCGGGGCTATAGAAAAAATTGGACGCCTGATAGCATTGTGGGAACGCTGCCAAAGTAGCTTTTTTCATCATACCTGGCGGCAAGGAAGCTCTCACTCCCCACTCACTCTCCTGGCGAATTCTGACTCTCCTCTTCACAACTTACAGTTCTAAGACTGATGGAAGTGGATCAGAAGAGGAATTCTATGGTTTTTAACCTTATGGTACCATTGTCCCATATGGCACAATGGTGCCATGTCATACAATGGTATCATATGGTACAATGTACCATATAGTACATTGTACCATATGATACATTGTACCACATGGTACAGGGTACAGGGACCCTAATGGAAATAAGTCTGTCTGACTCTTTTTGGTTATCCTAGGTTCTCCAAAAACATATACTACTATGTATGATAGTCTGTGTAACTTTATTTGTGTATACCTAAATAAACTTACAATGCCACATGTGCTTGAGTAAGTTTATTCAAGTGTACACAAATACAGTTAAATAGATTATCATACATATGCAGCATATGTATAGTATCCTAGGATAACCCAGAAAGTCAGGGTGATTATTTCCATAGAGATCCCTGTATCTGTACCATATGGTGTCCTGTACCATATGGTACCCTGTACATATGGTACCCTGTACCATATGGTACCCTGCACCATATGGTACCCTGCACCATATGGTACCCTGCACCATATGGTACCCTGCACCATATGGTATCCTGTACCATATGGTACCCTATATCATATAGTACAATGTACCATATGGTATGCTGTAACATATGATACCATTTACCATATGGTCAGTTGGAGATGTTGATGCCACAAGGCACCAGCCAAGACTGAGTGAGTAGCAACGCAAGTCACTGACTCAGCAGTTTCCAAGACAAAGCGCTTTGTCATCCACCTCAAGGACACGTCGAGTGGCTGTACATTTGTAAATATATATAACATTACATTACTAATATACAACATTTTTGCATATTTTTGTTGTAAACAATTAATATTGTAAATTAAATAATTATGAAAATATTAGTGTGTTTATTGTGTTGAATACAACAGTACCATATAGTACATATGGGGCCATTGTATTATATGGCACCTAAACTCCAAGGAAATGGCAGGTTGTAGGACTTTTTCCTCAGTGCCAAATGAGGGAAAGAATTGAGCATTTAAACATGGCTGACCAGCATCCAAACAGCAGCTACTGCCAGACGTACAACTAGTGAAGTGAAATTCTCATCTTTACTGACGTTCATCTGTACTGACAGTAGCATCATATCTGTACCACCATCATTATCACCTGTACCAGTGCTAACGAGAGGGAAACGCAGGAGACATCGTCAAATCCAACAGTACAAAACTTCAAAGGGTTTTAGGGCGGTTATCCCTCGTGCCCGTTGTGGGAAAGAAGTGAATAGTTAAACAGTCAAGGTTAATGTTTTAGTAGCTGACCTATATTCAGCTGACCAGTGTACAGTGAGAGAATCATAGCAGAAAACGCCAAATATATCTATAAACTCAAGGAACTTCAGGTTGTAGGTGGCGTTTACTTCCCTCAATGTTTTAAAAATGGCTGATTCAGCAAACCAGGACATGAGTCAACAACGCGACACAACCCCCGATAAATGGAATTGAGGGGGATTTGGAAGGATAAAACCATTGATTAAACCTTTCTGGTCTACCAGAATGGAAAGGAGTTAGAAGTTAATTGGTGAAGCCGGACTGTGAAGTGAGGTGGGGAAGGGGAATGTGTAATAAGGGGTTAACTAAAAGGGGGGAGTGTGAAGTTAAGGGAAAAGTGAGCAGTGAAGAGGGTTTTGAAGAAGAAATTTACTAGTAATTCAGTGGTGATTACTAAAGCAGATACTAAGTGTACTAGGGACTGGAAAAGAGAAATAAATATTATTGTACATGAGTAAAGAGCGAAGAGTAAAAATGGCAGGCATTAGGGGGGTACAGATGCCATAATTATATTTATCTTCCTTCTTCAATTCCATGAAAAAGAAATCAGTCATGGGGGCTGGAAAAGGTGAATGGAGTAACAGCGCCCTGGACAGTAAAAACCCAACAGTTGCCATCCTAAACCCGAAAAGTAAATGTCACTATCACCTCAAGGTATGGCAACACTGCATACCCAAACAAAAACAGTGGCACACAGCTGTTATTGTAGCACTCTTAAGTGGTGATATCCAAATTAATCCAGGACCTCAAACTATTGTGCAGAGGCAAATCAGACAGATAAATGACGGTATAGTAGCTAGGAATGATAACCTTAACTCCATATGCAATGCATACATAGGTCAATGTGAGACAATACAGCCATTATTAACTCAAACACCACCAAACAGGTGCATACACTGTACTAAAGTACGCATGAAAAACAGAAAAGGCACCTCATGTAAAATGTGTAATGGGTGGGTGCATGATGGATGTATGTACAATTATAGCAACGGTGCCAGAATTCATTTTGTGTGTAACAAATGCACTTTGGCATAGTTACCCTTTAGCAATGATGACATTGATTTACCTAATTTTAATACAAATGATTCATTGCCATATATTGATGATTATAATTGTTTTATGAAAACAGGCCTTCACTTTATTCATGTCAACGCAAGATCACTTCTTCCTAAGTTGGCAGAGATTAGGATTCTAGCAAAACAAAATTAGGGCGGCAGTTATAGGCCTATACCTCGACAAAAAACCTGAACTTCAGCACCCATATCCAACACATAACCAAAAAGTATCCAAAACAGTTGGGATCCTCTCCAAGATACGATACTACGTGCCGCAAACTGCCCTTCTCACACTATACCATTCACTTATATATCCATACCTCACCTATGATATCTGTGCTTGGGTTCAACTGCAGCAACACACCTAAAGTCAATGAATAACCCAACAAAAAGGCCGCAGTAAGAATAATCACTAAATCCCATCCCGGGAACACACACCCCCTAGGGGGGGGGATGATGATCGAAACTTACTCCTGTTCAGTACATCCACACTACTACTGTGCAATCTAACATCTAACAGACCTTAAATTCCAATATTTAACCCTTGACCTAAAACGCTGTTCTTGATAGTTGTGACAGAACCCACAGGCACAATTCTCCAGACACATAACATCCCTCTATGACAATCCTGTGTCCAACTAAACCTTTACAAAAATTCAATGTATGTCGCAAAGGCCCTAAAATCTGGAACACCCTACCTGAAAAATCCAAAACGCAGACACCTTCATCCCTTCAAAACGACCATCAGAAAAACATCTTATCTCCCTGAACACCCTGTCAACTAATAATCGAATACCAACCCTGTGGTTCCACTTACACTCACTCAACCATTTGACCAATATAAAGAAATAATCATCGGGAAACATTCTACAGAGATTGCACTGTAGGCCTTGACAGCCGAAAATTTAGTGCATTAACTGTAAAGAACCTAGGTATAGTTGGTAGACAGAAACCTCCAGGAGGTACTACCGTCCTGCCAAGTGAGTGTAAAAAAAAGCCTTAATTGTTGTTTTACATGATGTAGATTGCTGGTTCCAGTGGTTCTGTCTCCTATCAGGCAAGATTCAGTACGTCTTGCTACTTCCACTTACACTTAGTCACACTACACTACATGTAACAAGCATATATATACATACCCTCTGGGTTTTCTGACTATCTTCTTTCTAATTCTTGTTCTGTCTATTTCCTCTAACTCCATGGAAGTGAACAGAATTCTTCCTCCGTAAGCCATGCGCGTTGTAAGAGCGACTAAAATGCCGGAGCAAGGGTCCTAGTAACCCCTTCGCCTGTAGATATACTAAATGTGAAAGGAGAAACTTTTGGGTGTCCTTGTGGCCACACCCAGCCTCGGGGGATTACGCCTGTGTTAAAAAGAAAAAAAAGAAAACAACTCAAAGAAATTGGGGTTACAGTTTCCCCACAAGGACTGCAGGCGAACCCAAACAACCTTCGACGTAAACCTGATAACATCCTTAATGGTAACTGAGGATAGGCCACCCAGTATACCATAGCCTGAGCTGAACAGAACCTCTGCAAATGCTGAGAACCCAACTCACTGCAAAGGATTCTGTGATACCAGAATGCCATCACAACTCACTAGTTTGGAGGACTAGCCATCCCTGCTACACATGTGGAACTTAATGAATCTGCCACTAACTGATACCTACGCCTACACCTAATATGGGGGATGAGCTGGTCATTTTTTCCAACAAACACAACTACAAACAGTCAGACGGACACCACACTGTAACCCCCCTGGGAACTGGAGATGAGTCAGATCACAAGACCTACCTCAATGGAATAATATGAGCAGACTTGCCACAGGCACCATCAGAGAACACTAATGTAACCATGGGCAACCTGTTAAGGTGATAGGTGTTTTAAAGAAAGCTCTAACTCAATAAGTGCCATCCTCCGGAAGGCATTGGATTTTTCGCCTTATCTTCCTCAATTATACTAATTTGCAGAAAAAATTGACATCTTGACAGATCCTGACAATTTAATAAATAAATGTAATCAGGATGATGGCTTGAGTATTGATGATGTCAAAAAGCTGCAATCTCCGTTTCAGTTTCAAGCAATTTGTAAGAAAGAAGCCCATGACTCTTGCTTCAACAACTTACCATGAACTGGCTGCCAAGATCCAAAAATGCTTAAAATAAAGTCCGAAGATAAGACGTACAACCTATCTATTAGCTCTGAAGTGCCTGCACACTGTAGTCAAATCATAAAAGTTTTTAACCATCTAATGAGCAAGAGATTGTAATAACTCACTACAATGATTAACATTAAAATCTTTTCATGAACAATGCTTTCCATCAGGAAGCCGTTGCCACGTACATCCATATATGCAACCAAGAATATTGATGTCATCTGTTTGCAGGATTGTAGATTGAAAGATGGAGCAACCTCCACCAAACTTCCTGGTTAATGCAGCTTATAACCTAATCAACCAACTGTTGTGTAGTATGCCGAAAGAACGTGCCACATCACTCCTTCTTTCCGGTGGAGTCGAGTTAACATGCAGTATCATGGAGTCAAAGTAAATGCAGGCAATTTTTTCCATAAACATTTTTAATCCTCTATGCCCCAGCGAACCAGCCTTCGAACCTATGCTTTATTAACCAGATCGCAACAATAGTGAACTACCCCCCTCATTCTTGGAGATTTAATGCAACATAAGAATATTGGTGGTCGATAACAAACACCAATGTACTAAACTAGTGAAAATTTCTAAATGACATATAATGTTCGAATTGTGGACACTACTGAGCTACTCACATATATGGGGTCATACTAGATCTGTGCCTTGGATTTAATACATCAGATACGATGCAAGATCTGATCACTTTCCCAATACTAACAACTGTCAATTTTTTGATCCTCTCCACAATCAAAGCAAAAATTTCAAAGGAGGCAACTTATTCCTCAACCAAGAACACAGAGATTACGTTATTAACCATCTTGATATCATATGGAAAAGAATTACGCGGCCCACTGCACACAAAAATTAATTGATATTTAATTACCTCACAGATCATGCAAAATGGAAACAAGACCCTCCAACTATAAATAACAATAGAATCCCAATGTAAATACTATAATGATCCAGAGGCTATGCAAATCTAACTTGGCATGCAGCTAGAGGATTGTAAAGCATTACGTGAATGTAGAACACAACAGACGCTCTCAGAACGTTCCAAGCTTCACTAACAAATGCAAGAACAGAAAGCATGAACTTAGCAACATGATGGGAACAATTTGTTAGTGATAAATAGTCCACCCCTTTAAGTTTGCTGGAAAGGTATAAATAAAATAACCAGGAAAAAGACTGGCAAGCTTTCTCATCCCTTCCTCATGAAAAAGCAAATGACTCATAAATACTGGTCAAAAACAACCAGGGCATGAAAACAGTCCACTCTATTAGAAAAAAATTAAGAGTACTTCTGAAGAAATGTTGAAAGTGATAAATTTTATGAGCCAATATGATGAAGTCGTCTTCTTCTTGGTTGATTCGCCAGTACTTCCGCCCGGTTTGATGAGAGTGATTGCCTCTTCCACCGATATAATTAGATAATGCACTAACTAAAGGTCAATCAACAGCCCCTGGAGATGGATGTATAACCTATATTTCTCAGAACTCTAAGGCACGTCCTGATAAACCCTTTGTTGGCACTGTATAATCTCAGTTACATTGAGAGCGTTCTTCCTACTTCCTGGACCAATAGTCCATTGTGCCTATCCTACGCCCCAACGCCGATACATTTAGAACAGAGCTCCTTAACATTTGTCTTGTAAAACCTTTGAAAAATGATACTTAACAGACTGTACTACAGAAGCAGACACCAACTTCCCCCCGACAGCGATGGTTCATGAAAGGTAAAAGTGTCAGAACTTATTTCACCTTTTTCGCATGAACACACCCTACTAGTTTTACCACTTTTCTGATCGAAAATCTGCAGTTGAATATTGCGAACAGAACCGTTTATGCCTACAGGAACCTAGCCCAAAATGAATATTGGTGGTACTTACTCTGCTGATAATAGAATACCTGTCAAATAGAGTATTCCTCTGTCCTTTATCAGGCTGTAGAAGTGAGTCGAAAGAAATGTCTTTAGTACACCGCAGAGTAATTCTTAGTCTCATGCCCATTTAATATTCGATTAATGCTCTCCTAATGCTCTACCTTCCTCACCTAAACATATAGCCTATATGCAATGCTGAAGACATCAAGATACAATACAACAGGGCAAAAGATGAGCATCATTCTTATTGAAGTTCAAGCAATTGTAATCGACTAGGGTGCCTCATAATAACTTCCTCTAAAACAAAGAGATTAACAAGCAAACGACATCCACCACCCATCTATTTACAGGGTGAAATCATTAGCTAAGTTAAAACGCTACAGATATCTTGTGTAGATGTACCCTTTAAAACAAATTTCCAACTTTTACCACAACTAAATAAGAAATGCAAGATAGGCTTAATGCTCTCAAAGCTGTTGCTGCTACAACCCCAACTATTGTGCTACTGTGATAATCGTGAGAAGATGTATATACCTATGTTAGGATCGCTTACTTGATTATGCTGCTCTCCATGTTGATATTTGCTAGGGAAACGTCTCTCTGACACCTTGGCGTTAATGCAGAAATAAGCCTCAGAATTATTCTTGGGTTCCCAGATCTACAAAGGTTCTTAATATGAGGAAGGAGCTTGTATTTCTAGTATCAGTGATAGGATTGTTGAAATTAACACTGTACTCGGTATTAGAATGTTGATAAGATGAACTCAGACCTCTGTCACAATGAATCTTACAAGTGTCTAGAGTAAATACCACACAATCTAAATGATGTGAAAACGTGCAATGCATTAAGTTTTATAACCTGCATGAACTGTATCACTGTAACATCAAGAGCATTTCTCCCCCCTCCATGAAAGATGTGCTCATTTATACACATCCCTGCAATCCCTCCCAAAGAAGCTCATTGCTTAGTAATCCCATCCTTAAATCACTTTGTTAAAAAGCACTGCTCCAAGAAGAAATTTCTCACCTAGCTGGTATAGGAAGTTATCCACAAGTTATATACACTGATGGATCTAAACAGAATCTTCAGGAGGGCTGCATCTGCTTTTTGTTGCCACCTCCCAAGTAAGAACAAAGATAATAAATTTGGTTGAGTTAGGCATAAGAATTATCAACTGGGCGTCCTACACGGTACACTGATGACTGCAATCCTAATGGGCTAAAGCTAACCTAAGGCACCGAGCTTGACTCTATCATCATTACTAATTCTAGTCAATCAGTGAAGCCTTTGATTCATATAATGACTCCAGATAACATGCTCATTGGAAAAAAGCCAAGTATAGATACTCAAAAAATCAGGGACAAAGATTATGTACAGTTGTTATGGATCCCATCACACATTGGATACCCTTCATGAAAAGTTGATATGCTAGCCAAGAGATTACCCAGAACGAGAATGTTGAATATAACTTTGGTAAACTGTGTCTAGCATCAGGAATAATCTTAGGAGAGAATAAATCATGAAAATGATTGTTATAGGAATGCCTGAGTAGGATCTATAACACACTAGATAACAAGAATGTAGTAAGTATGTTTATGGAGCAATGTGCAATGTGAAGCAGACTGACTGATGTTTGAAGTGGCCAGCTTAGGCTTGGTTACAACTACTTCTGGCAGATTTGAGACACACAGATGAGATCAAACTAAATGTAAATTAATGTGACAGGCATATGGTCACTGTCTTGAGCACTATATGCTTTAATTGCCACTTATTAGAGAATACCAGAGATAGGCAGTATAATAACCTATGTGACATGTCAAAATATCTTATTAATGAAAATAAAATACCAGATATACTAAGCAAATTTCCTAAATTTGCTTGTGAACTATAGATATGTAGATATAAATCCATATGTATTCATGTTAACCCCTTGGGGCCTAGTTCCTGGGCCTTTTGTTTATCCATATGCTCTTGCACTACCGTCCACAGGATGGATATGGGGTGCACAATAAACTAGCCACTTCGGTGGCAAAATCTAAAATCTCTAATCTTTTATCCCTTTTTCCTTTATACATAGGAATTATGCATTGTCTCTGCCAGTCCCTGGGTACCTTACCCTCTTCCATACATTTACTGAATAAAAGAACCAACCACTTCAAAACTATATCCCAAACTGCTTTTAACATTTCTGTCTTTATCCCATCAATCCCATCTGCTTTACCCCCTTTCATTCTACCCACCACCTCACGTACCTCCCCCACACTCACAACTGGCTCTTCTTCACTCCTACAAGATGTTATACCTCCCTGCCCAATGCATAAAATCACAGCATTCCTATCTTCTGGACAGACATTTTTCTTAACAAACTACTTAGACTATACAACAAACATTGTCCTATAAAAACGAAACAGATCACAAACAAACGGCTTGGTTGCCCATGGCTAACCAGCACCATTCTGAAATCCATTGATAAGAAACACCAATATGAAAAGCAATATAGACAGGGCTTAATACACAAAGATATTCTTAAACACTATTCATCAGTCCTCACCAAAGTAATAAAGAAAGCCAAACAACTATACTACTCCAGTAGATTCACTGACACAAGAGGAGATATAAAAAAGACCTGGAAAACACTCTCTCAGATTCTAGGGACCCACAAACTGAAAAAAAAACAAGAATATTGTCCTAACTAAACCTAATGAAACACCACTGCAACCCACGACACAGCTAACAAGATAAACGACTTCTTCTCAACCATAGGTTCTAATCTCGCCAATAAAATCCCACGTACCAATGCCCATGCCGGGGACTACCTAGATGGGAATTTCCCAAATTCCTTCTATCTTGCTCCAACTGAGCCCACGGAAGTCACCGAGATTATAAAGTCACTTAAAAATAACTCAGGGAATCTGTCTCATGTCCCACCATTATTGTACAAGAGAGTGGCCCATGTCCTCTCGCATACTATCTCATTGTTTTTTAACAAGTCACTAGAAGCTAGCACCTTCCCGAAACTACTCAAGACGGCAAGGGTTACACCAATACATAAAGGTGGTCACCCTACAGATTTAAACAACTATAGGCCAATATCAAACTTACCATTGCTATCCAAAATCTTTGAGAAACTCGTGCACAGGAGACTATATTCATTTAAAACGTCACAAAACATACTCAACCCCTGCCAATTTGGATTCAGGAAAAATAAAAGCACTAACGATGCAATTATAAAAATGCTAGATCTGCTTTACACAGCATTGGAAAATAAGGAATATCCACTAGGAATTTTTATTGACCTAAGAAAAGCTTTTGACACAGTTGACCATGGCATCCTACTCCACAAACTTGACCATTATGGTATAAGAGGCCATGCGCTTGCATATTTCAAATCTTACCTTACTAATAGGTATCAGTATGTCACCATTAACCCTTTGACTGTTTCCGACGTATAAATACGTCTTACGAGCCAATGTTTCTGACGTATTTATACGCATAAATTCTAGCAGCTTCAAATCAAGCAGGAGAAAGCTGCTAGGCCCACATGTGAGAGAATGGGTCTCCATGGTCAGTGTGCACCATATAAAAAAAATCGGGGAGCCAGTGGTGCATTGTGGGAATGCCATTTCAGTTGTCATTTTTCAGCATGTCTAGTGGTAAGAAATATGTGATTCCCCAGCAAATCTGGGACTCTTCTCTTCCCAAGTGATGCTCTAACACAGATGGAAGTGTCAGTGAAGATCAATTTCATGATTTGGAGGAGTTTGAGACCAAAAGCAATGGAGGAGGAGGAGGGGGGGAGGGGAGGAAGAGGAGGAGGAGGAGGAGGAGGAGGAGGAGGGAAGGAAGAGGAGGAGGAGGAGGAGGAGGAGGAGGAGGAGGAGGAGGAGGAGGAGGAGGAGAAGAGGAGGAGGAGGAGGAAGAAGAAGATGTAATAATTATTGTTCCTTGAAGCAAGAAAAAAAAAAGTCCACCCCATGACAGTGACAAGATAAGGGGAGATAACATCTGATAAGAGCTGACTTTGATGAGCGTAAAGGAGGGTAATATTACATGACCATCGCCTCCCTTTGTTTTTGCTGGTACACAAACATTTCTGTCTGTCTATTTGTCTGTCTGTCAAGCTCCCTGTCTGTCCATCTAGCTCTCTGTCTCAGAGAGAGCCACAAGACTGTGTCATCATGTTTACTCACATCTTCAAGCAGAGTATAGCACTTTGTCTGGATTTCTTGGGTTATCATAGGTAATTTACACTATGTATACTTGTATTTATGTGTACCTGTGAGACAGAGATAGGCAGACAGAAAGAGAGACAGATTGAAAGATATAGAATGAGGGAGAAAGATAATTAGATAGAATGGAGGAGGGGAAGCAGCATCCGACCCCATTGTTTTGACAGGGGTAGGGGTAGTGACTAATGAGACAATATGTCACTTTGACAGCTGCCGACTTCTGACTCAAAACAATTATAAGCCACACACTCGCACACAAGAGGAGGAGGAGGAGAAGGAGGAGGAGGAGGAGGAGGAGGAGGAGGAGAAGGAGGAGAAGGAGGACAAGGAGGAGAAGGAGGAGGAGAAGGAGGAGGAGAAGAGAGGAGAAGAAGGAGGAGAAGAAGGAGGAGAAGAAGGAGGAGAAGAAGGAGGAGAAGAAGGAGGAGAAGAAGGAGGAGAAGAAGGAGGAGAAGAAGGAGGAGAAGAAGGAGGAGAAGAAGGAGGAGAAGAAGGAGGAGAAGAAGGAGAAGAAGGAGAGAAGAAGGAGAAGAAGAAGGAGAAGAAGAAGGGAAGAAGAAGGAGAAGAAGAAGGAGAAGAAGAAGGAGAAGAAGAAGGAGAAGAAGAAGGAGAAGAAGAAGGAGAAGAAGAAGGAGAAGAAGAAGGAGAAGAAGAAGGAGAAGAAGAAGGAGAAGAAGAAGAAGGAGAAGAAGAAGGAGAAGGAAGGAGAAGAAGAAGGAGAAGAAGAAGGAGAAGAAGAAGGAGAGAAGAAGGAGAAGAGAAGGAGAAGAAGAAGAGAAGGAGAAGAAGAAGAGAGAAGAAGGAGAAGAAGAAGAGAGAAGAAGGAGAAGAAGAAGGAGAAGAAGGAGAAGAAGAAGGAGAAGAAGAAGAAGAAGGAAGAAGAAGAAGAAGAGAAAGGAGAAGGAGAAGAAGAAGAAGAAGAAGAAGAAGAAGAAGAAGAATTGTTTGTTTGTTTGTTTGTTTGTTTGTTTTTGTAAACAAGTTTTGTAAACAATATATTGATAATTATGTTTGTGTGCTTATTGTGTTGTATACAACGAGTGTATATATATACATTGCACCTTACTTTGGTCTCATAGGCCACATAAGTTATGTGAAAAAATAAAATAGTGAAAAAAACAACAAACCTTCAAATACAAGTAAACTAAAGTTTACCGGGTGAGCGGCAGTCGCCGCTGTTGCCATACGCGGCTCATTTTCTGCAAACTTCACGGCTCTATATCTCGGTAAGTACCGATGGCAAAATTTTTTTTTTTGGACTAAAACACTCAGAAAAATAATCTTAACATTTTCATAAGAAAAAATAATTTTTTTTTTTTTTTGAATATTTGGCGACATAGAATGACAGTTTCAGAGAGGGGCCTGAAACAGTCAAAGGGTTAAAGACACAGCATCAACAACACAGCCACTTGATACTGGAGTTCTGCAGGGAAGTGTCCTTGGTCCCCTGCTCTTCCTCATATACATCAATGATCTTCCAAACGTATCTCGACACCTGAACACCATTCTCCTTGCTGACGACACAACTTATGTCATCTCTCATCCTAATCTTGCATTGTTAATGAGGAGCTGATCAAAATATCGACTTGGATGACAGCCAATAAACTTACGCTTACATTGACAAACCTACTACAGTGGACCCCGCATAAAGATTACCTCCGAATGTGACCAATTATGTAAGTGTATTTATGTAAGTGCGTTTGTACGTGTATGTTTGGGGGTCTGAAATGGACTAATCTACTTCACAATATTTCTTATGGGAACAAATTCGGTCAGTACTGGCACCTGAACATACTTCTGGAGTGAAGAAATATCGTTAACCGGGGGTCCACTGTACATTATGTTTGGTAGCAGAGCACGAGATGCGCAAATTAACATTAATATCGACAACACTCTAATTACCAGGCATAATGAGGGCAAATTCCTAGGCCTATACCTCGACAACAACCTGAACTTCAGTACCCATATCCAAGACATAACCAAAATAGTATCCAAAACGGTTGGGATCCTCTCCAAGATACGATACTACGTGCCGCAAACTGCCCTTCTCACACTATACCATTCACTTATATATCCATACCTCACCTATGCTATCTGTGCTTGGGGTTCAACTGCAGCAACACACCTAAAGCTAATAATAACCCAACAAAAAGCCGCAGTAAGAATAATCACTAAATCCCATCCCTGGCAACACACCCCCCACTCTTCATAGATCTAAACTTACTCCCTGTTTAGTACATCCACACTTACTACTGTGCAATCTACATCTACAGGACTTTAAATTCCAATATTAACCTTGACCTAAAACGCTTTCTTGATAGTTGTGACAGAACCCACAGGCACAACACCAGACACAAGCATCTCTATGACATTCCCCGTGTCCGACTAAACCTTTACAAAAATTCAATGTATGTCAAAGGCCCTAAAATCTGGAACACCCTACCTGAAAATTCCAAAACTGCAGACACATTCATCACCTTCAAAACTACCATCAGAAAACATCTTATCTCCTTGATACACCCTGTCAACTAATAATACGAATAACACCTGGTGGTTCACACTTACACTCACTCACCCATTTGACCATAAACAGAAATATCAATCTCAATCTCAAAATAATGAATCTTAACTAGTCAAAAGTTGGCCTGTGATACTCCAATACTGAAACTATGTATAGTGCCAAAACAAAAGCATTCACATTGCTAAACTCACAAACTAGTATTTAGTCACTTAGCCACAATACCAACTTATCTCATAATTCTGTAACATTTTAAACCTAAGATTTAATATAAGTCTGCCCGAAATGCCTAGCCATGCTAGGCATTCTAGTGGTACACTCTGTAATTATTATTTTACTACATGTAAACCACACAATAACCAAATTCTGTAAACTCAGCATTGTAATACTTATAGAGAATAAAGTTTGAATTGAATCTTCTTGATACCTCTAACTCTCTATCTAGTAACTCTCCTCTCCTATTTTTAACTGTCAAATTCATTCATTCCCTAGGCTTTCTCAACTTATTAATCTCACTCCAAAACTTTTTCTTATTCTCAACAAAATTTGTTGATAGCATCTCACCCACTTTCTCATTTACTCTCTCTTTACATTCTTTCACCACTCTCTTAACCTCTCTTTTTCTCTCCATATACTCCTCTCTCTTTGTATCACTTCTACTTTGTAAAAATCTCTCACATGCAAACCTTTTCTCTGTTACTACTGTCTTTACCTCATCATTCCACCAATCGTCTTTCTTCCCTCCTGTAACCACAAACCACTTTCCAGTAACCACAAACTTCTGCTGAACACTCTAATACTATATTCTTAAATCTACCCCATACCTCTTCAACCTCATTGCCTATATTCTCACTAGTCCATTTTTTTTCCAATAGTTGTTTATATCTTACCCTAACTGCTTCCTCCTTGAGTTTATAAACCTTCACCTCTCTTGCTGATTCCATTCTCCATATATCCCATTTACCTCTTACTCTAACTGTAGCTACAACTAAAATATGATATACTGTGGCCCCTCTACAAACATGCACATCCTGAAGTCTACCCATCAGTCTTTTATCTACCAATATATAGTCCAACAAACTACTGTCAGTATGCCCTACATATCTTGTATACTTATTTATCCTTTTTTTCTTAAAATATGTATTACCTATTAGCAAATTCCTTTCTATACAAAGTTCAGTCAAGGCTCCCCATTATTATTTACACCTGGCATCCGAAACTTACCTACCACACCCTCTCTGTTTCTCCCACTTTAGCATTTAGGTCCGCTACCACAATTACTCTCTCACGTGGCTCAAAAGTCCCTCAACACTTACTTAACATCTCCCAAAATCTCTCTCTCTCTCCTCTACACTCCTCTCCTCTCCAGGTGCATACACATGTATTATAACCCATTTTTTCCATCCAACCTTTTTTTGTGATCCACATAATCCTTGAATTTATACAGGAGAAGGGGTTACTAGCCCATTACTCTCATTACATGTAAATTAGCAATATTTTGTGGATGGTAAGTACCATGCAATACAGTACCATGGTCGTTCTACATTTATAAGCTAATGGCACCCTTCTGATACTACTAGCAAAATTGGTATCTGATAAGTCTACGTGATTTTTTCTCCAAAACACATCACTGATTAGAACATAAAAGTCTACGAAAATATATACAGTAAGGCCCCGCTTTACGGCGTTTTGCCTTACGGCGCTCCGCTAATACGGCAATTTCAAATTATGACCAAAATTTGCTATACGGTAAGCGGTCTTTCAAATACGGCGCCCCCACCTGGTTTGCTTACATTTTCCGTGACCACATCTATTATGTCAGGAAACTTTCCAAAATTTCAAGTGTTTTAAAGTTTCTGCATATTTTATATGTACGTATTCTGATAGTTATACTTATGTGTACCTGTACCTAAATATATTTACACACTGTGCTGGTGTGCAGGTACACATTAAAATCGCTAAGTCTCCCTCTACTCATGACGCCAATACTACTTAATAATAATCACTCTTGGGAACACTAAATGTCTTATTTTACATCAATATAGGCATTTTCATTAATCCATCTATGATATTTTCCTCAATATTATATATGAAACTCGTTACATAGCATATAAACATGATACATACACTCACAGAATAAAAATTGATGTAAATGTAAGATTTGTTTACAAAGCAGCTGTGTAGGTAGTGTCGGAAGAATTACATTTTCTCTAGTCAAACTGGGGGATAACTGTAGAAAAATATTCTTTTCGCATGCCTTTACTCTCTATATAGCAATTCACGACTCTTGTGGGTTTAGTGCCTTTTATTATAATAATAATAATAATATAATAATAATAATATAAATAATAATAATAATAATAATAATAATAATAATATTATTATTATTATTATTATTATTAATAATAATAATAATATTATTATTATCTTCATTCACTCTAAAAATGGTGTGTTGCTGTTTGTTTATTCTGAACGAACTTGTACAACTTGTACACAATGTAAGAGTACAGTGGACCCCCGCTTAACGATCACCTCCCAATGCGACCAATTATGTAAGTGTATTTATGTAAGTGCGTTTGTACGTGTATGTTTGGGGGTCAGAAATGGACTAATCTACTTCACAATATTCCTTAGGGGAACAAATTCGGTCAGTACTGGCACCTGAACATACTTCTGGAAGGAAAAAATATCGTTAACCGGGCGTCCACTGTATTTGTATTGTGAGGTAATTTTTTTTTTTTCAACAAGTCGGCCGTCTCCCACCGAGGCAGGGTGACCCAAAAAGAAAGAAAATCCCCAAAAAGAAAATACTTTCATCATTCAACACTTTCACCTCACTCACACATAATGACTGTTTTTGCAGAGGTGCTCAGAACACAACAGTTTAGAAGCATATACGTATAAAGATACACAACATATCCCTCCAAACTGTCAATATCCCGAACCCCTCCTTTAGAGTGCAGGCACTGTACTTCCCATTTCCAGGACTCAAGTCCGGCTATATAAAAATAACCGGTTTCCCTGAATCCCTTCACTAAATATTACCCTGCTCACACTCCAACAGATCGTCAGGTCCCAAATACCATTCGTCTCCATTCACTATCGAACACGCTCATGCATGCGTGCTGGAAGTCAAAGCCCCTCACCCACAAAACCTCCCTTACCCCTTCCTTCCAACCTTTTCGAGGACGACCCCTACCCTGCCTTCCTTCTCCTACAGATTTAAATGCTCTCCATGTCATTCTACTTTGATCCATTCTCTCTAAATGACCAAACCACCTCAACAACCCCTCTTCAACCCTCTGACTAATACTTTTATTAACTCCACACCTCCTAATTTCCACACTCCGAATTTTCTGCATAATATTTACACCACACATTGCCCTTAGACAGGACATCTCCACTGCCTCCAACCGCCTCCTCGCTGCTGCATTCACAACCCAGGCTTTACACCCATATAAGAGTGTTGGTACTACTATACTTTCTTACATTCCCTTCTTTGCTTCCATAGATAACGTTTTTTGACTCCACATATACCTCAATGCACCACTCACCTTTTTTCCCTCATCAGTTCTATGATTAACCTCATCCTTCATAAATCCATCCACCGACACGTCAACTCCCAAGTATCTGAAAACATTCACTTCTTCCATACTCCTCCTCCCCAATTTGATATCCAATTTTTCTTTATCTAAATCATTTGATACCCTCATCACCTTACTCTTTGCTATATTCACTTTCAACTTTCTACCTTTACACACACTCCCAAACTCATCCACTAACCTTTGCAATTTTTCTTTAGAATCTCCCATAAGCACAGTATCATCAGCAAAAAGCAACTGTGTCAATTCCCATCTTGTATTTGATTCTCCATAATTTAATCCCACCCCTCTCCCAAACACCCTAGCATTTACTTCTTTTATGACCTCATCTATAAATACATTAAACAACAATGGTGACATTACACATCCCTGTCTAAGACCTACTTTTAACGGGAAGTAGTCTCCCTCTCTCCTACACACCCTAACCTGAGCCTCACAATCCTCAAAAAAACTCTTTACAGCATTTAATAACTTACCACCTATTCCATATACTTGCAACATCTGCCACATTGCTCCCCTATCCACTCTATCATATACCTTTTCTAAATCCATAAATGCAATAAAAACTTCCCTACCTTTATCTAAATACTGCTCACATATATGCTTCAATGTAAACACTTGATCTACACATCCCCTACCCATTCTAAAACCTCCTTGCTCATCCGCAATCCTACATTCCTCTTACCTCTAATTCTTTCAATAATAAACCTTCTATACACTTTTACTGGTATACTCAGTAAACTTATTCCTCTATAATTTTTACAATCTCTTTTGTCCCCCTTCCCTTTATATAAAGGGACTATACATGCTCTCTGCCAATCCCTAGGTACCTTCCCCTCTTTCATACATTTATTAAACAGAAGTACCAACCACTCCAACACTATATCCCCCCCTGCTTTTAACATTTCTGTCATGATCCCATCAGTTCCAGCTGCTTTACCCTCTTTCATTCTACGTAATGCCTCACGTACCTCCCCCACACTTACATTCTGTTCTTCTTCACTCCTAAAAGATGGTATACCTCCCTGGCCAGTGCATGAAATTACCGCCTCCCTTTCTTCCTCAACATTTAAAAGTTCCTCAAAATATTCTCGTCATCTACCTAATATCTCCATCTCCCCATCTACTAACTCCCCTACTCTGTTTTTAACTGACAAATTCATATGTTCCCTAGGCTTTCTTAACTTGTTTAACTCACTCCAAAACTTTTTCTTATTTTCTGCAAAATTTCTTGACAGTGCCTCTCCCACTCTATCATCTGCTCTCCTTTTGTACTCTCTCACCACTCTCTTTACCTGTCTTTTACTCTCCATATACAGCAGGGCCCCGCTTTACGGCATTTTGCTTTACGGCGTTCCGCTAATACGGACATTTCAAATTATGACCAAAACTCGCTATACGGCTCCCCCCACCTGTCTTTCTAATACGGTCACAGCGGCCCACCGAGTTTGTTTACATTCTCCCTGAGCACATCTCCTTATTATGTCTGGAAACTTTCCAAAATTTCAAGTGTTTTAAAGTTATTGTATATTTTATATGTATTGTACTTGATAATTAAACTTGTGTACACCTGTACCTAAATAAACTTACACACTGTGCTGGCATGTAGGTACACATTAAAATCACTAAGAGTCTCTCTACTCTTGATGCAATAATAATAATAATAATAATAATAATAATAATAATAATAATAATAATAATAATAATAATAATAATAATAATAGTAATAATAATAATCTCTTGGGCGCATTAATGTCGCATATTACGTTAATATAGACATTTGCCTTAATCTATCTATGATATTTTTTTCAAAATTATATAAGAAACACATTACGTAACACAAACATGATACATGCACCCACAGTATAAAAATTTATACAAATATATATGAGATGTTTACCAAACGGTTTGTAGAAGTGTCGGAAGAATTACGTTTTCTCTAGCCCCTCACCTGTTACCAGGGATAACTGTAGAAAAATATTCCTTTCGTATGCCTTCACTTTATAGCTATAATTCTGTACTAACTTGTACACAGTGTAAGAGTATTTGTTTCGTGATTTAATTATTATAATAATAATAAAAATATTATAAGGTAAAAGTTTCACAAACTCTTACAAATGTACATGAATGAATTAAACTGGACACGTATTAATACCGTCTATTTCCCCTGACCGAGTGATCGTCCACAACCTGTTCAGTTTGTTTGTTTACGCTGTCTGAGCTCGGTGTATCATTAAATGTTGTATATTACGTTAATATACACATTTTCATTAATCCATCCGTGATATTTTTTTCAAAATTATATAATAAACACGATACATAACATAAATACATAACATATGTGTAGAGAACCTAGGATAACCCAAAAAAGTCAGAGTGACTTACTTCCATTGCCTTCACTCAGAGCATGATATCATTTCTTCTCAAAATGATGTTACATGAGAATGGGAGTGTTCTTCTTTATTTATTCTACCGTATCAATGTAGAGACAACCTGTACACAATGTAACTTGTACACAAACCAGACGTGTACACTGTTTACAAAACTTACCTTCGCCTGGTTTGTTTACATAACTCTGCACCTGTCCTCTCTCATGCACTCATTCTTTCTCTCTGGTATGGTAGCCTGGCTGACTACCATACATACCACACTTGATTTTTTACAATAAATACTACTCATCTCACCCTATATTTTAAGGTAAGTAATGAGTGAACTGTATATACATTTTATCGCTCTGGGATGCTTAAATATCATAGAATAGTATGTGTGGGTGGGTTGGCCTGGTATGGTAGCCCGGCTGACTACCATACATACCACACTTGATATTTTACAATAAATACTACTCATCTCACCCTATATTTTAAGGTAAGTAATGAGTGAACTGATATATATACATTTTATCGCTCTGGGATGCTTAAATATCATAGAATAGTATGTGTGGGTGGGGTGGCCTGGTATGGTAGCCTGGCTGACTACCATACATACCACACTTGATTTCTTACAATAAATACTACTTATCTCACCCTAGATTAAGACTATAAATATTTTAAGGTAAGTAATGAGTGCACTATGTGTGTATTGTACTTTTTTATTGTTTTTTGATGCCTGGTTCTATTGCTAACATAATACATGTTAGTGTAAACTTGTTATCTAGTGTTTGTATGCATTTGTAAGTGGAAAAAAAAGGGTGTTCCACTTTACGGCGGTTTCTGCTTTACGGCGGTAGCCTGGAACCTAACCCGCCGTATAAGTGGGGCCCTCTTGTACTCTGCTCTTCTTATAACACTTCTGCTTTGTAAAAACCTCTCATATGCTAACTTTTTCTCTTTTATCACACCCCTTACTTCATCATTCCACCAATCATCCTCTTTCCTCCTGCCCCCACCCTCCTATAACCACAAACTTCTGCCCCACATTCTAATACTGCATTTTTAAAACTCATCCAACCCTCTTCAGCCCCCCCCCCCACTACTCATCTTTGCACTAGCCCACCTTTCTGCCAATAGTCGCTTATACTATCTCACCCGAACTTCCTCCTCCCTTAGTTTATACACTTTCACTTCCCTCCTACTTGTTGTTGCCACCTTCCTCTTGTCCTGTCTACCTCTTACTCTAAATGTAGCTACAACTAAATACAGTGGACCCCCGCATAGCGACTTTAATCCGTGCAAGAGGGCTCATTGTTATGCGAAATGATCGGTATGCGAATGAATTTTCCCCATAAGAAATAATGGAAATCAAATTAATCCGTGCAAGACACCCAAAAGTATGAAAAAAAAAAATTTACCACATGAAATATACATTTTCCTACACACAAAGAGAAGGATACATGCACAATAGTAGAGTAGTACATGCACAATATATATTGTGCATGTACTACTCTACTAAATGAAGAATAAATGACACTTACCTTTATTGAAGATGCAGCAATGACTGATGAGACACTGTGTCCTGGGAGTGCCTTTTCCTCCTGAGTACTGTAGGTCCTGTTTGGCATTTTCTTCCAGAACAGGCCTTATCACACTGTGTATGCCACTACGATTCTTAAATCTCTCAAACCAACCTTTGCTGGCTTTAAATTCACCAATATGAGCACTAGTTCCAGGCATTTTTCCCTGTTCATCTGGGTGTTAGTCGACTGGTGTGGGTTGCATCCTGGGAGACAAGATTAAGGACCCCAATGGAAATAAGTTAGACAGTCTTCGATGACACTGACTTTTTTGGGTTATCCTGGGTGGCAAAATCCTCTGGGTTAATTGTTTCTTGGTATTCTCAATAAGCCACACCAACAAACGGTGCTACAGCAGCAGCAGCAGCAGCTGACAGTGCTACAGCAGCAGCAGACGATGCTACAGCAGCAGCAGACGGTACTACAGCAGCAGCAGACGGTACTACAGCAGCAGCAGCAGCAGCTGACGGTGGTACAACAGCAGCAGCAGCTGACAGTGCTACAGCAGCAGCAGACGATGCTACAGCAGCAGCAGACGGTACTACAGCAGCAGCAGCAGCTGATGGTGGTACAACAGCAGCAGCAGCTGACAGTGCTACAGCAGCAGCAGACGATGCTACAGCAGCAGCAGACAGTACTACAGCAGCAGCAGATGGTACTACAGCAGCAGCAGCAGCAGCTGACGGTGGTACAACAGCAGCAGCAGCTGACAGTGCTACAGCAGCAGCAGACGATGCTACAGCAGCAGCAGACGGTACTACAGCAGCAGCAGCAGCAGCTGACGGTGGTACAACAGCAGCAGCAGCTGACAGTGCTACAGCAGCAGCAGACGATGCTACAGCAGCAGCAGACGATGCTACAGCAGCAGCAGACGGTACTACAGCAGCAGCAGCAGCTGACGGTTGTACAACAGCAGCAGCAGCTGACAGTGCTACAGCAGCAGCAGACGATGCTACAGCAGCAGCAGATGGTACTACAGCAGCAGCAGCAGCAGCTGACGGTGGTACAGCA
Organism: Cherax quadricarinatus; assembly: GCF_026875155.1. Taxonomy (NCBI): domain Eukaryota; kingdom Metazoa; phylum Arthropoda; class Malacostraca; order Decapoda; family Parastacidae; genus Cherax; species Cherax quadricarinatus. Next base: position 89,490,117 of record NC_069404.1, on the reverse strand, counting down.
GCAGCAGCAGCTGACGGTGCTACAGCAGCAGCAGCAGCTGACAGTGCAGCAGCAGCAGCAGCTGACGGTGGTACAGCAGCAGCAGCAGCTGTACCACCAATAGTAGCGATGGTTGATTGGGGGTTTATTATACAACCTGGCCAGCTCGGAGACACGCACTCCACTTTCATACTTATCAATGATCTTTTTCTTCATCTCTATAGTAATTCTCACCCTTATTGCTGTAGGGTTGGCACTAGAAGCTTTCTTGGGGCCCATGGTCACTTATTTTCCAGATAAAATCACCAAAAACACTGTAATAATACGAAATGTTCCGATTGTATGCTTGGATGTTACCGCGGAGGATGGCTGGTAAACAATGCCACCGGCGGCACATGTGAGGCTGGCTAAGGGCGCACATTGGACGCATCTCGGACGAAGAGCGGTGAGCGGGTTTTTGAGCGGTATGCGAGGCAAAATTTTTGAGATAAAAGCGAGCGGTATGCGGATTGAACGTTATGCAATGCGTACGGTATGCGGGGGTCCACTGTAATGATCTGATATATCAGTTGCCCCTCTATAAACATGTACATCCTGGAGCCTACCCATTAACCTTTTATCCACCAATATATAATCTAAAAAACTACTTTCATTACGTGCTACATCATACCTTGTACTCCTACCATCCGACTTACGACCTGCTCGACTTACGACCACTCGGCTTACGACCGTGTTTTTTATGCCAAATTTCTGGGAAATAAACAACTATTTGTGTTGTACACAGTGTTTATCCTAAACCTTACAGTATAAAATACAGTACTAACAACATAAAAAGTAAAGTAAAACAAGAAATACCAAAATAAAACAATAAAATAGTCATTACAAAAATGTTTTGTTGATATTCAGTAGTAAAGTTTGCCTTACGACCATTTCGACTTACGACCGGTTTCTCGGAACCGAACTCGGTCGTAAGTTCGATGGTAGGTGAATATTTATTTATCCTCTTTTTCATAAACTATGTATTACTTATTACAAAATCTCTTTCTACACATAGCTCAATTAAAGGCTTCCCTTTTACATTTACCCCTGGCACCCCAAATTTACCTACTACTCCCTCCACAACATTTTTACCCACTTTAGCATTGAAATCCCCAACCACAAGTACTCTCACACTTGGTTCAAAACTCCCCATGCATTCACTCAACATTTCCCAAAATCTCTCTCTCTCCTCTACACTTCTCTCTTCTCCAGGTGCATATACACTTACTATAACCCACTTTTCACATCCAACCTTTATTTTACTCCACATAATCCTTGAATTAATACATTTATAGTCCCTCTTTTCCTGCCATATCTTATCCATCAACATTATTGCTACTCCTTCTTTAGCTCTAAATCTATTTGAAACCCCTGACCTAATCCCATTCATTCATCTCCACTGAAACTCTCCCACCCCCTTCAGGTTTGTTTCACTTAAAGCCAGGACATCCAGATTCTTCTCATTCATAACATCCACAATCATCTCTTTCTTATCATTTGCACAACATCCACGCACATTCAGACTTCCAACTTTGACAATTTTCTTCTTCTTATTCTTTTTAGTAATCTTTAGAGGAAAAGGGGTTACTAGACCATTGTTCCCGGCATTTTAGTTGACTTTTACAACACGCATGGCTTACGGAGGAAAGATTCATATTCCACTTCCCCATGGATATAAAAGGAAAGGTAACAAGACCAAGAACTACAGTGGACCCTCGCATGCCGTTGGCATCACATAACGTTAAATCCGCATACCGATACATTTTATCGCTAAAATTTTGCCTTGCATACTGCTAAAAAGCTCGCTCAACGCTATTCGTCCAAGACACGTCTAATGTGCGGCCTGAGCCAGCCTCACATGTTCCGCCGATGGCATTGTTTACAAGCCAGCCTCCGCGGTAACATCCAAGCATACAGTCGGAACATTTTGTATTATTACAGCGTTTTTGATTTCATCTGCAAAATAAGTGACCATGGGCCCCAAGAAAGCTTCTAGTGCCAACCCTACAGGAATAAGGGTGAGAATTACTACAGAGATGAAGAAAGAAATCATTGCTAAGTATGAAAGTGGAGTACGTGTCTCTGAGCTGCCCAGGTTGTATAGTAAACCCCAATAAACCATCGCTACTATTGTGTCCAAGAAAACGGCAATCAAGGAAGCTGTTCCTGCCAAAGGTGCAACTGTGTTTTCGAAACAGAGATCGCAAGTGATAAAAGATGTTGAGAGACTCTTATTGGCGTGGATAAACGAAAAACAGATAGCAGGAGATAGTATCTCTCAAGTGATCATAAGTGAAAAGGCTAGGAAGTTGCATCAGGATTTAATTAGAAAAATGCCTGCAACTAGTGATGATGTGAGTGAATTTAAGGCCAGCAAAGGTTGGTCTGAGAGATTTAAGAAGCTTAGTGGCATACATAGTATGATAAGGCATGGTGAGGCTGCCAGTTCAGACCACAAAGCAGCTGAAAAATATGTGCAAGAATTCAAGGAGTACATAGACAGTGAAGGACTGAAACCTGAACAAGTGTTTAATTGTGACGAAACAGGCCTGTTTTGGAAGAAAATGCCAAGCAGGACCTACATTACTCAGGAGGAAAAGGCACTTCCAGGACATAAGCCTATGAAAGACAGGCTTACTCTTCTCATGTGTTCCAATGCTAGTGGTGATTGGAAAGTGAAGCTTATATTAGTGTATCACTCTGAAACTCGCAGAGCGTTCAGGCAAAAGAATATCCTCAAGGCTAATTTGTGTGTGATGTGGAGGGCAAACAGTAAGGCATGGGTCACTAGGGACTTTTTCTATGACTGGTTACACCAAGCATTTGCCCCCAATGTGAAAAATTACCTAACTGAAAAAGAAATTAGACATTAAGTGCCTCCTGGTGTTAGACAATGCCCCTGGTCATCCTACAGACTTGGCAGAGCGACTTTGTGGGGACATGAGCTTCATTAAGGTCAAGTTTTTGCCTCCTAATACCACTCCTCTCCTGGAGCCCATGGACCAGCAGGTTATTGCAAACTTCAAAAAACTGTACACAAAAGCTCTGTTTGAAAGGTGCTTTGTAGTGACCTCAGAAACTCAATTGACTCTAAGAGAGTTTTGGAGAGAGCACTTTAATATCTTCAATTGTGTAAACCTTATAGGTAAGGCTTGGGAGGGAGTGACTAAGAGGACCTTGAATTCTGTTTCGAAGAAACTGTGGCCAGAATGTGTAGACAAAAGGGATTTTGAAGGGTTTGAGGCTAACCCTGGGAATCCTATGCCAGTTGAGGAATCCACTGTGGCATTGGGAAAGTCCTCGGGGTTGGAGATAAGTGGGGATGATGTGGAAGAGTTGGTGGAGGAGGACAATGAAGAAATAACCACTGATGAGCTGCTAGATCATCTTCATCAGCATGAGGCCACACCTGAGGAAACTGCTTCGGAGGAGGGGAGAGAGAAATTGAAGAAGTTTCCTACTTCAAAGATTAAGGAAATCTATGCAATGTGGCTTAAAGTGCAAACCTTTATGGATGAAAATCACCCTCAGACAGCTGTTGCAAGCCGTGCTGGTGACTATTACACTGACAATGTTGTGAATCACTTTAGGAAAGCCATAAAGGAACGAGAGGTACAGACCTCTATGGACAGATATGTTGTGCAACAGAAGTCCAGTGACTCTGAAGCTGGTCCTAGTGGCATTAAAAGAAGAAGGGAAGTAACCCCGGAAAAGGACTTGACACCTCAAGTCCTAATGGAAGGGGATTTCCCTTCTAAATACTAAGACCATCAACACTCTCCCCTCCTCCCATCCCATCAATCATCACCAGATCTTCAATAAAGGTAAGTGTCATGTAACTGCGCATGTCGTCTTCAGTTTGTGTGTATTAAAATTAATATTTCATGTGGTAAAAATTTTTTTTTTTCATACTTTTGGGTGTCAGGAATGGATTAATTTGATTTCCATTATTTCTTATGGGGAAAATTCATTCGCATAACGATAATTTCGCATAACATTGAGCTCTCAGGAACGGATTAATAGCGTTATGCGAGAGTCCACTGTATTAAGATAAAATCAAAGAAAACTCAGATGAGTGTGTATAAATAAACATGTATATGTATGTGTAATGTGACCTAAGTGTAAGTAGAAGTAGCAAGACATACCTGTAATCTTGCATATTTATGAGACAGACAAAAGACACCAGCAATCCTACCATCATGTAAAACAATTACAGGCTTTCGTTTTACACTCACTTGGCAAGATGGTAGTACCTCCCTGGGTGGTTGCTGTCTACCAACCTACTACCTGAAATTATTATAATACAAAAAATATTGAGGTAAATGTTTTACAAACTCTTACAAATGGACGTAAATGAACTAAAAGTAGACACATTAATATGCACTTATTTCGCCTGACCAAATGATCGCCCACTACCTGTTCAGTTTGTCTTCTTACATTGTCTCAACTCTGTATCTCATTCTCTCTCTCGTTTACCCTTTCGTTAACTAGTTGGCTCTCATTGACAATGGCGTCTAAGGTTAGCTGTGGTAAAAAGAGAAGTTGTAAGCCTCTTGCTTTAAGTGCCAAGTTAGAGGATGATGGTGTGCCATTCTGATTTTATTCAATAAACACCCTGCCACTCACCTCTCACACATTAATATTAATATTTTAAGGTAATTAATAAGTGTACTCTGTGTGTATCTCACATTTTATTGTGTTTTTAATGCCTATTTCTATTGCTAACCTAATATAAGTTAGTGTAAACTTGTTGTCTGGCATTTATTGCATATTTTATGTGTGCTCTGATAATAATACTTGTGGAGCTGTGTGATAGCCGGGTGGAGGGACATTACGTTTTCTCTGCTCAGCCATCAGAGAAAACGTGCATGAATCTGCTTTTGGCCCAGCCACTCCCTCACTCCGCTTTTGTTTACAATTTTCGGCATGAATTATTCATTACTTCTACCTTCGTTTATGATGGCATCTAAAGGTAGCTGTTAGAAATTATTAAATTCAGTGAACAAGGAATGTCATGTTAATAATATGGCTCTGGGCCACAGTGTGGGTAGACGGTAGGTGTAGCCCAGGCGGGCTACACCTACCAGCTACCTACACTGACTTCCTACAAATAAATACTACTCACCTCTCTTCCTATATTAAGACTACACATATTTTAAGGTAAATAATGAGTGTACTGTATGTGTATTTTACCGCTCTGGGATGTTTTAAATATCATATATTAAGTGTGAGATGGGGAGCCAGGGCTACCTACACCTGGGCTACCTGCACCTGACTGCCTACAAATAAGTATTACTCACCTCTCTCCCTACATTAAGATTACAAATACTTTAAGATAAGTAATGAATTTACCGTGAATGTATTTTACCTTGTGTGTTTTTAATGCCTAGTTCTATTACTAACTTAATATAATTTAGTGTAAACTTGCTGTCTGGCATTTATATGCATTTATAAATGGAAAAAAATGGCGTTCTGCCTTCCGGCGATGTCTGCTTTCCGGCGACAGCCTGGAACCTAACCCGCCGTATAAGTGGGGCCCTACTGTATGTCCCTTCAGTGTAAATTTCACTTAGCATTAGTTTTTCAAGAAAACATATCCATAACAAAGCCTGGGATTACTGGGATTATTATTAGTGTATATATTGTAAAGTACAATATAGGATAAGCCATAATTGGGAATCCCCTAGGGGTGTGTCAAAGTACAGGCAGGCCCCGCTTACACAGCAGGTTAGGTTCTGGGCTACTGCTGTTAGTTTAATATGTTTATTATGCACCCCATACCCATCCTGTGGGAGATAGTTAAAGGATTACAGAGGCACATAATGGGTCCAGGGACTGGGCCCCAAAGTTTTGATAGCTGAGCAAGTTACAAAGGTAATGAACTCCAGGAAGATATGGTCACAATCATGAATCATGACAAGATACAAAGGTATTGACAGATTACAAAGGTACATAATGGGTCCAGGGACTGGGCCCCAAAGTTTTGATAGTAGAATAAGGTACAAAGGTAATGAGCTCACAAGTTACAAAGGTAATGAATCATGTAAGTCAATTTACTTACTTACATTTATACATGGCTACATTCATGAACAAATTATAGAGTAATGAGCAATTCACACGTCCACACCCGGTCACAACTGTAATGAGTTACTGGTGCAAATATTAATTGTTGGGTCACACTTGCGCACACACACACACGGGGCCAGGAGCTGTGCTGTAAAGTGAAAATCACTGTAAAGGGAAACATTACATTTTTTCACTTTCAAATGCATATAAAAGCCTGGTAACACTTTTACATTATCATATATTAAGTGAGCAATAGACCTAAGTCTAAAAAATGCATATACAGTAAGGCCCCGCTTTACATCGTTTTGCCTTACAGCACTCCACTAATATGGACTTTTCAAATTATGACCAAAACTTACTATATGACTCCCCACACCTGACTTTCTAATACAGTCACTGCACTCCACCCGGTTTGTTTACATTCTCCATAAGCTCAGTGGGCACAGCATCTCCCCATTATGCCTGGAAATTTTCCAAAATTTCAAGTGTTTTAAAGTTGTTTCATGTTTTGTATACAGTAGGGCCCCACTTATATGGCAGGTTAGATTCCAGGCTTCTGCCAGAAAGTGGACATCGCTGGAAAGCGGAATGCCATTTGTTTCCACTTATAAATGTCAAATAATAAGTTTACACTAACATATATTAAGTTAGCAATATAAATAGGCTTTAAAGAAACAGTAAAAAGTAAAATACACACCGAGTACACTCATCACTTACCTCAAAATATTTGTAGTCTTAATGTAGGGTGAGAAGTGAGTGGTGTTTATTGTAAGAAGTTAGGTGTGGTAGGTATGGTAGTCTACCTGGCCAACCCACCCACATGTAAAATAATACCACCTGGTGGTATTGCACTGCAAGGTAGCTCCAGCAAGGTGGTATCATATCACACGGTGATGATCAGCAAAGCGATTATAAATGTACATATCAAGCGATATAATTATAATATAGTGGGTTAATTAATTTCCTTTAAGCTTTGTTTGTTATTTTGAATAACATCAATTAATAGATTAACATGGGGTTACAGTCCTAAATTTATTGTTTATGAACCCTTAAAAATTATATACAGTGGAACCTCTAATTGCGAGCGCATCCATGTTCGAGTTTTTCCAAATACGAGCAGTCGATGGGTTGGTTTTTTGCTTCCATACGCGAGCAAAATTTCCATGAGCAAGCAGACCTCAAGGGAGGTTCCTTGACGTTGGTGAGGGGCTCTTGCTCTTGATCTAGGGAATTGTATCTCATTTGTTTGTTGAACTATCTTATTGAAACTTGGGCAATGTAATGATGGAAAGATGCTTTTTAAATGACCCAAAAATGAAAGAAATCGGAGCATAAATAATGGAGTTCACTTCTCAGCAATTAGCCACCCCTTAGTGGCATTTTTGTATGGTTTTTATGGTTGTATTCTCGTTTTTTTTGGTCTCATTTAATAGAATGGAACATATATTACAGAAATAGATATGATTTTGATAGCTTTCACGACCAAAAGTACCTTGAAATTGAACTCAACGAGGGAGAAATGCTCGTTTGCTTGACCATGTTCAAGAGTAAACAAATGACGTCACTGTCCATTCCAATATGCAGTCATAAATGGGTTGGCATTATTTATACAATTATTGCAATAAGGCATAACAGTAAATCTTATATTTTTTGAGTGAATAAAAATTAAAATTATTTATATTGTAATAATAATAATAATAATAATTTGAGGTAGTAGGTTGGTAGACAGCAACCGCCCAGGGAGGTACTACCGCCCTGCCAAGTGAGTGTAAAATGAAAGCCTGTAATTGTTTTACATGATGGTAGGATTGCTGGTGTCCTTTTTTCTGTCTCATAAACATGCAAGATTTCAGGTACGTCTTGCTACTTCTACTTACACTTAGGTCACACTACACATACATGTACGAGCATATATATACACACCCCTCTGGGTTTTCTTCTATTTTCTTACTAGTTCTTGTTCATTTCCTCTTACCTCCATGGGGAAGTGGAACAGAATTCTTCCTCCGTAAGCCATGCGTGTTGTAAGAGGCGACTAAAATGCCAGGAGCAAGGGTCTAGTAACCCCTTCTCCTGTATATATTACTAAATGTAAAAGGAGAAGCTTTAGTTTTTTCTTTTGGGCCACCCCTCCTCGGTGGGATATGGCCGGTGTGTTGAAAGAAAGAAAGAATAATAATAATAAGTATAATAATAAGTATAATAATAAGTATAATAATAATAATAATAATAATAATAATTAGTATAATAATAATAATTGTATAATTAATAATAGTATAATAACATAATTACAACAATAATAATAATAATAATATGTATAATAATAATAATACAGTAATATGTATAATAATACATAACAATAATGTACTAAATAATAATAATTATAATAAAAGACGGCTTCAAAAGGCTGTCACTAGATGGCAGTGTTTACCACAACAAAGAGGGAGTGGTTGGGCCGCCTCCACCTGTTTACATAATGACATATTTATTCATTCTAGAGTATATATCAGGTTTCTATATTATTTATATTGGTTGTTATGTCATATTAGATGAACTCTGATAGATAAATAAGCCGTCGAGTTGGTGATAGAGAAATATTCAAGGAGTATTTGTCCTATCTCCAAACCCTCATCAGCCGCTGCTGCCGCCGCCACATATATAATGATACATTTTATTCATTCCAGAGTATATATCAGGTTTCTATGTTATTCATATTGTTTGTTATGTCATATTAGATAAACTGTGATAGATAAATAAGCTGTATAGATGAAATTAGCGAAATTATTCAAGAAGAGTTTTGTCCGGTCTCCAAACAAACTATCGTCTACTGCCAACACCGCCCATACCACATATTTTATTTGTTTTAGAGTATATATCAGGTTTCTAAGTTGTTTATATTGTTTACTATGTCATATTAGATCAAGTGAGATAGATAAATAAGCCATAAAGTTTATATTAGCAAAATTATTGAAGTACAGAATTCCACTTGAATGGATTAATTGCATTTCAATTAATTCAAATGAAAAAATTGACTCTGCAAACAAGCAAATCCAGTTGTGAGCAAGGTTATAGAACAGATTAAACTCGCAAGTAGAGGTTCCACTGTACTATATAAGCAGTTAATTAGTTAGTGATTTTAGTCTACGCTAGGCTTAAGTTTACCCAAAATGCTCTGCATAACAAATGGGCTTTCTGCATTCATACCTAAATGTCACCCATCTCCATACAAACATTGTATGAAATAAAAAGTAATTATAATTTTTTTTTTTTTTAACAAGTTGGCTGTCTCCCACCAAGGCAGGGTGACCCAAAAAGAAAGAAAATCCCCAAAAAGAAAATATTTTCATCATCATTCAACACTTTCACCTCATTCATACATAATCACTGTTTTTGCAGAGGTGCCCAGAACACAACAGTTTAGAAGCACATACGTATAAAGATATACAACATATCCCTCCAAACTGCCAAAATCCCAAACTTTTAAGCCTTTCAGGGTTGCCAGGCCCTCTCCGAGACTTGTTCTCAGGGTCGCCAAATTTTCAAAAAAAAATTATTTTTTCTTATGAAAAAATAGAGAATCTTTTCTCGATCATAATGACACCAAAAGTATGAAATTTAATGGAAAACTTACAGAATTATGCTCTCGCAAAGTTAGCGGTCTCGATGATGTTTACGCATCGTTAATTTTGCCCACTTTGAGCCCAATTTTCAGCCAATTCTAGTGTACTAGTCGACAAAAATCATAACTATTTCGCTAGAACTCCATTTTTTCTATTGAATGAGTACAAGAAACCACCCATTTACCGATTTCAACTATCCAATAAAGTGGTCAGAATTTAGCAATTTTGCCAATTTCACACAAATTTCAAAAGATGCCAATTTCCAAATAGGATCCAGAAAAAACAAGAAAGACATTCCTGGCACTAAAATAACATTTCCTCTGTTCATTAGTCACGTCCCCATGCCCCTCTTACATTCTTTTGCTTTCCACTTTGAATTTATATTCTCACAAAAAATAGAAGATTTACTGTTATTCAGACTATTCCATTAGTGTAGAAATGGTATAAATAATACCAGCACACTTGTGAAAGAATATTAAACTCACCAGTTGACGTGTATTGGACGCGTAGCATGATTTGTTTACTTTTGAACCTGGGTAAAAATCAAAGATTTCTGCTACTTTGAGCTCAATTTCAAGGTACTTTTCATTGTAAAACCAATCAAAATCGTCTCAATATCTGTAATACGTCTTCCATTCTATAAAATGAGACCAGGAAAACTAGAATACCATCATAAATACCATACAAAAATTGTGCAAAGTCGGTGTTTTAAACCAAAATCACTGTCAAAGTTTTTTTCTCATTACGCATTGTGTGCTGCAGGATTTTTTTTATACTGCGCACACTGACCACAAAGACCCATTCTTTCATATGTAGGCCTACCAGCTTTCTCTCACTAGATTTGAGGGCGCTAGAATTTAGGCATACAAGTACGTCCGAAACCCTGAAAGGGTTAAAGTGCAGGCATTGTACTCCCCATTTCCAGTACTCAAGTCCGGCTACAGAAAAATAACCAGTTTCCCTGAATCCCTTCACTAAATATTACCCTGCTCACACTCCAACAGCTCGTCAGGTCCCAAATACCTTTTGTCTCCCTTCACTTCTATCTAATACACTCACTCATGCTTGCTGGAAGCCCAAGCCCCTCGCCCACAAAACCTCCTTTAAACCCTCCCTCCAACCTTTTCGAGGATGACCCCTGCCCCGCCTTCCTTCCCCTGCAGATTTATACACTCTCCATGTCATTCTACTTTGATCCATTCCCTCTAAATGACCAAACCACCTCAACAACCCTTCTTCAGCCCTCTGACTAATACTTTTATTAACTCCACACCTTCTAATTTCCACACTCCGAATTCTCTGCATAATATTTACACCACACATTGCCCTTAGGCAGGATATCTCCACTGTCTCTAGCCACCTCCAACTGCCTCCTCACTGCAGCATTTACAACCCAAGCTTCACACCCATATGAGTGTTGGTACCACTATACTTTCACACATTCCCTTCTTTTCCTCCATAGATAATGTTTTTTGTCTCCACATATACCTCAATGCACAACTCACCTTTTTTTCTTCATCAATTCTATGGTTAACCTCATCCTTCACATATCCATCAGCTGACACGTCAACTCCCAAATATCTGAAAACATTCACTTCTTCCATACCCCTCCTCTCCAATTTGATATCCAATTTTTCTTTATCGAAATCATTTGATACCCTCATCACCTTACTCTTTTCTATGTTCACTTTCAACTTTCTACCTTTACACACTCTCCCAAACTTGTCCACTAACCTTTGCAACTTTTCTTTAGAATCTCCCATAAGCACAGTATCATCAGCAAAAAGTAACTGTGTCAATTTCCATTTTGTATTTGAATCCCTATAATTTAATCCCACCCCTCTCCCAAACACCCTAGCATTTACTTCTTTTACAACCCCATCTACATATATATATTAACCCCTTCAGGGTCCAAGGCCCAAATCTGATGTGGTGCCCCAGTGTCCAAGAATTTTCAAAAAAAAATTTTTTTATTTTTTCTTGTGGAATGGTAGAGAATCTTTTTGTGAAGGTAATAAAACAAAAAGTACGAAATTTGATGGAAAATTGACGAAATTATGCTCTCGCGAATTTTGATGTGTCAGCGATATTTACGAATCGGCGATTTTGCCAACTTTGACTCCCATTTTAGGCCAATTACATTATTCCAGTCAACCAAATTCTTAGCTATTTCACTAGTATTACTTCTATTCTATCGATTGAGCACAAGAAATCGCCAAGTCAACTGTTTCAACTACAAATTAAAGTGATCAGAAATTGTTAATTTGGCCAATTTAACACAAAGTTCAAAATATTCCAGTTTCAAAATAGGGTCCAGAATAAACAATGTAGGTATTCCTGGAACTAAACTAACATTTCCTCTGTTCATTAGTTACGTTTTGAGGCTTTACAAATAAATTCCATTTTGATTTTTTATTCACATAATGAATTTTTATTCACACCAAAAAATAGAAGATTTACTCTTATGCAATACTGTAATAATTGTATAAATATCATCACCATATTTGTGAATGCATATTAGACCCACCAGCTGGCGTGTATTAGACGTGTGAGGTCGTTTGTTTACTCTTCAATATCGGCAAAAATTTAACATTTCTGCTACTTTGAGCTCAGTTTCAAGCCATTTCCAGTGCTAAAACCAATCAAAATCATCTCTATTTCTGTAATATGTCTTTCATTCTATCAAATGAGACCAAGAAATCGCAAATACAGTGGACCCTCAACCAGCGATATTAATCCGTTCCTGAGAGCTTATCGTTAATCGAAATAATCGTTAGTCAAGTTAATTTTCCCCATAAGAAATAATGGAAATCAAATTAATCCGTGCAAGACACCCCAAAGTATTGAAAAAAAAAATTTTACCACATGAAATATTAATTTTAATACACACAAACTGAAGAAGACATGCACAGTTACATGACACTTACCTTCATTGAAGATCTGGTGATGATTGATGGGATGGGAGGAGGGGAGACCGTTGATCTTGTTAGTGTTTAGAAGGGGAATCCCCTTCCATTAGCACTTGAGGTAGCAAGTCTTTTTCTGGGTTACTTCCCTTGTTCTTTTAATGCCACTAGGACCAGCTTCAGAGTCACTGGACTTCTGTCGCACAACATATCTGTCCACAGAGGCCTGTACCTCTCGTTCCTTTATCCTAAAGTGTTTCACAACATTGTCAGTGTAATAGTCACCAGCACGGCTTGCAATAGCTGTGTGAGGGTGATTTTCATCAAAAAAGGTTTGCACTTTAAGCCACATTGCACACATTTCCTTAATCTTTGAAGTAAGCAACTTCTTCAATTTCTCTCTCCCCTCCTCCGAAGCAGTTTCCTCAGGTGTGGCCTCTTATTGTTGAAGATGCTCTAGCAGCTCATCAGTGGTTAGTTCGTCATTGTCCTCCTCCACCAACTCTTCCACATCCTCCCCACTAACCTCACCAATATGAGCACTAGTTCCAGGCATTTTTTCCTGTTCACCTGGGTGTTAGTCAACTGTTGTGAGTCGCATCCTGGGGGACAAGATTAAGGACCCCCAATGGAAATAAGTTAGACAGTTCTCGATGATGCACTGACTTTCTTGGGTTATCCTGGGTGGCTAACCCTCCGGGGTTAATCGTTTCTCGGTAATTGTTTCACGTTAAGCCACACCAACACTCTCTCCACATCTTCGAGTAATACAGCTGATGGTGGTGCAGCAACAACAACAGCTGACTGTGGTGCAGCAGCAGCTGCACCTTTGGCAAGAACAGCTTCCTTGATTGCCGTTTTCTTACCCACAATAGTAGCGATGGTTGATTGGGGTTTATTATACAACCTGACCAGCTCAGAGACACTCACTCCACTTTCATACTTAGCAATGATCTCTTTCTTCATCTCCATAGTAATTCTCACCCTTTTTGCTGTAGGGTTGGCACTAGAAGCTTTCTTGGGGCCCATGGTGACTTATTTTGCAGGTGCAATCACTACAAAGGCTGTGATAATATGAAATGTTCCAGTTGTTGTATGTTTGGAAGCGACCGCGGTGGCTGGCTGGCTTGTAAACACTGGCGCCAAGGGACAAGTGAGGCGCGCTCAGGTCAAAGTGGACGCATATGGTACGGAACGAATAGCGCTAGTCGGGTTTTTAAGAGCTAGTTGAGGCAAAATTTTTGCATTAAAATGTATCGCTAGTCAGATTTATCGTTAATCGATGCCATCACTGGTTGAGGGTCCACTGTAGAACTATAAAAACAAACGAAAAAACACCGCAAAGTCGCTGTTTTAATCGAAAAATCATGATTTCAGTTTTTTCTCTCATTATACACAGCCTGCTGCAGGATCTGTTTTATGTGGTGCACACATATCACATAGATGCATTCTCTAATATGTAGGCCCAAATGTACCACTCACAGTTTATCAGAATGAGATGAGCTCATGACGTAGATCTACGGTTTGGACCCTGAACGTAAAGCCGTAGATCTACGGGACGGACCCTCAAAGGGTTAAACAACCATGGTGACATTACACATCGCTGTCTAAGACCTACTTTTACTGGGAAGTAGTCTCCCTCTCTTCTACACACCCTAACCTGAGCCTCATTATCCTCATAAAAACTCTTTACAGCATTTAGTAACTTACTACCTATTCCATATGCTTGTAACATCTGCCACATTGCTCCCCTATCTACTCTATCGTATGCCTTTTCTAAATCCATAAATGCAATGAAAACTTCCTTACCTTTATCTAAATACTTTATATTATTATTATTATAATTATTATTATTATTATTATTATTATTATTATTATTATTATTATTATTATTATTATTATCACACTGGCTGATTCCCACCAAGGCAGGGTGGCCCGAAAAAGAAAAACTTTCACCATCATTCACTCCATCACTGTCTTGCCAGAAGGGTGCTTTACACTACAGTTTTTAAACTGCAACATTAACACCCCTCCTTCAGAGTGCAGGCACTGTACTTCCCATCTCCAGGACTCAAGTCCGGCCTGCCGGTTTCCCTGAATCCCTTCATAAATGTTACTTTGCTCACACTCCAACAGCACATCAAGTATTAAAAACCATTTGTCTCCATTCACTCCTATCAAACACGCTCACGCTTGCCTGCTGGAAGTCCAAGCCCCTCGCACACAAAACCTCCTTTACCCCCTCCCTTCAACCTTTCCTAGGCCGACCCCTACCCCGCCTTCCTTCCACTACAGACTGATACACTCTTGAAGTCATTCTGTTTCACTCCATTCTCTCTACATGTCCGAACCACCTCAACAACCCTTCCTCAGCCCTCTGGACAACAGTTTTGGTAATCCCGCACCTCCTCCTAACTTCCAAACTACAAATTCTCTGCATTATATTCACACCACACATTGCCCTCAGACATGACATCTCCACTGCCTCCAGCCTTCTCCTCGCTGCAACATTCATCACCCACGCTTCACACCCATATATGAGCATTGGTAAAACTAAACTCTCATACATTCCCCTCTTTGCCTCCTAGGACAATGTTCTTTGTCTCCACAGACTCCTAAGTGCACCACTCACTCTTTTTCCCTCATCAATTCTATGATTCACCTCATCTTTCATAAACCCATCCGCTGACACGTCCACTCCCAAATATCTGAATACGTTCACCTCCTCCATACTCTCTCCCTCCAATCTGATATCCAATCTTTCATCACCTAATCTTTTTGTTATCCTCATAACCTTACTCTTTCCTGTATTCACCTTTAATTTTCTTCTTTTGCACACCCTACCAAATTCATCCACCAATCTCTGTAACTTCTCTTCAGAATCTCCCAAGAGCACAGTGTCATCAGCAAAGAGCAGCTGTGACAACTCCCACTTTGTGTGTGATTCTTTATCTTTTAACTCCACGCCTCTTGCCAAGACCCTCGCATTTACTTCTCTTACAACCCCATCTATAAATATATTAAACAACCACGGTGACATCACACATCCTTGTCTAAGGCCTACTTTTACTGGGAAAAAATTTCCCTCTTTCCTACATACTCTAACTTGAGCCTCACTATCCTCGTAAAAACTCTTCACTGCTTTCAGTAACCTACCTCCTACACCATACACTTGCAACATCTGCCACATTGCCCCCCTATCCACCCTGTCATACGCCTTTTCCAAATCCATAAATGCCACAAAGACCTCTTTAGCCTTATCTAAATATTGTTCACTTATATGTTTCACTGTAAACACCTGGTCCACACACCCCCTACCTTTCCTAAAGCCTCCTTGTTCATCTGCTATCCTATTCTCCGTTTTACTCTTAATTCTTTCAATTATAACTCTACCATACACTTTACCAGGTATACTCAACAGACTTATCCCCCTATAATTTTTGCACTCTCTTTTATCCCCTTTGCCTTTATACAAAGGAACTATGCATGCTCTCTGCCAATCCCTAGGTACCTTACCCTCTTCCATATATTTATTAAATAATTGCACCAACCACTCCAAAACTATATCTCCACCTGCTTTTAACATTTCTATCTTTATCCCATCAATCCCGGCTGCCTTATCCCCTTTCATTTTACCTACTGCCTCACGAACTTCCCCCACACTCACAACTGGCTCTTCCTCACTCCTACAAGATGTTATTCCTCCTTGCCCTATATACGAAATCACAGCTTCCCTATCTTCATCAACATTTAACAATTCCTCAAAATATTCCCTCCATCTTCCCAATACCTCTAACTCTCCATTTTATAACTCTCCTCTCCTATTTTTAACTAACAAATCCATTTGTTCTCTAGGCTTTCTTAACTTGTTAATCTCACTCCAAAACTTTTTCTTATTTTCAACAAAATTTGTTGATAACATCTCACCCACTCTCTCATTTGCTCTCTTTTTACATTGCTTCACCACTCTCTTAACCTCTCTCTTTTTCTCCATATACTCTTCCCTCCTTGCATCACTTCTACTTTGTAAAAACTTCTCATATGCTAACTTTTTCTCCCTTACTACTCTCTTTACATCATCATTCCACCAATCACTCCTCTTCCCTCCTGCACCCACTTTCCTGTAACCACAAACTTCTGCTGAACACTCTAACACTACATTTTTAAACCTACCCCATACCTCTTCGACCCCATTGCCTATGCTCTCATTAGCCCATCTATCCTCCAATAGCTGTTTATATCTTACCCTAACTGCCTCCTCTTTTAGTTTATAAACCTTCACCTCTCTCTTCCCTGATGCTTCTATTCTCCTTGTATCCCATCTACCTTTTACTCTCACTGTAGCTACAACTAGAAAGTGATCTGATATATCTGTGGCCCCTCTATAAACATGTACATCCTGAAGTCTACTCAACAGTCTTTTATCTACCAATACATAATCCAACAAACTACTGTCATTTCGCCCTACATCATATCTTGTATACTTATTTATCCTCTTTTTCTTAAAATATGTATTACCTATAACTAAACCCCTTTCTATACAAAGTTCAATCAAAGGGCTCCCATTATCATTTACACCTGGCACCCCAAACTTACGTACCACACCCTCTCTAAAAGTTTCTCCTACTTTAGCATTCAGGTCCCCTACCACAATTACTCTCTCACTTGGTTCAAAGGCTCCTATACATTCACTTAACATCTCCCAAAATCTCTCTCTCTCCTCTGCATTCCTCTCTTCTCCAGGTGCATACACGCTTATTATGACCCACTTCTCGCATCCAACCTTTACTTTAATCCACATAATTCTTGAATTTACACATTCATATTCTCTTTTCTCCTTCCATAACTGATCATTTAACATTACTGCTACCCCTTCCTTTGCTCTAACTCTCTCAGATACTCCAGATTTAATCCCATTTATTTCCCCCCACTGAAACTCTCCTACCCCCTTCAGCTTTGTTTCACTTAGGGCCAGGACATCCAACTTCTTTTCATTCATAACATCAGCAATCATCTGTTTCTTGTCATCTGCACTACATCCATGCACATTTAAGCATCCCAGTTTTATAAAGTTTTTCTTCTTCTCTTTTTTAGTAAATGTCTACAGGAGAAGGGGTTACTAGCCATTGCTCCCGGCATTTTAGTCGCCTCATACGACACGCATGGCTTACGGAGGAAAGATTCTTTTCCACTTCCCCATGGACAATAGAAGAAATAAAGAAGAACAAGAGCTATTTAGAAAAAGGAGAAAAACCTAGATGTATGTATATATATATGCATGTGCGTGTCTGTGAAGTGTGACCAAAGTGTAAGTAGGAGTAGCAAGATATCCCTGTTATCTAGCGTGTTTATGAGACAGAAAAAGAAACCAGCAATCCTACCATCATGCAAAACAGTTACAGGTTTTTGTTTCACAGTCATCTGGCAGGACGGTAGTACTTCCCTGGGTGGTTGCTGTCTACCAACCTACTACCTAACTATTATTATAATTATTATTATTATAATTATTATTATTATTATTTTTACTATTATTATTATTACTATTATTAATTATTATTATTACATATCAAAACTTTTAGAAGAGTAGCAGAGAATTGAATTAACAATAAAGAGGAGGGGGGTTACTGTTGAGAGGGTTCATGGAGGGATCAGCAACTATGCTGACATTACTAGTAAAATCCTTCAGTACAAGACATTCCTTCCCCAGAGTGAAATATGAGTTTAGTACATCTTCAAAGATACTAACTTGGTTATCTCAACCCAGAGATTGGCTAGGCTTTCTTCCTCTTGGTGTGGTAGAATGCCACTTGCTGGTTTTGGAGCCTCAAGAACAGATGCTGATTTTCCAATACCAAGACTCAAGAAAGACTTCATCTTATCAGCAATGATAATCTTTTAAATCAAGATTTCTGAAATGTTAAGCTGTTATTAGTATTTTAGTAAGAAAGGCAGTACCACTCAGAAATAGGTTTAAGCCTGCATTTACATTCAACAATATTAACTTGCAGAAAAATAAATCAATATTTATAAAGTGTGTTTTTGTCTATTAAATTGTTATCAAGTTTAACTGATGGAGTGGAGGTGGGTTGATTTTTATTTTATTAATTATTAAAGGCAGTCAGCCATATTAAAAATCTCTATATATAATGAGATTTTTCATAAATGTGATTGAAGAGGTGCATCTAAAATTTAATAGTCTTCACAGTGTTATTTAAATTTCTATACACTGTTTACTTGCCAAAAACTACATTTGTAAAGCAAAAGGACACAAGTACAACTAATGTGATATTTTTATTGAGGCAACGTTTCACTCTCCAGGAGCTTTGTCAAGCCGTTACAAACAATACATGGACACAGAGGGTATATATAGTCTCAGAGTGAGGTGCAATACTAGTGGTAGTAATAGTAGTAGTGATATAAATTGTAGTAGTAGTAGTAGTAATACAATATGGTAGCACAATTAACTTACACATGAGAAAAGGATATAAAAGCTATTACCTGGAAACATAAAAATTGGTTAGACAAATATTTCTATTGGAGGCTGGATAGAGAAGGCCTGTTTCAATGTCCATTCTCTGTAATGTGCTTGTGTAGTATTAACAGGAGAGACTATGTGATGTGCAAGTTAATTGTTCTACCATATTGTAATACTACTACTACTACAATTTATATCACTACTGCTATTACTACCACTAGTATTGCATCTCACTCTGAGCCTATATATACCCGCTGTGTCCATGTACTGTTTGCAACGGCTTGACAAAGCTTCTGGAGAGCAAAACGTTGCCACAATAAATATGTCACATTAGTTGCACTTGTGTCCTTTTACTTTACTTACATATTGTCGGTAAGTCTACCAACATTATTACAAAAATTACATTATACAGATGTGTTTCATAAGGAAGCTGACTAAGTTTTTACGAGTTTATGCAACACAACCTAACCTAACAAAATAGAGAAAACTGCATTTGTAAGTTTGGGTAAATTGGGTACCTTACAAGAAAATAATGCATGAAAATGAGGATAGGTTGCCTTGAGGGACACTTTCATACATCATAAAATTAGGGAAATTTACTACTGATCTGTATGCAGAATGAGTAACACAAACATATTGCACATCTCGTAAGCCAAATAAATGGGCGTGTGGGGTTCAGTCCCTGGCCATGTAGAAACATTGGGCGTTTCCTTACACCTGTTGTTCCATTCATCTAGCAAGCAAGTAGTTAGTTGACTGGTGTGGGTTGCATCCTGGGGGACAAGATTGAGGACCCTAATAGAAATAAGACAGACACTCCCTCTGCGATACACTGACTTTCTTGGGTTATCCTGAGTGGCTAACCCTCTGGGTTAAAAAACCAAACAAATCTTATCTTGCCTTATCAGAGAGGAGAAGGGAAAAATGTAAGACAGAAGGCACTTAGTGCAGAAAAAAACTTTATTATAAATGACTTCTTGCTCTGGATAGATTATTATTTTATTTAGGTGGAAGCACTAGTTAAAGAAAATTACTACGGCACTTGTAAGTTTTAGTTAAACTAAATGCAAAAAAAAAAAAGTCGGGAATTCTGTTTAGCAGGAATTATCCTACTTAACATACATATATGGTACTATACATGTACATGATAACTGTAATCACCTAAACTCTTGTAAGTAGACTAAGTGCAAGTTGTTTGTTAGGTTCCTCAGAGACACTGACAGTATACGCAGTATCGAGCCCGAAGTTCAGGCGAGATTTGTTGCTCAAAGATGGGCGATGAAAGAAAAGGAACAAAAGTTTCTTTGTAAACAGAAACAGAAACCTGAAGCTTCCAATAGATCAGGTGGAGGTCCTTGTCAAGCCTCAGCACAGCGGGACGTCCACCCCCCCCCCCCACCACTACCTGAGTACAGTAACCGGCTTCTCACCAAAAACCGTTAGAGAATTATCTGTAGAGTGGAAATATGGAGTTGGCTAAAAGTAAGCCGATGACCAGGTGACCCTCCTGTAATGTACCCGGTGGGCAAAACAGATGAGGACAAGCGTCCCATAGAGAACGGGAAAATTTGTCACCTATACTGATGCAAGAAAGAGACGTCCACACGCGAGGATGGCTGGTGCACAAGTCCACTAAGTGCAACTATACCTTAATAAACTTACTAAGAACTGTATGCAGGGTCTGTAAGGGTCACTGACAGCTTACGCAGTATCCAGCCCTGATGTAACAGTCATGTGGACTTCTGTGTCAGCCTTCGTCGAGTGTGGACATCTCTCTCTCGCCTGAGTATCAGTGACAAATTTTCCCCGTTCTCACTGGGATGCTTGTCCTCATCTATTTTGCCTGCTGGGCACTCTACAGGAGGGGCACCTGTTCATCGGCTTACTTTTAGCCAGCTCTATTTTTTCTGCTCTGCAGATAATTCTTTATAGGTCTTTGGTGGGAAGCCGGTTACTATACTCAGGTGGGAGTGTAGGCGTCCCTCTCTGCTGGGGCTTGCCAAGGGGGTCCACTGGATCTAATTGAAAACTTCAAGTTTCTATTTCTGTTTACAAAGGAACTTTTGTTCCTTTTCTCTCATCGCCCAGCCTTGGGCAACAATTTTTCCTCGTACCACTCTGTCTGACTTTTTTGGGTTATCCCAGGTTCTCTACACATATGCTGCTATGTATGATAATCTATGTAACTGTATTTATGTATACCTGAATAAACTTACTTACTTACTTACTTACCATCGAGAAGCCGGGCTCGATACAGCTTATGCTGTCAGTAGCCCTGATAAACCCAACAAAGAAGAAGAAAAAGTCATGTTAAGTAATTTTATTCAGGTATACACATTAGCATTAGTATTATAATCAAAAGGAAATGCTAAACCTACTAGGGTCATAAAGCACTCAGGTATACACAAATATATTTACACAGATTTATCATACATAGCAGCAGGGTGTCACGTAGCTCAATCCCCAGTGCACTCATCTCTAGTACAGTTGGAAAACATTAGGGAAGTGTTTCCATAATACACCTGCTGTCCCTGTTCACCCGTCAGTATAAAATGGGTACCTGGGTGTTAGTCGACTGGTGTGGGTCGCATCCTGGGACAAAACTGACCTAATTTGCCCAAAATGCTCAGCATAACGAGCGGCTTTCTATGTAGTAGTATGTCATTGATGTCAGATAGGTCTGTATACCTTGTACATGTACTTGTATGTCGCCTGGGGAAGATGGTACTATTTACAACATATTCAGATTGCTGTGTCGAGTACCAGGTAATCCTTTACTTGAATTATATAACATGATCTATGTAACTGGGGAGTAAGCAAGTAAGTAAGTTTATTCAGGTATACACAAATACAGTTACATAGAATTATCATACATAGCAGCATATGTATAGAGAACCTAGGATAACCCAAAAAAGTCAGACAGAGTGACTTATTTCCATTGGGGTCCTAAATCTTGGACCAACAGTCTCATCATTCCCATTCCAAAGACCCAATCAACAAAACGCATTTCGCACATTATGTCTTATTAGCTGCTTATGTACAACATTCGAGAGGATGATTCTTAATCCTCTCATGCACAGAATAAAAAAAAATTTTGTCTCCCCAGTTGCATGGTTTCATGCATAGGAGTGTGCATTATTGCATAACCACTATTCTCACCCTGCACACTGACAGTTCATACATTACCTTCCTTGAACTTAAATCTGCTTTTGATGTAGCCAACCCTTATGTAATACCTGGAGTTTACCTGGAGAGAGTTCCGGGGATCAACACCCTCGTGGCCCGGTCTGTGACCAGGCCTCCTGGTGGATCAGAGCCTGATCAACCAGGCTGTTACTGCTGGCTGCATGCAATCCAATGTACGAGCCACAGCCCGGCTGGTCAGGTACCGACTTTAGGTACTTGTCCAGTGCCTGTTTGAAGACAGCCAGGGGTCTATTGGTAATCCCCCTCATGTATGCTGGGAGGCAGTTGAACAGTCTCGGGCCCCTGACACTTATTGTATTGTCTCTTAACGTGCTAGTGACACCCCTGCTTTTCATTGGGGGGATGTTGCATCGTCTGCCGAGTCTTTTGCTTTCGTTGTGAGTGATTTTCGTGTGCAAGTTTGGTACTAGTCCCTCTAGGATTTTCCAGGTGTATATCATGTATCTCTCCTGCCTTCGTTCCAGGGAGTACAGGTTCAGGAACTTCAAGTGCTCCCAGTAAATGAGGTGTTTTATCTCCATTATGCGCGCCGTGAAGGTTCTCTGTACATTTTCTAGGTCAGCAATTTCACTTGCCTTGAAAGGTGCTGTTAGTGTGCAGCAATATTCCAGCCTAGATAGAACAAGCGACCTGAAGAGTGTCATCATGGGCTTGGCATCCCTAGTTTTGAAGGTTCTCATTATCCATCCTATCATTTTTCTAGCAGATGCGATTGATACAATGTTATGGTCCTTGAAGGTGAGATCCTCCGACATGATCACACCCAGGTCTTTGACGTTGGTTTTTCGCTCTATTTTGTGGCCAGAATTTGTTTTATATTCTTATGAAGTTTTAATTTCCTCGTGTTTACCATATCTGAGTAATTGAAATTTCTCATCGTTGAACTTCATATTGTTTTCTGCAGCCCACTGAAAGATTTGGTTGATGTCCGCCTGGAGCCTTGCAGTGTCTGCAATGGAAGACACTGTCATGCAGATTCAGGTGTCATCTGCAAAGGAAGACACTGTGCTGTGGCTGACATCCTTGTCTATGTCAGATATGAGGATGAGGAACAAGATGGGAGCGAGTACTGTGCCTTGTGGAACAGAGCTTTTCACCGTAGCCGCCTCAGACTTTACTCTGCTGACTACTACACTTTGTGTTCTGTTTGTGAGGAAATTATAGATCCATCTACCAACTTTTCCAGTTATTCCTTTAGCATGCATTTTGTGCGCTTGGCGAAGGCTTTTGCAAAGTCTGTATATATTACATCTGCATTCTATTTGTCTTCTAGTGCATCAAGGACCTTGTCGTAGTGATCCAATAGTTGAGACAGACAGGAGCGACCTGTTCTAAACCCATGTTGCCCTGGGTTGTGTGACTGATGGGTTTCTAGATGGTTGGCGATCTTGCTTCTTAGGACCCTTTCAAAGACTTTTATGATATGGGATGTTAGTGCTATCGGTCTGCAGTTCTTTGCTGTTGCTTTACTGCTCCCTTTGTGGAGTGGGGCTATGTCTGTTGTTTTTAGTAACTGTGGGACGACCCCATGTCCATGCTCCCTCTCCATAGGATGTTAAAAGTTTGTGATAGGGGCTTCTCGCAGTTCTTGATGAACACGGAGTTCCACGAGTCTGGCCCTGGAGCAGAGTGCATGGGCATGTCATTTATCGCCTGTTCGAAGTCATTTGGCTTGGTTTCCATTTGCCTTGGGTTTCTGTGACTTTATTCCCAGTTGGTGCATGTTTACCTGTCTCATTCCTATCCTCACTAGTACTAACAATGGAGCTCTTACCAGTTGTTTCTGGTAATATATCCTCACTATTGCTAGTGAAGTCCCCTTGTTTGCTATCTCCTGTGGTATTACGAGTTTGTAACATTGGATTTATCTTGTACTTGACTACACTTGTTTCCCCACTACAGCTCCTGTCTCCCTCAAGGCCATTTATATGGATTCCCTCCTGCGTACATTTACTGTCTACCAGGACAGCACCTCCAGCTTCACCATTACTGTCTACCAAGACAGCACTATCAGCCCCACATTTACTGCCTACCGGGGCAGCACCTCCAGCCTTACAGTTTCTAACTACATGGCCAGCACCAAGGGTGATACCATCCAGCCCAGACTTTTTATTCTCCCAACTGTTATAGAATGCTTCCAGGTTTTATATGAAGGCTGCTTTGATGTTATCCTCTTTTAAAAACACTTCCCTGATTTAATACTGCTTGTAGCTAGTTCTTGGATATCTGCACAATGGGCGTGACACCAATTTCCACAAAAATGACAATTTATCCATGTGGAAGCCCGTTTGTTTGACTGAGTGCAGACTACACACAGCTTCATAATGATTTGAATGGTTGATTTACTGTAATTCTACTAGTAACCTCTTGAATACTCTGTTAATAACCTCCTTAAAGTGAAGCTCTAGCTATTTGTATTTCTATTTCTAACTGTACTTACCTGCATACGTTTCTGTTTTATATTTATTGTTTATGTTTGATAAGGGCGCCTAAAACCCCGTCTGTTTACAGTTTGCTTTATTGTCCAACGAATCCGTTTGAAACCGGTCAAGGGTTCGGACCGGTCAAGGGTTCGAAGCCAGTCGGATCTGATCAGTGGGTCACTTATTTAAAACATATCTGGTCGGTGATTTGGCTATCACATGAAGGAACTACTGGAAATTATCTAACCGAGTAATATGTTATTTGATTGATACAAAAGTATAACTTGCGTGTTGAAGAACCGGTGATTGCTGGCAGTTCCTACAATGGCGAACGGTTGAGACCTCAGCCCTTATTTACAGCCTGAAGGTTCATAGATCGCTGTATCTAACTTTTCTAGATTTTTTCCGTTTCCACCACAACAAATGCTATGTTATCACTATAGTTGACCAGCGAAGATTATCGGAGGAAAGACGTTTTTTTCTGGAGTAATATTTGCTTTTCGTTGTGCATATGCCGACCGCTGGTAACTACAGGTTATATGAATTTCACTGCATACGTCTGGTATTTCAAGAATGAAGAAAAAACTAATGATGGTCACTCCACTCCACTAAGTACCATTATATTAGTGGTTAGTTGCTACTACAACACTGTATTCTCCTATTCACTGGTATCACTAGATTATATGCGAGGTACACTAGCAGGCCAGGAAGATTATATGCGAGGTACACTAGCAGGCCAGTATCTAATTGCATATATGAAACAAAAAGTTTCTTACCTTAATCCAAGTAGTGTTCAGTTGTATGTTTCAATGCAAATACTTTGTCAGCATATCCCCTACCCTTCGTAAAACCACTTTGCTCATCTATGATCCTTCTCTCTGTCTATCCCACAGTTCTTTCACTTATAACCAAACACTTTACCTGGTACACACAACAGGTTTATTTCCTGATAATTCTAACACTTTCTTTTATCCCCTTTTTCCATATACAGAGGAACCATGTACGCTCTCTGCCAGTCCCTTGATATTTTCCCTTCTTTCATGCATATAATGAATAAATACTCCGTACCGGTTTCTAGCATTTCCCTCTCGATCCTTTGAACAAACCAGCCGTCTCCCACCGAGGTAGGGTGACCCAATAACGAAGAAATACTTTTACCATCACTCACTCCATCACTATTGCCAGGACCATCGCCGAAGCACCCGCCCCCTCAGCTCAAAACTGCAAAATATCCCACCCTTCCCTCAGGGTGGAGGCGCTGTACTTCCCATATTCCTTGAATCGATTCATAAATGTTATCTTGCTCACACCCCAACAGAACGTTAAGTTATAAAAACCACTTGCCTCCACTCACTCCTAACACGCTCACACACCCCTTCTCGATGTCTAAGCCCCTTGCACAGAAAACCTCTTTTACCCCTCCCTCCATCCTTCATAGGACAACCCCTTTCCCGCCTTTTCTCCACTTCAGATTTATACGCCCTCCAAGACATCCTATTTTTTTACCATCCTTTCTAAATGTTCGAACAACCCCTCTTCAGCCCTGTGTATAATATTCCTTTAGTACTCCACACTTCTAATTCCAAGGTCGAATTTTCTGCATTAATATGAAATTTTCCAACCTTCCTTAAGACAAATCCACCAGACATGATCTGGTACGTACGTTGATGATGTCTACCATATGAAAGACAGTTGGGACAGTTTTGATATATTCTTTGAGAATTTTAACCATCTTATTCCCTCCTACAGTTCAAAAGTTGGATGGGAAAACAATCATTCCCATTCCTTGATGTTCTCATCCCCCTCCATCTTCATCAGGTGTTTAAAATCTTAGTTTAATCGAACCGCCCCACTTCACACTGTCAACTATGTTCTTTTTTCAGCCACCATTCATTCCAGGGATAGAAGAGCCCCAACCCCCCCCAGCCTTGCCTTTTATTGCACTCAGCATGATGCAGCCCCTCAAAGTTGGCCCCAAGAAAAAGCAATGCTCAGATACAATTCTCCAAAATTAGGATACCTGACTGGTTCATTAAACAAGGAGAAAAGAAAGCAAATCATATCAAACTTATTAGAAAAAATCAACCCCTACAGCAAGTCTCAAACTCATGGTACCCTACCACCAAGGGCACATTCTAGGAAATCTGTTTTCAAGAAACACATTTAGCCTAGCAACACACTCAGGAGTTTACCCAGATAACATGTAAAGGACTGGTAACCCAAGAAAGGACGAAACTATCTACCCAAAGATCATTGAAACACCAGAGGGGAAATACGTTATGCAGAGGATAATTTGAGCCATTTTTCAAAATGTCTAGCATCAACGATCCACAAACACTCATTGTGGAAGCTGCACAATCAAACACTAATCACACTGAATTTGTAGATGAATGGTTCACAGAACCGACACATTGGTAAATTAGACACATGTGCAACTCTTGGGTATCTTTATTTAGGAAACGTTTCGCCACACAGTGGCTTCATCAGTCCATACACAGGAGAAAATTTGAAGAACAGGAGGAGAATGAGGTAATCAGTCCCTCAACCTTGAGTCGATGTGGTCAGTCCATCGATCTTGAATAGAATACGGCATATGAGCGGAGAAGCAGCTTATAAACCGTAGGGAAGATAGACTAAGCAACACAGACCCAAATTTATGCCTAGAACAGATTAACTCTGTGGCACTCGATGTATGCTCAAGGCTTATTCCTTTAAGACAAAAGAGGAGTAGATGTAAAATAGAAAGAGACAGGCGCTCCCTTTACAGGCGACGGAAAAGAATAACAGAGCGGCTAAAAGAGGCCAATATATCTGAAATGCGTAGGGACACGCTGGTCAGAGAAATAGCAAACATCGAACTTAAGCTAAAGGAATCTTCTCGGCGACCGGGCCTCCGCCGGGCCCGACTACCCGCCATAAATGAATCGAAAGAAAACCCAACGTATTTATTTTCTTATGCCAAATCAAAGTTCGAGAAAACAACATCCAGTATGGGCACCTACTTAAACAAGATGGTCCTGCACAGTGCGCAAGGAATCACTGAGTACTCAAAAGTCCCAATATGACTCAGTTTTTAGCAAGCCGCTACCAGACTTAGAGTCGAAGATCCAAATGAATGTTTATGGAGATGAGCCACAGAGAACTTGGTAAACACAAGCGTATTTGATGTTATCCTGACGCCAAAAATGACTTCGAAAGGCGATTAAATGACAATGCTCATGCACTCTGCCCCAGGGCCAGACTCAGAACTCCGTGTTCATCAAGACTGCCAAGAACAAGAAGCCCCTATCACGTGTTTTAACTTCCCTATGGACCCCTATGGACTTTGCAAAAAGCTTCGACAAGTGTGACCATGGCTTAATAGCGCACAAGATGCGCGGCTAAAGGAATAAACAGGAAAAAGTCGAGTGATGGATCTATATTTTCCTCACTAACAGAACACAGAGAGTAGTTCGTCAAAAAACAGAGTAGTAAATGTCCGTGGCTGCTTCGGTGAAAAGCTCTGTTCCACACGCACAGTACTCGCTCCATCTTGTTCCTCATTCCTCATATCCGAAATAGACAAGGATGTCAGCCACAGGCACCGTGATCTTCCTTTGCAGATGCCACCCCGAATCTGCATGACGTTTCTTCCAATTAAGACACTGCAAGGCTCAGGCGGACATCAACCAAAATTCTTTCAGTGGGACTGCAGAAAACATATGAAGTTCAACGATGGAAATTTCAATTACTCAGATATGGTAAACATGAGGAAAATAAATCTTCATCAGAGTACAAACAATTCTGGCAACAAAATAGAGCGAAACACCAACGTACAAAGACCTGGAGTGATCAATGTCGGAGGATCTCACTTCAAGGACCATAACATAGTATCAATCGCAATCTGCTAGAAAAATGACAGGATGGATAATGAGAACCTTCAAAACTAGGGAGGCAAGCCCATGATGACACTCTTAGGTCACTTGTTCTATCTAGGCTGGAATATTGCTGCACACTAACAGCACCTTTCCCCGGCCGGTGCAATGCCGACCTAGAAAATGTACAGAGAAACTTTCACGGCGCGCATAACGGAGATAAACCACCTCAATTACTGGGAGCGCTTGAGGTTCCTAAACTTGTATTCCCTGGAAACGCAGGAGGGAGAGATACATGATTATATTACAACTGGAAAATCCTAAGATAAAGATAAGATAGATAAGTTTCGTTCGGATTTTTAACCCCGTGAGGGTTAGCCACCCAGGGATAACCCAAGAAAGGTCAGTGCGGTCCTCGAGGACTGTCTAACTTAATTCATTGGGTCCTTAATCTTGTCCCCCAGGATGCGACCACACCAGTCGACTAACACCCCAGGTACCTATTTGCTGCTAGAGTGAAAAGGACAACAGGTGTAAGGAAAACGTGTCGTAATGTTTCCACCCGCCGGGAATCGAAAACCCGGTGGCCCCGTGTGTGAAGCGGGGGCTTTAGCCACCAGGCCACGGGCCACCAAAAAGAATGTGCATCGGGCCGGGACTAGTACGAACTTGCACCACGAAAATCACTCACTACGAAAAGCAAAAGAGTTGGGCAGAAGGACGATGCACCATCCCCCCAATGAAAAGCAGGGGCTGGTCGCTAGACGTTAAGAGACATACAATAAGTTGTCAGGGCCAGAGACTGTTTCAAACTGCCTTCCCAGCACAATAAGGGGGATTACCAACAGGACCCTTGGCAGTCTTCAAGCTGGCACTGACAAGCACCTTAATGTCAGTTCCTGATCAGCCGGGCTGTGTGCTCGTACGTAGGTTTGCGTGCAGCAGCAGCAACAGCCTGGTTGATCAGGCTCTGATCCACAGGAGGCCTGGTCACAGACCGGGCTGCGGGGGCGTTGACCCCGAACTCTCTCCAGGTACATCGAACTCAACACAAACTCAGGATATAAATAAACCATAATTTAAACCTAGGAAGATGATTGATCACGTTGACCTGAATCTAAACCTCCATAAATCTGACACCAATCCAAAAACCTATTGGAAATTAAAAACTGCCTTTATTACACAGCATCACAAGGCCAGCACTTCCTAAACAATGTATAAAGTCTTATAAGTACTTAATACAACATGAGGTCCTTAGCAAACACTATGAGACGTTCCTAGCACTCTTGAATCACTAAGACACCCTAATCATGCATTATTCTTACTGGACATGGCTTAATCAGGACACAATAGATATCTACCCTCTACGGGGATACACAGCAATTCACAACTGCAGGACAAACCAAGTTGGGGGTGGTATTGCAATCTATTACTCTAACCAATTATCTTGATTAGTTACCACTTGCTTTAGTGATGAATATGGGGATTACATTTTTGCTAATTTTACTGTAAAACCTTAAGCGCTATAACAATCCCCCCCCCCCCCCCCCCGGTGCATTTACCGGATACCCACACAAACATCCCAAATTTCGTCGCCCCCCAAGAGAAATTAAAGTCATTAATAACAAACAGACAAATATGAATAAGCACCACTCTCTTAGCTGGAGACTTCAACATCACTTGGCTTATTACTAGATGATCAGCCTGTAACTGATTTCATCAATAATATGAACAACACACTTCTCATACTAAACTATAACTAAACCAACGGGCTCACTGAGGACAAGTGAACATAATTGACCACATATGGACCAATATACTATGGCCCCATAAATCAGGGATAATCACAGATCGCATACAGACAACTACCCTACCTTCCTCCTGACAAACATTAGTAAACCACCACTATGAATACAACAAAGTCTCATTTAGACTCCATGATGAGGCCTATAAGTAAGGAAGTCACAGCTGACCTAGAGGACTGTTGACTGGCCTACAGAATTTATCAGGCAATGGTATTGAGGACAGGGTCAGACATTTTTCTTAACAAAATTTACTTAGACTATTACAACAACATTGTCCTATAAAAACGAAACAGATCACAAACAACACGGCTTGGTTGCACATGGATAACCAGCAACATTCTGAACTCATAGACAGAAACACCAATATGATAAGATATAGGACAGGGCTCTAATACACAAGATATTCTTAAACACTATTCATCAGCTCTCCCAAAGTAATGAAGAAAGCCAAATATAACTAGACTACTCCAGTATATTCACAGACACTAGAGGAGATATAAAAGTCCTGGAAAACACCTCTCGATTCTAGGGACCCACAAACTGAAAAAACCAAGAATATTGTCCTATCTAAACCTAATGAAACACCACTACATCCCACTGACACAGCTAACAAGATAAACGACTTATCTCAACATTGGATCTAATCTCGCCAAAAAAATCCCACATACAATGCCCTGTCGGAGTCTACCTAGATGGGAATTTCCCAAATGCCTTCTTCTTGCACAACTGAGCCCACGGAAGTCACTTAGATTATAAAGTCACTTAAAAATAATCAGGGAATCTGTTCTTCATGTCCCACCTTTATGTACAAGCGAGCAGCCCATTGTCCTATCGCATGTATTTCATTACTTTTTACAAGTCCACTAGAGCTAGCACCTTCCCGAAAACTACTCAAGATGGCAAGGGTTACACCAATAACATAAAGGTGGTGACCCTACAGACGTAACCAACTATAGGACCAATAATTCTAAC
This sequence comes from Cherax quadricarinatus, assembly GCF_026875155.1. NCBI lineage: Eukaryota > Metazoa > Arthropoda > Malacostraca > Decapoda > Parastacidae > Cherax > Cherax quadricarinatus. The sequence continues at coordinate 89,458,771 of NC_069404.1, read as the reverse complement.
TTACCATTGCTATCCAAAATCCTTTGAGAACATGTGCACCAGGAGACTGTATTCATTTATAACGGCACAAAACATTACTCATTCCCTGGCCAATTTGGATTCAGAAAAATTTAAAAAGAACTAATGATGCAATCATAAAATGCTAGAATCTGCTTTTACACAGCATTGGAAAATAGGGAATATCCACTAGGAATTTTTATTGACCTAAGAAAAGCTTTTGACACAGTAGGACCACGACCATCCTACTCACAAACTTGATCATTACGGTACAAGAGGCCATGCGCTTGATTATTTCAATCTTACCTTATAATAGGTATCAGTTTGTCACCATTAAGGGACACTGCATCAAGCAACACGGCCACTTGATACTGGAGTTCCGCGGGAAGTGTCCTTGGTCCCCTGCTCTTCCTCATAATTCATCAATGATCTCCCAAACGTTATCCCAAACCCTGTAAACCCATTCTCTTGCTGAACGACAGACTTATGTCAATCTCTCACCCTAATCTCGCACCTTCACACCTGTTAACGAGAGCTGATCAACCATATCGACTTGGATGACAGCAATAAACTACGCTTAACACTGACAAACCTACTATATTTGTTTGGTTGCAGAGCAGGAGATGACAAATTAACAATTAAGATTGACAACACTCTAATTACCAGACATAATGAGGGCAAATTCCTTGGCTTTTACCTTGACAACAACTGAATTTCAGACCCATATCCAGCATATATAAAAAAAAGTATCCAAACCGGTTGGGATCTCTCCGATATGATACTACGTGCCGCAATAATGCCCTTCTCACACCTTATACCACTCACTTATTTATCATACCTCACCTATGCTATTTGTGCTTGGGATAACTGCAGCAACACACCTAAAGACAAAATAACCCAACAAAAAGCTGCAGTAAGAATAATCACTAAATCCCATCCCTGGAACACCCCCCCCCCTCTTCATAGATCAAAACTTACTCCCTTTTCATTAACATCCACATTCTACTGGCAATCTACATCTACGGCCTAAACTCAAAATATAAACCTTGACCTAAAACGCTTTCTTGATAGTTGTGACAAAACCCACGGGCATAACCCCAGAACAAACTCTCTACGACTTTCCCCCGTGTCGACAAAACCCTTTAAAAAAATCAATGTAGTCAAAGGCCCTAAATCTAGAACACCCACCGGAAAACTCTAGAACTGAGACAATTCATCCCCTTAAAACTACCATTAAAAACAACTTTTTCCCTGATACACCCCGTCAATCTACACGAATACCACCTTTTTTCACACTTTCCCCTCCTCCCCCTTTTTACCATAAACAGAAATATTTAATCTCAAACTTAAAATAATGAAACCGTGAACTCCAAAACGAAACTATGTACTGGCAAAACAAAACATTCACTTGCTAAACTCACAAACTATTTTGCACTTAGCCATAATACCAAATTACCCCATAATTTGTAATATTTTTTTTAATTTTTTTAAAAAATTAAAATAAGTCTGCCCGAAAAACCCAGCCAGCTAGGTTCTAGTGGTACACTCTGTAATCATTATTTTTCTACATGTAAACCCCACAATAACCAAATTTCTGTAAACTCCATTTTAAACCCTTTTAAGAATAAACTTTGAATTTGAATTTAATTTTTAATTCTGGAAAATACCCCCGACTTTTCTAGCCTAAAAAAGCTTACCACGTTGTGTGTGGATGTGTGTTTGTTGGTGTGTGTTGTGTGTGTGGTGTGTGGTGTGTGTGTGTGGTGTGTGTGTGTGTGTTGTGGAAACTCACCTAATTGTATCCCCTAATTGGTTGCAGGGGTCGAGACTCAGCCCGGGCCCCCCTCTTCACTGATCGCTACTAGGTCCTCTCTCCTCTTGCTTCCTGAGTTTATCTCCCTCTTCTTAAAAACTATGTAGGTTTTCCTGCCCCACTACTTCATTTGCAGGCTTTTTCCACTTCTTGACGTTTCTATGACTAAAGAAATATTTCCCAAAACGCCCCTGTGACTCGTCGAGTCTTCGCTTCCAGTTGTGAACCCCCTTTCCTGTGTCCCCTCTCTGGAAATCCTACCCTCTGTCCACCTTGTCTATTTCCCCCCAGTATCTTATATTCGTTTCATGTCTCCCCTGACCCTTTTTCCCCCCGGTGTCGTCAGTCCCCATTTCCCTCAACCTTTTCGTACAATTCCCCGACATTCCCCCGACTCTGGGAAATAGCCTTTTTTAAACCTTTTTACTTTCTCTAACTTCTTGACGGCTTGACCCGGTATGGGTTCCCCACTGGTGCTGAACTCCCTATGGGCCCCAACAAACACAGTGTACGCGTCTTTACGTTCCTTATTAAAGGGACGGAAGCTATTTTCAGTTTGCCTGGCGCCCGGATGCTGCAGCAGTTATTTGGTTGATGTGTGCCTCCGGTGACGTGCTCGGTGTTATGGTCACCCCTAGGTCTTTCTCCCTGAGTGAGGTCTGTAGTCTTTGGAAAATAAGGAATATCCACTAGGAATTTTTATTGACCCAAGAAAAGCTTTGACACAGTTTGACCACGGCATCCTACTCCACAAACTTGACCATTATGGTATAAGAGGCCATGCGCTTGCATATTTCAAATCTTACCTTACTAATAGGTATCAGTATGTCACCATTAAAGACACAACATCAACAACACAGCCACTTGATACTGGAGTTCCGCAGGGAAGTGTCCTTGGTCCCCTGCTCTTCCTCATATACATCAATGATCTCCCAAACGTATCTCAAACACCTGAACCCCATTCTCTTTGCTGACGACACGACTTATGCATCTCTCACCCTAATCTTCCCACCCTCAACACCATTGTTAATGAGGAGCTGATCAAATATCGACTTGGATGACAGCCATAACTTAACGCTTAACACTGACAAAACTTACTACATTATGTTTGGTAGCAGAGCAGGAGAAGCGCAAATTAACATTAAGATCGACAACACTCTAATTGCCAGGCATAATGAGGAAAATTTCCCTAGGCTTATACCTCGACAACAACCTGAACTTCAGCACCATATCCAACACATAACCAAAAAGTATCCAAAAGGGTTTGGGGATCCTCTCCAAGATACGATACTACGTGCCGGCAAACTGCCCTTCTCACACTATACCTTTCACTTATATATCCATAACCTCACCTATGCTATCTGTGCTTGGGGTTCAACTGCAGCAACACACCTAAAGCCAATAATAACCCAACAAAAAACCGCAGTAAGAATATCACTAAAACCATCCCTGGAAACAACCCCCCCCCCCCACTCTTCATAGATCTAAACTTACTCCCTGTTTTAGTACATCCACACTTACTACTGGCAATCTACATCTACAGGACCTTAAATTCCCCAAAATTAACCTTTACCTAAAATGCTTTGTTGATAGTTGTGACAGAACCCACAGGCACAACACCAACACAAACATCTCTATGACATTCCCCGGTCCGACTAAACCTTTTCAAAAATTCAATGTAAAGTCAAAGGCCCTAAAATCTGGAACACCCTACCTGAAAATTCTAAAATTGCAGACACATTCATCACCTTTAAAACTACCATCAGAAAACATCTTATCTCCCTGATACACCCTGTCAACTAAGTAAAACGAATACCACCTGGGTTAAAACTTACACTCACTCACCCATTTGACCATAAACAGAAAATCAATCTCATCTCAAAATAATGAATTTAACTAGTCATAAGTTGGCCTGTGATACTCCAATACTGAAACTATGTATAGTGCCAAAACAAAAGCATTCACATTGCTAAACTCACAAACTAGTATTTAGTCACTTAGCCATAATACCAACTTACCTCATAATTTTGTAATATTTTAAACTTAAGATTTAATGGAAGTCTGCCCGAAATGCCTAGCCATGCTAGGTGTTCTAGTGGTACACTCTGTAATTATTTTACTACATGTAAACCACACAATAACCAAATTCTGTAAACTCAGCATTTTAATCCTTATAGAGAATAAATTTTGAATTGAATTGAATTGAATTTGTCCACCTAGCCTATACTCTGTTTGCGGTCTTCTTTGCCCCTCCCCAATCTTCATGACTTTGCATTTGGCAGGATTGAATTCGAGAAGCCAGTTACTGGACCACATGTCCAGCCTGTCCAGGTCTCTTTGCAGTCCTGCCTCATCCTCATCCGATTTAATTCTTCTCATCAACTTCACATCATCTGCGAATAGGGACACTTCAGAGTCTATTCCTTTCCCATCATGTCGTTCACAATAAAAAAAATACATGGTCCTAGAACTAAACCCCCTGGGGGAAACCCCCGCTCGTCACAGGCGCCTACCCGGGGAAAAATCTCTTCACGTACCATTTTTCGTTGCGGGCCTCCGTGCATTTTCCCCTGATCCATTGAAAGTGTCCCCCCGTTACATCCCTGATCCTCCAGTTTTTTTGCCCCAAATTTCCCCTTGAAAGGGAACTGTGTAAAAGGGCCCTTTCCCCTGCAGCCCTAGAAAACGCAATCAAACCCACCCCCCTCTCGTGTCTTACTTCTTTTCCCTTGTCATAAAACCCCAGGGGGGTTTGTGAAACAAAGATTTGCCTTCCATAAACCCAAATGCGGGTTTCATTTATAATTTTGGGTTTCCATTCCAGATGTTCAACCACTCTCCTCCTGATAACATAAAAACCCTAAGAACTTTAAGAAAAAAGGGAAACACTGCAGCGGGCCCTTTACTGGCCCTTTGCGGGCGGGCCCAAAGGGTCTCCTACCGGTTAAGCCAATCCCAAAACCTAGCCCAGGTCAGGTAAACTTTCACTTAAGGAAGGAACACGGCAACAAAACCTAGAGCACGAGCTAATCAGACCCCAACTCACACCCACCAAAAACCCATTTCATGCATTTATCTAACCTTTTTTTAAAACTACACAACTTTTTTAGCCTCTATAACGGGTACTAAAATTCTCCATGACTTTGCACGAAATACATGCCCAGAGACACAGGCTGTAGTTCAGCGCCTCTTTTTCCCTGTTTCCTTTTTTAAAAAAATTGGGGGATTTACATTTGCTGTCTTCCATTTCCGGGGTATTTTCCCCCATTTCAAGGGATGTTTGAAGTTTTGGGGTTAGAGGCAACACAGCATCCCCTGTTTCCTTCTCAAAGGGCCCCAAAGGGGGAGATGCCCGGGCCCCCATCGCCTTTGAGGATAAATGTCACCTTAGGAGCTTCTTCACCTCCTGGGGGGGGGGGGGGTTCGAAATTCATCCAACACTTTTTGGATATTCCCTCTGAAATTTCCCCCTTCTGTGCTGTTTTCCCCACGGGGCCCTTTCCCTGCTCTACTGTAAAAACTTTTTTAAATCTTCCTTTCAGCTCCTCACATACTTCCTGATCATTTCTTGTATTTTCTCCCCCTTTTCTGTCCTTAATCTGATCCCCGGGTCTTTGACTGTTGTCTTCCTCCTGAGGGCTTTACAACATTTTTCGGGTCAGCCCTTATTCTCGATGCAGGGGCTTTTTCTACTGTGGGCGGGGCCCTTTCCCTCCTTACCTTGGCGACTCTTTCCGGGCTCTGCGACTGATCTCCCTTTTTTTCGTGTGTTCTCTCCCTTGTGTATTTTTTTTCATTCTCTATTGCCTTTGTTTTTGCGTCCTTAAAAACCCGTGGGGTAAACCGGGGCTCGTTCGGTCTTCCCCTTTTTCTGTTGCCCTTGGGAATAAAACCCTTTTCCCCTGCCTCCTTGCATTTTTTTTGTTATATATTCCCTCATTTCGTTTACGGGGTTTCCTCCATTCCCCTGTCCCACTGGACCTCCCCCGGGGTTTTTGGGGGGGGGGGTGTGTGTGTTGTGTGTACTCACCTATTTTTACTCACCTATTTTTGGTTGCAGGGGCGAGTCTTAGCTTCCCGGCCCCGCCCCTTCAAAACCCCGGGTTTTTACTGGGCCCCCTCTCTTTTCCCCCCCCTCCATGACTTTACAAACCCGTCTTAAAAAGTGTATGGTTCCTGCCTCCGGTCACGTCATTTTCTAGGCTATTCCCCCTGCCCCTTTCAACTCTATGACTGAAAAAAATACTTTCCCAAATCTCTTGATCATTTGTGTCCCTTTAAATTTTTAAATTTTGGCCGTTTTTGATTCTGTGTCCCCCCCCTGGAACTCCTGTCTTGTCCACCCTTGTCTATTTCCCCGCAGTATTTTATATGTCCCTTATCATGTCTCCCCTGACCCTCCATCCTCCATTTCGTCAGCCGATTTTTCCCTTTAAACTTTTCTTCATAGATAAGATACTAATGCCCGGGAAAAAAATCCCCCCCCCGTACCAAAAATACCACCAGTCCGATAACATTCTTCTTTGCAAATTACGGGTCTAAAGCCAGCAACAACAACAAAATACCTTTCATCCGTGACTGCTTGCAGGGGAAAAGGGCAATGTTCGCAGCTTTCACTGAGACCCACATAAAGGATCACTTGGACAATGAAATATGGATCCAGGTTACAACCTATACAGATGTGACAGAGTGAACAGGCAAAAGGGGGGGGGTTGGCCTGTACATTGCAGATTCACTTGTTTGCACAGAACTGTTTAAAATGCCTAAAATGACGTAGGGGAAAAGTTTTAGCAGTAAAGGTCGAGAACCAAAACCTATCATTGTGGTAGTCTACAAGCCTCCGGATGCAACATCCCAGCAATTCCAGGAACAGCTGTTAAAAAATTGACCACTGTCTGGAAAATCTTCCAGCTCCTGCACCCAACATCTTGCTCCTGGGGGATTTCAACTTAAGGCACCTAAAAATGGAGGAATATAGCAAATAATTTTGTTGCAGTAATAACACCAGGAGGCAGCTCTGATGAAAACTCACACTCACACGAGCTTTTAAATCTCGCACAAAATTCAATTTAAACCAGCAAATAATAGAGCCTACTAGACTGGAGAATACACTAGACCTCATATTCACTAACAATGATGATCGATAAGAAATGTCACCATATCAAAAAAAATATACTCAGATCACAACATATTGAGGTTCGGGACATGTATGCGAGGAGCCCCAGACCGACAAAATGAGACTAGCCCACGGGGGAGCATTCACCAAATTCAACTTCAATAACAAAAACATAAAGTGGGACCAAGTAAACCAAGTCCTAAACCCATATAAGCTGGGAAGATATACTAAGGGAACACGACCCAAACTTATGCCTAGAAAAAGATTTAACTCGGGGGCACTCGATGTATGCACAAGGCTTATTCCTCTAAGAAAAAGGAGGGGTAGATGTAAAATAGAAAGAGACAGGCGCTCCCTTTACAGGCGACGGAAAAGAATAACAGAGCGGGTAAAAGAGGTCAATATATCTGAAATGCGCGGGAGACACTGGTCAGAGAAATAGCAAACATCGAACTTAAGCTAAAAGAATCCTTTAGGAGTCAGGAATCGCGGAAGAACTAAAAGCTATAAATGAAATCGAAAGAAACCCAAAGTATTTCTTCTCCTATGCCAAAAACAAAATCGAGAAACAAAAGCCCCGTATTGGGCCCCTACTTAAACAAGATGGGTCCTACACAGATGACAGCAAGGAAATGAGTGAGCTACTCAAGTCCCAATATGACTCAGTTTTTAGCAAGCCGCTAACCAGACTGAGAGTCGAAGATCAAATGAATTTTTTATGAGAGAGCCACAAAATTTGATTAACACAAACCTATCCGATGTTATCCTGACGCCAAAATGACTTCGAACAGGCGATAAATGACATGCCCATGCACTCTGCCCCAGGGCCAGACTCATGGAACTCTGTGTTCATCAAGAACTGCAAGAAGCCCCTATCACGAGCCTTTTCCATCCTATGGAGAGGGAGCATGGACACGGGGGTCGTCCCTCAGTTACTAAAAACAACAGACATAGCCCCACTCCACAAAGGGGCAGTAAAGCAACAGCAAAGAACTACAGACCAATAGCACTAAATCCCATATCATAAAAATCTTTGAAAGGGTCCTAAGAAGCAAGATCACCACCCATCTAGAAACCCATCAGTTACACAACCCAGGGCAACATGGGTTTAGAACAGGTCGCTCTTGTCTGTCTCAGCTACTGGATCACTACGACAAGGTCCTAAATGCACTAGAAGACAAAAAGAATGCAGATGTAATATATACAGACTTTGCAAAAGCCTTCGACAAGTGTGACCATGGCGTAATAGCGCACAAAATGCGCGCTAAAGGAATAACAGGAAAAGTCGGTCGATGGATCTATAATTTCCTCACTAACAGAACACAGAGAGTAGTCGTCAACAGAGTAAAGTCCGAGGCAGCTACGGTGAAAAGCTCTGTTCCACAAGGCACAGAAACTAGCTCCCATCTTGTTCCTCATCCTCATAATCCGACATAGACAAGGATGTCAGCCACAGCACCGTGTCTTCCTTTGCAGATGACACCCGAATCTGCATGACAGTGTCTTCCATTGCAGACACTGCAAGGCTCCAGGCGGACATCAACCAAATCTTTCAGTGGGCTGCAGAAAACAATATGAAGTTCAACGATGAGAAATTTCAATTACTCAGATATGGTAAACATGAGGAAATTAAATCTTCATCAGAGTACAAAACAAATTCTGGCCACGAAATAGAGCGAAACACCAACGTCAAAGACCTGGGAGTGATTATGTCGGAGATCTCACCTTCAAGGACCATAACATTGTATCAATCGCATCTGCTAGAAAAATGACAGGATGGATAATGAGAACCTTCAAAACTAGGGAGCCAAGCCCATGATGACACTCTTCAGGTCACTTGTTCTATCTAGGCTGGAATATTGCTGCACTCTAACAGCACCTTTCAAGGCAGGTGAAATTGCCGACCTAGAAAATGTACAGAGAACTTTCACGGCGCGCATAACGGAGATAAAACACCTCAATTACTGGGAGCGCTTGAGGTTCTAACCTGTATTCCCTGGAACGCAGGAGGGAGAGATACATGATTAATACACCTGGAAAATCCTAGAGGGACTAGTACCGAACTTGCACACGAAAATCACTCACTACGAAAGCAAAAGACTTGGCAGACGATGCACCATCCCCCCAATGAAAAGCAGGGTGTCACTAGCACGTTAAGAGACCATACAATAAGTGTCAGGGGCCCGAGACTGTTCAACTGCCTCCCAGCACACATAAGGGGGATTACCAACAGACCCCTGGCAGTCTTCAAGCTGGCACTGGACAAGCACCTAAAGTCAGTTCCTGATCAGCCGGGCTGTGGCTCGTACGTTGGTTTGCGTGCAGCCAGCAGCAACAGCCTGGTTGATCAGGCGCTGATCCACCAGGAGGCCTGGTCACAGACCGGGCCGCGGGGGCGTTGACCCCCGAAACTCTCTCCAGGTAAACTCCAGGTAGGTGCTTGTCCAGTGCCAGCTTGAAGACTGCCAGGGGTCTGTGGCTGACATCCTTGTCTATGTCGGATATGAGGATGAGGAACAAGATGGGAGCGAGTACTGTGCCTTGTCGAACAGAGCTTTTCACCGTAGCTGCCTCGGACTTTACTCTGTTGACTACTACTGTGTTCTGTTAGTGAGGAAATTATAGATCCATCGACCGACTTTTCCTGTTATTCCTTTAGCACGCATTTTGTGCGCTATTACGCCATGGTCACACTTGTCGAAGGCTTTTGCAGTCTGTATATATTACATCTGCATTCTTTTTGTCTTCTAGTGCATTTAGGACCTTGTCGTAGTGATCCAATAGTTGAGACAGACAGGAGCGACCTGTTCTAAACCCATCAGTTACACAATGGGTTTCTAGATGGGTGGTGATCTTGCTTCTTAGGACCCTTTCAAAGATTTTTATGATATGGGATGTTAGTGCTATCGGTCTGTAGTTCTTTGCTGTTGCTTTACTGCCCCCTTTGTGGAGGGGGGCTATATCTGTTGTTTTTAGTAACTGTGGGACGACCCCCGTGTCCATGCTCCCTCTCCATAGGATGGAAAAGGCTCGTCATAGGGGCTTCTTGCAGTTCTTGATGAACACGGAGTTCCATGAGTCTGGCCCTGGGGCAGAGTGCATGGGCATGTCATTTATCGCCTGTTCGAAGTCATTTGGCGTCAGGATAACATCGGATAGGCTTTTGTTAACCAAATTCTGTGGCTCTCTCATAAAAAATTCATTTTGATCTTCGACTCTCAGTCTGGTTAGCGGCTTGCTAAAACTGAGTCATGATTATTCTTGGCTGTCCCAGATCTACAAAAGTTCTTAACATGAGGAAGGACTTGGTATTTCTAGTATCAGTGATAGGATTGTTGAAATTAACACTGTACTCGGTATTAGAATGTTTAAAACGAACAACACTGTCACAGTG
>NC_069404.1:89410935-89447951 GCF_026875155.1 Cherax quadricarinatus | reverse complement strand
AGAGTAACAGCCTGGTTGATCAGGCTCGATACCCCAGGGGCCTGGTCACAGACTGGGCCACGAGGGCGTTGACCCCAGAACTCTCTCCAGGTAAACTCCAGGTCCAGGTAAACAAAGCTAACAAATCACTTTCCACTGCCTCAAAATATGATTGCTCACTGTGTTACTCCCCTAGCCTCAGAACCCCATAAGTAAATGCTCTAAGTACAATAAATTCTCATATTTTAACCTAATGCAAATGTTGAATAACAAATATTTAACAGATGTATAACCTACTGTTTAATTAGTGCAATCTTAAATTCAAATTCAAATTTATTTCATTTGTGCTTTTATTATTCCTGAACCCAAAAACTGACAGGGGTTTAGTATGTTGTGTTAGACGAGGTAGTAATAGATCCGTCCATGAATTAATTTTTCAAGGATTTTAGAGAGCAGGGGTAAGTTAGAAATTGGTCTATAGTTAGTTTGGTCTATAGTTAGTTTGGTCTATAGTCAGTTTGGTCACCTTTGTGGATCAGGGTGACCCTCGCTATTTTGAGAATTGCTGGGAAGGTGGAGGATTCAATGGATTTGTAAAAGAATGTTGCAATAATTGGTGACAATACTTGAGAAGCTTTTTTGTACATAAAAGTTGGCAAGTTGTTTATGTCTCCTGCCTTGTTTTTAAGGGTGATGATGATGAATGAGACTTCTGTTGGGTTGGTAGGGGCTAGGAATAGTGCATTCAAGAAGGTGCCCGAGAGGTAGTCTGATGGACGGGTGTTTGAGCTTGGGATTTTTGCTGTTTCAGTTGGTGGGAGTAGGGGCTCGTCTGATTTTTTAAATTTGATTTTGTTTTTGGATATCTTTTTAGTTCCTAGAATTTCAGTTTAGGGTTTTCCAGGTCTTTTCATGTTACCTTTGATGTTATGTAACCTGTTTTCATAATACAATTTTTTTAAACCCTTCTTTCAGGCTGGTAAGAGTGGACGAGTGATGTTTAGACTATTCTCTAGTTATTTGACCCATTCTGTACTGTTTTTCATATTGGTACTTTGTCAATGGATTTACCCCCTTTTAGGGTCCGTGCCATAGATCTAAAGGGTTTAACATTGAGGGTCCAAACTGTAGGTCTACGCCAAAATTCTAGCAGCGTTAAATTTAGTGCAAGAAGGCTGGTAGGCCTACAACTGAGAGAATGGGTCTGGGTGGTCAGTGTGCGGACTATAGAAAAAATCTGGACGCCTGCATAGCATTGTGGGAACGCTGCCAAAGTAGCTTTGTTCATCATACCTGGCGGCAAGGAAGCTCTCACTCCCCACTCACTCTCTGGCGAATTCTGACTTCCTCTTCACAACTTACAGTTCTAAGACTGATGGAAGTGGATCAGAAGAGGAATTCTATGGTTTTTAACCATATGGTACCATTGTACCATATGGCACAATGGTGCCATGTCATACAATGGTATCATATGGTACAATGTACCATATAGTACATTGTACCATATGATACATTGTACCACATGGTACAGGGTACAGGGACCCTAATGGAAATAAGTCTGTCTGACTCTTTTTGGTTATCCTAGGTTCTCCAAACATATACTACTATGTATGATAGTCTGTGTAACTTTATTTGTGTATACCTAAATAAACTTACAATGCCACATGTGCTTGAGTAAGTTTATTCAAGTGTACACAAATACAGTTAAATTTGATTATCATACATAGCAGCATATGTATAGTATCCTAGGATAACCCCGAAAAGTCAGGGTGATTTATTTCCATAGAGATCCTGTATCTGTACCATATGGTGTCCTGTACCATATGGTACCCTGTACCATATGGTACCCTGTACCATATGGTACCCTGCACCATATTTGGGACCCTGCACCCTATGGTACCCTGCACCATATGGTACCTGCACCATATGGTATCCTGTACCATATGGTACCCTATATCATATAGTACAATGTACCATATGGTATGCTGTAACATATGATACCATTTACCATATGGTCAGTTGGAGATGTTGATGCCCCAAAGGCACCAGCCAAGACTGAGTGAGTAGCAACGCAAGTCACTGACTCAGCAGTTTCCAAGACAAAGCGCTTTGTCATCCACCTCAAGGAAACAGTCGAGTGGTGTACATTTGTAAATATATATAACATTACATTATAATATACAACATTTTTGCATATTTTTGTTGTAAACAATTAATATTGTAAATTAAATAATTATGAAAATATTAGTGTGTTTATTGTGTTGAATACAACAGTACCCTATAGTACCATATGGTGCCATTGTATTATATGGCACCTAAACTCCAAGGAAATGGCAGGTCTGTAGGACTTTTTTCCCCCAGTGGGCCCAAAAGAGGGAAAGAATTGAGCATTTAAACATGGCGACCAGCATCCAAACAGCAGCTACTGCCAGACGTACAACTAGTGAAGTGAAATTCTCATCTTTACTGACGTTCATCTTTTACTGACAGTGCATCATTTCTGTACCACCATCATATCACCTGTACCAGTGCTAAGAGAGGGAACGCAGGAGGACATCGTCAAATCAACAGTACAAAACTTCAAGGTTATAGGACGGTTATCCCTGTGCCAGTTGTGGGAAAAAGAAGTAAATAGTTAAACAGTCGGGTTTAAATTTTTTAGTTGACCTATTTTCATGCCCAGTGCAGTGAGAGAATAAAAAGCAAAAACCCCAAAATATATCTATAAACTAAAGGGAACTTCAGGTTGTAGGGGGCTTTTATTTCCCCCTTCAATTTTTTAAAAAGGGCTGATTCAGCAACCCGGAAGATCAACAACGCGACACAACCCCCATAAATGGAATTGAGGGGGAAATTTTTGGGAAAGGGTAAAACCATTGATTAAACCTTTTGGTCTACCAGATGGAAAGGGGGTTAGAAGTTAATTGGTGAAGCCGGACTGTAAAGTGGGTTTGGGGAAAGGGAATGTGTAAAAAGGGGAACTGAAAGGGGGTGTGAAGTAAGGGAAAAGTGGGAGGGGAAGAAAGGGTTTTGAAGAAGAAAATTTACTAGTAATTTTTAAATGGTGATTACCCCAAAGAAATATAAATGTACTAGGGGTGGGAAAAAAGGAAATAAATTTTTTTGTCATGAGTAAAAGAGCGAAAAGTAAAATGGGAGGCATTTGGGGGGGGAAAAGATGCCAAATTATTTTATCTTCCTTCTTCAATCATGAAAAAAGAAATCATCATGGGGCTGGGAAAAGGGAAGGAGTAACAGGCCCTGGACAGTAAAAACCCCAAAAGTTTCCATCCTACCGAAAAGTAAATGTCACTATCACTCAAGTGGGAACACTGCTACCCAAACAAAAAAAAGTGGCACACGGTTATTGTAGCACTCTTAATGGGATATCCAAATTAATCCGGCCTAAACTATTGTGCAGAGGCAAATCAACAGATAAATGGCGGGATAGTAGCTGGAATGATAAACCTTAATCCTAGCAATGATACATAGGCAATGTGAGACAATACAGCCATTTTTAAACCAAACACCACCAAACAGGTGCATACACTGTACTTAAGTACGCATGAAAAACAAAAAGGGACCTCATGTAAAATGTGTAAGGGTGGGTGATGTGGATGTATGTACAATTATAGCAAAGGTGCCAGAATTTTTTGTGTGTAACAAATGCATTTGGCCCTATTACCCTTTGCAATGATGCATTGATTTACCCAATTTTAATACAAAAAGATTCATTGCCTATATTGATGATTATAATTGTTTTATGAAAACAGGCCTTCACTTTATTCATGTCAACGCAAGATCACTTCTTCCTAAGTTGGCAGAGTTTTGGATTTTTAGCTAACAAAATTAGGGCGGCAGTTTTCTAGGCCTATACCCGACAAACAACCTGAACTTCAGCACCCATATCCAACACATAACCCAAAAAAATATCCAAAACAGTTGGGATCCTCTCCAAGATACGATACTACGTGCCGCAAACTGCCCTTCTCACACTATACCATTCACTTATATATCCATACCTCACCCATGATATCTGTGCTTGGGGTTCAACTGCAGCAACACACCTAAAGTCAATAATAACCCAACAAAAAACCGCAGTAAGAATAATCACTAAATCCCATCCCTGGGAAAAACACACCCCCACTCTTCATAGATCTAAAACTTACTCCCTGTTTCAGTTTCATCCACACTTACTACTGTGCAATTTTACATCTACAGGACCTTTAAATTCCAATATTAACCTTGACCTAAAAAGCTTCTTTATAGTTGTGACAGAACCCACAGGCACAACACCAGACACAAACATCTCTATTGACATTCCCCGTGTCCAACTAAACCTTTACAAAAATTCAATGTATGTCAAAGGCCCTAAATCTGGAACACCCTAAACCCGAAAATTCCAAACTGCAGACACATTCATCACCTTCAAAACTACCATCAGAAAACATCTTATCTCCCTGATACACCCTGTCAACTAATAATACGAATACCACCTGGTGGTTCACACTTACACTCACTCACCCATTTGACCATAAACAGAAATATCAATCTGGGAAACATTCTACTAGAGAATGCACAGTAGGCCTTGACAGCCGAAAATTTAAGTGCATTAACTGTAAAGAACCTAGGTAGTAGGTTGGTAGACAGCAACCGTCCAGGGAGGTACTACCGTCCTGCCAAGTGAGTGTAAACGAAAGCCTGTAATTGTTTTACATGATGGTAGGATTGCTGGTGTCCTTTTTTCTGTCTCATAATCATGCAAGATTTCAGGTACGTCTTGCTACTTCCACTTACACTTAGGTCACACTACACATACATGTACAAGCATATATATACATACCCCTCTGGGTTTTCTTCTATCTTCTTTCTAGTTCTTGTTCTTGTCTATTTCCTCTTATCTCCATGGGGAAGTGGAACAGAATTCTTCCTCCGTAAGCCATGCGCGTTGTAAGAGGCGACTAAAATGCCGGGAGCAAGGGGCTAGTAACCCCTTCTCCTGTATATATTACTAAATGTGAAAGGAGAAACTTTTGTTTTTCCTTTTGGGCCACCCAGCTCTGGTGGGATACGGCCGGTGTGTTAAAGGAAAAAAAAGAAGAACAACTGCAAAGAAGTTGGGGTTACAGTTTCCCACAAGGACTGCAGTCGGAACCCAAACAACCTTCGACGTAAACCTGATAACAGTCCTTTAATGGTAACTGAGGATGAGGCCATCCAGTCTACCATAGCCAGAGCTGAGACTGAACCTCTGCAAAGTGCGAAGAACCCAACTCACTGCAAAGGATTCTGGTGATACCAGAATGCCATCACACACACTAGTTGTGGAGGAGCTAGCCATCCCTGCTAGCACATGTGGAACTACTGATCTGCCACTACTGATACCTACGCCTACACCTGAATATGGGGATGAGCTTGTCATTTTTTCCAACACACACAACTACAACAGTCAGACGGACACCACACAGGTAACCCCCTGGAAACTGGAGATGAGTCAGATGCACAAGACCTACCTGCAATGAATAATGATGAGGCAGACTTGCCACAGGCACCATCAGAGAACACTAATGTAACCATGGCACCTGTTAAGGTGATAGGTGTTAAAGAAAGCACTAACTCAGAAGTGCCATCCTCCGGAGAGGCATTGGATTCGCCTGATCTTCCTCATATTATAACAAATTTGCAGAAAAAAATTGAGCATCTTGGACAGATCCTGACAGTTTAATAAATTATGTAATCAGGATGATGCTCTTGAGTATGGTGATGATGTCAAAAGTGCAGCAATCTCCGTTCAGTTTCAAGCAATTTGTAAGAAAGAAGCCCATGACTCTTGGCTTCAACACTTACCATTTAACTGGCTGCCAAGATGCCAAAAATGCTTAAAAATAAAGGTCCTGAAGATAAAGACGTACAAACTATGCTATTTGCTCTTAAGTGCCTGCACACTGTAGTCAAAGCATAATAGTTTTACCATCTTATGAGCAAGAGATTGTAATAACTCACTACAATGAATACATTACAAATCTTTTCATGGAACATTGCTTCCATCAGGAAGCGGTTGCCTGACTTACATCATATTAGTGCAACCAAGAATATTGATGTCATCTGTTTGCAGGAATGTAGATTGAAAGATGGAGCACCTCCACCAAACTTGCCTGGATATGCAGTTTATAACCTAAGGTCAACCAACTGTGTGTGATGTATGCCAGAAAGAACTTGCCACATTCACTCCTTTCCTTGTGGAGTCGAGTTAACATGCAGTATCATGGTGTCAAAGTAAATGCAGGCAATTTTTCCATAAACATTTTTAATCTCTATGCCCCAGCGAACCAGCTTCGACCTGATGCTTTACCAGATCGCATCAATAGTGAACCTACCCTCATTCTTGGAGATTTTAATGCCAGACATAAGAATATTGGTGGGTCTATAACAAACACCAATGGAACTAAACTAGTGAAATTTCTAAATGAGCATGATAATGTTCGAATTGTGGACACTACTGAGCCTACTCACATATATGGTGGCATACTAGATCTGTGCCTTGGATTTAATACATCATATACGATGCATGATCTGATCACTTCCCAAGACTAACAACTGTCAATTTTGATCGCATCTCCAGCAATCAAGAAGCTAAATTCAGAAGGAGGAAACTTATTCTCAACCAAGAACACAGAGATTACTTTATTAACCACTTGGATCAATGGTATAAGAATTACGAGCCCACTGGCACACAAAAATTTAATGATGATTTAATTACCTCACAGATCAAGTGGGCAGGAAAAGGAAACATAGACCCTCCACTATAAATAACAATAAAAACCAATGTAAATACTATAATGATCCAGAGCTATGCAATCTAACACATGCAGCTAGGAGGATTGGTAAAGCATACCGTGAATGTAGAACCCCAGACCTGCTCAGAACGTTCCAAGCTGCACTAACAAATGCAAGGAACAGAAAGCAAGAACTTAGGCAACAGGAATGGGAACAATTTGTTAGTGGATTAAATAGGTCCACCCCTTTAAGTTTGGCTTGGAAAGGTATAAATAAAATAACCAGGAAAAAGACTGGCAATGTTGCTCATCCCTTTCCTCTTGAAAAAGCAAATGACTTCATAAATGACTGGTCAAAAACATCCAGGCATGAAAACCTTCCATCTCATATTAGAAAAAAATTAGAGAGTACTTCTGAAGAAATGTTGAAAGTGATTAATTTTATGAGCCAAAATATTGATGAGAGTCTTCTTCTTCTTGTTGATTCGCCAGTACTTCCGGCCCGGGTTTGATGAGAGTGATTGCCTCTTCACCGAGTATGAATTAGATAATGCACTAACTAAAGGTCAATCAACTGCCCCTGGAGAGGATGGTATAACCTATGATATTCTCAGAACTCTAAGGCACGTGCCTGATAACCCTTTGTTGGCACTGTATAATCTCAGTTACATTGAGAGCGTTCTTCCTACTTCCTGGACCAATAGTCTCATTGTGCCTATCCCTAAGCCCCAACAGCTGATACATTTAGACCGAGCTCCTTAACTAGTTGTCTTTGTAAAACCTTTGAAAGAATGATACTTAACAGACTGTACTACAGAATCAGACACCAACTTTCCCCCTACCTCTATGGGTTCATGAAAGGTAAAAGTGTGCAGAACTGTATTTCCACCTTTCTCACTGAACACACCTCTACTAGTTTTACCACTTTTCTTGATCTAAAATCTGCAGTTGATATTGCGAACAGAACCGTTATGCTACATGAACTAGCCAAAATGAATATTGGTGGTAGCTTACTCTGCTGGATAATAGAATACCTGTCAAATAGAGTATCCTCTGTCCTTTATCAAGGCTTTAGAAGTGAGTCTAAAGAAATGTCTTTAGGTACACCGCAGGGAGGAGTTCTTAGTCTCATGCCATTTAATATTCTGATTAATGCTCTCCTAAATGCTCTACCTGCCTCACCTAAACATATAGCTATAAGCAATGCTGATGACATCATGATACATACAACAGGGCATAAGAAGATGAGCATCATTCTTAATGAAGTTCAAGCAATTGTAATCGACTAGGCCTCATAATATCTTCCTCTAAAACAAAGATATTAACAAGCAAACGACATCCACCACCCATCTATTTACAGGGTGAAATCATTAGCTAAGTTAAAACCTACAGATATCTTGGTGTAGATGTACCCTTTAACAAATCCACTTTACCACAACTAAATAAGAAATGCAAAGATAGGCTAAATGCTCTCAAAGCTGTTGCTGGCTACAACCCCAACTATGGTGCTACTGTGAGAATCGTGAGAATGATGTATATAGCCTATGTTAGGTCCTTAATTGATTATGCTGCTCCCATGTTGATATTAGCTAGGGAAAGTTCTCTCTGACCCTTGGAGTTAATGCAGAATGAAGCTCTCAGAATTATTCTTGGGTGTCCCAGATCTACAAAGGTTCTTAATATGAGGAAGGAGCTTGGTATTTCTAGTATCAGTGATAGGATTGTTGAAATTAACACTGTACTCGGTATTAGAATGTTTAGAAATGAACCAGACTCTGTCACAATGAATCTTACCAAGTGTCTAGAGGTAAATACACACAGATCTAAATGGATTGTGAAAACGTGCAATTGCATTAAGTTTTATAACCTGCATGAACTGTATCACTGTAGACATCAAGAGCATTTCCCCCCTCCATGAAAGATGTGCTCATTTAATATCACATACCTGCAAGTCCCTCCCAAGAAGCTCATTGCTAGTAATCCCTTCCTTAAATCACTTGTTAAAGCAACTGCTCAAGAAGAAATTTCTCACCTAGCTGGTAGTAGTAAGTTATCACAAGTTATATACACTGATGGATCTAAACAGGAATCTTCTGGGAGGGCTGCATCTGCTTTTGTTGCCACCTCCCTAGTTAAGAACGATAATAAATTTGTTGAGTTAGGCATAAGAATTAACAACTGGGCGTCTACACTGTACACTGAATTGACTGCAATCCTAATGGGGCTAAAGCTAACCTATGGCACCGAGCTTGACTCTATCATCATTACTAATTCTATGTCATCATTGAAGGCTCTTGATTCATATAATGACTCCAATAACATGCTCATTGGAGAAGCCAAGTATAGATACTCAAAAATCAGGGACAAAGGAATTAATGTACAGTTGCTATGGATCCCATCACACATTGGATTACTCCTTCATGATAAAGTTGATATGCTAGCCAAGAAGAGTACCCAGAACGAGAATGTTGAATATAACTTTGGTATAACTGTGTCTAGCATCAGGAATAATATTAGGAGAGAAGTAAATAATGAAAATGATTGTTATAGGAATGCCTGAGTAGATCTATAACCCACTATGATAACATGAATGTAGATAAGTATGTTTATGGAGCAATGTGCAATGTGAACAGACTGACTGATGTTGAAGTGGCCAGGCTTAGGCTTGGTTACAACTACTTCTGGCAGTTTGGGAGACACACAGATGATGATCAAACTAAATGTAAATTATGTGATCAGGCATATGGTCACTGTCTTGAGCACTATATGCTTAATTGTCCACTTATTGAGGAATACAGAGATAGGCAGTATAATAACCTATGTGACATGTCAAAATATCTTATTAATGAAAATAAAATACCAGATATACTAAGCAAATTTCCTAAATTTGCTTGTGAACTATAGATATGTAGATATAAATCCATATGTATTCATGTTAACCCCTTGGGGCCTAGTTCCTGGGCCTTTTGTTTATCCATATGCTCTTGCACTACCGTCCACAGGATGGATATGGGGTGCACAATAAACTAGCCACTTCGGTGGCAAAATCTAAAATCTCTAATCTTTTATCCCTTTTTCCTTTATACATAGGAATTATGCATTGTCTCTGCCAGTCCCTGGGTACCTTACCCTCTTCCATACATTTACTGAATAAAAGAACCAACCACTTCAAAACTATATCCCAAACTGCTTTTAACATTTCTGTCTTTATCCCATCAACCCCATCTGCTTTACCCCCTTTCATTCTACCCACCACCTCACGTACCTCCCCCACACTCACAACTGGCTCTTCTTCACTCCTACAAGATGTTATACCTCCCTGCCCAATGCATAAAATCACAGCATTCCTATCTTCTGGACAGACATTTTTCTTAACAAACTACTTAGACTATACAACAAACATTGTCCTATAAAAACAAAAACAGATCACAAACAAACGGCTTGGTTGCCCATGGCTAACCAGCACCATTCTGAAATCCATTTGATAAGAAACACCAATATGAAAAGCAATTTTAGACAGGGCTTAATACACAAAGATTTTTCTTAAAACACTATTCATCAGTCCTCTCCAAAGTAATAAAGAAAGCCAAACAACTATACTACTCCAGTAGATTCCACTGACACAAGAGGAGATATAAAAAAGACCTGGAAAACACTCTCTCAGATTCTAGGGACCCACAAACTGAAAAAAACAAGAATATTGTCCTAACTAAACCTAATGAAACACCACTGCAACCCACCGACACAGCTAACAAGATAAACGACTTCTTCTCAACCATAGGTTCTAATCTCGCCAATAAAATCCCACGTACCAATGCCCATGCCGGGGACTACCTAGATGGGAATTTCCCAAATTCCTTCTATCTTGCTCCAACTGAGCCCACGGAAGTCACCGAGATTATAAGTCACTTAAAAATAACTCAGGGAATCTGTCTCATGTCCCACCATTATTGTACAAGAGAGTGGCCCATGTCCTCTCGCATACTATCTCATTGTTTTTTAACAAGTCACTAGAAGCTAGCACCTTCCGAAAACTACTCAAGACGGCAAGGGTTACACCAATACATAAAGGTGGTGACCCTACAGATTTAAACAACTATAGGCCAATATCAAACTTACCATTGCTATCCAAAATCTTTGAGAAACTCGTGCACAGGAGACTATATTCATTTAAAACGTCACAAAACATACTCAACCCCTGCCAATTTGGATTCAGGAAAAATAAAAGCACTAACGATGCAATTATAAAAATGCTAGATCTGCTTTACACAGCATTGGAAAATTTAAGGAATATCCACTAGGAATTTTTATTGACCTAAGAAAAGCTTTTGACACAGTTGACCATGGCATCCTACTCCACAAACTTGACCATTATGGTATAAGAGGCCATGCGCTTGCATATTTCAAATCTTACCTTACTAATAGGTATCAGTATGTCACCTTTAAACCCTTTGACTTTTTTTCCGACGTAAAAATACGTCTTACGACCCAAATGTTTCTGACGTATTTTAAGCATAAATTCTAGCAGCTTCAAATCAAGCAGGAGAAAGTGCTGGGCCCCAATGTGGAGAAGGGGGTTCCATGGTCATTGCCCCCATTAAAAAAAATGGGGGAGCCAGTGGTGCATTGGGGGATGCCATTTCAGTTGTATTTTTCAGCATGAGGGAAAGAAATATGTGATTCCCCAGAAAAATCTGGGCCCTTTTCCCTTTCCCCAAGTGAGCTCTAACCCAGATGGAAGTGCCCCAGTGAAGAAAATTTATGTTTTGGAGGGTTTAGCCCAAAAGCAATGGGGGAGGGGAGGGGGGGGGGGAAAGGGGAAAGAGGAGGAGGAGGAGGAGGAGGAGGAGGGGGAAGAGGAGGGGGAGGAGGAGGAAGGAGGGGGAGGGGAGGGGAGGGGGAAAGAGGGGAGGGGGGAGGAAGAAAAGATGAATAATTTGCCCCCTTTAAGCAAAAAAAAAAAAAGTCCCCCCCAATGCAGTGAAAAGTAAGGGGGAAACATTGATAAGACTACTTGATGAGCTTTAAAGGGGGGTAATATTACATGCCCATCGCCTCCTTTGTTTTTGCTGGTCACAAACATTTCTGTTGCTTTTTGTTGTCTGTCAACTCCCTGTTGTCCCTCTGCTCTCTGCCAGGAGACCCAAAAGATGTGTCATATGTTTACCCACATTTTAAAGCGGTATAGCACTTTGTCGGGGATTTTTGGGTTTATCATAGGTTTTTTTACCTTGTATACTTGTATTTTTGACCTGTGAGCAAAAAGGGCAGACAGAAGAGAGACAGATTGAAAGATATAAAATGGGGGAGAAAAGATAATTAGATAAAATGGAGGGGGGAAGCGCATCCGACCCATTTTTTTCGGGGGTTAGGGGTATGACAAATGAGAAAATTGTCATTTTGACAGTGCGACTTCTGATTAAAAAACAATTATAACCCACACACTCGACACAAGAAGGAGGAGGAGGGAAGGAAAGGGGAGGAGGAGGAGGAGGAGGAGGAGAAGGAGGAGAAGGAACAAGGAGGAGAAGGAGGAGGAGAAGGAGGAGGAAAGGGGAGGAAAAGAAGGAGGAAAGAAAAAAAAAAAGGGGGAAAAAAGGGAAAAAAGGGGGGGGAAAGAAGGAGGAGAAAAAGGGAGGAGAAAAAAGGAGGAGAAGAAGGGGGGGAAGGGAGGAAAGAAGGGGAGAAGAAAAGAGGAGAAGAAGGGAAAAAAGAAGGGAAAAGGGAGAAAGAAGGAAAGAAAAAGGAGAAGAAAAAGGAAGAAGAAGGAAAAAAGAAGAAGGAGAAGAAGAAGGAGAAAAGAAGGAGAAAAAGAAGGAGAAGAAAAAGGGGAGAAAAGAAGGAGGGAAAAGAAGGAGAAGAAGAAGAAGAGAAAAAGAAGGAGAAGAAGGGAAGAAAAGGGAAGAAAAAAGGGAAGAAGAAGGAGAGAAGAAGGAGAAGAAAAGGAGAAGGAGAAGAAAAAGAAAAGGGAAAAGAAAAAGGGGAAAAGAAGAGGAGAAGAAGAAGGAGAAGAAGGAAAGAAGGGGAAGGAGAGAAAAAAGGAGAAGGAAGAAGAAAAAGAAAAAGAAGAGAAGGAGAAGGGAAAAGGAAGAAAAAGAAGAAGAAGAGAAAAAAAAATTGTTTGTTTGTTTGTTTGTTTGTTTGTTTTTGTAAACAAGTTTTGTAAACAATATATTGATAATTATGTTTGTGTGCTTATTGTGTTGTATACAACGAGTGTATATATATACATTGCACCTTACTTTGGTCTCATAGGCCACATAAGTTATGTGAAAAAATAAAATAGTGAAAAAAACAACAAACCTTCAAATACAAGTAAACTAAAGTTTACCGGGTGAGCGGCAGTCGCCGCTGTTGCCATACGCGGCTCATTTTCTGCAAACTTCACGGCTCTATATCTCGGTAAGTACCGATGGCAAAATTTTTTTTTTGGACTAAAACACTCAGAAAAATAATCTTAACATTTTCATAAGAAAAAAAATAATTTTTTTTTTTTTAATATTTGGCGACATAGAATGACAGTTTCAGAGAGGGGCCTGAAACAGTCAAAGGGTTAAAGACACAGCATCAACAACACAGCCACTTGATACTGGAGTTCTGCAGGGAAGTGTCCTTGGTCCCCTGCTCTTCCTCATATACATCAATGATCTTCCAAACGTATCTCGACACCTGAACACCATTCTCCTTGCTGACGACACAACTTATGTCATCTCTCATCCTAATCTTGCATTGTTAATGAGGAGCTGATCAAAATATCGACTTGGATGACAGCCAATAAACTTACGCTTAACATTGACAAAACCTACTACAGTGGACCCCCGCATAAAGATTACCTCCGAATGTGACCAATTATGTAAGTGTATTTATGTAAGTGCGTTTGTACGTGTATGTTTGGGGGTCTGAAATGGACTAATCTACTTCACAATATTTCTTATGGGAACAAATTCGGTCAGTACTGGCACCTGAACATACTTCTGGAGTGAAGAAATATCGTTAACCGGGGGTCCACTGTACATTATGTTTGGTAGCAGAGCACGAGATGCGCAAATTAACATTAATATCGACAACACTCTAATTACCAGGCATAATGAGGGCAAATTCCTAGGCCTATACCTCGACAACAACCTGAACTTCAGTACCCTATCCAAGACATAACCAAAATAGTATCCAAAACGGTTGGGATCCCCTCCAAGATACGATACTACGTGCCGCAAACTGCCCTTCTCACACTATACCATTCACTTATATATCCATACCCCACCTATGCTATCTGTGCTTGGGGTTCAACTGCAGCAACACACCTAAAGCCAATAATAACCCAACAAAAAGCCGCAGTAAGAATAATCACTAAATCCCATCCCTGGCAACACACCCCCCACTCTTCATAGATCTAAACTTACTCCCTGTTTAGTACATCCACACTTACTACTGTGCAATCTACATCTACAGGACTTTAAATTCCAATATTAACCTTGGGCCTAAAACGCTTTCTTGATAGTTGTGACAGAACCCCCAGGCACAACACCAGACACAAGCATCTCTATGACATTCCCCGTGTCCGACTAAACCTTTACAAAAATTCAATGTATGTCAAAGGCCCTAAATCTGGAACCCCCTACCTGAAATTCCAAAACTGCAGACACATTCATCACCTTCAAACTACCATCAGAAAACATCTTATCTCCTTGATACACCCTGTCAACTAATAATACGAATAACACCTGGTGGTTCACACTTACACTCACTCACCCATTTGACCATAAACAGAAAATCAATCTCAATCTCAAAATAATGAATCTTAACTAGTCAAAAGTTGGCCTGTGATACTCCAATACTGAAACTATGTATAGTGCCAAAACAAAAGCATTCACATTGCTAAACTCACAAACTAGTATTTAGTCACTTAGCCACAATACCAACTTATCTCATAATTCTGTAACATTTTAAACCTAAGATTTAATATAAGTCTCCCCGAAATGCCTAGCCATGCTAGGCATTCTAGGGGTTTACACTCTGTAATTTTATTTTACTACATGTAAACCACACAATAACCAAATTCTGTAAACTCAGCATTGTAATACTTATAGAGAATAAAGTTTGAATTGAATCTTCTTGATTACCTCTAACTCTCTATCTAGAAAACTCTCCTCTCCTATTTTTAACTGTCAAATTCATTCATTCCCTAGGCTTTCTCAACTTATTAATCTCACTCCAAAACTTTTTCTTATTCTCAACAAAATTTGTTGATAGCATCTCACCCACTTTCTCATTTACTCTCTCTTTACATTCTTTCACCACTCTCTTAACCTCTCTTTTTCTCTCCATTACTCCTCTCTCTTTGTATCACTTCTACTTTGTAAAAATCTCTCACATGCAAACCTTTTCTCTGTTACTACTGTCTTTACCTCATCATTCCACCAATCGTCTTTCTTCCCTCCTGTAACCACAAACCACTTTCCAGTAACCACAAACTTCTGCTGAACACTCTAATACTATATTCTTAAATCTACCCCATACCTCTTCAACCTCATTGCCTATATTCTCCACTAGTCCATTTTTTTTCCAATAGTTGTTTATATCTTACCCTAACTGCTTCCTCCTTGAGTTTATAAACCTTCACCTCTCTTGCTGATTCCATTCTCCATATACCCCATTTACCTCTTACTCTAACTGTAGCTACAACTAAAATATGATATACTGTGGCCCCTCTACAAACATGCACATCCTGAAGTCTACCCATCAGTTTTTATCTACCAATATATAGTCCAACAAACTACTGTCAGTATGCCCTACATATCTTGTATACTTATTTATCCTTTTTTTCTTAAAATATGTATTACCTATTAGCAAATTCCTTTCTATACAAAGTTCAGTCAAAGGCTCCCCATTATTATTTACACCTGGCATCCGAAACTTACCTACCACACCCCTCTCTGTTTCTCCACTTTAGCATTTAGGTCCGCTACCACAATTACTCTCTCACGTGGCTCAAAAGTCCCCCAACACTTACTTAACATCTCCCAAAATCTCTCTCTCTCTCCTCTATCACTCCTCTCCTCTCCAGGTGCATACACATGTATTATAACCCATTTTTCCATCCAACCTTTTTTTGTGATCCACATAATCCTTGAATTTATACAGGAGAAGGGTGTTACTAGCCCATTACTCTCATTACATGTAAATTAGCAATATTTTGTGGATGGTAAGTACCATGCAATACAGTACCATGGTCGTTCTACATTTATAAGCTAATGGCACCCTTCTGATACTACTAGCAAAATTGGTATCTGATAAGTCTACGTGATTTTTTCTCCAAAACACATCACTGATTAGAACATAAAAGTCTACGAAAATATATACAGTAAGGCCCGCTTTACGGCGTTTTGCCTTACGGCGCTCGCTATACGGCAATTCAAATTATGACCAAAATTTGCTATACGGTAAGCGGTCTTTCAAATACGGCGCCCCCACTGGTTTGCTTACATTTTCCGTGACCACATCTATTATGTCAGGAAACTTTCCAAAATTTCAAGTGTTTTAAAAGTTTCTGCATATTTTATGTACGTATTCTGATAGTTATACTTATGTGTACCTGTACCTAAATATATTTACACACTGTGCTGGTGTGCAGGTACACATTAAAATCGCTAAGTTCCCTCTACTCATGACGCCAATACTATTAATAATAATCACTCTTGGGAACACTAAATGTCTTATTTTACATCAATATAGGCATTTTCATTAATCCATCTATGATATTTTCCTCAATATTATATATGAAACTCGTTACATAGCATATAAACATGATACATACACTCACAGAATAAAAATTGATGTAAATGTAAGATTTGTTTACAAAGCAGCTGTGTAGGTAGTGTCGGAAGAATTACATTTTCTCTAGTCAAACTGGGGGATAACTGTAGAAAAATATTCTTTTCGCATGCCTTTACTCTCTATATAGCAATTCACGACTCTTGTGGGTTTAGTGCCTTTTATTATAATAATAATAATAATAATAATAATAATAATAATAATAATAATAATAATAATAATAATAATAATATTATTATTATTATTATTATTATTAATAATAATAATAATATTATTATTATCTTCATTCACTCTAAAAATGGTGTGTTGCTGTTTGTTTATTCTGAACTAACTTGTACAACTTGTACACAATGTAAGAGTACAGTGGACCCCCGCTTAACGATCACCTCCCAATGCGACCAATTATGTAAGTGTATTTATGTAAGTGCGTTTGTACGTGTATGTTTGGGGGTCAGAAATGGACTAATCTACTTCACAAATTCCTTAGGGGAAAAAAATTCGGTCAGTACTGGCCCCTGAACATACTTCTGGAAGGAAAAAAATATCGTTAACCGGGCGTCCACTGTATTTGTATTGTGAGGTAATTTTTTTTTTTTCAACAAGTCGGCCGTCTCCCACCGAGGCAGGGTGCCCCAAAAAAAAGAAAGAAATCCCCAAAAAGAAATTACTTTCATCATTCAACACTTTCACCTCACTCACACATAATGACTGTTTTTGCAGAGGTGCTCAGAACACAACAGTTTAGAAGCTTTATACGTATAAAGGATACACAACATATCCCTCCAAACTGTCAATATCCCGAACCCCTCCTTTAGAGTGCAGGCACTGTACTTCCCATTTCCAGGATCAAGTCCGGCTATATAAAAATAACCGGTTTCCCTGAATCCCTTCACTAAATATTACCTGCTCACACTCCAACAGATCGTCAGGTCCCAAATCCCATTCGTCCCCATTCACTATCGAACACGCTCATGCATGCGTGCGGGAAGTCAAACCCCCTCACCCACAAAACCTCCCTTACCCCTTCCTTCCAACCTTTTCGAGGACGACCCCTACCCTGCCTTCCTTCTCCTACAGATTTAAATGCTCTCCATGTCATTCTACTTTGATCCATTCTCTCTAAATGACCAAACCACCTCAACAACCCTCTTCAACCCTCTGACTAATACTTTTTATTAACTCCACACCTCCTAATTTCCACACTCCGAATTTTCTGCATAATATTTACACCACACATTGCCCTTAGACAGGACATCCCACTGCCTCCAACCGCCTCTCGCTGCTGCATTCACAACCCAGGCTTTACACCCATATAAGAGGTTGGTACTACTATACTTTCTTACATTCCCTTCTTTGCTTCCATAGATAACGTTTTTTTGAAATCCACATATACCTCAATGCACCACTCACCTTTTTTCCCCTCATCAGTTCTATGATTAACCTCATCCTTCATAAATCCATCCACCGACACGTCAACTCCCAAGTATCTGAAAACATTCACTTCTTCCATACTCCTCCTCCCCAATTTGATATCCAATTTTTCTTTATCTAAATCATTTGATACCCTCATCACCTTACTCTTTGCTATATTCACTTTCAACTTTCCTACCTTTACACACACTCCCAAACTCATCCACTAACCTTTGCAATTTTTCTTTAGAATCTCCCATAAGCACAGTATCATCAGCAAAAAGCAACTGTGTCAATTCCCATCTTGTATTTGATTCTCCATAATTTAATCCCACCCCTCTCCCAAACACCCTAGCATTTACTTCTTTTATGACCTCATCTATAAATACATTAAACAACAATGGTGACATTACACATCCCTGTCTAAGACCTACTTTTAACGGGAAGTAGTCTCCCTCTCTCCTACACACCCTAACCTGAGCCTCACAATCCTCAAAAAAACTCTTTTACAGCATTTAATAACTTACCACCTATTCCATATACTTGCAACATCTGCCACATTGCTCCCCTATCCACTCTATCATATACCTTTTCTAAATCCATAAATGCAATAAAAACTTCCCTACCTTTATCTAAATACTGCTCACATATATGCTTCAATGTAAACACTTGATCTACACATCCCCTACCCATTCTAAAACCTCCTTGCTCATCCGCAATCCTACATTCCTCTTACCTCTAATTCTTTCAATAATAAACCTTCTATACACTTTTACTGGTATACTCAGTAAACTTATTCCTCTATAATTTTTACAATCTCTTTTGTCCCCCTTCCCTTTATATAAAGGGACTATACATGCTCTCTGCCAATCCCTAGGTACCTTCCCCTCTTTCATACATTTATTAAACAGAAGTACCAACCACTCCAACACTATATCCCCCCCTGCTTTTAACATTTCTGTCATGATCCCATCAGTTCCAGCTGCTTTACCCTCTTTCATTCTACGTAAGCCTCACGTACCTCCCCCACACTTACATTCTGTTCTCTTCACCCCTAAAAGATGGTATACCTCCCGGGCCCGTGCATGAAATTACCCTCCCTTCTTCCTCAACTTTTAAAAAATTTTCCCTCAAAAATTTTTCGTATCTCCCTAAAAATTCCCCATTCCCCTTTCTAAACTCCCCTACTTGTTTTAACTGAAAAATTATTTTTCCCTGGTTTCAAACGTTTAATCACTCAAAAACTTTTTCTTATTTTCTGAAAAATTTTTGACAGTGCCTCTCCCACTCTATATCTTTCTTTTGTATCTTACCACTTCTTTCCTGTCTTTTATTTCCCCTATACGCGGGGCCCCCGCTTTACGGCATTTTGTTTTACGGCTTCCGCTATACGGACATTTCAAATTATGACCAAAACTCGTATAGGCCCCCCCCCACCGTTTTTAATACGGTCACAGCGGCCCCCGAGTTTGTTTAATTTCCCCCCCTGAGACATCCCTTATTTGTCTGGAAATTTTCCAAAATTTAAAAGTGTTTTAAATTTATTGTATTTTTAATGTATTGTCTTGATAATTAAACTTGTTTTCACCGGTACCTAAAAAAAACTTACACACTGTGCTGGCATGTGGTCACTTTTAAAACAAAAGAGTTCTCTATTTTTTTGATGAAAATAAAAATTTAATAAAAATAATAATAAAATAATAATAATAATAATAATAATTTAAAAATAAAAATAATAATAATATTTAATAATAATAATCTTTGGGCCTTTTAATGTCGTATTCTTTTAATTTTGAATTTGCCTTAATCTATCTAGATTTTTTTTTAAAAAATTTTAAGAAACACATTACGTAACACAAAATGATACAGCACCCACAGTAAAAAAATTTATACAAAATATATGAGATGTTTCCAAACGGTTTTTAGAAGTGTCGGAAAGAATTTATTTTCTTACCCCCTCCCTGTTCCAGGGTAAATGTAGAAAAATTTTCCCTTTTGTTTTTTCCCTTCCACTTATAGCTATAATTTGTATAACTTGTACACATGTAAGAGATTTTTTTTGTGATTTTTATTATTATAATAATAATAAAAATATTATAAGGAAAAAGTTTCACAAACTCTTACAAATGTACATGAAAAATTTTAAAGGACACGTATTTTTCCCGTCTTTTTTCCCTGCCCGGGGAAGTGTCGTCCCAAAACCCTGTTCATTTTGTTTGTTTCGCTGTCTGAGCCGGTGTATCAAAAAATTTTTTGTATATTACGTTAATATACACTTTTCATTAATCCATCCGTGATATTTTTTTCAAAATTATAAAATAAACACGTAATAACATAAATAATAACATTGTGTAGAGACCTAGGATACCCAAAAAAGTCAGAGTGACTTACTTCCTCCCTTTCCCTCAGGCTGATTCATTTCTTCTCAAAATGATGTTACATGGAATGGGAGGGGGTTTTTTCTTTATTTTTCTACCGTATCAATGTAGAGAAACCTGTAACAATGAAACTTGTACACAAAACCAGAGTTTTCATGTTTTACAAACTTCCTTGCCGGGTTTTTTTACATAACTCTGCACCGTCCTCTTCATGCACTCTTTCTTTCTCTCTGGTATGGTACCCCTGGCTGATCCCTACTCCAACTTGATTTTTTAATAAATACTATCATCTCCCCTATTTTTAAAGGTAAGTAATGAGTAAACTGTAATCATTTTTCGTCTGGGATGTTTAAAATATATGAATAGTTGTGGGGTGGGTTGGCGGGTATGGTACCCCGGCTGATACCTAATCCCACATTGATATTTTACAATAAATACTTCATCTCACCTTATTTTAAGGAAAGTAAGAGTAAACTGTATTCATTTTATGCTTGGGTGCTTAAATATCTAAAAATAGTATGGTGGGTGGGGGGGCCCGGGTATGGTAGCCTGGCTGATACCATACTCCACACTTGATTTCTTCAATAAATACTACTTATCTCACCCTAGATTAAGACTATAAATATTTTAAGGGTAAGTAATGAGTGCACTTGTGTGTATTGTACTTTTTTTTGTTTTTGATGCCTGGTTCTTTGCAAAACAAAAATAATGTTAGTGAAAACTTGTTTTAGTGTTTGTATGCTTTTTGTAAGTGGAAAAAAAAAAGGGTGTTCCATTTACGGCGGTTTCTGCTTTCGGGGGTTTTACCCGGGAAACCTAACCCGCCGTTAAGGGGGGCCCTTTGTACTCGCTCTTTTATAACATTCGCTTTGTAAAAATTTCATTTAACTTTTTCTCTTTTATCACACCCCTTACTTATCTTCACCAATCATCCTCTTTCCTCCTCCCCCCCACCCCCCTTAACCAAAAAACTTCTCCCCACATTCTAATACGTTTTTAAAACTCATCCAACCCTCTTCACCCCCCCCCCCCCACTACTCTCTTTGCATAGCCCACCTTTCTCCCAATGTCGTTTATACTTCTCACCCGAACTTCCTCCCCCTTAGTTTATACACTTTCATTTCCCCTCCTACTTGTTGTTGCCACCTTCCTCTTGTCTGTCTACCTTTACTTAAATGAGCTAAAACTAAATACAGGGGGACCCCCGCCATAGCGACTTTAACCCGTGCAAGAGGGTCTTTTGTTATGCGAAATGATCGGTATGCGAATGAATTTTCCCCATAAAAATAATGGAAATCAAATTAATCCGTGCAAGACCCAAAAGTATGAAAAAAAAAAAAATTTCCACATGAAATATACATTTTCCTACACACAAAAAAGGGAAGGGAAAATGCACAATAGTAGAGTAGTACTGCACAATATAATTTTGATGTATACTCTACTAAAAAGAAGAATAAATGACACTTCCTTTATTGAAGATGCAGCAATGATGATGGCACTGTGTCCTGGGGGTGCCTTTTCCTCCTGAGTATGTGGTCCTGTTTGGCATTTTCTTCCAGAACAGGCCCATCACATGTGTATGCCACTACGATTCTTTTAAAACTCTCAAACCCAACCCTTTTCGGCTTTAAAATTTTACCAATATGAGCACTAGTTCCAGGATTTTTCCCTGTTCATCTGGGTGTTAGTCGATGGTGTGGGTTGCATCCCGGGAGACAAAAATTTGGACCCCCAAAGGAAATAAGTTAGGACAGTCTTCGATGACACTGACTTTTTTGGGTTTTCCTGGGTGGCAAATTCTGGGGGTTTAAATTTTTTCTTGGATTCTCAAAAGCCAACCAAAAGTGCTACAGCGCGAACAGCAGCTGACAGTGCTACGCAGCAGCAGCATGCTACAGCAGCAGCAGACGGTACTACGCAGCAGCAGACGGGATACAGCACAGCAGCAGCAAAACTGACGGTTTGGGACAAAGCAGCAGCGCTGACAGTGCTAAGCAAACAAGCGAGCTACAGCAGCAGCAGACGGTACTAAGCGCGAGCGTGATGGTGGTACAACAGCAGAGCAGCGGGCAGTGCTACAGCAGCAGCAGACGATGCACAGCAGCAGCAGACAGTATACAGCAGCAGCAGATGGTACTACGCAGCGCGCAGCAGTGACGGTGGACAAAAGCAGCACAGCTGACAGTGTCAGCAGGAGACGATGTACGCAGCAGCAGCGGTACTACAGCAGCAGCAGCAGCAGTGACGGTGGTACAACAGCAGCAGAGCTGACAGTGTCAGCAGCAGAGCGATGCACAGCAGCAGCAGACTGTACAGCAGCAGCAGACGGTCTACAGCGCGCGCAGCTGCGGTTGTCAACAGCAGAGCAGCTGACAGGGTACAGCAGCGCGCGATGTACGCAGCAGCAGATTGGGTTTCCAAACAGCGCAGCAGCTGACGGTGGTCGCAGCGCAGCAGTGCGGTGCTACAGCAGCGAAACAGCTGACGGGCGCAGCAGCAGAGCTGACGGTGGTAAGCGCCCCGCAGAGCTGTACCACCAAAGTGCGATGGTTTTATTGGGGGTTTATTTAAACCCGGCCAGCTCGGAGGGACACGCACTCCATTTTATACTTATCAATGTCTTTTTCTTATCTTATAGAATTCTACCCTTATTGCTGTTGGGTTGCATGAAACTTTCTTGGGGGCCCCTGGTCACTTATTTTTCCCAAATAAAAACCCAAAAAAACACGTAAATAGAAAGTTCCGTTGTTGCTTGGATGTTAGCGGGGAGGCTGGTAAACAAGCCACCGGGGGCACATGTGAGGCTGGTAAGGGCGCAATTGGACGATCTGGAAAGAAGAGCGGTGGCGGGTTTTTGAGCGGTTCGAGGCAAAATTTTTTAGATAAAAGCGGCGGTATGCGGATTGAACGTTTGCAAGGTAGGTATGCGGGGGTCCACGTAATGTCTGATATATCAGTTGCCCCTCTATAAACATGTAATCCTGGGTACCATTAACCTTTATCCACCAATATATAATCTAAAAAACTACTTTCATTTCGTGCACATCATTCCCTTTTATCCTACCATCCGACTTAGACCTGCTCGACTTAGACCACCGGTTGACCGTGTTTTTTTTGCCAAATTTTTGGGAAATAACAAAAAATTTTGTGTTTTCACAGTGTTTTCCTAACCTTACAGTTTTAAAATCAGTACTAACAACAAAAAAGTAAAGTTAAAAAAAGAAATACCAAAATTTAAAAAAATAAAATGTCATTACAAAAGTTTTGTTGATATTGTTTTAAATTTGCCTTTTGCCCCTTTGACTTTCGACCGGTTTCTCGGAACCCAAATCGGGCGTAAGTTCGTGGTGGTGAATATTTATTTATCCTTTTTTTCAAAACTTGTTTACTTTTTTACAAAATTTTTTCTAAACTAGCTCAAATTTAAAAGGTTCCCTTTTAATTTTCCCCTGGCCCCCAAATTTACCTACTACTTCCACAACTTTTTTTTCCCCTTTGCATTGAAAAAC
This sequence comes from Cherax quadricarinatus, assembly GCF_026875155.1. Taxonomy (NCBI): domain Eukaryota; kingdom Metazoa; phylum Arthropoda; class Malacostraca; order Decapoda; family Parastacidae; genus Cherax; species Cherax quadricarinatus. The sequence goes on along the minus strand of NC_069404.1, from coordinate 89,424,068 downwards.
CCCAACCACAGTACTCTCACATTGGTTCAAAAACTCCCTGCATTCACTCAACTTTTCCCCAAAATCTCTCTCTCTCCTTACATTCTCCTTCTCCAGGTGCATTTACACTTACTAAAACCCCACTTTTCACATCCAACCTTTATTTTACTCCACATAATCCTTGAATTAATACATTTATAGTCCCTCTTTTCCTGCCATATCTTATCCATCAACATTATTGCTACTCCTTCTTTAGCTCTAAAATCTATTTGAAACCCCTGACCTAACCCCATTCATTCATTCCACTGAAACTCTCCCACCCCTTCAGGTTTGTTTCACTTAAGCCAGGACATCCAGATTCTTCTCATTCATAACATTTCCCAAAATCATCTTTTTCTTATCATTTGCACAACATCCACGACATTCAGATTTTCCAACTTTGACAATTTTCTTCTTCTTATTCTTTTTAGTAATCTTTAGAGGAAAAGGGGTTACTGGGACCATTGTTCCCGGCATTTTAGTTGACTTTTACAACACGCATGGCTTAGGAGGAAAGATTCATTTTTCCACTTCCCCATGGATATAAAAGGAAAGGTAACAAGACCAAGAACTACAGTGGACCCTCGCATGCCGTTGGCATACATAACGTTAAATCCCCCATACCGTTACATTTTATCGCTAAAATTTTCCCTTGCATACTGCTAAAAAGCTCGTCAACGCTATTCGTCCAAGACCGTCTAATGTGGGGCCCTGAGCCAGCCTCACTGTTCCGCCGATGGCATTGTTTACAAACCCAGCCTCCGCGGTAACATCCAAGCATACAGTCGGAACATTTTTGTATTATTACAGCGTTTTTGTTTTCATCTGCAAAATAAGTGACCTGGGCCCCAAGAAAGCTTCTAGTGCCAACCCTACAGGAATAAGGGTGAGAATTTAAATACAGAGATGAAGAAAGAAATTCATTGCTAAGTATGAAAGTGGAGTACGTTGTCTCTGAGCTGCCCAGGTTGTATAGTAAACCCCAATAAACCATCGCTACTATTTTTGTCCAAGAAAACGGCAATCAAGGAAGCTGTTCCTGCAAAGGTGCAACTGTGTTTTCGAAACAGAGATCGCAAGTGAAAAAAGATGTTGAGAGACTCTTATTGGCGTGGTTTAAACAAAAAAAACAGATGGGCAGGAGATAGTATCTCTCAAGTGATCAAAAGTGAAAAGGCTAGGAAGTTGCATCAGGATTTAATTAGAAAATGCCTGCAACTAGTGATGATGTGAGTGAATTTAAGGCCAGCAAAGGTTGGTCTGAGAGATTTAAGAAGCTTAGTGGCATACATAGTATGTTTGGCATGGTGAGGCTGCCATTTTCAGACCACAAAAGCAGCTGAAAAATATGTGCAAGAATTCAAGGAGTACATAGACAGTGAAGGGACTGAAACCTGAACAATGTTTAATTGGACGAAACAGGCCTGTTTTGGAAGAAAATGCCAAGCAGGACCTACATTACTCAGGAGGAAAAGGCACTTCCAGGACATAAGCCTATGAAAGACAGGCTTACTCTTCTCATGTGTTCCAATGCTAGTGGTGATTGGAAAGTGAGCTTATATTAGTGTATCACTCTGAAACTCGCAGAGCGTTCAGGGAAAGAAAATCCTCAAGGTTAATTTGTGTGTGATGTGGAGGGCAAAAAAGTAAGGCATGGGTCACTAGGGACTTTTTCTATGATGGTTACACCAAGCATTTGCCCCCAATGTGAAAAATTACCTAACTGAAAAAGAAATTAGACATTAAGTGCCTCCTGGTGTTAGACAATGCCCCTGGTCATCCTACAGACTTGGCAGAGCGACTTTGTGGGGACATGAGCTTCATTTAAAGGGCAAGTTTTTGCCTCCTAATCCACTCCTCTCCCGGGGGCCCATGGACCAGCAGGTTATTGCAAACTTCAAAAAACTGTACACAAAAGCTCTGTTTGAAAGGTGCTTTGTAGTGACCTCAGAAACTCAATTGACTCTAAGAGAGTTTTGGAGAGAGCACTTTAAAAATCTTCAATTGTGTTAAACCTTATAGGTAAGGCTTGGGAGGGAGTGACTAAGAGGACCTTGAATTCTGTTTCGAAGAAACTGTGGCCAGAATGTGTAGCAAAAGGGATTTTTAAGGGTTTGGGGGCTTTAAACCCCGGGAATCCTATGCAGTTGAGGAATCCACTGTGGCATTGGGAAAGTCCTCGGGGTTGGAGATTTAAGTGGGGATGATGTGGAAGAGTTGGTGGAGGGGACAATGAAGAAATAACCAAATGATGAGCTGCTAGATCTCTTCATCAGCATGAGGCCACACCTGAGGAAACTGCTTCTGGAGGAGGGGAGAGGAGAAATTGAAGAAAATTTCCTACTTCAAGATTAAGGAAATCTATGCAATGTGGCTTAAAGTGCAAACCTTTATGGATGAAAAAACACCCTCAGACAGCTGTTGCAAGCCGTGCTGGTGGGCTATTACACTGGGCAATGTTGTGAATCACTTTAGGAAAGCCATAAAGGAACGGGGGAGGTACAGACCTCTATGGACAGATTTTGTTGTGCAACAGAGTCCAGTGACTCTGAAGCTGGTCCTTTGTGGCATTAAAAGGAGAAGGGAAGTAAACCCCGGAAAAAGGGCTTGACACCCCAAGGTCCTAATGGAGGGGATTTCCCTTCTAATACTAAGACCATCAACCCCTCTCCTCCCCCCATCCATCAATCATCACCCGATCTTCAATAAAGGTAGTGTCATGTAACTGCGCATGTCGTCTTCAGTTTGTGGTATTAAAATTAATATTTCATGTGGTAAAAATTTTTTTTTTTCATACTTTTGGGTGTCAGGAATGGATTAATTTGATTTCCATTATTTCTTTGGGGAAATTCATTCGCCATAACGATAATTTGCATTAACATTGAGTTTCTCAGGAACGGATTAATAGCGTTATGCGAGAGTCCACTGTATTAAGATAAAATCAAAGAAAACCCCAGATGAGTGTGTATAAATAAACATGTATATGTATGTGTAATGTGACCTAAGTGTAAGTAGAAGTAGCAAGACATCCTGTAATTTGCATATTTATGAGACAGACAAAAGACACCCGCAATCCTACCATCATGTAAAACAAAATTTCAGGCTTTCGTTTTACCTCACTTGGCAAGATGGTTTGTACCTCCCCGGGTGGTTGCTGTCTACCAACCTACTACCTGAAATTATTATAATACAAAAAATATTGAGGTAAATGTTTTACAAACTTTAAAATGGCGTAAATGAACTAAAAGTAGACACATTAATATGCACTTATTTCCCTGCCCAAATGATCGCCCACTACCTGTTCAGTTTGTCTTCTTACATTGTCTCAACTCTGTATCTCATTCTCTCCTCGTTTACCCTTTCGTTAACTATTTGGGCTCTCATTGACAATGGCGTTAAGGTTAGCTGTGGTAAAAGAGAAGTTGTAACCCTCTTGCTTTAAGTCCCAAGTTAGAGGATGATGGTGTGCCATTCTGATTTTATTCAATAAAACCCTGCCACTCCCCTCTCACACCATTAATATTAATATTTTAAGGTAATTAATAAGTGTACTCTGTGTGTATCTCACATTTTATTGTGTTTTTAATGCCTATTTCTATTGCTAACCAAATTTATAGTTAGTGTAAACTTGTTGTCTGGCTTTTTATTGCATATTTTATGTGTGCTCTGATAATAAACTTGTGGAGTGTGTGATAGCCGGGTGGAGGGACATTACGTTTTCTCTGCTCAGCCTCAGAGAAAACGTGCATGAATCTGTTTTTGGCCCAGCCACTCCCTCACTCCGCTTTTGTTTACAATTTTCGGCATGAATTTTTTCATTACTTTACCTTGGTTTATGATGGCATCTAAAGGTAGCTGTTAGAAATTATTAAATTCAGTGAACAAGGAATGTCATGTTAATAATATGGCTCTGGGCCACAGTGTGGGTAGACGGTAGGTGTAGCCCAGGCGGGCTACACCTACCAGCTACCTACACTGACTTCCTACAAATAAATACTACTCACCTCTCTTCCTATATTAAGACTACACATATTTTAAGGTAAATAATGAGTGTACTGTATGTGTATTTTACCGCTCTGGGATGTTTTAAATATCATATATTAAGTGTGAGATGGGGAGCCAGGGCTACCTACACCTGGGTACTGCACCTGACTGCCTACAAATAAGTATTACTCCCCTCTCTCCCTACATTAAGATTACAAATACTTTAAGATAAGTAAGGGAATTTACCGTGAATGTATTTTCCCTTTGTGTTTTTTTAAATTTGCCTAGTTCTATTACTAATTTAAATTATAATTTAGTGTAAATTTGCTGTCTGGCTTTATATGCATTTATAAATGGAAAAAAATGGCGTTCTGCCTTCCGGCGATGTCTGCTTTCCGGCGAACAGCCTGGAACCTAACCCGCCGTATAAGTGGGGCCCTACTGTATGTCCCTTCAGTGTAAATTTCACTTAGCATTAGTTTTTCAAGAAAACATATCCATAACAAAGCCTGGGATTACTGGGATTATTATTAGTGTATATATTGTAAAGTACAATATAGGATAAGCCATAATTGGGAATCCCCTAGGGGTGTGTCAAAGTACAGGCAGGCCCCGCTTACACAGCAGGTTAGGTTCTGGGCTATTTGCTGTTAGTTTAATATGTTTATTATGCACCCATACCCACCCTTGTGGGAGATAGTTAAAGGATTACAGGGGGCACATAATGGGCCCAGGGACTGGGCCCCAAAGTTTTGATAGCTGAGCAAGTTACAAAGGTAATAAAACTCCAGGAAGATATGGTCACAATCATAAATCATGACAAGTTTACAAAGGTTTGACAGATTAACAAAGGTACATAATGGGTCCAGGGATGGGCCCCAAAAGTTTTGATAGTAGAATAGGTAAAAAGGGTTAATGAGCTCACAAGTTACAAAGGGTAATGAATCATGTAAGTCAATTTACTTACTTACATTTAACATGGCTACATTCATGAACAAATTATAGAGTAATGAGCAATTCACACGTCCACACCGGTCACAACTGTAATGAGTTCTGGTGCAAATATTAATTGTTGGGTCACACTTGCGCACACACACACACGGGGCCAGGAGCTGTGCTGTAAAGTGAAAATCACTGTAAAGGGAAACATTACATTTTTTCACTTTCAAATGCATATAAAAGCTGGTAACACTTTTACATTATCATATATTAAGTGAGCAATAGACCAAAGTCTAAAAAAATGCATATACAGTAAGGCCCCGCTTTACATCGTTTTGCCTTACAGCACTCCACTAATATGGACTTTTCAATTATGACCAAACTTACTATATGACCCCCCACACCTGACTTTCTAATTACAGTCACTGCACTCCCCCCGGTTTGTTTACATTCTCCATAAGCTCAGTGGGCACAGCATCTCCCCATTATCCCTGGAAATTTTCCAAAATTTAAAAGTTTTTTTAAAGTTGTTTCATGTTTTGTATTCAGTAGGGCCCCACTTATATGGCAGGTTAGATTCCAGGCTTCTGCCAGAAAGTGGACATGCTGGGGAAAACGGAATGCCATTGTTTCCACTTATAAATGTCAAATAATAAGTTTACACTAACATATATTAAGTTAGCAATTATAAATTTGGCTTTAAAGAAAAAAGTAAAAAGTAAATACACACGAGTTTCACTCATCACTTACCCCAAAATATTTGTAGTCTTAATGTAGGGTGAGAAGTGAGTGGTGTTTATTGTAAGAAGTTAGGTGTGGTAGGTATGGTTAGTCTACCTGGCCAACCACCCACATGTAAAAATAACCACCCGGTGGTATTTGCACTGCAAGGTAGCTCCCGCAAGGTGGTATCATATCACACGGTTTATGGTCAGCAAAGCGATTTATAAATGTACATATCAAGCGATATTAAATTTTAATATAGTGGGGGTTTAAATTTAAATTTTCCCTTTTAAACTTTGTTTGTTATTTTGAATAACATCAATTAATAGATTAACATGGGGTTACAGTCCTAAATTTATTGTTTATGAACCCTTAAAAATTATATACAGTGGAACCTCTAATTGCGAGCGCATCCATGTTCGAGTTTTTCCAAATACGAGCAGTCGATGGGTTGGTTTTTTGCTTCCATACGCGAGCAAAATTTCCATGAGCAAGCAGACCTCAAGGGAGGTTCCTTGACGTTGGTGAGGGGCTCTTGCTCTTGATCTAGGGAATTGTATCTCATTTGTTTGTTGAACTATCTTATTGAAACTTGGGCAATGTATGATGGAAAGATGCTTCTTAATGTACACCAAAAATGAAAGAAATCGGAGCATAAATAATGGAGTTCACTTCTCAGCAATTAGCCACCCCTTAGTGGCATTTTTGTATGGTTTTTATGGTTGTATTCTCGTTTTTTTTGGTCTCATTTAATAGAATGGAACATATATTACAGAAATAGATATGATTTTGATAGCTTTCACGACCAAAAGTACCTTGAAATTGAACTCAACGAGGGAGAAATGCTCGTTTGCTTGACCATGTTCAAGAGTAAACAAATGACGTCACTGTCCATTCCAAAAATGCAGTCATAAATGGGTTTGGCATTATTTTTTACAATTATTGCAATAAGGCATAAACAGTAAATCTTATATTTTTTGAGTGAATAAAATTAAAATTATTTATTTTTGTTAATAATAATAATAAAAATAATTTGAGGGTAGTAGGTTTGGTAGACAGCAACCGCCCCGGGAGGTACTACCGCCCTGCCAAGTGAGTGTAAAATGGGAAAACCTTTTAATTGTTTTATGATGGGAGGATTGCTGGTGTCCTTTTTCTGTCTCATAAACATGCAAGATTTCAGGTACGTCTTGCTACTTCTACTTACACTTAGGTCACACTACACATACATGTACGAGCATATATATACACACCCCTCTGGGTTTTCTTCTATTTTCTTACTAGTTCTTTTTTCATTTCCTCTTACCTCCCCTGGGGAAGTGGAACAGGGAATTCTTCCTCCGTAAGCCATGCGTGTTGTAAGAGGCGACTAAAATGCCAGGAGCAAGGGTCTAGTAACCCCTTCTCCTGTATATATTACTAAATGTAAAAGGAGAAGCTTTAGTTTTTTCTTTTGGGCCACCCCTCCTCGGTGGGATATGGGCCCGGTGTGTTAAAAGAAAGAAAGAATAATAATAATAAGTATAATAATAAGTATAATAATAAGTATAATAATAATAATAATAATAATAATAATTAGTATAATAATAATAATGTGTATAATAATAATAGTATAATAACATAATACAACAATAATAATAATAATAATATGTATAATAATAAAAATCAGTAATATGTATAATATACATAACATAATGTACAAAATAATAATAATTATAATAAAAGACGGCTTCAAAAGGCTGTCACTAGATGGCAGTGTTTACCACAACAAAGAGGGAGTGGTTGTGGCCGCCTCCACCTGTTACATAATGACATATTTTATTCATTCTAGAGTATATATCAGGTTTCTATATTATTTATATTGGTTGTTATGTCATATTAGATGAACTCTGATAGATAAATAAGCCGTCGAGTTGGTGATAGAGAAATATTCAAGGAGTATTTGTCCTATCTCCAAACCCTCATCAGCCGCTGCTGCCGCCGCCACATATATAATGATACATTTTATTCATTCCAGAGTATATATCAGGTTTCTATGTTATTCATATTGTTTGTTATGTCATATTAGATAAACTGTGATAGATAAATAAGCTGTATAGATGAAATTAGCGAAATTATTCAAGAAGATTTTTTGTCCGGTCTCCAAACAAACTATCGTCTACTGCCAACACCGCCCATACCACATATTTTATTTGTTTTAGAGTATATATCAGGTTTCTAAGTTGTTTATATTGTTTACTATGTCATATTAGATCAAGTGAGATAGATAATAAGCCATAAAGTTTATATTAGCAAAATTATTGAAGTACGGAATTCCACTTGAATGGTTAATTGCATTTTCAATTAATTCAAATGAAAAAAATTGACTCTGCAAACAAGCAAATCCAGTTGTGGCAAGGTTATAAAAACAGATTAAACTCGCAAGTAGAGGTTTCCACTGTACTATATAAGCAGTTAAATTTGTTAGTGATTTAGTCTACGCTAGGCTTAAGTTTACCCAAAATGCTCTGCATAACAAATGGGCTTTTTGCATTCATACCTAAATTTTCACCCCTCTCCATAAAACATTGTTTGAAATAAAAAGTAATTATAATTTTTTTTTTTTTAACAAGTTGGCTGTCTCCCACCAAGGCAGGGGGGACCCAAAAGAAAGAAAATCCCCAAAAAAAATTTTTTTCATCATCATTCAACACTTTCACCTCATCATACATAATCACTGTTTTTTCAGAGGTGCCCAGAACACAACAGTTTAGAAGCACATACGTATAAAGATATACAAATATCCCTCCAAATGCCAAAATCCCAAAACTTTTAAGCCTTTCAGGGTTGCCAGGCCTCTCCGAAAACTTGTTCTCAGGGTCGCCAAATTTTCAAAAAAAAATTATTTTTTCTTATGAAAAAAAAAAGAGAATCTTTTTCTCGATCATAATGACACCCAAAAATATGGAAATTTAATGGAAAACTTACAGAATTATGCTCTCGCAAAGTTAGCGGTTCTCGATGATGTTTACGCATCGTTAATTTTGCCCACTTTGAGCCCAATTTTCAGCCAATTCTAGTGTACTAGTCGACAAAAAATCATAACTATTTCGCTAGAACTCCATTTTTTCTATTGAATGAGTACAAGAACCACCCATTTACCGATTTCATACTATCAATAAAGTGGTCAGAATTTAGCAATTTTGCCAATTTCACACAAATTTTCAAAAGATGCCAATTTCCAAATAGGATCCAGAAAAAAACAAGAAAGAAATTCCGGGCACTAAAATAACATTTCCTCTGTTCATTAGTCACTTTCCCCATGCCCCTCTTACATTCTTTTGCTTTCCACTTTGAATTTATATTCTCCAAAAAATAGAAGATTTACTGTTATTCAGACTATTCCATTAGTGTAGAAATGGTATAAATAATACCAGCCCCACTTGTGAAAGAATATTAAAAATCACCAGTTGACGTGTATTGGACGCGTAGCATGATTTGTTTACTTTTGAACCCGGGTAAAAATCAAAGTTTCTGCTACTTTGAGCTCAATTTCAAGGTACTTTTCATTGTTAAAACCAATCAAAATCGTCTCAATATCTGTAATACGTCTTCCATTCTATAAAATGAGACCAGGAAAACTAGAATACCATCATAAATACCATACAAAAATTGTGCAAGTCGGTGTTTTTTTTAAAACCCAAAATCACTGTCAAAGTTTTTTTCTCATTACGCATTGTGTGCTGCAGGATTTTTTTTTATACTGCGCACACTGACCACAAAGACCCATTCTTTCATTGTAGGCCTACCAGCTTTCTCTCACTAGATTTGAGGGCGCTAGAATTTAGGCATACAAGTACGTCCGAAACCCTGAAAGGGTTAAGTGCAGGCCATTGTACTCCCCATTTCCAGTACTCAAGTCCGGCTACAGAAAAAATAACCAGTTTCCCTGAATCCCTTCACTAAATATTCCCCTGCTCACACTCCAAACAGCTCGTCAGGTCCCAAATACCTTTTGTCTCCCTTCACTTCTATTTTAATACACTCACTCATGCTTGCTGGAAGCCCAAGCCCCTCCCCCCAAAAAAACCCCTCCTTTAAACCCTCCCCCAACCTTTTGAGGATGACCCTGCCCGCCTTCCTTCCCCTGCGATTTTATACACTCTCCATGTCATTCTACTTTGATCCATTCCCTCTAAATGACCAAAACCACCTCAACAACCTTCTTCACCCCTCTGACTAATACTTTTATTAACTCCACACCTTCTAATTTCCACATCCGAATTCTCTGCATAATATTTACACCACACATTCCCCTTAGGCAGGATATCTCCACTGTCTCTAGCCACCTCCAACTGCCTCCTCACTGCAGCATTTACAACCCAAGCTTCCACACCCATATGAGTGTTGGTACCACTATACTTTCCACATTCCCTTCTTTTCCCCCATAGATAATGTTTTTTGTCTCCACATATACCTCAATGCACAACTCACCTTTTTTCTTCATCAATTCTATGGTTAACCTCATCCTTCACATATCCATCAGCTGACACGTCAACTCCAAATATCTGAAAACATTTACTTCTTCCATACCCCCCCTCTCCAATTTGATATCCAATTTTTCTTTATCGAAATCATTTGATTTCCCCCATCACCTTACTCTTTTTATGTTCACTTTCAACTTTCTACCTTTTCACATATCCCAAACTTGTCACTAACCTTTGCAAACTTTTTTTAGGAATCTCCATAAGCACAGTATCATCAGCAAAAAGTAACTGTGTCAATTTCCATTTTGTATTTGAATCCCTATAATTTAATCCCCCCTCTCCCAAAAACACCCTGCATTTACTTCTTTTACAACCCCATCTACATATATATATTTTAAACCCCCTTTAGGGTCCCAAAGGCCCAAATCTGATTTTGGTGCCCAGTGTCCAAGAATTTTCAAAAAAAAATTTTTTTATTTTTTCTTGTGGAATGGTAGAGAATCTTTTTGTGAAGGTAATAAAACAAAAAGTACGAAATTTGATGGAAAATTGACGAAATTATGCTCTCGCAAATTTTGATGTGTCAGCGATATTTACGAATCGGCGATTTTGCCAACTTTGACTCCCATTTTAGGCCAATTACATTATTCCAGTCAACCAAATTCTTAGCTATTTCACTAGTATTACTTCTATTCTATCGATTGAGCACAAGAAATCGCCAAGTCAACTGTTTCAACTACAAATTAAAGTGATCAGAAATTGTTAATTTGGGCCCCAATTTTAACACAAAGTTAAAAATATTCCAGTTTCAAAATAGGGTCCAGAATAAACAATGTAGGTATTCCTGGAACTAAAACTAACATTTCTCTGTTCATTAGTTACGTTTTGAGGCTTTACAAATAAAATTCCATTTTGATTTTTTATTCACATAATGAATTTTTATTACACCAAAAAATAGAAGATTTACTCTTATGCAATACTGTATAATTGTATAAATATCATCACCATATTTGTGAATGCATATTAGACCCACCAGCTGGCGTGTATTAGCGTGTGAGGTCGTTTGTTTACTCTTCAATATCGGCAAAAATTTAACATTTCTGCTACTTTGAGCTTTAGTTTCAAGCCATTTCCAGTGCTAAAACCAATCAAAATCATCTCTATTTCTGTAATATGTCTTTCATTCTTCAAATGAGACCAAGAAATCGAAAATACAGTGGACCCTCAACCAGCGATATTAATCCGTTCCTGAGAGCTTATCGTTAATCGAAATAATCGTTAGTCAAGTTAATTTTCCCCTTTAAGAAATAATGGAAATCAAATTAATCCGTGAAAGGGACACCCCAAAGTTTTGAAAAAAAAAATTTTACCACTGAAATTTTAAATTTTAATACACACAAACTGAAGAAGACATCCCACAGTTACATGACACTTACCTTCATTGAAGATCTGGTGATGATTGATGGGATGGGAGGAGGGGAGAGACCTTTGATCTTGTTAGTGTTTAGAAGGGGAATCCCCTTCCATTAGCACTTGAGGTAGCAAGTCTTTTTCTGGGGTTATTTCCCCTTGTTTTTTTTAATGCCACTAGGACCAGCTTCAGAGTCACTGGACTTCTGTCGCACAACATATCTGTCCACAGAGGCCTGTACCTCTCGTTCCTTTATCCTAAAGTGTTTCACAACATTGTCAGTGTAATAGTCACCAGCACGGCTTGCAATTTAGCTGTGTGAGGGTGATTTTCATCAAAAAAGGTTTGCACTTTAAGCCACCATTGCACACATTTCCTTAATCTTTGAAGTAAGCAACTTCTTCAATTTCCCCCTCCCCTCCTCCGAAGCAGTTTTCCTCAGGTGTGGCCTCTTATTGTTGAAGATGCTCTAGCAGCTCATCAGTGGTTAGTTCGTCATTGTCCTCCTCCACCAACTCTTCCACATCCTCCCCTAACCTCACCAATTGAGCACTGTTCCAGGCATTTTTTCCCGTTCACCTGGGTGTTAGTCAATGTTGTGAGTGCATCCTGGGGGACAAGATTAAGGACCCCCAATGGAAATAAGTTAGACAGTTCTCGATGATGCACTGACTTTCTTGGGTTATCCTGGGTGGCTAACCCTCCGGGGTTAATTTGTTTCTCGGTAATTGTTTCACGTTAAGCCACACCAACACTCTCTCCATTTCGAGTAATACAGCTGATGGGGTGCAGCAACAACAACAGCTGACTGTGGTGCAGCAGCAGCTGCACTTTGGCAAGAACAGCTTCCTTGATTGCCGTTTTTTACCCACAATAGTGCGATGGTTGATTGGGGTTTATTATACAACCTGACCAGCTCAGAGGGACACTCACTCCACTTTCATACTTAGCAATGATTTTCTTTCTTCATCTCCATAGTAATTCTCACCTTTTTGCTGGGAGGGTTGGCACTAGAAGCTTTCTTGGGGCCATGGTGACTTATTTTTTCAGGTTTCAATCACTACAAAGGCTGTGATAATATGAAAAAGTTCCCGTTGTTGTATGTTTGGAGCGACCGCGGTGGCTGGCTGGCTTGTAAACACTGGCGCCCAAGGGACAAGTGAGGCGCCCCTCAGGTCAAAGTGGACGCATATTGGTACGGAAACGAATAGGGGCTAGTCGGGTTTTTAAGAGCTAGTTGAGGCAAAATTTTTGCATTAAAATGTATCGCTAGTCAGATTTATCGTTAATCGATGCCATCACTGGTTGAGGGTCCACTGGGAGAATATAAAAAACAAACGAAAAAAAACACCGCAAAGTCGCTGTTTTAATCGAAAAATTATTTATTTCAGTTTTTTCTTCATTATACACAGCCTGCTGCAGGATCTGTTTTATGTGGTGCACACATATCACATAGATGCATTCTCTAATATGTAGGCCCAAATGTACCATACAGTTTATCAGAATGAGTGAGTCTGCGAGTTTCCCGGGTTTTGGGCCTGAACGTAAGCCGTGTTGGGACGGACCCTCAAAGGGTTTTTTTAAAAAACCTG
>NC_069404.1:89382586-89410435 GCF_026875155.1 Cherax quadricarinatus | reverse complement strand
GCAGCCCTTTAAGCGGGCACTGGCCAAGCACCTGAAGTGGGTGCCTGCCCGCGGGCTGTGGCTCGTACGTTGGTTTTTGCGTGAGCCAAGATAACAGCCGGGTTGATCGGGCTCTGCCCCCAGGGGGCCGGGTCCCAGACCGGACCGGGGGGGCGTTGACCCCGGAACTCTCCGGGTAAACAACACCAAAAGGGTGCTGGGTTGCTGTACTACAACTATGGTGCTAGTGTTGCTGCTAAAACAATAGGTATAGTGTTGCTGCTAAAAACACAACAAGGGGTCCTAGTTTGCTGAAAAGCACCGACTATGGGGCTGGGTTTTTGCGCTAAAACACCAACTAGTGCTAGGTTGCACTACAACACCAATTGGTGTGTGTTGCGACAACACCAACATGGTGCTAGTGTTCTGACTACAAACCAACTGTGGTGCTGGGTTTGCTGCTACAACCCCAAACAGGGTGCTAGGTTGCGCTACAACACCAATAGGGTAGTGTTCCCAAAAAAAAACCCCTCTATGGTGCAGTGTTGCGCTACAACACCAACTTGGTTCAGTTTTGCTGTACAACTTCAACTATGGTGCTAGTTTTCTGCTACCACCAACTATGGTGCAGGGTTGGACTAAACACCAACAGGTGCAATTTTTATGCCAAACAAACTATGGTGCTAGTGTGCTGCTACAAACACTAAAAATGTGCAGGTTGCGCTACAAACCCCAAAACTTTGGTGTAGTTTGCTGACTAAAAACCCCAAAACATGGGCTAGTGTTGCTGCTACAACATCAACAAGGTGCTAGTGTTGCTGCTAAATAAACTAGGCAGTTTTTCGCTACAACATCAACTATGGTGCTAGGTTGCTGCTACGAAATCAACTATTTTCTAGTGTTGCTGCTACAACCCCAATTTTGGTGTAGTGTAAGAAAGTAGAATGATCACATAGTTATATGAAAACCTAAACTGATAGCTGCCCCAAATTTAATTTTACTAAGGAAAAATTCTTCATGTCCTTGGAGTTAACCAGAATGAAACTCTCAGAATTATCCTCGCCCCCAAAATCTACCAAAGGGTTCTAAAATGAGGAAGAAGGTGGTGTTCCTGGAGCCAGTATGGGATTGGAGATTACACGTATTTGGTATTGGGTGCTATAAATAACCCAGGCACTGTACTAAAACCATTATAAATACTAGTGTAATTAACTAGATTTAAATAGGATGTGAAAACATGCAATTATATTAAAGTTTTTAACCTGCATGCTTATCACTGTAGACAAAAAGGCTTTTTCATCTCTCCTTGAAGATTTTTTTTTTCTTTTACATCCATCCTGAAAGTCCCTCCCAAAAAGGTCATTTTGTAATCCCTTTCCCTTAAAAAAACTTGTTAAGCAATGCTCAGGGAAAAAATTCTCACCTAGCTGATAGTAATAAGTTATCACAAATTATATACACGTGGACTAGACAGGGGTCTTCTGGCAGGCTGATTGCCCTTTTTGCCACCTCCCTATTAAGAACGATAGCGACTTTTTCGTTGAAATAAGAATTAAAACTGGGGGTCACACGCAAAATTTAAATTTTTTGCCATCCTAATGGGCTAAATCAAATTTGACACTGAGCTTTACTCTTTGGTTATTTTGATTATATGAATCACTGAACTCAAATCCATAAGACCTAACAACCCACTGAGAAGCCTGGTTTAAAACCAAAAAACCGGGAAAGGGGAATAAAGACAACAAGAATTACTACTTTTTATAAGCTAAGTTAGCCGAAAAAATACCTTGAAGGGAAAAAGTAGAATATAACTTTGGTATTCGGTGCCTAGAATTTTGGGAAAATTTTTAGGGGAAAGTAAATAATAAAATGAATGTTTTAGGAATGCAGTTGAAGTCTGGTAGATCATAAACCATAGATAACATGAAGTAGATAATATGTTTTGGGAAAATTTCAATGTGAACGATGACTGTGTTGTAGTGGCCGGCTTAGGCTTGGGGTTTCAAGTACTTTTGGCAGTTTGGGAAACAAAAAAGATCAAAATAAATGAAATTATGTGATCGGCAATGGGGCACTGTCTTTAACACTATGTCTTAATTGCCATTATGAGGAAAACAGAAAGAAATAATAACCTATTACATGTAGGATACTTTTTAATGAAAATAGATACCCGATTTTCAAGCAAATTTCCCAAAATTTTGCTTGAACAATAATCAAAATGTTAATATAAATCCCGATGTATCCTGTTTAACCAGTTTTTTATACTATTCCTAGCCCTTTTGTGTATCCATATCTCTTGTCTACTTCCCAGGGTGGATATGAGGTGCACAATAAACTAGCTGCTTCAGTGGCAAAATCTAAACAAAAATCATTGAAGTGAATATTGTAGGTACACTACTGTATGTGTCTTATATTAGTCTTTCATTAGTGGGTTATTTTAAAAGTATGTTGTTATTAGAGTCTGGTAGCAACCTTTGAAAATATAATATGTGCCACACCTACCTTAGTACAACACCTGCCCTTGTGCCACACCTGCCTTAGTGTCCCACCTGAAATTGTACCACACCTACCTTTGTACCACATCTTCTTTTGTGCCTTATTTCTTTACGTTTTTGTACCACATGGTGAAGTGGCTAAATTTTTGTTGACCCTCGCAGACCGGAATTTTACTGGGTCTCGGGAACACAGGTACTTACAGAAGACGTGTTGTACCTGGTCAGGCAAGACACCAGTGTAAGCACAGATAAGAGAGCAATCATGAGAATAAGGAATAAACTGTACTTCAGTTGTTAGCCTTTGAGTAACCACACATTCACACCACTAAGCTTATTTACAAGTATATAAAGTGGGTTTAACATCATAATACAAGTAAGTTTTAACAAGAGAGAGCGTAAAGCATGACGACTCTCACGAACTTCAGATGTTACACATCCATACAAAAGACAGACTCAAGGCTGTTGTTAACCAGCTCGAGGCTTGTGAGGCTCTGAAGTTCCAGGGAGTCACCTAGCACTTATAAGTTAAATAATGTAGAACTTAGCCATACAGATTGCGAAAAGGACTTGGGGGTTATGGTAAGCAGCAACCTTAAACCAAGGCAGCAATGCCCAAGCGCACGTAATAAGGCAAATAGAATGCTGGGATTTATATCAAGAAGTGTAAGCAACAGAAGTCCAGAGGTCATACTGCAGCTTTATACATCATTAGTAAGGCCTCACCTAGATTATGCAGCTCAATTCTGGTCTCCATATTACAGAATGGACATAAATTCGTTAGAAAACAATCAGCGTAGGATGACTAAATTAACAAATAGCATTAAAAATCTTCCTTATAAAGAAAAGATTGAAGACTCTTAAGTACATTCACTTGTTAACGAAGAATGAGGGGAGACCTGATCGAAGTGTATAAGTGGAAGATAGGTATTAATAAAGGGGATATTAACAAGGTCTTGAGGATATCTCTCCAAGAGAGAACCCGCAGCAAGGATTTAAATTAGATAAGTTTAGATTTAGAAAGGACATAGAAAGTATTGGTTTGGAAATTTAGGGTAGTTGATGAGTGGAACAGTCTACCTATTTTGGGTTATTGGGCTAGGACTTTGGGTAGTTTCAAATTTAGGTTGGATAAGTACATGAGTGGGAGGGGTTGGATTTGAGTGGGACTTGCTCATCAGAGCTTATTTCTTGGGTGGCATTGAAAATTGGGTTGGTCCCAAATTTTTTTGTTAGTGGGATGAATTGTAAAGGACCCGCCCAGTATGGGCCAACAGGCCTGCTTGCGTGTTCCTCCTTTCTTATGTTCTTATGTTCTTGAACATTAAAATGGTATAAAATACCGACAGATTGTTAGGTAAGACACATATGCAACAGTTAGGTATCTTTATTTTTTAAACGTTTCGCCTACACAGTAGGCTTCTTCAGTCGAGTACGCAAAAATTGATAGAAGCAGAAGATACTTGAAGACGATGTAATCAGTCCATCACCCTTAAAGTTTTGAGGTGGTCAGTCCCTCAGTCTGGAGAAGAGCATTGTTCCGTTGTCTGAAACAATATGAAGTTGAAGTGACAGAATCGGGCCTTATATAGTCCCAGGAGGTGAGACGTAGGTTGATTTGGGAGGGCAGGTCCTTCTCAAACCCAGCCGTTCTCACTAGTAGAGGTTGTCGAAGTAGATTTGGTCTGTACCAAAGATACCCTTGTGTTGCAGTGTCTGACAGAATGAACATTAAAATGGTATAAAATACCGACAGATTGTTAGGTAAGACACATATCAACTTTGCTGTACTCGACTGAAGGAGCCTACTGTGTAGGCGAAACGTTTCAAAATAAAGATACCTAACTGTTGCATATGTGTCTTACCTAACAATCTGTCGGTATTTTATACCATTTTAATGTTCATTCTGTCAGACACTGCAACACAAGGGTATCTTGGTACAGACCATCTACTTCGACAACCTCTACTAGTGAGAACGGCTGGGTTTGAGAAGGACCTGCCCTCCCAAATCAACCTACGTCTCACCTCCTGGGACTATATAAGGCCCGATTCTGTCACTTCAACTTTATATTGTTTCAGACAACGGAACAATGCTCTTCTCCAGACTGAGGGACTGACCACCTCAAAACTTTAAGGGTGATGGATGAAATTTCATCGTCTTCAAGTATCTTCTGCTTCTATCAACTTTGCTGTACTCGACTGAAAAAAGCCTACTGTGTAGGCGAAAAAGTTTCAAAATAAAGATACCTAACTGTTTTCATATGTGTCTTACCTAACAATCTGTCGGTATTTTATACCATTTTAATGTTCATTTTGTCAGACACTGCAACAAAAAGGGTATCTTGGTACAGACCATCTACTTCGACAACCTCTACTAGTGAGAAAAGGTGGGTTTGAGAAGGACCTGCCCTCCCCAAATCAACCTACGTCTCACCTCCTGGGACTATATAAGGCCCGATTCTGTCACTTCAACTTCATATTGTTTCAGACAACGGAACAATGCTCTTCTCCAGACTGAGGGACTGACCACCTCAAAACTTTATGGGTGATGGACTGATCTACATCGCCCTTAAATTATCTTTCTGCTTCTATCAACTTTGCGTCCCCGACTGAAGAAGCCTATGTGTAGGCA
This sequence comes from Cherax quadricarinatus, assembly GCF_026875155.1. Classification (NCBI taxonomy): domain Eukaryota; kingdom Metazoa; phylum Arthropoda; class Malacostraca; order Decapoda; family Parastacidae; genus Cherax; species Cherax quadricarinatus. The sequence goes on along the minus strand of NC_069404.1, from coordinate 89,405,332 downwards.
AAAACGTTTCAAAATAAAAAATCCCTAACTGTTTGCATATGGCCCTTATTTTAAATTTTTCTTATTAGTAAGGGAGCCCGGGGGTTTTTCCCTTTTTTACCCTAAAGAGCAATTATGCAGCAAAATTGGGAAATTTTTCCCCCCCTGTAGTTTAATGCGAACTGATCCATCGGGCGATAACCAAATTGGGTTTAAAAACTGGTTATGGGTGGTAAAATTAAAATGAAAAACATGTGTCCCACTAGAATAAAATTTAATCAACCCAAGTAATTTCTGCCATTTTAGCTATAATTCGATTCCCAGGGGGATTTTAAAACGTGTAAAACGTTTTACTGGGCATACCCCAACAGGAGGATCCAATTTGTATCAAAAAATTTAATTTAATTTTTGGAAATCAAAAAAGTAAATAAATTTTCAATCACCCCAAGAAATCATTTCGCTCAAAAAACGTAAAAATTTTTTGGGTAAAAACATTTGGAACAAACTTTGGGCCCAAAAATTTTCTTTTTTTAAAAGAAAAAAGGCAAACATTTTGCCAATTTTTTCCTCTTTTTTAAACCCTCGCCAACCAGCGCCATCTGTAGGCCTAAAGGACATCCCGCTTTCCCAATTTTGGTTCCGCTTTTTCAGCCTAATTTCTCTTGAAAATTAAAAAGGTAAAAAAATCCCGACAGTTTGTTAGGTAAGACACATATGCAACATTTTGGGAAACTTTTTTTTGAAACTTTTTCGCCTACACATTAGGCTTCTTCGGGTCGAGAAACAAAAAAGTTGATAGAACAAAATAGATTTTGAAAACGATGAAAACAGTCCAAAACCCCTTAAATTTTTGAGGGGGTCAGTCCCTCATCTAAAGAAGAGCATTGTTCCGAAGTCTGAAACAATAAAATTTAAAAAGGGAAACGGGATAAAAACCCTTTTAAAAATAGCGCCAGGGGGTGAGCCCGTAGGTCACTTTGGGGGGTCAGGTCCTCTAAAAAATCCAGCCGCCCAAAAAACCAAAAAAGGTTGCCCGAAGTTGTTTTTAAAGGTCTGTCCCCAAATACCCTTGGGTTGCAATTTTCCTGAAAAGATTGAAACTTTAAAAATGGGACCTACGTCTCACCTCCGGCGCTATAAAAAGGGTTTCCACCTGGCCCTTTTTCAACTTCTATTGTTTCAGATTTCCCGGAAAAAATGCTCTTTTTCAGACGGGGGACTGACCACCTAAAAACTTTAAGGGTAAATGGCCCTGATTACATCGTCTTAAAGTCTCTTCTGCTTCTATAAAATTTTTTCTGTACTCGACTGAAGAACCTACTGTGTAGCGAAACTTTTCAAAAAAAAGATAAAAAAACTTTGCTATTGCCCCTTACCTCCCAAATTTTTTTCCTACTTTTCTCTCCTGTGGGGCCCCAAAGACCCTTTCGCCCCTCATACCCCCTCTTTTCTCCTCCTCTCCACCAAATTTACCTTGGTGTTATACTTAAATTTTTCTTTTAGGTTTTTTTAGTGCTTCCAGCAATTAAAGGGTGGGAAAAAAAGTTTGCCCTCCCCCCTGCGTGTTGGGAGTTACCCTGGGGGGACATTTTCCCACTGCCTTAAAAAAATTTTAATTTTAGAAAACTCGCCGCCCATTTGTTTAAAAATTTTATTCACCTTATTTTTAAAAATAAGCAAAAGAAATCCTTGAAATTTTTTTTTTATCGCAGCTTTTGGGGCGGGGAAAAAAATTTGAATATCAGGGGGCAACAAACTGCGGGTTTGTTGCCATTGAGGTTGGTGCCCAAAAAAGGGAGCGAGAGAAATTTTAATGCTAGGGGGGCGATATTAAAGCTTGAGTGTACCCTCTTAAACTTAACCCAAAGTATGGGGGAATTTTTCCTAAATACGAGATTCCCCCCAGGTTTCCCTCTAGTGTGGAACCATTTTTAGGGGAAATTTAAATTGCACTTCCCTTTCCAACCCCTTTATTTCTCGACCCCAAACCGCCGTCACCCCCCTTTCAATAAACCCGGGAAATTCACCTAACCACCTTCATCTGCCCCCTTTTTAACTTCCACCCCACACTCCCCCCTCCCGACCCCCCCTTTCCTTTCCCCTGCCCAATTTGAAAAACCTTTGAATAAAGGGAAAATGCACTTTCTTTTGAACGACTGATGTAAATTTATCAATTTTAAAAAAAAAAAGAACCCGGGTACATCGGGTGCCCGGGTAAAAAGGATTTAAGGCCGGTTGACGGGCTTGTAAACCATCAACACACTCCCTCCCCAACCCCCACCCGAAAAAGGAAAAAAAAACGTGAAACAGAGACATTCCTCGTGAAAAAGGCTCGTCCCTTTCGAAAAGGTTTTTTATTTTAAGTATCTGTGATTTTTTTTTTTAGTGTAATAATTAAGAGTTGCATGAAGGGGAGGGTTTGGGGGAATTTTATTCCCTTGGGTTTTAATTTTTTAGGGGGAAATCTTGGAAAATATTCTAAATTGGTTTAAAAAACCAAAAGGATTTTAGATGAAGAGTGTGGGGCCTAAAGGTAAACTGTCGGCCAAATGGTTGCCCAGTTTTCCCCTGATAGTGACTAGGGGGCCCCTGGGTGACAAGTGTGCCTGGAAATTGACTAGTATGCCCCGGGTTATGATTAGTGGGGCCCGGTAGTGACTAGTGTGTCCCTGGAAGTGAAAAAGGGGTTTCCAAAATAGTGACAAAGTGTGTCCCAAACCTGGGGGGATTTTTAAACAGCAGGGGAAAAGGGGGGAGCCTTAAACCCCCCTGGACACGAGGCCACCCTCGGAAGTACCAAGCGGAGGTTATTTGTTTGTTTTGGGGAGGGGGAAAAAGGGGAGGGAGAAATAGCATCCCCCCGCGGCCCCCGAAACCGGGGTTGGCTAATCTCTCGCTTCACACGGGCGGGGAAATCGGGTTAATTTTCCCGCGGGGGAAAAACCTTGGGGCCCGTGTTTTTTTTTTTCCTGTTGCCCCTATTTTTCACCATCAAAAAAATGGGTACTTGGGTGTTGGGGGTTTTGGTGGGGTTTCCCGCACCCCTGGGACAAAACTGCCCCAAATTTTTGCCCAAAGGGCCTCAAAAACAAGGGGAAATTTCCTATAAAGTAGTATGTCACGGGATGTAAACCTGGGACTTAAAACCCCCAAGAAAACATGTAGAAAATAAAGATATTATATTATTTTTTAATAATTTTTAAAAATTATTATTATAATTTTTATTTTAAATTAAATTATTATTTTTTTAAAAAAATTATTAACGGGGGTTGGAACTTCACTCTTTAAACAAAGAATTTTTTCATGCGCGTGCCCCACTTTCACGTAAAAAAAATAGGAAAAGTACAGAACAAGAAAAACCCAAAAGGACGAGACAAGTTTGAGGACATAAAAAAAAGAATTATTTTGGGGACGCTGTCATTGCCCATTATTTTTTCCCTAAAGAAAACCCCGAAAACCAACTCGGGGTTAAGATATGATTTTTTTTCGGGCACTTTACGCAAGTTTGGGTTTTTTAACATTGTCTTGTTTAATTAATGTTTAATCACCTTTTAGATAACGCAGCAAAAAAGGTGACTTTTTTTCCTCAAGGGAAAATGCAAACCGTGGGTCTCAATACTTGCAACAGCTACAAAATTTTCCCTGGAGTCAGGATAAGCCCGGAAGGGGGCCAAGGGAACAGTATCAAGCCCCCTGGTGTCTTGCGAAACCCCCGTCGCCAGGGGTTCTGGTGACCCTTTGTCAGGGGTTTTAAGAACCCTACATCAAAGGGAGGCCCGCAGAGGAGCAAGTCCACCCTGCCTTTTTCTAGTTTTTCACTTGTATCCAAAACACATTTGGGGCCCCGGTGGAGTGAAAAGGGGAGGTAGGGGAGAAATTACTAAACTCTCACTAACAGTAGACCTTAAATCATAAAAAGGGGCCCTGGAAAGGGGGGACAAACCCGACCCCCAGTTTAAGTACTGTTATCAAATGTTGTTATATAATTTTTTTTGGTAATTGGAAACTTTTAAGTTTTGCAATATGCGTTTAAAAACTGTTTTTTTTTCAAAAGGTTTTAAACGCCTTAACAAAGAAATTAAAAAAAAAACATTTTTTATCTGACGGCATTAAAATATAATTTAAAATTAGTCCCCTTGATCTTCACTTTTTTCTTTTTGTTTCCCCCCTTCCTTCCTTTTTTTCTTCCTCCATTTTAAATACCTTCTTCCCTCTTTCCCTCTCTCTTCACCTCTCTTCCTCAACACTTTCTTTAACCTTTTTGCCCCCCCCCAGTTTTTTCCCTTTTCTTCCACTTTTTCCTTTTTTCCTCATTAACCCAAATTAACAGCTTATCGACTACACCATGGTTAGGGGGCCCGTGCCACCATTCCCCCACCCCCCAAAAACCCCTTAAACACTAGAATAAAGAATTAAAATTTTTTGCATAAAACACAGACATACACAACCCCAGTAAAATACCCTTTTTCTGTGTTCCCTTACCATACATCTTAAAGAAAAATAAACCCGCTAAGTCCGGGGTTTTTTAATAAAAGCACATTAAAGTAACTTTAGTTTGACTGAACAAACCCTTTACCCAAAAAAATATCAATATTTACGAAAATGTATTCGGGAAAAAAAATTTTTGGTTTTAAAATACAAACCCCACGTCCTGATGATAGTGCACCACCCCGCCCCTGATGATAGTGCACCAAAACGTTTACGATGATAGTGCAACCCAAAACCTTCCCCTGAAAAATACACCACACGTCACTGAAAGGGTAGTAAACACCACACGTCACTGATGATAGGGCACCACAAAGTCCCCCTTTATGATAGTGCAAACCCCCACGTCAAAAGATAAAAGTCAAACCCCACGTTTACTTATGATAGTACAACCCCCAAATCACTGAGGAAAGTGCACCACAAAGTCACCCGATGATAGGGGACCACACTCACTGAATATACACCCAACGTCACTTTATGTTTTAAAACCACGCCCACTGATGAAAGTTTCAAAACCCCACTCACTGATGTAGTGCACCACCAAAGTAAATGATGATAGTACAACCCCCCCAGGGCCCACTGATGAAAGTGCCCCCAAAACGTCCTGAAAGATAGTGCACCACACGTCCCCTGATGATAGTAAAACCAAAAAACGGCACTGATGATTTGTACACCCCACGTCCTATGATAGAGGGCCCCCAGCCCCTGGGTGAATTTTTACAGCACACTTTCCCGATGAAAGTGCACCCCACGCCCCCGAAGATAGTCAACCACACGTCCCCCTGATGATAGTTTCAACCCCACGTTTACTGATGATATACACCACACGTCACTGATGATAGAACACCAAAACCCTTACTGATGATTTGTTAAAAAACCACATCACGATGAAAGTAAAACCAAAACGTCACTGATGAAGTACAAACCCCACGTCACGGAATTTATAGTGTAAACCCCACGTAAATGAGGGTAGTAACCACACGTCACTGGGTATAGGCAAACCAAAACGCAAATGAAGATAGTGCACCACAAAGTCCCCTGAAAGAAAAAGTACACCCCCACTCACGATGATTTGTGCACCACCCCGTCAAGAGATAATGCACCACACTTTACTGAAAGAAAAAGAAAAACCACACGTCCCCTGATGATTTTACAACCCCACACTCACTGATGATAGTGCACCAAAACGTCCCCTGATGAAAGTACACCACACTCACTGATGATAAATACAACCACACGTCAATGAGGGAAAATACACCAAAAACTTTCCCGATGAAAAGTACACCACACTTCCCCTGAAGATAGTGGGGGACACTCACCCGATGATAGGTACCCACACGTCACTGATGATAGTTTACCCCACGGCCACTGATATATGCACCAAAACTTTATTTATGATATGTACCACACGGCACTGAAAGGGTAGTGCACCCCAAAGTACTGAAAAGGGGCAGTGCAAACCCCAAAGTCACTGGGTGATAGTGCACCAAAACGTCACTGATACAGTGTACCACAAAGTCCCCTGATGATTGCACCACACGCCTGATGACAGTGTACCACACTCACTGATACAGGCCCCCACACTCACTGATGACGTGCAAACCCCACTCCCCGATGACAGTTCACCACACGGTTTACTGGTGGGCAGTGTAAACCCACACGTCATGTTTAAAGTGCAAACCCCACGTCCCCTGAAATAAAGCCCACAACGTCCCCTGATGACTTTACCACACGCCCCTGATATAATCCCCCACCAAAGTCACCCATACAGTGTACCACACGCAAGATATATGCACCACCAAAAGTCACTGATGACAGTGCACCACACTCACGGGACAGTGCCCACACTTCCCCTGATGAAGTGCACCACACTCCCCCCGGGGTGATAGTGCAAACCCCACCCTGATTTATAATGCAAACCACACGCCCCTTTATGACAGTGCAAACCAAAACCCCCAAAAGATGAAAAGTCACCACCTCACCATTAAAAATGCACCACACGTCACTGATGACAGTGCAAACCCCCCTCACGGGTGATAGGCACCACAAAGTCACTGATAAAAGTGCACCACACTCCACTTTATACAGTGGGACCACAAAGTCCCCGGGTGACATGCCCAAAAACGTCCAAATGATGACAGTGTACCACACGTCACTGATGATAGTGCAAACCCCACGCCCCCGATTTACATTTCAACCAACCTCACTGGGGGATAGTGCAAACCCCACGTTCCCCTGATTTACTTGGGCCCCCACTCCCCTGAAGACCCGTTTCACCCCACTCCACGGGTTACAGTGCCCCACACGGGCACGGGTGACAGGCACCACACGTCACGAAGATAGTCACCACAACGTCACTGATGACAGTGAACCCCACGTTTTACTGATACAGTTTCACCCACACGTCACTGAAAGACAGTGCAACCCCCCACGTCCCCTTGGGTGATAATTTCACCCCACGCACTGATGACAGTGAACCCCACGTCACTGATGACAGTGGGACCACACGTCACCGATGATAGGCCCCCACACGTCACTGAAGAAAAGTGCACCACAAGTCACTGATGCAGTGCAAACCCCCACGTCACTGATGGGTAATGCACCCCAAAAATCACTGATGAAAGTGCAAAACCCCACTCCCAAATGATAATTTCAACCACAAAGTCACTGAGGGTAGAGCACCACACGTCAAAGGGTGACAGTGCACCACACGTCCCTTTATTAAGTGCACCACACCGGGCACAGATGATAGTTCACCCACCAAAGCCCCTGAAGACAGTGCCCCCACCCTTCCCCTGATGACTTTCCCCCACACTCCCCTGATGGGAAAATGGGACCACCTTTACTGATGACATTTCCCAAAACCCGTCAATGTAAAATGCACCACACGCACCGATACAGTGCCCCCACACGTCCCCTGATGACAGTGCACCCCACGTCACTGATGACATTGGCCCCCCACGTCACTGATGACAGTGCACCACACTTCCCCTGATGACAAATCCCCCCAAAAACTCACTGATGACAGGGAACCACACGCAACCCGATGACAGTCAACCCCCACTCACTGGGTACAGTGCACCCCCACGTCCACTGATGAAGGCACCAAAACGTCACTGATGACAGTGTACCACAAAAGGGCACTGAGACAGTGAAACCCCCAAACCCCGATGAAAAATGCCCCCACCGCACTGATGACATTTTAAAACCCCACGTCACGAAAGACAGTGCACCACACTCACTTAAAGACAGTCCAAAACCCCACCCTCCCCTGAAGACAGTGTACCACACGTCCCCTGATGACATTTCACCACACCCTCACGGGGACAGTGTAAACCCAAAACGCACCCGATGAAAGTGGGACCACACGTCCCCGATGACGTGTACCACCCCGTCCCCTTTATGACAGTGCACCCCCACTCACTGATGACAGTGAACCCCCACCCCACTGATGAAAATTTCCCCCACACGGGCACTGATGACAAGGGGCAAAACCCCACGTTTACTGATACAGGAAACCCCACGTCACTGATTTACCCGTGTAAACCCCAAAGCCTTTTTATGACAGTGTTTCCACACGTCCCCTGTGACAAGTGCAAACCCACGTCAAATGAAGACAGTTTCACCCCCACGTCCCCTGATTACCCCGTGTTTCCACAGGGGGCCCCTGGGTTAAAAGTGTACCAAAACTCACTGAGCAAGGGCACCACACTTCCAAATGAAGGGCGGGGAAACCCCACGTCCCCTGAAAACAATGGGGACCACAAATAAAATGATTTACAGTGTAACCCCCACGTCACTGTGGGGCCCTTTCACCCCACTCCGATGAAAAGTGTAACCACACGTCACTATGACAGACCCACACGTCACGATGACATGTAAACCCAAAGTCCCCTGATGACAGTGCCCCCACACGTCAATGATGACATGCGCCAAAAACTTCCCCCCGATGACAGTGGGACCACAAAAGTCAAAAAATGAAAGTGAAAACCCCACGTCACTGAAAGGGGAGTGCAAAACCCCACGTCCCCCTGAAGAAAGTGCAAACCCCCGTCCCTGATGACGTGCAACCACACGCCCCCTGATGATAGTGCCCCACACGTTCCCCGGGTACAGTGCTCCACAAAGTCACTGTGACAGGGCACCACAAAGTCCCCCTGAAAAAAAGGCAGTGCAAAACCAAAAACGTCAAATGAGGAAAACGGGAAAACACTCCCTTTATACAGTGCCCCCACACGCCTTTATTTACAGTGCACCCCACGTCACTGAAGACAGGCACCACACGTCACGGATTACAGGTCAACCCCACGTCACTAATGATAGGTGCACCCCCACGTCACTGATGAGAGTGCACCCCAAGTCCCCTAGACAGTGCACCACAAAGTCCCCCTTATACATGCCAAACCCCACGTCACAGATGACATGCACCACACCTTTTACTGATGACAGGGGACCAAAACGTCCCCTGATTTACAGTGTACCAAAACTTTACTGATGAAAAGTTTCCCCCAAAGTCACTGAAGACAGTTCAAACCCCACGCCACTTTGGGGGTGACAGTGGGGGGGCCAAAAAACGTTTACGATGACAAGGGGGGCACCAACGGGGGGGGGGCAATTTAAAAAAACACCACAGGGGACGTCCCCCCAAAGACATTCCCCAAAATCAAATGGACATGCAACCCCACGTCCCCCGAAGGGGCAGTGGTAACCCCCCACGTCAACTGAAAGACCGTCACCCCAAAACGTCACGAAAACAAATGTAAAACCCCAAAGTCCCAAATTTTTAAATGGGCAGTGCACCCCCAACGTCCACCTGATGCCAAATGTTTCCCCACCGGGAACCCGATGACATTTCACCCCACACGTCCGATGGGCAGGGGGGGAACCCCCCCACGTCACTTTAAAAAAAAGTCACCAACGCCCCACTGAAAGACGTGCACCCAACACGTCACTGGGTTACAGTGGGGCCCCCCACGCCCCCGAAGGCAGTGCACCCCCCACGTCACGGGTTTATAGGCCCCGACAAAGTCACTGATGACAGTGCCAAACCCCACGTCGCCGATGACCGTGAGCACACCCTTTACTGAGGGCAGTGGGACCACACTCACTGAGAGAAATCGCCACACGGGGCACTTTGACAAATGCACCACAAAGTCCCCCGATGAAATTGCAAACCCCCGTCACTTTATGACAAATGCACCTACACGGCCCCGATGACAGTGCAAAAACCCCAAACCTTCCCCTGGGGGATAGTGCAAAACCCCCCGTCACTTATGATAGTGCCCCCACACGTCAAATGATGACTTTGAAAACCCCAAAGTTTACTGATGGAAAGTCAACCACAAAGCACTGATGGGCAGGGCACCACAAACCTATGACAGTGCACCACACGTCACTGATGAAAAGTTCCAAACCCCCACGTTTATGATGACAGTGCAAAACCCCACGTTTCTGATGATAAATGCACCAAAAACGCCCCTTTATACAAGGGACCCACGCACTGATGTAGTGCACCCCAAAAACCAAATGAAACAGTGCAACACCACACGTTCCCCCTGGAACACTGCAGCCCCACCGTCCCCTGAAAGACACGCAGCACACTCCCCCTCACAAATGAGAAAAACACCACACGTCCCCTGATGAAATTAAACCCCCCGCACCCCGAAGACAAAACCCAAAAAACAATCACTGATGACAATTGCAAAACCCCACCCCTCACTGATGACAGGCAAAAAACACGTCCCCCCGATGGATTTCAAACCCCACTAACCCGATGAAAAGTGCACCACACGCACGATGAAAAGTGCAAACCCGAAGTCACCCGATGACAGTGCAAACCCCAACCCTCACTGAAGACAAAAAATGGGCACCACAAGTCCTTGGGTGACAGTGGGACCACAAGTCCCCTGGGCAAAAAGGGCCCCCACTTCCCCTGAAAAGACACGGCAAACCCCAAGGGCACTGATGAAAACCCGCCACCCAAAGTCACTGGGCCCACACGGCCCCCCACAATTTACTGAAACAGTGCACCACACTCACTGATGACAGTTTCACACCCCCAACCCTCACGAAGGAAAAGTGCACCCCCACTTTACTGATACAGTGCAAAACCCCCACGGTTTTCCTGTTAAAGGGGGCACCAAAAACTTTACTGGGTGACAGTGCAACCCACAAAGTCACTTTAACAGTGCACCCCCACTCCCCCTGATGACAGGTAAACCCCAAACCCTCACGATGACAGTGTAACCCCCACTTCCCCCGAGACAGTGCACCACACGCCCCTGAAGAAAAGTGGGACCCCCACTTTCCCGGGTGGGGGCAAAATGGGGACCACACGTCCCCTGATGACAGTCCAAACCCCACCCAAATGATGACAGTGTAACCACACGTCACGGAAAGAAAAGTGCACCCCCAACGCACTGATGAAAATGTAAAACAAAAACGTCACTGATTTACAGTGGGAACCCCACGTCACTAATTTTAAAAGTGGTTTCCCACACGTTTACTGATGACATGCACCCACCCCAAAGTCACTGATGAAAAGTGTACCAAAAAACGTCCCCTGATGACAAAAAGGCCACCCAACCCTCACTGGAAAGACATGCCCCCACACTTCACAGAGACAGTGGGCCCCCCACCCACTTGGGTGACAGTGTACCAAAAAACCTTTACTGATGGGCATGTACCCACGTTTACTGATACAGTGCACCAAAACGTCCCCTGATGACAAATGCACCACACGTTACTGAAAGACAGTGTAAAACCACACGTCACTGATGACAGGGGTTAAACCAAAACCCTTTACTGGAAAGACAGTTTCAGCCCCCCCACGTCCCCGATGACAGTGTACCACCAACCCCAAAATGATGACCCGTGGGAACCCCACGAAACCGAAAAACAATTTTCCCACGTCCCCTGATTGACATGCACCACACGCACTGATGGGCCCTGTAACCCCCAAAGTCACTGATGACAGGACCCCCACCCCTCCCCTGATGACATGTAACCACACGTCCCCTGATGAACAGTGGGCCCCAAAAAGCACGATGACATTCGCCCCACGTCCCCTGATGACAGTGCCCCCCACAAAAGTCACAAAAGTAGTGCAAACCCCACGTCACCCGAAGAGAGGCAACCACACGTCAACCCGATGAAAAGTGCAAAACCCCACGCACCGAAAAGACAGTGAAACCCCAAAAATCACTGAAAGATAAATGGGCCCCCAAAAGTCAAAAGAAAGACAGTGGGGAAAACCCCACCACGGGTGACAGTGCACCAAAACGTCACTGGGTTGGGAGTGGGCACCCCAAAATCACTTTATGATAGTGCAAACCCCACGTCAATTTATGACTTTTTACCACACGTCCCCCTGATGACAAATGCCCCCCACACGTCACTGAAAAAGGGCCCCGTGCCAAACCCCACGTCCCCTGATGAAAAGTGGCAAACCCCAACCGTCACTAATGGGAAAAATGCACCACAAATTCCCCTGGGTGAGAGGTGCACCACACTCACTGATGACAGGCCAAAAACACGTCACGATTACATTTCACCACACGTCCCCCTGATGAAAAGTGGGACCCCAACGTCACTTTATGACAGCACCACACGTCACTGTGACAGTCACCAAAACGTCACTGAAGGCAGTGGGAAACCCCACTTTAAATGATGATAGGCCCACCCGTCACTGATGAACCCGTTTCACCACACCCGGGTTTGCTGATAAAAGTGCACCCAAAGTCCTGAAGGGTAGTGCCAACCACACGTCCCCTGAAAGAAAGTGCACCACACGTCACTGATGACAGTGCACCCCACTCACTGATGGGTTTGTGCAAAAACCCCCCACTTTAAATTTAGGGTAGGGCCCCACACCCTCCACGATGACTGTGCACCCAAAAACGCAAATGATGACAGTGCACCACAAATCACTGATGACATGCAACCACAAAGTCCCCTGAAGACCCGTTTCAACCCAACGTCACCGATGACAGTGCCAAACCCCACGTCCCCTGATGACAGTGCACCACACGTTACGGGTGAAATGCACCACACGTCACTTTAGGGCAGGCACCACAAAGTCACGAAAGAAATTTCCCCCACCCGTCACTGATGATTTGTTTCAACCAAAAAACGGGCCCCTGAAGACAGTGCACCACACCACGATGGGCATTTCACCACACGCACTGATTTCCCCTGCCCGCACACGGTTTACTTTAGGGGCACATCAAACACAAAGTCACTAATGAGATTTTTCCCACCCCTCCCCCTGATGAGGGGTGAAACCCCCCACGTCACTGATTACAATGCACCACAAATTTACTGATGCCCTTCACCCACACCTTTACTGATGACAGGCACCACACTCCCTGAGAGAGTACCCCACCCAAAGTCCCCCTGATGGCAGTGCCCCCACACTCACTGGGACAGTGGCAAAAACCCGAAGTCACGAATGACAGTTCCCCCCACACGTCACTGGGTGACACTGCACCAAACCAGTCACTGAGACATGGCCCCAACCAAAAAGTTTAAAATGACGACAGTGCACCACACGTCACCCGATGAACAAATTTCCCCACAACACTGATGACACTGGCCCACAAGTCCCCTGAAAGACAAAAAGGCACCACAAGTCACTGATGACAATTTCAAAACCCCACGCCCCTGATGAAAAGTTCAACCCACAAATCACTGACGACAGTGGCCCCCCCACCCACTGGGTGAAAACCCACAAAAAAGTCCCTTGATGAAAACGCACCCCCAAGTCATTGATGACACTTTTCACAACAAGTCCGGGCGACCGGCACCACACTTTTACTGAAGACACGGCAAACCCAAAAATCATTTTTAAAGACAGTTCCCCATACGGTTTACTATAACAAATGGGACCACAAGTCACTGAAAAAAGTGCACCACAGCACTGATACAACCCCGCCCCCAAGGGAAAAAAATCATTTATGACCCTGCATCATAAGTCATTGATTACAGTTCACCAAAAAAGTCCCCCTGTACAAATGCACCCACAAGTCACTGACGACCCTGCACCCAAACCCAAAGTCCAAAAGATACACGGGACAACAAGGGCCCCTTTTATGACACTGAAACCCCAAATCCTTGGGTGAAAAATTTCACCACAAACACTGAAAGACAGTGCAAACCAAAAACGTCCCCTGGTTTACAAAATTTCACCACAAGTTTTTGATGACAGTGCCCCCCCAAGTCATTGATGAAAGTGCAACCCAACACGGGCCCCCAAAATTTCACTGCACCACAAGTCAATGAAAAACAGGCACCACAAGTTTATTTATGACCAAAAATGCCCCCAAAAGGGCACTGATGACATTGCACCACAAGTCCCTTCAAAAAAAATTTCAAAAAACCACAATTCACTGATGAGGGGTGCACCACAAGGTTTACTTATTACAGGCACCCCCAACTACAGATTTACCAAATGCAAAACCCCAAGTCCCCTGAAGACACTTCACCACAATACTGATGACACTGCCCCCACAAAGTCCTTACACAGTGCGCCACACGCACGATGACACTTTTCAAAACCAAAAAAGTAAAATGACGAAAGTGGGACCAAAAACCCTCCCTGAAGACCTGCACCCCAAAATCATTGATGGCCCGTTTTACCACACGTCCCCGATGACACTTCCCCCCCACAAGTCACTGACGGAAAATGCACCCAAAACGTCCCCCTGGAAAACGCAAAACAAGTCCCCTTTAAGACACTTTCAACCCCTAAGTCATTGAGGGCACTGCAAAAAAAAAGGTCATTGAATACATTCACCCCAAAAGCCCCTGATAACACTGCCCCCACAAGGGCCGGGCGACAGTTTCACCACACTTTACTGTGACACTGCACAACAAATCATTTATACACTTTTCACCCAAAATCAAAAAGGGTGACAAGGGCGGGAAACCCCAAATTTCCCTGGGCGACAAATGCATAACCCAAAAACTTCACTGGGAATGGAAACCCCCTGCACCACAAGTCAAAAGACGAAAAGTGCAAAACCCCACTCACTGATGACGCTGCACCAAAAAGTCACCGGGCCCACAGGGGACCACACGTCACTGATGACACCCGGGACCCAAAAAATTTTTGGGTTGGGGGAAAAAAATGGCCAAACCCAAAAATCATTGAAGACAGTTCAACACACGTCACTGATGCAAATGCACCCCAAGTCCACCTGCGACAGTGCATAAAAAAAAAAGTTTACTTATGAACCTGCACAACAAACTTTTTTGAAAACCAAAAAACAAACCCTAATTTAATTTTATGACACTTGCAAACATAAGTCATTTATGGGCAGTTTCCCTACGCCCCTGAAGAAAAAACAGCACCACAAAACCCCTGACGACAAAAAGGGACCCACTTCACTGATGACCTGCACAACAATTTAATTTATGGGCAAATTTCACCACAATCCTTGAGGGCACTTGCAACCCCCAAAATCACTGACGAAGTGCACCACCCGTCACTGAAGACACTGCACCAAAAAAGTCATTGATGACAAATGCACCACAAGTCCCTTTATGACAGTGCACCAAAACGTCCCCTGATTACCCCGGGGAACCCCAAGTCCATGATGACAGTGACCCCCCAAATCATGATGAAAACTGCCCCCCCAAGTCATTGATGACAGTGCACAACAAAGGGCCCCCGATGGGCAGTGCAAACCCCCACTCGGGGAAATTTCAACTGCCAAACCCCCAATCACTTAAGACAAATGGAACCCCCAAGTCATGATGACACTGCAAACCACAAGCACTGATGAAAATTCCCCCCCAAGTCATTCATGACATTTCCCCACAAAAAAACTGGGTAGAGTGGGACCACAAGTCCCCTGATGAGAGTGCAAAACCCCAAAGGTTTACTGAAAACAGTGCACCCAAACCCAAAAGATAAAGAACTGGGAACCAAAAAGTCACTGAAAACACTGGGAACCAAATCACCCAACCCACAGTGCACCCCCGTCAATGATGACCCCTTTCAAAACCCCAAGCACCCGACGGGAAAAGTGCCCCACACCGTCCCCTGAAGCCCCTGCAAACCCCAAGTCACTGACGACCCTGACCCAACTTTATGAAAACACTGCAAAACCCTAAATCATTTATGACCCGTTTCACCCAACGTCAAATGATGACACTGGGGAACCCAAAAAGCACTGACACAGTGCACCACAAATCACTGATGAACGGGACAACAAGTCAAAGATGGGCACTGCAAACCCTAATCATTGATGACAGTTTTTACCACAGGGGGAACTGAAACAAATGCAACCACAAGTTTACGACGACAGTGGCCAAACCCCACTTTCACTTATGACACTGCACCCAAAAAATTTATTGATGACCCCTTCACCATAAGTCATTTATTAAAACTCCCAAAAACCATAAAATCATTGATGACAGAACCAAAAACTTTCCCCAAAAATAAAGGGGAAAATTTCACCACAAGTCACTGACCCACAAAACCCCCCAACCCAAAAGTCCCATGAGAAAACTGCCCCCACAAGTCAATTTATGACCCGCAAAAACCCTAAATTTATTTTTATAACCCCTGGGACCATAAGTCATTGATGAAAAGTTCACCCAAACTCAAATGTATGACAAAATGCACCAAAGTCCCAACCGGGCGACAGTCACCACAAAGTCACTGATGACACCTTTCCCCCAAAAAAGTCATAGTGACAAGGGCCCCCCACACGTTCCCCTGATGACACTTTCAAAACCCCCAAATCACGAAGACAAGGCAACCACAAGTCCCCTGAAAACACTGCCCCAACCCAAATCACTGATACATTCAAAACCCCAAAAGTCAATTTATGACCCCGGTTTCCCCCAAATTACCTTTAAGAGGTGCCACCCCATATCAAATGAAACAACCGCACCACCAAATTTAAATGATGACGCTGCCCCCACAAAACAAGGCCCACGATGGCAACCCCAAGTCAAATTTATGACACTGCACCAAAAAAGTCCCCCTGATGAGGGGGTGCACCACAATCACTGATGGAAAACTGGGGCCCCCAATCACTGGATGACACGGGACCAACCCCAATCAAAGATAAAAAGTGCACCACCCAAATCACGGGGCGCATTTCACCCCAAAAGTCACTGATGGAACAAATGCACCACAAGTCACGACGACGTGCAAAACCCCAGTCACTTTAAAACACCCCAAACCCAAGTCATTGTTGACAGTGCAACCAAAACTCACGTGAACACGCAAAACCCTTAGTTCCCGATACAGTTGGGGACCCAAAACCCACTGATGAAAAACAAAAACCCCCAAAAGTCACTGATGACAGTGCCCCCCAAAAAGTCAGTGAAGGGCACGCAAAACCCCAAGTCACCGCTGACCCTGGGACACCCCCAATTCCCTTGATGACAGTGCAAACCCCAAGTCACCTGATTTAAAAGTAACAAAACCCCAATCACGATACACGCAAAACCCCAAGTACTGGGTGACAGGTTTCAAACCCCACCAACCCGAGACACGCACCCACGGTCCACTGAATTAAAAGTGTACCAAAAATTTACTGGGTTGGGCACTGCAAAACCCCACGTTTCCCGATGACACTTGGGAAACCCCAAGGGCAAATGATGACAGTGCACCACAAAAACACTGACGAACAGTGCACCACACGCACTTTTTGGGGAAAAAAAAACATGCACCACAAAGGCCCTGGGAAAGACATGCAAACCACACTCCCCTGAAGGGGCAGGCAAACCCCCCCAAATCCCCTGACGGGCAGTGCAAAAACCCCCCACGCCCCTGAAAGGGCCCCCGCACCACAATTCCCCCCCCCCCGTGCCCCTGCAAAAAACCCCAAGGGCACTGATGACACGGGACCCCAAAGTCCCTGATGACAGACACCACACGCCCCGAAAACAGTGCACCAAAAAGTCCAACCCGACACCCGTGCACCAAACATCACTGGAATTGGGCCCCTTTTTCAAAAACAAAATCATTGATTACCTGGCCGGCCCCCCCCCAAAAAATTCCCCCCTTTGAATACCCCTGGCCCCACAAGTCACCGGAAAAGACAGCGCAACCCCCACGTCACTGATGAAAAAACTGCAACCCCCTAAGTCCCCTTTATGGGCAGGGGTTTTACCACTGCCAACAAGTCCCTTGATGGAAAACTGCAACCCCAAAAATCCTTGATGACAAAATTTACCACAGGTCACTGGGTGACCAAAAACCCCCCCCAAGTCACTGACACGTGCACCACACGTCACTGTTTACACTGCAAACAAGGGCATTGTTACAAAATGCACCCAAAAACCTTGATGACACTGCAACCCTAATCATTGAGACGTTCAAACCCCACCCCCCACTGAATACCTGCACCACCAAATCAAAATGATGACCCCAGACCACAAGTCACGGGTGACCCGGTTTCACCAAAAAATCAATTTATGGCCCGCACCACAAGTCACCGGGAGGAAGGGGGCAACCAACAATTCACTGGAAAAAAGACACGCACCAAATCACTGATGACACTGGCCCCCCAAGTCAGTGATTTACAGGCAAACCAAAAAGTCACTGACGACATGGAAAAACCCCCCTTTACTGGGTGAAAACTACACCACAAGTCCCCCGACAAAAGGCAAACCCAACCCCTGGAAAGACACTGCAAACCCCGCCCTTTATTTACCCGAGCAAAACCAAAACTTTAAATGATGCCCAACCCCGCAAAAATCCCCCTAGTCACTGATGAAAGGGGCAACCCCCCCAGCAGAAGACACGCACCATTTGTCCCCCTTGATTGGGAAACAGTTGGCAAACCACAAAATCAGTGAATGGGGGCAACTAATGCACCCAACCAAGTCCCCCCTTTGTGACACTGCACCCCAAGTCATTGAAGACAGTGCACCACAAAGGGGCACTGATGGGCCCGGTTAGTAAATACATGAGTGGGTGTGGGTGGGTTTTGAGTTGGACCCGACTAGCCTTTTGCTGCTGAAATCCGGTGCCGTGCTTCCTTCCTTTTGGTTTGGAGGTTTACCAACGGGGGGTTTTTTTAGTTTTAAAATTCTCTAAGACCAAATTGAAGGGAACAAATTCCCCCGTTTCCCCGGAATGGGGTTTTTGATAACATCCAAAAACCTCTGCGCTTTGGGTTTTTAAACGTTCAAGTTTGAATTTGTTATAGTGAAATTTGAACAATTAAAATTAAAAAAATCTTTTTCCAAAAATGGTTTTTAAATTTTCCTTGTTTAAAGAAAATTTTTTAAAAAGAAAGACCCGCTGATACTTCAGGCTTTGTAAATTTTAATTTTGCCACTTTTTATTAAAACCCTTTTTTAATTTTTCCCCCGTAAAAACCTAGAAAAAGCCTCGTCCCCGCTCAGCCCTTTTCCCCTTTTAAATGAGATGCAATTTAATTTTTAGTAAATTTTTTTAAAATTTAATTTTTGGGGTTTTGGGACCTTATTATCAATTTCACATAAAAAAGGGGTTTTTTTTTTCTTAAAAAACCCCAAATCAAACCTTTTTTGTTTTAAAAATTTTAAATAGAACAAATCAGGCAAAAAAAAAACGGGGTCAAAGAAATTCCCCCAAATTAATAAAATTTAAAAAATGTAACGGCTTTAAAGAGATTCCGGCAGGAGCGTCAGCTTTCTGTAATCCTTGGGCCCTTTCCGTTCTCTTCCAAAAATTTTTTTATAACTTTTTCAAAAAAAAAAACGTAAAATTTTTGTTTGGGCCCCCCCTTTTGGGGGGGGCCCCCCCGGGGGAAAAAAAGGGGGGAAAAAAATTTTTATAAAACCCCGGGGGGGGGGGAAAAAAAAAAGGGGGTTTTTCCCCCCAAAAAAAATTTTTTGGGGCCTTTTAAAAACCCCTTTTGGAATTTTTTTTTAAAATTTTTTTTGGGGGGAAAAAAAAAATTGGGTTTTAAAATTTTTTTTTTTAAAAAAAAAAAATTTAAAAAAAAAAAAAATTTTTTTTTTTTTTTTTGGGGGGGGGGGGGGTTTTTTTTTTTGGTTTCCCCTTTTTTTCCCTTTTTTTTTAAAATTTTTTTTTTTTTTTTTACCCCCCCCTTTTCCCCCCCCCTTTAAACCCCCCCCCCCCTTTTTTTTTTTTTTTTTGGGGGGGCCCCCCCCCCGGGGGGGGGGGCCCCCCCCCAAAAAAAAAAAAATTTTTTTTTTTTAAAAAAATTTTTTTTTAAACCCCCCCGGGGCCCCCCAAAAAAAATTTTTTTTAAAAATTTTTTTTTTTTGGGGTTTTTTAAAAAAAAAAAGTAACTTTTTTTTAAAAAAAAAAAAAACCTTTTTTCAAAAAAAAAACCCCCAAAAATTCCCAAATTTTCAAAAAAACCCCCCCCAAAAAAACACCCAAGTTATTAAAAAAATTTTCCCCCCCCTTTTAAAAAAAAAGGGGGGGCCCCCCGGGGGGAAAAAATTAAAAAAAAAATTTTCCCCTTTTCAAATTTTTTTTAAATTAAAAAAACAAAAAAAAAACCCCCCCCCCTTTTTTTAAAAAACCCCCCTTTTTTTAAAAAAAAATTTTTTTTTTTTAAAAAAAAAAAATTTTTTTTTGGAAAAATTTTTTTTTGGGGCCCCCCCTTTTTTTAAAAAAAAAAAAAAAACCCGTTTTTCCCAAATTTAATGTGAGACACGGACGGAACGTGCTTGGGGTATAAGCTGTGTACGTTGACATTTTGTTGGATTCTATACAGAAAACTAGAGACTCTTTTGGTCGGCGTCAAACTTTTAGGGGTTTATGGCGTCTTCCTCAGAGGAAGCTTCACCTTGATGTTGGGTTGTGGATGTTTACCGGAGTTTTACCTGGGGGAGAGTTTCCGGGGGAAAAAACGCCCCCGCGGCCCGTTCTGTGACCAGGCCCTCTAATGTTGTTAATTTTTTTTAATTAACAAAATCTGCCGCTTCCAAACCAAGGCAGGGTTGACCCGAAATAGAAAAGCTTTCATCATCCTTCACTCCATCACTGTCTTGTCAGAGGGATGCTTTACACTACAGTTATAAAAACTGTAACATTAACACCCCCCCCTTCAGAGTGAAACACTGTACTTCCCATCTCCAGGACTCAAGTCCGACCTGCCGGTTTTCCCTGAATCTCTCATAAAGTTACTTTGCTCACACTAACGGCACGTCAAGTAGTAGAAATAATTTTTTTCTCCATTCACTCCTGTCCAAATACGCTCACGCATGCTTGCTGGAAGTTAGTTTAACATAAACATAATTACATTAATTAAAATTACTTTCAGTGTAATAACGGGAGAATGTTTTCTTTTATTATAAAGTCACAGTATTTGATTTTAAATTTTTTACCTGTCTATTTTTAAATATAATTACATTTTTGTAAAGAATTGTTAATAAAACTTCATGAAGTTTAAAAAAACACTAAAATTACTTCGGATTGATTTTCACCTGTGAAAATTTTAAAATTATGCATTTTTAATGGGAGAAAATTGGAAAAAGTGAAACACTGCTTTTCATGCGGTAATTTCAGAATGCGGTAAATTTCAGAATGCTTCATCCGACTGGCTTCATACCTCAGCGTTGTGTAAATATTAAAACTGTATATGCATTATGTTAGGATGATTAAACACAAAATGACTAGGGAAAAAATCAATAAAAATGAATCGTTGTTAGAAATGTGGGTGGGCGGCCCCCGGCCTGAGAACCACTGACTTACACTGCAAGGTTCTGTTACGTCAGTGTAACAATATATCTCTGACATGAACACTCTTGTTTTCTGCACTGATAAGCCTTTTTTTGCTAAACAATGGAGCGTTATTTATAACTTTGTCTTGGATTCAGTTGTTGCAAAATAAATGAACTACGCCAAACAAAAAACCATTGAGATCACTTTTCATGCAAGATTTAGCGAAAACATGAACATTTGTAAATGTTAGTCTTTCCTGTTGCACACACAAGTAAGATGAGTCTCAAGAGGAAAGATGCAGCCGCCAAACCCCTTAAATTTAAGAACCCTAGTGGGTTTTAGGCTTCTTTTTGAAACAGAATAATAAAAAATTAAAACTTAAAACTGATGTCAGTTTTTTTGATCTGGTTCAGTTCTCTGAATTAGTCCACAATGATTCCCGATGTTTAAAGTTTCTATAGTTAAGTTTTTGATAGACTTTAATATATATATTTATGATAGACTTTAATATATATTTATGATAGACTTTTAAAAAACATTTAAAGTTTGTTCTTATAGAGCTATTTGAGCTATAAGATTAACATTATTACTTAACCTTCTTGACTAGGGGAAGAAGTTTAAAGTTGAAACATGAAACATTATGAAAGTTGTCTGGTTCTCTTCTTATTGATCAAACTTTTGTCCAGCTGACCGCGGCTTTACAAATTTGACCGCGGGTTTTACATTTGACCGAGGCTTTACATTTGACTGAGACTTTACATCTGACCACGGCCTTTACATCTGGCCGCGGCTTAACATTTGGGCCGAGGGCTTACCAACTGACCGGGCTTTACAAACTGACCGTGGCTTTACATTTGACCGCGTCTTTAAAATCTAACCGCGGCTTTACATTTGACCGAGGCTTTACATCTGACCACAGCTTTACATCTGGCCGCCCGCTTTGCATTTGACCCCCGGCTTTAAAAATTGACCGCGGCTTTACATTTGACCGCGGGTTTACATTTGACCGCTTTCTTTACATCTGACCGCGCTTTAACATTTGGACCGCGGCTTTAAATTTGAACCCCGGCTTTACATCTGACCGCGGCTTTACATTTGGGCCGAGGCTTTAAAATCTGACCACGGCTTACATTTGAACCGCATTCTTTACATCTGACTGCGGCTTTACATTTGACCGAGGCTTTACATCTGACCATGGCTTTACATCTGACCCGCGGCTTACATTGACCGCGGATTTACATTTGACCGCGGCTTACATTTGACCGCTTCTTTACATCTGACCGCGGGGTTTACATTTGACCGCGGCTTAAATTTGACCGCGGCTTTTAAAATCTGACCGCGGCTTTACATTTGACCGCGGCTTTAAATTTGACCGCGGCTTTACATCTGACCACGGCTTTACATTTGACCACTTCTTTACATCTGAACCGCAGCTTTACATTTGACCAAGGCTTTACACTGACCATGGCTTTACATCTGACCATGGCTTTACATTATCGTAATTTATAAATATGCGGCTTTTTCATCTGACCGCAGCTTTAACAATTTTTACCGCAGGGTTTACATGGACCGCGGCTTTTAAAACTGACCGCGGCTTTACATTTAAAACCGCTTCTTTTCATCTACCGCGGCTT